>JBBGZY010000856.1:2138712-2882424 GCA_037952925.1 Lithobates clamitans | reverse complement strand
CTTCAACAGGTCGTCCACCTCCTGCAGGGACAGCCTGTAACCGGGGAGGGGGGGGGGGGGGGGGGGTGTGTGTGTAACAAACACCCAGCAACCTTCTTCCGCCTCATCCTCCCTCCCCCATCTAATCCTTGGGAGAGAGTCACTCCCCCACCCTCTTGCTCCGAATCACTGACCTCTCTAGGCACAGAAGCAGAGGGGCAAGGACAGGATGGCGAATTACCTCTACTGCTAGGCTGTGAAATCGGATGCTTATCCTGATGAGATCGGAATGACTGAAAAGTGTCCGCCAACCCATTCCAGAAATGCAACTCATTGGACTGGGTCACAGAAGCCAAAGGAAGTTTCCTCTGACTAAATCGGCTATAAAGGCCCTACATAATGCCTTGGTTCAAGAATCCCTAAGCAAGGTCTTGCAGAAGGGGACATCTTTGGGGGGTTAGTGCTTGGCGTATTTCAGGCAAAGACCAAGGGAAAAGCCAACAGACCATATAAATTTACAAAGCATCAGGGCCCCCCTCCCCTACAGGCCAACTAGGCACAGATAGTGACAAACCCCACACCAATCACCATCCTGATCAGTCTCCCTAGTGCAGTAACCTCTGGAGAGTGATACATGCTCCCCCCCCCTGCTAGGGGAGGAATAGGAGAGGGAATCCCCACATAGCCCAAAGTGAAGTTCGGGACCTCTGCCCCTACTTACCTGGACCTGGCTGGTGTTTATGGCTCCTGTTCACGCCACCAGCTCCTATGGATCTATCTCCGCAGAGGCTCAGTGGACATCAGCTGATTTTTATTCAAAAGTTCCCAGGTCCGTTCGCCACTGCGAGGATGGGAAACATCAGCTGGGGCCGCCTCCTCCCCTGCGTTCCAGCCCAGCGGCCAGAACCAGCTGCACACCGCAGGAAGTCCAGCCCTACCCGGAAGGGACGTCGCTCGCCACCTGAAACGAGTGGAGGCATGGGACACCTGAGAGATTGCCACCATCCTCTGGTGCTCGCACTTCCACTTCAAGCCCGCACCCTCCGGTCTGAGAGTGGAAACCCCAGCAGCCTCTACCCTCGCCAGGCTTGAAGAGGAGGCACCAGAGCAACCCAACTCCCCCCGGGGGGGGGGGGGGGGGGGTGGGGAGCCTGGGCTTGGCCTGAAAACAGAAACCACCACAGGTATAACCTTCAACTTTCCCCAACTGGAGAGAGCATAGCATACCCCCTGGTATCCTGCAGCGCTTCCAACATGGCAGAGGAAACGCTACAACTGAGGCCATGGTGGAAGTGTCCGATCGTTAAAGTGGTGACTGCAGTGTTTCCCTGGAAAATGGGTGGGGCTATGCTCTCTCCAGGTGCTGTCCTGATAAGAGGAAAAAAAAATTTACACAAGGCAATTTAATTTTAGGGCACACAAATGCAATATATTACCTTTTTTGATAAAAGGATGTTGTGCCGAGTAGAGAGCCAATATTACGCAAGCTCACAAAATGATGTACTTTATGCCCAAAATTTTCCATAGGCAATTTTTAAAAGTGTTAACTGGGAATTGCCCAACTATTACTGCTTTCCCTCCAGTGCACATGTGATACAAAACATGTAGCACAATCAATATTTCATATGTAGGTGCCCGTGAAGTGTGCAGTTATGTTCATATGTACTACATGGGACAGACCATGCCCACTTTTTTGGGGGTGCTTTATTAGGGACGCAATGGAAGTTTCCTCTATGTGGATTCTAGCTAGGCTTAACATATGCTTTCTGGTCTCCCTCCTGTCTGGCGACACCTGCCAAGCAGTTTCTGGGATCACCAGTGGACTGTAGAACCTAAGAGACTGGCTGAACAGTCAAAATTACCATGAGCCCGTGGAAGGAATTAGTAGCTGCATAGGATTGCTTCCACCCGACTTGTCAGATTTACACGCACTCCTGGCTGCTGGAATAAGTAAAATTTAGGTTGGTGGTTATGATACGATTCAACGCGGGGCAACATATTATTGGTTACAGGTGTGGGGTAATACACAGATTCTAATTGTCCATCTTTAAGTATGTGGGCTGGCAATTGGCTTTCTATGGGAGGGAGAGATGGAGATAAAATAAAATCTATTAATCTCCATCTATAGGGAAGGAAATTAAGGTGTGGTTTTGTAGAATGGATCTTATCAGGTGGGCTGGACACGTGTCTCCATTGCCATGATATAGATTATACATCTATATCTTTTTGGGAATTAGGTTTTTTTTTTCACAAGGATTAGCAAATAGATATGTTTTCATGTAAATAAAATATAGTCCTGACGTTACCACCATGCAATGTGTGTAGCTGTATAAATGCCTCCTATATTTCATCATTTGGCATCTACTAGTGGGACTTACTATTCAGTAAATATATGCAATATTTCCACCTCAAGATTTTTGCTAAATAGCCTTCATATATGGTGATGCCCTGAACTTTTATATGTATACTTCTATATAGATATTGATTTGGTTGTAATCTTTGGTATCCCTTGCGCTCACTTCTGGATAGTGGGAGATTTTTAGGAGGAGGTTCCGCTGTACACAATGGTTCACACAGATTATAATTTAAAGGCTTAAAACTGACCGTGATGGTAATGTGCATTTGCGAATTATACAGTATTTAGGCCAGTTGATGTGAAAATGGATTTATAGTTCTATAACCATAACATATTATGCTTTTTAGATCTTGTTCACATGTGCTCCTGAAGAGATCTGCCTGAAACACGTTTTTCATGTGGACTTTTAAATCTGTCAACAAGAATGATGTATTATCGCTATATATTCTGTATGTAACATACAGACATTGTCATGTGTTTATACAAAATAAAAAGATCTTTTGACAGTTGAATATTGGAATCACCACACTTTATATATCCACTTCACATCCGGGCCATTTCTGACACTTCGCTCCTACATGTCAAAAATCATGATTTTTTTGCTATAAAATTACATAGAACCCCCAAACATTATATATGTTTTTTAGCAGAGACCCTACAGAATACAATGGCGGTCATTGCAACTTTTTATCTTTGCACGGTATTTGCGCAGCAATTTTTCAAACGCGTTTTTTTTGGAAAAAAAACAGTTTCATGCTTAAAAAAAAAACAAAACAGCAAAGTTAGCCAAATTTTTTTGCATTGTGTGAAAGATGAAGTTACGCCGAGTAAATAGATACCTATTGCACACACTCGTGGAATGGCGCCAAACTTTGGTACTTAACCACTTGCCGACCGCCTCACGCCTATATACGTGAGCAGAGCGGCACGGGCAGGCAAAATCACGTACCTAGTACGTGATTGCCTTCCCGCGGGTGGGGGGTCCGATCGGACCCCCCCCCTGTGCCAGCTGCGGTCGGCATTTGGTTGGGAGCGATGACAGACGAGGGGGAGGCCATCCGATCGTGGCCCCCCCCCTCGCGATCGCTCCCAGCCAATGAGAGACATCCCCTGCCTCTGTATAGTACACAGAGGCAGAGGATGTGATGTCATCTCTCCTCGGCTGTCAGTTTCCGTTCCAGCGCCGAGGAGAGATGACATGTAAAGTAAGTGCACAACACTACACAACACAGTAGAACATGCCAGGCATATATTACACCCCCGATCCCCCCCCAATCACCCCCCCCCCCTGTCACAAACTGACACCAAGCAGGTTTTTTTTTTTTTTTTTTTTTTTTTCCTGATTACTGCATAGTGTCAGTTTGTGACAGTTAGCAGTGGTGGGACAGTTAGTATTACCCCCTGTAGGTCTAGGGTACCCCCCTTACTCCCCCTAATAAAGTTTTAACCCCTTGATCACCCCCCCTCACCAGTGTCACTAAGCGATCATTTTTCTGATCGCTGTATTAGTGTCGCTGGTGACGCTAGTTAGGAACGTAAATATTTAGGTTCGCCGTCAGTGTTTTATAGCGACAGGGACCCCCATATACTATCTAATAAATGTTTTAAACCCCTTGATTGCCCCCTAGTTAACCCTTTCACCACTGATCACCGTATAACCGTTACGGGTGACGCTGGTTAGTTCGTTTATTTTTTATAGTGTCAGGGCACCCGTCGTTTATTACCGAATAAAGGTTTAGCCCCCTGTAGGTCTAGGGTACCCCCCTTACCCCCCTAATAAAGTTTTAACCCCTTGATCACCCCCTGTCGCCAGTGTCGCTAAGCGATCATTTTTCTGATCGCTGTATTAGTGTCGCTGGTGACGCTAGTTAGGGACGTAAATATTTAGGTTCGCCGTCAGCGTTTTATAGCGACAGGGACCCCCATATACTATCTAATAAATGTTTTAACCCCTTGATGGCCCCCTAGTTAACCCTTTCACCACTGATCACCGTATAACCGTTACGGGTGACGCTGGTTAGTTTGTTTATTTTTTATAGTGTCAGGGCACCCGCCGTTTATTACCGAATAAAGGTTTAGCCCCCTGATCGCTCGGCGGTGATATGCGTCGCCCCAGACAGCGTCAGATTAGCGCCAGTACCGCGAACACCCACGCACGTCCCGTACACGCACCGTACACCTTACTTAGTGGTATAGTATCTGAACGCATCAATATCTGATCCGATCAGATCTATACTAGCGTCCCCAGCAGTTTAGGGTTCCCAAAAACGCAGTGTTAGCGGGATCAGCCCAGATACCTGCTAGCACCTGCGTTTTGCCCCTCCGCCCGGCCCAGCCCAGTCCAGCCCACCCAAGTGCAGTATCGATCGATCACTGACACTTTTCTTTGTAGCGTTTTGGTGAACTGGCAAGCACCAGCGGCGTAGTACACCCCGGTCGTAGTCAAACCAGCACTGCAGTAACACTTGGTGAATGTTTTGAACGCTACCATGCACTAGTTGAGTATTAGCGTAGCGTACAGCATTGCACAGACTAGGCACACTTTCACAGGGTCTCCCAAGATGCCATCCCTTTTTGAGAGACCCGAACCTGGAACCGGTTACAGTTATAAAAGTTACAGTTACAAAAAAAAAGTGTAAAAAAAAAAAAAAAAAAACACAAACAAAAATTTAAAAAAATAGTTGTCGTTTTATTGTTCTCTCTCTCTATTCTCTCTCTATTGTTCTGCTCTTTTTTACTGTATTCTATTCTGCAATGTTTTATTGTTATTGTTATTATGTTTTATCATGTTTGTTTTCCAGGTATGTAATTATTTATACTTTACCGTTTACTGTGCTTTATTGTTAACCATTTTTTGTCTTCAGGTACGCCATTCACGACTTTGAGTGGTTATACCAGAATGATGCCTGCAGGTTTAGGTATCATCTTGGTATCATTCTTTTTAGCCAGCGGTCGGCTTTCATGTAAAAGCAATCCTAGCGGCTAATTAGCCTCTAGACTGCTTTTACAAGCAGTGGGAGGGAATGCCCCCCCCCCACCGTCTTCCGTGTTTTTTCTCTGGCTCTCCTGTCTCAACAGGGAACCTGAGAATGCAGCCGGTGATTCAGCCAGCTGACCATAGAGCTGATCAGAGACCAGAGTGGCTCCAAACATCTCTATGGCCTAAGAAACCGGAAGCTACGAGCATTTTATGACTTAGATTTCGCCGGATGTAAATAGCGCCATTGGGAAATTGGGGAAGCATTTTATCACACCGATCTTGGTGTGGTCAGATGCTTTGAGGGCAGAGAGAGATCTAGGGTCTAATAGACCCCAATTTTTTCAAAAAAGAGTACCTGTCACTACCTATTGCTATCATAGGGGATATTTACATTCCCTGAGATAACAATAAAAATGATTTTAAAAAAAAAAAAAAAAAAAATGAAAGGAACAGTTTAAAAATAAGATAAAAAAGCAAAAAAAAATAAAGAAAAAAAATAAATAAAAAAAAGCACCCCTGTCGCCCCCTGCTCTCGCGCTAAGGCGAACGCAAGCGGCGGTCTGGCGTCAAACGTAAACAGCAATTGCACCATGCATGTGAGGTATCACCGCGAAGGTCAGATCGAGGGCAGTAATTTTAGCAGTAGACCTCCTCTGTAAATCTAAAGTGGTAACCTGTAAAGGCTTTTAAAGGCTTTTAAAAATGTAGTAATTTTGTTGCCACTGCACGTTTGTGCGCAATTTTAAAGCATGTCATGTTTGGTATCCATGTACTCGGCCTAAGATCATCTTTTTTATTTCATCAAACATTTGGGCAATATAGTGTGTTTTAGTGCATTAAAATTTAAAAAGTGTGTTTTTTCCCCAAAAAATGCGTTTGAAAATCGCTGCGCAAATACTGTGTGAAAAAAAAAAATGAAACACCCACCATTTTAATCTGTAGGGCAATTGCTTTAAAATAATATATTATGTTTGGGGGTTCAAAGTAATTTTCTTGCAAAAAAAAATAATTTTTTCATGTAATCAAAAAGTGTCAGAAAGGGCTTTGTCTTCAAGTGGTTAGAAGAGTGGGTGATGTGTGACATAAGCTTCTAAATGTTGTGCATAAAATGCCAGGACAGTTCAAACCCCCCCCCCAAATGACCCCATTTTGGAAAGTAGACACCCCAAGCTATTTGCTGAGAGGCATGTCGAGTCCATGGAATATTTTATATTGTGACACAAGTTGCGGGAAAGAGACAATTTTTTTTTTTTTTTTTGCACAAAGTTGTCACTAAATGTTATATTGCTCAAACATGCCATGGGAATATGTGAAATTACACCCCAAAATAAATTCTGTTGCTTCTCCTGAGTACGGGGATACCACATGTGTGGGACTTTTTGGGAGCCTAGCTGCGCACGGGACCCCGAAAACCAAGCACCGCCTTCAGGCTTTCTAAGGCCGTAAATTTTTTGATTTCACTCCTCACTACCTATCACAGTTTCGGAGGCCATGGAATGCCCAGGTGGCACAAACCCCCCCCAAATGACCCCATTTTGGAAAGTAGACACCCCAAGCTATTTGCTGAGAGGTATAGTGAGTATTTTGCAGACCTTACTTTTTGTCACAAAGTTTTGAAAATTGAAAAAAAAAATTTTTTCTGGTCTTTCTTCATTTTCAAAAACAAATGACAGCTGCAAAATACTCACCATGCCTCTCAGCAAATAGCTTGGGGTGTCTACTTTCCAAAATGGGGTCATTTGGGGGGTTTTTGTGCCATCTTGGCATTTTATGGCCTTCAAAACTGTGATAGGTAGTGAGGAGTAAAATCAAAAATGTATGCCCTTAGAAATCCTGAAGGTGGTGCTGGGTTTTCGGGGCCCCGTACGCGGCTAGGCTCCCAAAAAGTGCCACACATGTGGTATCCCCGTACTCAGGAGAAGCAGCTGAATGTATTTTGGGGTGCAATTCCACATATGCCCATGGCCTGTCTGAGCAATATATCATTTAGTGACAACTTTTTGTAATTTTTTTTTTTTTTCTTTTTTTTGTCATTATTCAATCACTTGGGACAAAAAAAATAAATATTCAATGGGCTCAACATGCCTCTCAGCAATTTCCTTGGGGTGTCTACTTTCCAAAATGGGGTCATTTGGGGGGGTTTTGTACTGCCCTGCCATTTTAGCACCTCAAGAAATGACATAGGCAGTCAGAAACTAAAAGCTGTGTAAATTCCAGAAAATGTACCCTAGTTTGTAGACGCTATAACTTTTGCGCAAACCAATAAATATACGCTTATTGACATTTTTTTTACCAAAGACATGTGGCCGAATACATTTTGGCCTAAATGTATGACTAAAATTTAGTTTATTGGATTTTTTTTTTATAACAAAAAGTAGAAAATATCATTTTTTTTCAAAATTTTCAGTCTTTTTCCGTTTATAGCGCAAAAAATAAAAACGGCAGAGGTGATCAAATACCATCAAAAGAAAGCTCTATTTGTGGGAAGAAAAGGACGCAAATTTCGTTTGGGTAGAGCATTGCATGACCGCGCAATTAGCAGTTAAAGCGACGCAGTGCCGAATTGTAAAAAGTGCTCTGGTCAGGAAGGGGTAAATCCTTCCGGGGCTGAAGTGGTTAAAAATGCCCATAGGCGACGCTTTAAAATTTTTTACAGGTTACATGTTTTGAGTTACAGAGGAGGTCTAGGGCCAAAATTATTGCTCTCGCTCTACCGATCGCAGCGATACCTCACATGTGTGGTTTGAACACCGTTTTCATATGTGGGCGGGACTTACGTATGCGTTCGCTTCTGCGTGCGAGCTCACGGGGACAGGGGCGCTTTAAAAAATTTTTTTTTTTTTTTTATTGTTAATTTTACTTAAAATTTTTTATTTTGACACTTTAAAAAAATATTTTTTTTTTTGATCACTTTTATTCCTATTACAAGGAATGTAAACATCCCTTGTAATAGGAATATGACACGATCAGTCCTCTTTACAGTGAGATATGGGGTCAATAAGACCCCACATCTCACCTCTAGGCTGGGAAGCCTAAAATAAAAAAAATAAAATAAAACGATCGCCGCTTCACAGCCGAAGCGGCGCCGTTTTTTTTTTAATGCAGAGGCCGGGCGTGACGCCATAACATCGCGCCCGGCCTGCGAACGATCATAGAGACTACGGCGACCATCTGGTCCGCCGGAAATCTCTATGGTGAACATCCGGCGCCGGCGGATCCGCTATCCGACTCACCGATCGCTGAGGTGAGTCGGTAGTAGCACCGGAGGGCGGCGGGAGGGGGGGGGGGATGTCCCCTCCCGCCGCCCGTAAGAACGATCAAGCGGCGGAACAGCCGCTATGATCATTCTTATGGTGTACGGAATCGCCGGCTGAAAATGCCAGTATCTGAATGATGTCTGTAGCCTCAGACATCATTCAGATATAAGCCCTGAAAGTGGAGGCCGTCATATGACGGCCTCCGGATGTCAAGTGGATATACACACTGTATGCCACGAAAAAGTCCTTTGGCACATTTGTTTTATCTACCAAAATTGAACGTGGCCACATATGCATAGTACCGGTCCCTTTTGCAGTTTATTCTCCAATGAAGTATAGGATTTACGTAGAGGAAGACCAAGGAAAATATATGCAGCTGGGAGAGAAGTCTCATGTCTTGGGTTGTTATGCATAGAGACTTAAAATGGAGAGAGATCTCAATTACCTTGTATTTTATGGGCCACTTTACAAATGAAGTCATAGATCCATAGGGGCAGCCCAAATGAGCATCTCAGTTTCTAGGAGCAGTAACTTACCAGTAGAAGCCAACTTGGCACAAGTGGTACTCCCATCTATACCCCACCTCAAAAACACACAAGTCCTCACCAGTGTTACCCAGGGGAGGTCCTGTAATGGAGCCGGGGCCAGGTCACCATTTACGTTCCATCTGTCCCAGATAGTCAAAGTTGGTAATATGAGTGGAGATGTCCAGGAGGGAAAATCCCTGTGTGCAGCTGGAACCCACTTTGCATCAGCAAGACCTCTACCTGCCATAGTCCTTTCTAAGAACACCCACAGTTTCAGCAGAATTCTGGTGCCAATTTACTGTACCTACCAAAGATAATCGTTTTATTATAAGGCAACACCAGGGAGGCTTAATCCACTCTCCACCTTCTGTCTAGATAACATTTTTTTCCCCAGGCAACTTAAGTTGAGGAAAGTTATTGGAGTAGTATGCAATAGGTAAATAATGCAAGGGAGAATAGTCATGTCCAAAGGTCTGCATTCACTCAGTTAAGAAGGGTTCCATAGTTGAGGTTATAGATGGCCAAAATCTCCTCTTGAAAATAAAATGCACTTTTTTTTACAGGAAGATCAATGAACTACCAAAGCACTCACCAGAACCAGTTCAAGAACTACAAGTAATCAGCTGCAATGGAGGAAGGGGGGGGGGGGGGTAAATAAAGAGGTAGAAGCTGCAGATGCTGAAAAAGTTTGTGTGCCACCCTAAAAAATTGGTGAACATGTAACATTCTTCCTAGGGTGAACCTATTCTGGTAGAACATCACGTATATAAAAAGCGACTGCGATCACCAGGCTAATGGGTAGAAATGGCACAGGAAAAAAAAATATATATATATAATGCCCCAGAGATGTTAACCGGTAGGATTTTGGACTGTGCAATTTTAAAATTGGACACTTGCTCAAATCTCTGCAACTCTGACAATAGAATCGGGAGGGTGGTGAGCAGCTGGAAAATATAGACTAGGACATCTACACAAGCAGATGTGTGCTCTCTCTAGCCCATTTGGATACCCTTAATATCCCCATTGATAATCTTCAATAGAAAGTGTTTGAGGACACTTTCCCTTGTCGGATTAGGTTACCAGTAGAAAATGGTCCAGACAACACATTCATACATGCAGAGGCAGTGGATGGGGGTGTCCGCATGTTGCAACATTTTGGCAGGCAGTACTGCCTGCTAAACGTTGCCCATTCACCTGTATGGGGCCACGCCGCTAGTGCCCTAACACCATGTGCAATGCACACACATTGGTGTGGGTCTTCAGGGGTTAAACAGGTAGTGAAGATTATAAACACCTTCTCATTGCCTGTCATCCCTTTTTTTTCTATTCTGTGTCCTTAGGGGCTGTGTGGTTCCAGAAACATTCATATAAGTAAGCCTGTCATTTCTGCATGCCGTTCTGTGAGCACTCACATGGTTTTGTTCTATTGGCGTGCATGACATCCTTCACTTTTCTGCCCGCTTCTCCTCGTGTTTCACGGCGGGGTGGGGGTGTGATCGGCCGGCCGCCCGCCAGCTCCTCTTTGTGCAATTCCGGCTTCGAGGGGGCCCCATCAGCCCGCTTCTCCCCATCATGATGCTCCTTACTTCAGTTTGGTCATCTGCTGATCTGAGCCAAGCGTACAGAGATCAGGGGTCAGGACACTGCAATACATCACTGGCCACATGCTTGTTTCTGCTCATTGACCTGCCAGGTAGTGACAGAGCAGCAAATGGCCCCGGGGCCCTTCCCTTCAAAGACAAGTCAGCATAGACTGTCCCCTGGATCTTTCTGGGGGGGTGGGGGTGGGGGGGGGGGGTTCCTTTTCCATACTTGCCCACTAGTCCCCCAGTACCTTAAAACATGTTGCGCTGGCAGAAGGTGAGAGCGGGCTGATCCTGCTGAGGTCATAGAACAGATACACCCACCGCCAGCTTGATCTCTGGTGTGCTGGGGATTCTGGGCAGCAGACGGCGCTGCTCCTAAAAAGCAGCAGGCGCTGTCATGTGTTCAGTCATAGCTTCCTGTCATAGTGTGTCACTGTCATAGCAGGTGCTGTCACATGTTCAGTCATGACGTTCCAGTCTAGCTGGTTCGGACAGCGCAGCCATCCTCAGCGTTCCTGTCGTTTACTATCGTCCTGGCAGCAGGTGCTGTCAGACGTTCAGTCTCAGTGTTCCTGTCACTGCATGTTCAGTCATAACAGGTGCTGTCATAAGTGGGTTCCAGTCGCAGCGGGTCAGGCACAGTGGCTAGGTCATGGCATTTTCCTGTCATAGCGGATCACTCAAAGCAGTTGTCAGCGTGGTCTGCAGCCTGTCATAGCGGTTCTGTCACAGTGGGTTCATCACAGCTGTTTCTGGTCACAGCATTTTCCCGTGTAGGTTTCATTCATAGCATTCCCTGCTTGTAGCTTTTGGTTCGTATCAATTTTTCCTGTGTAGCTTTTAATCGTAGCGTAATTTCCTGTCGCAGCATTTTCCCTTGTAGCCCGAGTTTTCCCATTTTAGCTGTCATAGCATTTCCTGTCACAGCATTTTCCCTTGTAGCCCGAGTTTTCCTGTTTTAGCTGTCATTCATAGCATTTCCTGTCGCAGAATTTTCCCTTGTAGCATTTCCTGCCGTAGCGATTTCCTGTCGCAGTATTTTCCCGTGTAGCTTTGATTCATAGCATTTCCTGTTGTAGCATTTCGTTCGTAGCGATTTTCCCGTTATAGCTTTCATTCGTAGCAGTCCTGTAGTAGCACTTTCGTTCGTACTATTCCTGTCGCAACATTTCGTTCGCAGCATTTGTGTTAGCTAGTGCTCACATCCAGGGTCTTTCACGTCCACGGATCCTTACGGGCTGAGGTTTTGTTTTCAATTGATTGTCGTCCCACAAACTTCTCACCCATAACATGCGTCATACGATGCAGATTCATTTCATTACACTTGTACGACTACCCACCACGGTCTGTAAGTACACTAGCCCTGAGGGTTTCAGTTTTGCTACCTGTGTCTGTTTTCTGTCATAGCCTTTCGTTCGTAGAATTCCTGTCGTAGCATTTCTGTTAGCTAGTGCTCACATCCAGGGTCCGTCACATCTACGGATCTGTACGGGCTGAGGTTTCGTTTTAAATTGTCGCCCCACAATCTTCTTGCCCGTGTACCATACATGCACGTTCACCATTACTACTACCCACCACGGTTTGTGTGTACATCAGCCCTGAGTGTTCATTTTTAAATTACCTGTCTTTGCACCGCAGGTTGCTCGGGCTCGCTCACTGCAGGCCGAGTACATTAGGTTCACATTCATGTGCTGTTGGCTTGTCATTTCTGCACTTACATCCTCACACTTGTCAGATACGTAGGGGTGTGGTCTTTTCTCATTTCTCCAGTTTGTGTTTCCTTAGTTCCGGGCATGACGTGTTACGGAAGCAACAAATTCGCATTCATCTCTCCAACGCCGCATGGGGGTTCAGTGCATGGTGTACCCCTTTCCTGGCTAGAGCGGAGGTGTCAGCTGCGACCCCTCCTGCTCTTCTCAGGGTGCCTGCAGGTGATGTTGGAATTTCTTTAACAGTGGCATGTGGAACTGGGGGCTAGCCTGGTCAATCAATCTGGCCAATGGTTCTTTATCCAGAGTATTCCAAGGGCTTCTACCAAGGGTGGGAAAGTTTCACAGGTTCACATCGCTGGCTTTCGCTGCATATTGCCTCTGGAATTTGGCCATCTGCCAACACTATCAAGTATCTATCAGGTGACCAGCATTTCAGGCCCTACAAACTCCTGTCTGTCCATTTTTGCAGCTCACCCTCTCTAAGCCATCATAAAGGGTAGTCAGGGATGTGCTTTGGCATGGCTACCAGTTAGGGGACAGGTTTTCGTGGTGTTTCAGTCTTCCTGTCTCCTACCCTTGGTACAGTTACCAGTTAGTGCTCTAGGCAGTTCCCTTTACTATGTTTACAACTTCCCCATGATTAGAATAGAGGGACAAGCCAGGGGGTTGTGGTCTCATTACCGTACCACAGTAACAGTGTTGGATTAAAGGATAAATCCTTCTCTGCAATATTCCTCTGGTCAGCTCTTTCTGCCTTCCTCATGCATCCTCGCACTACGAACAGTTAGTTCTCATACAGGTTTACCTTCCATATTAGGCCCATATCCTGAACCCTTTTCTGGATGTTAGTCAGGATCAGAGGCAACTTTATGGGTCCGAACAGGGGGTCCCTTCTTTTATCAGGTACATGGGGGCGCTGGAGATCCTCCTATTTTAGCAGTTACATACGTAATCCCCATTTGTAGTCATCTGGGCTTTCGCCATTTCTGGACAGATGGCTATTGCTGGCCCTTAGTTGTAGCTTTCACATTACACCTACTTTGTGTCTTTTTGCCCTCTTTTAGGCATGCTGACCAGCTAGGCCAAGGCACACCTCAGCTCTTGGTAGTTAGGATTATTGCATTTCCAAGTGAAGACTGACAAAGTTAGAAGGCTGGCCACAGGCTAGCCTGGATTTGTAGGAGTCTGAGGGGTATATATCCCTCCTCCATCAGATCCTTCGTCGGATCATTTCTGGGTTCCACCACCCGTTCCCCCATTCTTTCCATTATTTCATTTGCATTTCGTTCATATTCATTCAGGGTATGACCTCTTTTAGGCATACTGACCAGCTAGGCCAAGGCACACCTCAGGTCTTGGTAGTTAGGATTATCGCATTTCCAAGTGAAGACAACAAATGTGTTCTAGTTCAGTAATGGGGCATTCCAGATCTCTTATATGGCCAGAGAGTCATGAAATGCGGTCTCAAACTCCATGCAATCCCTCTGTTGAGGAAGTAGCGTTGGAAGGTTATAAGGAAGCATAGAATTACTGAAACTTTTAAGTCATGGGGAAGTGTCCAACACAGGTTTGTCCCACACCAACAGACTAAGGACATGGCATGAGACTGTTTTCTAAGTGCCTTTGCTAATAAAAACAGCCATTCTCCTTCCACCCCCATGTTCATAAAACTGACGGGGCATCCCATTTGGATTGCGGTGGCGAATCCACAGGGAGTTCTTAACCTCCCCCCCCCCCCACGCTTGGCGGCTACAGAACCATTCACAAAGCATGTACAGCTGACAGCCAGCTATGAAGCGACAAGGAAGCAATGCCAGCTGCCCACAGTAAACATGCCAGTGCTGGCATCAGATTCTAGAAATGTTTTTCCTAATCCTTGAATAGGACAACAAATTTACAGGCATATACTAAATGTATAAAAATGAATATCAACTCTTAAAAAAAAAAAAAAAAATCTTACTTTCCACTGGAATCACCTAAGTGGAAGTTCTCCCCCCCCCCCCCGCAGTCTCCCAGGAGTCTGTTATAGCACAGCGGGGAACCATCTGTGAAGGCACAAGGAGTCATAGCAGCCGCCCCACATGCCGGTGCTGGGAACCCGAAGAACCGGTTCTGGTGAGGACAGTGTTCATTTTTTTAGAAGTCAGAAGCTACATTTAGTGCTTTAACTCAAAAGTCTCAGTATTACGCTTAAAGATTAGGAAGTTGGAGATGAGTTTAGTAATGCCAAACAGTGCCAAATTTCTTAATGCTCTTACTTTAAAGCACTAGGGTCCTGGATTGCATCTCCAGCAAAGTACAGCAAATGAATGTTAAGGTCCTTCAACACATACAATTTTATTATAAATAATGAACAGAGAAGACGGCTTGGGTAAGAAGACTTCTGAAAATGACATCTCCCACCTGTGGCTTCTTTCGTGGACGACCTCTACCACGCTTGGCAGTCTCCTCCGTAGAAGCCCCCTTTGCTGCTGCCTTAGCCTTTGAGTCGCTCATTTTGAAATATCTGCAGAAAACCAATGCAATCATAGGCCAATTAAAAGCATACTTTCCTAGAAAGTTAAATTAAATGCACCAGGAATTAATTTACAAAAACAAACAAAAAACACACACACACACACACACACACACCCCAGAACAAAAATTAACATAACCGTTCGCAAGGAAATCCAGAAGAGAAAAAATTGTATGGTGGGACATAAATTAGGCTACTTTGCATTTAAAGGAGGCCAAAAGTTAACCAGCATACAAAGTGTTAGTCTCCACACAATTGCAATTAGCCTTTTTAGATCACTTCCTGTGTATACCATGGGTTTCAACACTTCCATACCGGGCCTATTCTGGCACTCTTCTCCTACATGTAAAAAGCATAATTTTTTTGCTGAAAAATCACTCAGAAGAGATTCAGGATTTATATTGTGCCAACAGTTTACGTAGTGCTTTACAACTTGAGGTTAGACAGTACAAATACAATAGGAATCAGAAGGCCCTGCTTCTTAGAGCTTACAATCTAAGAGGGAAGGTCAAGAGATACAAAAAGGTAATAACTGTGGGCGATGTGCTGATTCAGAAGATAAATGTACAGTTAGGTGGGGGCCAGATAGGTTTCTCTGATGAGATGAGTTTTCAGAGATCTGAAAGTAGATAAAGTAGGAGAAAAAACAGACAGATTGGGGTACAGCATTCCAGAGGATGGGAGAGGCTCTGGAGAAGTCCTGAAAGCGAGTATGGTATGAGGCGACAAGGGAGTTTGAGTGCAGGAGGTCTTGGGAGGAGCAAAGAGAACGATTAGGTTGGTATTTTGAGACCAAGTTAGTGATGTAGCTGGGAGACAGGTTGTGGATGGCTTTGTAAGTTATAGTTCAAAAATGGCGAGGATAGCTTCAGACGCCTTGATCTCAGAGGGGGGCGTTCCCGTACAATTGATTGGATCTATTTAGGTGGTGTGTCAGCACGCCGCCCGTACCCCAGGAAGACGACAGATTTGTCGAAACGGCGTAGGGAGGAGCGGCGTGCTGACGTCACCACCACACCACGCTGATCCCGGAAGTTACCGGCAGCAGCTGTGAGCCGGCCAGCATTTTTTGTTTTAGAGGTGTTTTGGAATCTTACACATTGTAAGTGCATTTCTTATTCTTTTTTTATAAATGAACGGTAACTGTATTACGCTATGGAGCATTTTTCTTTTATATTTATCTTTGGGATCTGAGCGGTAATACTTCAATTCAGTGGATCTTCTGAGCGGTGACCTGCGAGACACATTTCCAACAGAGACCCAGTGGCTGGGGGACACAGCCACTTGCTCGCATGATCTGTGACAGGAGATCTAGTGATCTGGTAAGGGGCTGATTTGTTTGAGGTGGAGGAATTCTCTTTAACATCACGCTCCCCAGGGAGACATCCTTTGCATGCCTCACACCGTTTGAAGATTGGTGTTTCTCCCTCTATTATGAAAGTTGTTTCCAGCAAGGACTTTTTTTGACTGTATGGACTTAGCAATATTTCTTGGTTTCTGATTCTCAATATCCAAAAAATGTTTGACTGTAATGCTTCAGTTTGTGAGATCAAAGTTTTTATTGTTTGTTAGCAAATACTATTTTTTTGCCAATTTCTCTTTATTGTTCACTACACAAGGATGTTATTGGTGTGGTCACATTAACTAACCATGATCACATTTACTTAATAGCAGCGCAGCCTATTCTATATAAAGTTATAGTTAGTATCTTGAATTTAATTTGGGGGCCAAGTGGCAGCCGATATAGGGAATGGCAGAGGTGTATAGCAGACACTGAAAGGTTTGTGAGGTGGATGAACCTGGCAGCAGCGTTCATGATGGACTGAAGAGGGGATAGCCTATATAGAGGTAAGCCAATGAGGGAGTTGCAGTAGTCGAGGCGGGAAATGACCAGGGATTGGATTAGAAGCTTTGTGGTGACATTGGTTAGGAAGGGGCGCATCTTGGAGATGTTCCGGAGGTTGAGGCGGCAAATTTTGGATAGCGATAGGATGTGGGGCCGAAAGGTTAGTTTAGAGTCCAGGATTACACCTAGGACCTTGGCGTGGGGGGACAAGTTGATAGTTGAGCCGTTGATATTGACAGAGAAATCAGGGGAAGTGGCACCTGAGGGAGGAAATATCATGAGCTTGGTTTTTGATAGGTTGAGTTTGAGGAAGTGATGTGACATCCAGGCTGAAAATATGTCTGCTAGTAAGTTGGTAATGCATGAGGAGACAGATGGAGAGATAGATTTGGGCGTCAGCATAGAGATTGCCCCGTGGGGGGCAATCAACTGACCCAGGGAGGTGGTGTAAATTGAGAAAAGGAGAGGTCCAAGAACAGAAACTTTGGGACCCCAATGGAGAAAGGAAGAGGAGAGGAGGAAGTAGAGTTGTGACACTGAAGGAGCGGTGGGATACGTAGGATAAGAACCAGCGAAGAGTACAGTCACGAAGACCAAAGGAGTGGAGTTTATTGAGGAGGGGGTGGTCCACTGTGTCAAAGGCAGCAGAGAGATCCAGGAGAATTAGTACAGAATAGAGGTCGACCGATATGGGTTTTTCTCTGGCCGATGCCGATATTTAGAAATCTCGGTGGCCGATATGTGATGCCGATTTTTTTGGGCCGATATATTAGGCCGATTTTTTTTTCTTTTTTTCCTTCATCTCAAATTTAACAGTTAGACCCCTTTCACACTGGGGCGTTTTTCAGGCGCTTTTGGGCTAAAAATAGCGCCTGTAAAGTGCCTGTAAAACGGCTCCCCTGCAGTCTCAGCGTGATATCCCGAGTGCTTTCACACTGAGGCGATGCGCTGGCAGGATGTTAAATAAAGTCCTGCAAGCAGCATCTTTGGAGCGGTGTATACCACCACTCCTGCCCATTGAAATGAATGCGCACCGCTGCCAAAGCGCCTGCAAAGCGTTTCGGCAGCGGTGCTTCAGGGGCGCATTTAACACCTTCCTCGGCTGCTAGCTGGGTTATAAGCTCCCCTCTAGCAGCCCAATAGCGCCGCTAAAATGACGGTAAAGCGCCGCTAAAACTAGCAGCGTTTTACCGTCAACGCATGCCCGCTGCAGTGGGAAAGCAACCTAAAGTGATACAGAAAATTTTTTACATTTAAACATTTATTAAACAAAACAAACCTCCAATCAGTTCACTTGTATGTATAATTTAGATTAAAAAAAATATATATATATAAAAAAAAACTATATCTTAAAAATACACAAAAATAGGTAATCAAAACTTTTGGACGAAAAAGAAAATGGGCTAACTTTACTGCTTAGTTTTTTTTTAAAATTTGTGTATTTTTTTTTTTTTTTTTTAAATTGCATTTGAAAGACCGCTGCGCAAATACCGTGTGACATAAAATATTGCAACAACCGCTATTTTATTCCCTAGGGTCTCTGCTAAAAAAAAATATATAATGTTTGGGGGTTCTAAGTGATTTTCTAGCAGAAAATACAGGATTTTTACTTGTAAGCAACAAGTGTCAGAAAAGATTTAGTCTTTAAATGGTTGAACTGAGAACTTCTACACAAGAGTTCAGCTCATTCAGAAGTGTAAACATTGTATCAATTCAGGTTCTTTTTATCAGATTTGGCAGGCTGCCCAGAGGAGGGAGAGAAGTGCTTCACAGAAGACTACAGGCAACTTGTATTGACTTCAGAAGTCATTTGCAAGTCGCGCCGAGTTATATCGGCCTTTTTTATCAGCACAATCGGCCGATGCCGATTAAGAAAAAAAACACCAAATATCGGCCGGCCGATATATCGGTCGACCTCTAGTACAGAATAGTGTCCACTGGTTTTAGCGGTTGGTTAGGTCATTTGAGAGTTTACGGAGAGCAGTTTCCGTGGAGTGTTGAGGGCGAAATCTGGACTGAAGGGGATCAAGAAGTTTATTCATGGTCAAATGGTCGCTTAGTCGGTTGTAGACCAGTCTTTCAAGAAGTTTGGAGGAGAAGGCAAGTAAGGAGATGGGACGTAGGTTGTTAAGATTGGTGGGGTCCACTGAGGGCTTTTTAAGTATGGGGGTGACTAGCGCATATTCGAGAGTTCGGGAAGATGCCACAAGAGGGAGAGGTTGACAATGTGAGTTAGAGAGTGAAGAATTGAGTCAGAGGGTGAGCGTAGCATTTGCGAGGGAGCAGGTGGTTATATGAGTGTTAGATAAAAGTTTAGCAACCTCATTAATAGTAGCAGGGTTGAATGGGGGAAGTAATGATTGTATCTGTGGACATGGGGTGTTGCATGGGTGAGGTTTTTGCGCATTGGAGATCGCCTCATGAATTGTATCAATCTTAGTCTTGAAGTGATTGACGATCTCCTGGGCAGTGAGTGAGTTGGTGGGTGGAGGCAGTGGAGGACAGAGTAGAGTGTTGAAGGTAGAATTAAATTAAACAAAAACAGTAAAGTTAGCCCAATTATTTTGTATAATGTGAAAGATTGTTACGTCGAGTAGATACCTAACATGTCTCACTTTAACCGGTTCCCGACCGGCTCACGCAGATATACTGCAGCAGAATGGCTCCCCTGGGCGTAATCCTGTATGGGTACGTCCTTCCCTTAAGCGGCCACCAGAGGGCACATGTGCCTGCTGCACAGCGGGGGGCCCAATGTGTGTGGCTGGCAGGCACGATCGCCCCACACACAGATCCCGGTTATCGCTCTGTCACTAGCAAACATGGGTGCCCGGCAGTTATCGCGCCTGCCGGGCACGCACATCGGCTCCGGGGACACGTGCAGGGCACGCGCCTGCTGTCACGTCTTACAGGAGCGATTTGCCTAGCCGAGCCAACATGCCGCAGTATAACTGCGGCAGCTGGTCTGCTAGTGGTTAAGGAACCACACCTGTCATTTTAGGTGGGGGCCTCAGCATAGGGATACGGTTCTGACCTTGAACTACCCTGTGCACTAATTATTGGTCTGCCTGGGTGTCTTTATACATGTTTGAGTATAGTTCCACTGTTTGAGTATAGACCCCTTTCACACTGGAGTTAGTTTTTAAGGCTCTTTAGCGCTAAAAAAAAGCACCTGTAAAATGCCTCATCTGCAGTTCCAGTGTGAAAGCCCATGTGCTTTCACACTGGGGCGCTGACAGGACATTAACCACCTCAATACAGTGCATTTTCACCCCATTCCTGCCCAAGCCATTTTTCAACGGCGCTGTCACACTTTGAATGACAATTGTGCGGTCATGCAACACTGTACCCAGATGAAATTATTTTTTCCCCACAAATAGAGCTTTCTTTTGGTGGTATTTGATCATCTCTGCGGTTTTTAATTTTTTGCGCTATAAAACAAAAAAAAAAAAAAAAAAAAAGCAATTTTTTTTTACTATATCTATTTTTTTATTTAAAAAAAATTTTTTTTTGGGGGGGGGGGGGGGGAAATCGCAATAAGCGTATATTAGTTGGCTTGCGCAAGTCATGGCGTCTACAAAATGGGGATAGATTTATAGCATTTTTATTATTTTTTTTTTTACTAGTAATGGCAGCGACCTGCAATTTTTAATCATGACTGATATATCTGCGGACATGACACTTTGACACATTTTTGGGACCATTCACATTTATACAGCGATCCGTGCATAAAAATGCATTGATTACTGTATAAATGTAACTGGCAGGGAAGGGGTTAACACTAGGGGGTGATCGAGGGGTTATATTCCTAGGGACTGTTTCTAACTGTACTGGTAACACACCATCAGTCGCCTCTCCTCTGTGTACACAGATCCACGGTCCTGCTGTGTTACCAGGCAATTGTGGGTGCCCAGCGGACATCGCGGCACGCACACCGAGTCCCCAGTGACAGCGGGTGCGCGCGATCGCAGCCGGCACGCGCGCCCCCTGGTGGGCCGAGGTCATATGACACCCTCCCAGAACGAGAACCGTGCTGATTGGCAGTCATGACAGCCGGCAGGCAGCAAGCGGTTAAAAAAGTCCTGCAAGCAGCATCTTTGGGACGCTTTAGGAGCAGTGTATACATAGCTTCTAAAGCACCCCTGCCCATTGAACAATGGGCAGCGCCGTCGATGCGCCTGCCAAAAGCTCCACAGCAGCACTTTTAACCCTTTATTCGGCCACTAGCGGGGGTTAAAAAGGTCTCACTAGCGTCCAAAAAGCACCTCTAAAACAACGGTAAAGCACCACTAGTCCTGCAAGCAGCATCTTTGCAGCGCTTTAGGAGAGGTGTATACACCGCTCCTATAGCACCCCTGCCCATTAAAATCAATGGTCAGTGCCGCTGAATAGCCTGCAAAGCGCCACAGGACCTGCCCCTTTAACCTTTTACTCAGCCACTAGTGGGGTTAAAAGTGCCTCAAACAACGGTAAGTTTAGCGGTGCTTTACTGCCAACGCCTCAGTGTGAAAGTGCCCTTGGTGTTGAGTGTCTGTCGCCTTGAGCTATAAAATGCTCAGGTGTGAATGGGGGCTAAACGAGGGCTAAAGGTCATTTATAGCCTGCTTTCACATCTCAGAACAAATTTCTAGTGATTGTGAAGAGTTTTACAAGCTTTTTGCAAGTGTTTGCTTCCTGGGAAGAAGACTGCATGGCTAAAATTCCTTCTATTCTAGAATTGCTAACACGTGTCTTGCACACATTTAAGTCTATGGGGGCAAAAAACACCTGAATATGCTTAAAAAGCTTATGTACTTTGCATATAAAGAATGAGATTCTGCAAACATTGTCTGAACACAGGTGGCTACTCACTCCACACAGGTGCCAGAGAACACTTTACATGTTCTTAATGAATGCAAAGCGTTCCCAGTTGGACATGGTGGAACAGCAATGTCACGATCTCCACCTTGTCCAGAGAAATGTGTGCATTTCACTGAGCAAATTGCATAGTATAAGCTTTTTTTTTTTTTTTTTTACATAGGCAGCTGTGGCCCCACAGACCACAATTTACAGCGATTTGAAACTTTGTGATTATAAATAATCACCTTGTAAAACAACTTAGTTTAAAATAGAAATGAAAGGCACAACATGTATATAGAGATATATATTGATCATTGGAGAAGAAGCTGAGTTCCCAGCACAGGTAGAGAACTAACCACGATGTGCTCACGCTTAGTGTGGTCAGTTTTTACTAGGAAAGCAGAGGGACTAGCAGGAACCACCAGGGGATTTCACACAAGAGACAATACAAAGAACAGGAGACCTTTTTCATACAAGTGCATGGTACAGCACAGCAGGCACATATAAGGAATATGAAACATTGGTGGCAACAAAATGGCTTTTTTGCACTTTTACATTGGTTCAGCTTGGACTAGTGCAAGTTTATGCCACACCTGTGGGATCCCTGTAGGAGACAAATCGCTGTAATAGGCACTATTACGACAGTGATTGCCATGCACAGTAAGTGAAACCTTATGCTCACAGCAGTGTAGCCGCTCAGCACAGGACCCAGAATCTAGCAGCTATAACTGTCCTACCAAGTGATTTCCAGCTTCTATAGGGATCCCACAGATATGGCATATAAATAGTACTCACATTGGTCCAATTTAACTGAGAAAACTGGGAACACATACCTAAACTTCAGATTTAGGCTACATTCAAAAGGCCAATAAGGGTCTGTTCACACAGAGCAGTTACTTGTGTTTTTCCCTCAAGGATAGATGAAGCCAATGATGCACAGAAAACAGTAGTTTTGGGTGTCATGTTAAGACCAGAATGTAGTGTTTGATGGAGAGCTGTGCGACATTCTACAATATGCTTACATCATGTCGCACCTCTCTGGATGGCCCTGCACAACACACCATGCTGCTGTGCAATGAGAAATCAAGGGTCACTTTGTGCACTTCAAAGTTAGAATAAAAAGGGAACAGTGATGCAATAAAATGTAAATGAGAGCCAATGACGCAGTGCTGCTGTCTCAGCCAATGAGGGGAGTCCCGGACACCCTCAGGTATTAGCGAAACTCCACCCAAAAGTGGAAGCTCCGCTTGTTCGCACCCTGCCACATTTGGCACTTTTTTGGGGGCGAGCCGACACCTGTAAAAATCAAGTACCTGCTCCCACTTCCAGGTAAAATATCTGCACGATTGTGGCCATTTACAGAATTTCCAGCCCCTCCTTGGGGAGACACACAGGTTCCAGAAGACAGCGGGATCCTTCAGAAAACGCAGCGCGACTCGCACAGTAGGAAACAGGCTGTGAAGCCGCAAGGCTTCACTTTCTGTTCCCTTTAGTGAAGATGTCAATGAGCGAATCGGCTAGGGGTGCCGACATTGCGGGATACCTGGACAGGCAAGTGTCCTTATAATATAAGTCGGCAGATACAGTATTTGTAGCTGCTGACCTAATTTTTATTATTATTATTTTTTTTTTTTTTTAATACAGGCTCCGCTTTAGACCCCTTTCAAACTGAGGCGCTTTTCACACTAAAAGCACCTGAAAACTACTTACTTTTAATATCAATGGATCCCTTCACACTGGGGTAGTGCAAAACGTCATGCAAGGACCATGTTTAGACCCCTTTCACACCGATGGCGTTTTACAGGCGCTATAGTGTTAAAAATAGCGCCTGCAATCCGCCCTCAAACAGCTGCAGCATTGTCCCCAGTGTGAAAGCCAGAGGGCTTTCACACCGGAGCACTGCGCTGGCAGGAAAAAAAAGTCCTGCCAGCAGCTTCTTTGGAGCGGTGAAGGAGCGGTGTGTTTACCGCTCCTCCACCGTTGCTCCCCATTGAAATCAATGGGGCAGCGCTGGAATACCGCCGGCAAAACCCCGCTATTGTGGCGTATTGCGGGCGGTTTAAAACCCTTTCTCAGCCGCTAGCGGGGGTAAAAGCGCCGCCAATCCGACAGTAAAACGCCGCTAATAGTGGCGTTTTACCGCCAACGCTATGGGCGGCCCCGTGTGAAAGGGCTCTTACAGCGCTTGAAAAAAGCGCCTGAAAAACACCCGTCAGGGTTTCTTATTAGGTTTTGCTTATGTTTAATTGATCAGGGTCTCTCATCATATTGGATAATGCATCCTTGTTTCAACAATTTTCTAATGAATATTTGGGCATAAACTTGTGTATGATGTTTTAAAATTGTGATAAAAACTATTGGAAAAAAACGCCCCTGTCCAATGAAATGACTAGGAAGCACTTCAAAATGGCTCTTTTGAATCACACGACCATAAAAATAAAACTGCACAGCCAACGCCACAAACACACCCAACATTTTATGGGCAGTTTTCAAGTGCCTCTGTGACAGGGATCTTAATGCATAGATTTCATTAAGATAGCAAAACCTCCTGCTTTTACAACCACCTTAAAGCCAAGCAAACTTTTTCGTGCAACCGTACGGGTTGCACGAAAAAAAACACAAAAAACAAAACAAACAAAAAAAAAAACGATTAGCTAGGTCGGAGCCACTGTACTAAACAAGCAAGGTTAGTCTAACAATCTCCCCTGCTGAGCTGTTGCGCTCTGACAGGGGGCGCCCCCCCCCACCAGAACACTCCAATCTGCGCTCTCTGCCATTAGAAGAGATCGCTGATCGGGGGTCTGACGGCTGCAGGTTTTCCAGCATGCACGTCCAACATGAAGAAAAAAACCCCCGAGATTCTGTGTATGTCGGTCTGCGAGCGTGCATGCTGGAAGACCAGCAGCCGACCAACTTCCGATCAGCGATCTCATCCAATGGCAGAGAGCGCTGATAAAAGTGTAATGGCAGGGGGGCCGTCTCCCTGTCAGAACACAACAGCTCAGTAGGGGCGATCGTTGGACTAACCTCGCATGGTTAGTACAGTGGCTCCGACCAAGCTGACAGGTTTTTTTTTTTCTGTGCAACCCGTGCGGATGCACGAAAAAAAAACCAAAAAAAAAACACTGTAGTGCGTACTTGGCTTTAAAGTGGTTGTAAAAGGCAAAAGGTTTTTCTATCTTAATGAACTCTATGAATTAAGACCCCTTTCGCACTGAGGCACTTGAAAACTGCCCATAAAACGTTGGCTCTTTTTGCAATGCTTTGGCGGCGTTATCTGCACGCTTTTTTTTTATGGTCACGTGAACCATTTTGAAGTGCCTTTTGAAGTGCTTCCCATTCATTTCAATGGACAGAGGCTTTTTTGTTCCCAATAGTTTTATTACCATTTTAAATCATATAGAAGTTTATGCCCAAATATTCATTAGAAAATTGTTGAAACAAGGATGCATCATCCAATATGATCAGAGACCCTGATTAAACAAAAAAAATTGACAGGGGTATTTGATGCGCTTTTTTAACCCCATGCCGTCCGCCTGCTGTTTTCACAGAGGCAGACTGGCTCCCCTGCGCGAATCGCCGTACGGCAGCCTCTTAAAGGGGTATAGAGGGCGTACCTGCCACGGTACTGAGGAGCCGCTGTGCATGCCTGGCGGCCGCGATGCCCACCGGGCACATGCGATTGCTCCTGACAGAGCCAGAATGAGGATGTGTGTAAACACATAGATCCACATCCTGTCAGGGGAGAGGAGACAGATCCTGTGTAGAGGTCGACCGATATATCGGCCGGCCGATATATCGGCCGATATTTGGCTTTTTTTACTTAATCGGCATCCGCCGATTGTGCTGATAAAAAATAAAAAAAGCCGATTCCCCAGGACTTGCAAATGACTTCTGTAATTGAAGTCAATTGCAAGTTGTCTGAAGTTTTCTTCTGTCCTCCTCTGGGCAGCCTGCCAAGTCTGATAAGAAGATACATTTGTATCTCTTTCAGGTTCTTTTATCAATAGACTGAACTCCGAGGAGAAGTTTTCAGTTTAACCATTTAAAGACAATCTTTTCTGACACTTGTTGCTTACAAGTAAAAATCCTGTATTTTCTGCTATAAAATCACTTAGAACCCCCAAACATTTATATATATATATATATTTTTTAGCAGAGACCCTAGGGAATAAAACAGCGGTTGTTGCAATCGGCCTAATATATCGGCCCAAAAAAATCGGCATCATATATCGACCACCGCGATTTCTAAATATCGGCTTTGGCATCGGCCAGAGAAAAACCCACATCGGTCGACCTCTAATCCTGTGTTCCTAGTATATAGGTACACCGATCAGTCTCCTCCCCTAGGCAGTTGCACCACCCCCCCCATTAGAAAACACTGAGGGAACACAATTAACCCTTCCCAGTGACATTTATACAGTAATTAGTAGCTATTTTTAGCTCTGATCGCTGTATATATCAATGGTCCCAAAAAGTGTTCGCCGCAATATCGCAGTCCCAAAATATGATAGAGATTGATATATATAAAAGAGAGAGAGAGAGAGAGAGAGAGAGAGAGAGAGAGAGAGAGAGAGAGAGAGAGAGAGAGAGAGAGAGAGAGAGAGAGAGAGAGAGAGAGAGAGAGAGAGAGAGAGAGAGAGAGAGAGAGAGAGAGAGAGAGAGAGAGAGAGAGAGAGAGAGAGAGAGAGAGAGAGAGAGAGAGAGAGAGAGAGAGAGAGAGAGAGAGAGAGAGAGAGAGAGACCTTATTTTGTAGGTGCTATGACTTTTGCACAAAAAAAAAAAAAAAAAAAAAAAAAAACGCAATGGTGATCAAATACCACCAAAAGAAAGCTCTATTTGTGGGCAGAAAAGGACACCAATTTTGTTTGGGTACGTTACACAACTGCGCAACTGTCAGTTAAAGCAACGCAGTGCCATATCACAAAAAAAATGGCGCGGTCAGGAAGGGAGTAAATCCTGAAGTAGGTAAGCGCTCCAAAGATGCCGCTTGCAGGACTTTTTGCACTGCCCCAGTGTGAAAGGATCCATTGATATAATTGGGAAGCAGTTTTCATGTTTTTTTAGTTTCTCCCAAACTCCAGGCAGGCAATTCTGTGGTTGGGATTCAAACCGGGAACCCTAGTGCCATCAGGTGAAAGCGCTAACTACTAAGGCCTCGTGCCCACGAACTTTTTCAAAAACGAGCCGTAAAGCTAGTACCGACGCCTGGAAAAAGCGGCGTTAACGTGATTTTTACAGCTTTTGAATTAGCGTTTATGCACATTAGCTAGTGTTTTTTTAAGAAAAATACATCTCTTGGCTATATTGCACTCCTAATTTACCCACAATAAAAAAAAAAAAAAGCCGGGGCTCAAAAACGGCGATGCAGCGTTTTTACAGCTCTAGCGCCGGACCTCAGAACGCCCTGGTCCTGTTTTTTCTTTTTCGCAGCTTAAAAACGCTTATGCCATTTACAGCTCAAAAACACCATGGTGGGCATGAGGCCATAGGCTAATATGGAGAGGCGTTTTTAAGCTGCAAAAAAAGGCTAGAAAAAGCGGCTGTATAAACGTCCTTGGGCATAAGGCCTAAAAGAAGGTCGGAAAACATTTGCCAGTTACATAGGATGCAGAAAAAAAAAAAAAACCTAAAAACTGCTGAAATTCTACGTAACTGGCAAATGTTTCCCGACCTTTAGTGGTTAGCGCTTTCACCTGACGGCACTAGGGTTCTCAGTTTGAATCCCAACTACAGAATTATCTGCCTGGAGTTTAGGAGAGGGAAAAATCTAAAATGTGCTTATAGTGCTCAGCAGGTGCCTAGAGTTTGCATGCTCCCCCTGCTTGGGTTTCCTCCCACACCCCCAAATACAAGTTGGTAGATTAAAAAGCCCTAGCATGTATATGAAGGGACCTTAGATAGTAAGCTCCTTGGTGGCAGGGACTGATGTGAATATAACACATATTAAATTTTTTTTATATATATATATATATATATATATATATATATATATATATATATATATATATATATATATATATACACATACACACACACTATTTTTTTTTTTTTTTTGCACAAGGCAGCCCATTTAAACGGAAGAGCCTGCGAAGTCGCTCACGGAGCATTTTACCATGTTCCTAGTTGAATTTGGATCGCCATTAATTCACGACACTGCGATACGTCTTTTCCATGTGATCCAGGAACGCACAGGTGTGAATCGGGCCTCATGCCCTAACATGTATTCAGGGCCTACACATGTTAGGAGTCACAAAAAAAAAAAAAAAGCTCATCCCTCATACAAGTGCTGAAACATGCCTCCAAATCACCCATTACATGTGAATGAAGGAGAAAGTAACATATCAAGGCAGGTTTAATGAGGATTCCCCAAGCAGCACACAGAATAAAAGCAGCTATGTAGGTCAATGACTAAACAAGCAGCACAGTCCCAGGTGTAAGTTGCCCTCAGAGCCACCATTAGCGCCTCATTCATCGTGTTCCACCCCAGCACATGGACACAGCACGACCTCGTGTCCTCTCCCCCATCCACAGGCACCTTGCAGCGCAGCCCCGACCACCATCTCCACCGCACACATACAATGGAGCCATACAAAGCCACACACACACGGCCTATAGAAGAGACAGAAAAAGAAATACATACCCTTATTTTTTCCTGTAGGAAAGGACAATTACCCCCACCCCTCCCCCGCTCCTATATTTATACTATCAGCCCAGATTAAAGGCTTGGGAGGGCGTGTTTGTACCCCGCCGATGTCATCTGGTGGGAGGGGGGAACTACAATTCATAGGGAAGAAAGGCGTGGCCGCTTAACCCTTCCAGAGTCCATCGTTATTGTTAGCGCCCAGCTCTTCCCTCTCCGTGTGTTACATCCTCCCATGATGGAGGCCAGCCCAGGTGTCTGCCGAGCAGACCGCACGAAGACACGCCCACCTCACAACAAGCATGGGGGCGGGAAACTGCAGCTAAATAAAATACAATAATAGAAATGGAAGGTGTGGAGTCCGTGCATTTCATCTGATATCTTATGCCAGCGTTCCTTCCACTTTCAGTGCACAGATTTTAACATTTTTTTTGTTACCCTTTTCTATCGTTTCTATAGAATAGGTAGGATTTTGAATATCTCAATAAAAATGACTGAAGCAGAAAGTCGTGTGAGGAGAGAGAGGGAGGGAGGGAGCGCTCATGGCGGTGAAGTGGTTAAAGGAGGATGCCCTTCTCCTCAGCGCCTCACACACAAGGCAGGCATGGAGCTGAGGTAGAACACCAACACGTGTGCCACTTTCCAATACAAAGGGGGATTCCCTCTCTCCCTCCACTTTGCAACATAAAGGGGGATTCCCTCTCTCCCTCCACTTTCCAATACAAAGGGGTCTTCCCTCTCTCCCTCCATCTACCAATACAAAGGGGACTCCCCCTCTCCCTCCACTTTCCAGTACAAAGGGGGCTTCCCTCTCTCCCTCCACTTTCCAATACAAAGGGGGTTTCCCTCTCTCCCTCCACTTTCCAATACAAAGGGGACTCCCTCTCTCCCTCCACTTTCCAATACAAAGGGGGCTCCCCCTCTCCCTCCACTTTCCAATACAAAGGGGGCTTCCCTCTCTCCCTCCACTTTCCAATACAAAGGGGGCTCCCCCTCTCCCTCCACTTTCCAATACAAAGGGGGCTCCCCCTCTCCCTCCACTTTCCAATACAAAGGGGGCTCCCCCTCTCCCTCCACTTTCCAATACAAAGGGGGCTCCCCCTCTCCCTCCACTTTCCAATACAAAGGGGGCTTCCCTCTCTCCCTCCACTTTCCAATACAAAGGGGGCTCCCCCTCTCCCTCCACTTTCCAATACAAAGGGGGCTCCCCCTCTCCCTCCACTTTCCAATACAAAGGGGGCTTCCCTCTCTCCCTCCACTCTCCAATACAAAGGGGGTTTCCCTCTCTCCCTCCACTTTCCAATACAAAGGGGGCTCCCCCTCTCCCTCCACTTTCCAATACAAAGGGGGCTCCCCCTCTCCCTCCACTTTCCAATACAAAGGGGGCTCCCCCTCTCCCTCCACTTTCCAATACAAAGGGGGCTCCCCCTCTCCCTCCACTTTCCAATACAAAGGGGGCTCCCCCTCTCCCTCCACTTTCCAATACAAAGGGGGCTTCCCTCTCTCCCTCCACTCTCCAATACAAAGGGGGTTTCCCTCTCTCCCTCCACTTTCCAATACAAAGGGGGCTCCCCCTCTCCCTCCACTTTCCAATACAAAGGGGGCTCCCCCTCTCCCTCCACTTTCCAATACAAAGGGGGCTCCCCCTCTCCCTCCACTTTCCAATACAAAGGGGGCTCCCCCTCTCCCTCCACTTTCCAATACAAAGGGGGCTTCCCTCTCTCCCTCCACTTTCCAATACAAAGGGGGCCTCCCTTCCTTCCCCACTGCATACACCACAAATACAGGAATGTCCACATTATACGTTTTTTTTTTTTTTTTGGGGGGGGTGGTTTCAGTCACAAAAACCTTCATGAGGGCAATGCAACCTACCACTAGCTGGGTCTATTAAACTGGAAGCAACTGACATTGTTGCTATGTTTTTTTAAAAAAAAGGTATTATTTTGCATACAAATTGCTACTATGAGTCCCAAAACTGTACCAAAGCAGCAATACCAATACAAATAGACACCAGAGACGAGCTCATGGGTCCTCCAAACTCATCTCCGGTCAAAGTCTGAATTTGTGCTCTTTTTTTACTCCAATAAGCTGTGGGGGAAGAAATGACCCAATCCGCAGCTCGTTGGGAGTAAAAAAAAAAAGGGAGCAGGTTCAAAGATCATCTGGAAGTTTGGAGGACACACAAGCTCATCTCTAAAACCCCATGCACACGATACAAAAAGTAAAATTTAGTCTGACGAACAATCTGCTTATTTTAGGATCGTTCATACGGTGCTTTCGACAGGCGATTCAGATTTTTCATATGACAAAAGCTGGATGTGCAGGACTATGAAATTTTTGTCGTATGTGAACACAACGTCCGATTTTCGTATAATTAGTACAGTTTTCGTCCGAAAAAAATCGTAAGAGCAAGACTACACATGCTCAGAAACGAAAGAATACATACAAAACAATTCAACACATAACATCACTTCTGACGTTGTATTCTGTCGTACGAGAATTTTCGTATGTTGAGTACCTCTTCACAATCGACATGAGACTAGCATGCAACAAAAAACGGACAAAAGGTCGTCCAAAAATCTGATCGTGTGTACGAGGCTTAAGCCCTCGTTCACACTGAACACGGCTTTGAAATTGTGCAAGTTCATCACTATTTCAGTCTGACTTCGGGGGCGACTTGAAAGACATCTGTGCAGGTTCATGCACAGATGTCTATTGAAATCACCCCTGAAGTCGCCAAAAGTGGTGCAGGAACTGCTTTTGGAAATCGGTGCGGTGCCCCCAAGTCGGCGTCGTACCGATTGGGACACTCCTATTGCCGGCGATAGGCTCCGATTTGACATGTGATTTGACCTGTCAAATCGCACCAATGTGAACGAGGGCTGTCAAATCGCATGCCAAATCGGAGGCTATTGGCGGCAACGGCATCACCCCAATCGGTGCAACGCCGCACCGATTCCCAAAAGTAGTTCCTGCGCTACTTGTGGCGATTTCAATGGACATCTTTGCATTAACCTGCACAGACGTCTTTCAAATTGCCCAAGAACTCGCACTGAAATGCAGCTTTGAAATTGTGCAAGTTCAGCCCTCAGTGTAAACGAGGACTAAGGGCCAGTTCACACCAAATCCTGTACAGCTGATGTGAACATACAGTGTCTCACAAAAGTGAGTACACCCCTCACATTTTTGTAAATATTTTATTATTTCTTTTCATGTGACAACACTGAAAAAATTATACTTTGCTACAATGTAAAGTAGTGAGTGTACATCTTGTATAACAGTGTAAATTTGCTGTCCCCTCAGAATAACTCAACACACAGCCAATAATGTCTAAACCGCTGGCAACAAAAGTGAGTACACTAAAAAGTGAAAATTTCCAAATTGGAACAAAGTGACAATATTTTGTGTGGCCACCATTATTTCCCAGCACTGCCTTAACCCTCTTGGGCATGAAGTTCATCAGAGATTCACATGTTGCCACTGGAGTCCTTTTCCACTCCTCCATGACAACATCACTGAGCTGGTGGATGTTAGAGACCTTGCGCTTCTCCACCTTTCCGTTTGAGGATGCCTCACAGATGCTCAATAGGGTTTAGGTCTGTAAACGTGCTTGGCCAGTCCATCACCTTTACCCTCAGCTTCTTTAGCAATGCAGTGGTCGTCTTGGGGGTGTGTGTGGGGTCCTTATCATGTTGAAATACTGCCCTGTGGTCTAGTCTCTGAAGGGAGGGGATCATGCTCTGCTTCAGTATGTCACAGTACATGTTGGCATTCATGGTTCCCTCAATGAACTGTAGCTCCCCAGTGCCGGCAACACTCATGCAGCTCCAGACCATGACACTGCCATGCTTGAGTGTAAGCAAGACACACTTGTCTTTGTACTCCTCACCTAGTTGCCGCCACACACGCTTGACACCTGAAACAAATACGTTTATCTTGGTCTCATCAGGCCACAGGTCATGGTTCCAGTAATCCATGTTCCTTAGTCTGCTTGTCTTCAGCAAACTGTTTGCGGGCTTTCCTGTGCATCATCTTTAGAAGAGGTTTCCTTCTGGGACAACAGCCATGCAGACCAATTTGATGCAGTGTGCGGCGTATGGTCTGAGCACTGACAGACTGACCCCCAACCCCTTTAACCTCTGCAGCAATACTGGCAGCACTCGTATGTCTATTTCCCAGAGACAACCTCTGGATATGACGCTGAGCACATGCACTCAACTTCTTTGGTCGACCATGGCAAGGCCTGTTCTGAGTGGAACCTGTCCTGTCAAACCGCTGTATAGTCTTGGCCACTGTACTGCAGCTCAGTTTCAGGGTATTGGCAATATTTTTATAGCCTAGGCCAACTTTATGTAGAGCAACAATTCTTTTTTTCAAATCCTCAGAGAGTTCTTTGCCATCAGGTGCCATGTTGAACTTCCAGTGACCAGTATGAGAGAGTGAGAGCGATAACACCAAATTTAACACACCGGCTCCCCATTCACACCTGAGACCTTATAACACTAATGAGTGGAGGGAAAATGGCTAATGGGCCCAATTTGGACATTTTCACTTAGGGGTGTACAAGCTGTACACTCACTACTTTCAAGGGCCGTCTTTTCCCATGGGCACGCTGGGTAGTTGCCCAGGGCCCCACTTGCCTGGGTGGCCCCACCTGCCCAGCGACCCCAGCCAAGCATCATTCACATGTCACAAAATTCGCTGCCGCATTGTGCCAGTGCTGTGCGGTGTGGCTCCCTTACAGAGATAGAGTGCCGTGCGATCAGTCCTGATATCAGTAAGCGACTCAGCGGTGAGCAGTGTGCAGTGTGAGTCAGCTGTCACTGTGAAGAACGGAGCCGATGCTTTCTGTGTAGTTCCGGCTCTTCACAGGCAGAGTGATATGAAATGCACTGCGCCTTTGACAGATACAGGAAGCATTGGCTCTGCTCTCTACTGCAGCCACATGCTGCAGCTTCCTGTCACACTTCCGCGTCTCAGAGTAGCCAGGCAGCAGTACACATGCCAGCATTAATACCCACCAGCAGTACCCACGCCAGCATTAATACCCACCAGGCAGCACCAGCAGCACCAGAGTGTGTACATTTATATATTTTTATTTCGTTTTTTTTAGTTGTATGATTTAGTGGTGAAAGTTATTAGTGCCCGGGCCCACCCAAGTTTTGACTGTAATATCTTATGTGTCCCCCTTATATATCAATCTTATGCCCCGTACACACGGTCGGATTTTCCGACAGAAAATGTTTCATGGGAGCTTGTTGTCAGAAATTCCGACCGTGTGTAGGCTCCATCAGACATTTGCCATCGGAATTTCTGTCACACAAAATTTGAGATCTGGATCTCAAATTTTCCGACAACAAAATCCGTTCTCGTAAATTCCGATCGTGTGTACACAATTCCGTCGCACAAAGTTCCACACATGCTCGAAATCAAGCAGAAGAGCCGCACTGGCTATTGAACTTCATTTTTATCGGCTCGTCGTACGTGTTGTACGTCACCACGTTCTTGACGTTCTGAATTTCCAACAAGATTTGTGTGACAGTGTGTATGCAAGACAAGTTTGAGCCAACATCTGTCGGAAAAAATCCATGGATTTTGTTGTCGGAAGGTCCGATCGTGTGTACGGGGCATTGGAGTTGCTACTAGTTTGAGGAAGTGTAAGGAAGTTGAGGAAAAAGAAACTTTATTACGTTTTGGTGCAAATAACCTTTAGAGCAGAAATGAAACGTAGTGTTTTGAGTGGAGCACAGAAGAGGAAAAAGGCTGCAGAGGAGAAAGAGAAAATGTGCGTGATTGTGTAGACAGGGCCCCAGTGCACTGTATTGCCCGGGGGCCTATATTGCTCTTAAGATGGCACTGACTACTTTACATTGTAGCAAAGTGTCATTTATTCAGTGTTGTCACATGAAAAGATATAATAAAATATTTACAAAATTGTGAGGGGTGTACTCACTTTTGTGAGATACTGTACATTATGTAAAGCAATGCATTAAGTGGCGGTACTATATAAATACCCATAATAAATAAGCAAACAAGCTTTTGGAATGTAGTGCAGGAAAGTCACACTCCATGCACATTTTCCGCACTGAGATCAAAACGCACTGCATTTTTGATCTGCTGCGAGTGGCAGTACGTTATTAATGGTACCTTAAACAAGGAAATGCAGTGTATTTGCAGGCTCCAGAACGCATGTTACCGCACTACTATGGAATTTGGTGCAGGATGTTTTTCAAAAGTAGTGCATGCACGACTTTTTGTGTGCCCCAGTGCAATTTGCAGCCCATCCAAATAAATTGACTGCCAAATCTCACTGTAGGGGCACGTACAGGCCTTGTTCACACCGGCGGACTTAAGCATACACACGTAGGAGGGCTGTATTTGCCTGCATAAGGATGTGGGTGGGGGTCCCTGAAAGCAGACAGATCAAATTGGGAACACCGGTTGTGTCCATACAGCTACTACATCCCAATGGGACCACCTACACAGAGTGGCATGGAACCCCTGTGCATCCCTTATTGACAAACACAGCCCGCGCAGGGGCATACACTTAGGTGCACCCATGTGAATGAGGACTAAAGCTTTATTCACACTTAAGCCAAGTGATTTTCAGCCGGTTTTATTTGAGTGTGTTTTTGCACATACAGAGGGGACGGAAAGTATTCAGACCCCCTTAAATGTTTCATTCTTTGTTATATTGCAGCCATTTGCTGAAATCATTTAAGTTAATTTTTTTCCTCATTAATGTATACATAGCACTCCATATTGACAGAAAAATACAGAATTGTTGACATTTTTGCAGATTTATTAAAAAAGAAAAACTGAAATATCACATGGTCCTAAGTATTCAGACCCTTTGCTGTGACACCCATATATTTAACTCAGGTGCTGTCCATTTCTTCTGATCATCCTTGAGATAGTTCTACACCTTCATTTGAGTCCAGCTGTGTTTGATTATACTGATTGAACTTGATTAGGAAAGCCACACACCTGTCTATATAAGACCTTACAGCTCACAGTGCATGTCAGAGCAAATAAGAATTGTGAGGTCAAAGGAACCGCCTGAAGAGCTCAGAGACAGAATTGGGGCAAGGCACAGATCTGGCCAAGGTTACACAAAAAAATTCTGCTGCACTTAAGGTTCCTAAGAGCACAGTGGCCTCCATAATCCTTAAATGGAAGACGTTTGGGACGACCAGACCCCTACCTAGAGCTGGCTGTCCGGCCAAACTGAGCTATCGGGGGAGAAGAGCCTTGGTGAGAGAGGTAAAGAAGAACCCAAAGATCACTATGGCTGAGCTCCAGAGATGCAGTCGGGAGATGGGAGAAAGTTGTAGAAAGTCAACCATCACTGCAGCCCTCCACCAGTCGGGGCTTTATGGCAGAGTGGCCCGACGGAAGCCTCTCCTCAGTGCAAGACACATGAAAGCCCGCATGGAGTTGCTAAAAAACACCTGAAGGACTCCAAGATGGTGAGAAATAAGATTCTATGGTCTGATGAGACCAAGATAAAACGTTTTGGCCTTAATTCTATGCGGTATGTGTGGAGAAAACCAGGCTGTCATGGATGTACTATGTCCAGACCTGTAACAGGGCTCAGGCGCATCCCCGCCAACAGGTCCCCAGTAGCGAACAGGCATGCGCCAACGCGCACCCCAGTGGCGAACAGGTGTGTGCCAATGCGCACACCAGTAACGAACAGGCGTGCGCCAATGCGCGTGCGCCGATCGTGGAGATCGCACGCGCGCAAAGTGACGCACCTTTGGCGCTCAGTGGCCTTTAAGAAGGGCTTCCACCATTCAGCTCTTGCTGTCTGATCTGCAGCTTCACCTGTGACCTGTTCCTGTAATCTGCATCTGATCACCTTCCGACCTGGCATCCTGACTACGCTGCTGTCTCCAATCCTGAACCTTGGCTTTCCTGGACCCTGATCCTGTTTACCTGCCTGCCTGATCTCCTGCTACCAGAACCAGCCTGAACTTGACCATTCCTTGCCTGACGATTCTGTTGAACGGATCCGCTGTGTATGACCTGGCTTATCTGACCTTGCTTTTGCCTGCTGAGCGTACCCAAGTGCGCTTGCTGCTTCTTTGCGCATCTGCAGCCTGCTGACCTGCACCCTGCTGACCTGCATCCAGCTTACTTGTATCTGGCTGACCTGCATCCAGCTTACCTGCACCTGGCACTCCAGCCAGTTCCTGTGCCTCCCAGTGGACATCATCTCCAGTTCTAGAGAATCCACCAGGCACTCATACCCCACTGTGCTCCTACGGTCACTGTCCTCAACTCCAGTGACCTGGGAACCAGGGTTGTACGAGAGGTCTCCCTCTGCACGTCAGGCTCACATATGAGGTACGTGTCAGTATCAGACAGCCATGCCTGAGCCTGCAAGAGGGACCTCCGCCACTGATGAAATCTGCCAATTGCTCTCTATCCTCACTCAAGAGGTGAAATCCCTCCAGGACAGCTATGAACACCTTGAGAGACAAGTGCAGTCCCGGACGATTATTACAAACCTTCCTTCCAGCGGGTTGTCGTCAGAGGCTTCCCCCGCACTCAATGTAATGATGTTATCTCCAGAACCTAGGGTCCCAATTCCGGAGAAGTTTTCTGGGGATCGACGCAAGTTTCGGACTTTCCGCAATGCATGTGAGCTGTACTTTTCCTTACTACCTTTAACCTTTTTGCAAGAAAACACCAAGGTGGGGTTTGTTGTCTCACTTCTGCTGGGAGAACCACAAGCTTGGGCTCATCACCTGCTGGAAGAACACCATGTTTCTCTGGACTCTTTGTCATCCTTCTTTGACGCAATGTCACTCTTATATAATGACCCCCAATGAACTTCCACTGCCAAAGCTGCTCTTAGCACGCTCCAGCAGGGCCCCAGAGTGGTCGAAGACTATATAACAGACTTTAGGCGCTGGAGCGCAGATACCCAGTGGAATCATGCAGCTTTACAGCACCAGTTTCGCCTAGGCTTGTCAGAAGAATTAAAGGATGAATTGGCTCGGGTCGGTGTACCCAATTCTCTGGAATCCTTGATTACCCTAACTATTCAGATTATCCATCGTCTTCGGGAACGCAGGATGGAGAGGGTGACCCAGCAGACTCAACCAATTTGGATGTTACCCCAAGTGCCTACAACCTCTCGTCCTGTTCCCTTCAGACCGGTCCTAGTTAATCCTGCACCAACCAAACTAATACCAGAATTTCATAAATATGGGCAGGTCGGACTAATGAGACCCGCATTGTCTGCCGAGGAACGTCTACGTCGGCAACAGCTCAACCTTTGTCTGTACTGCGGGGGAACTGGACGCTATGTACATTCGTGTCCGGCCAAGTATCGTAGATCTTCACCCGTCCCGTCACACAGTTACCCAGCTCCCTCTACTCACCTGGCTATTCCCATCACCCTTCAGTTTTCCTGGAAAGACTGTGTCTGTTACTGCAATAATAGACTCTGGTGCCTGAAGTTGTTTTATAGATTTGAACTTTGCCAACCAACAATGCATTCCACTCCAACACAGGGCTCAAGGACTTCCCGTTTTCTTGGCGGATGGATCCCATATTAAATCCGGCCAGGTGACTCATGAGACTCCCCCATTGCCTGTAGTTACTGTCTCAAACCACAAGGAACTGCTTAAGTTTGATGCAATCGCTTCCCCTCTGTTCCCGGTCATCTTGGGTCTACCGTGGCTTCAGGCCCACAACCCGCAAATTGACTGGGATTTCGGAGAAATCAAGTTTCAGTCCCTCTACTGTCAAGGACACTGTCTGCCCTTACCTCCCAAGATATCTGGCCCTCTGCTGTGCCTGGAAGCTGACTCAGAATTACGCTCAGCAGTACCTGAACAGTACCATGAGTTCTTAGACGTTTTTAACAAACGAGGGGCAGAGACACTTCCGCCTCATCGTTCCTACGATTGCCCAATTGAGTTGCTGCCTGGAGCTGAAATCCATTTCGGGCGGATTTTCCCTCTGTCTGAGCGGGAGTTGGAGGTTTTAAAGGAATATGTTGATGAAAACCTCAAGAGGGGGTTCATCCGGCCATCCACCTCTCCGGCTGGGGCAGGGATCTTTTTTGTGGAGAAGAAGGACCATTCGTTGCGTCCTTGTGTGGATTACCGGGAGCTGAACAAGGTCACAGTCAAGAGCCGGTATCCCTTACCCCTGGTGCCTGAGCTTTTTCAAAGATTAAGAACTACTGCTGTGTTTACCAAACTCGATCTTCGTGGGGCCTACAATTTGGTCCGCATTCGTGCAGGGGACGAATGGAAAACGGCCTTCCGTACCAGGTTTGGCCACTACGAATAACTAGTGATGCCCTTTGGCCTGTGTAATGACCCTGCTACCTTCTGGCACCTGATAAATTATATCTTCAGAGACTATCTGGACATCTTCGTCATAGCCTACTTAGACGATATCCTGATTTTTTCCCCATCCTTGGATCAGCACCGGAAACACGTCAAGATGGTACTCTGTCGACTCCGTCAGCATGGGCTATACGCCAAACCAGAAAAGTGCGAGTTCGAGTGGCAGAGTATCCAATTCCTGGGCCTGGTAATTTCTACAGAGGGTTTCAAGATGGATCCACAAAAGGTCACAACTGTCTTAGACTGGCCTGCACCCTCAAATAAGAAGGGGGTGCAACGTTTTGTTGGCTTCGCCAATTTTTACAGAAGGTTTATCAAAGGATTTTCTGCAATTATCTCCCCGATCACCCAGCTAACAAGACAAATGTCCGATTCCAGTGGAATCCCAAGGCTCAAGCCGCCTTTTCTACCCTAAAGGGACTCTTTACCTCTGCCCCCATGTTGAGCCATCCGGATCCCTCTCTTCCTTACCTACTCAAGGTTGATGCCTCAGAACCAGCTGTGGGGGCAGTTATTTCTCAGCGTCAAGGACTCACGGATCTCATGCACCCCATAGCTTTCTTCTCCCGGAAGCTTTCGCCTGCCAAGAAGAATTACGATGTAGGTGACCGTGAACTTCTGGCCATCAAAGCCGCGCTTGAAGAATGGCGATACCTGCTAGAGGGAGCTGCACATCCCATACTTATCTACACAGATCATAAAAATCTGGAATATTTACGAACTGCCAAGCGATTGAAGCCGCGCCAAGCACGATGGGCGTAATTTTTTCCAGATTTTCATTTCACATCACTTACTGGTCAGGATCAAAGAATATCAAGCCTGACGCTCTCTCTCAGATGTACGATGACCCCAAGGAAACTTCAGTCCCGGACACCATTTTATCTGAGGGCAACTTTCTGCTTTTTCCAGACAGACCTGATGTCCGGTTTAAAACAAGCCTCAGAGGGGGTGTCCAGTCCACCAGGATCAACCTTGATAGCCAGGGATGGGATGCTTTGGAAGGACAACAATATTTTTGTGCCAGAAAGGTGCCGGACAGAAGTACTGAGCCTGTGTCAGACATTTTGGGGTTCACAAGACTCGTGAACTAATCCAGCGCATGTTTTGGTGGCCGAAGCTTGAGAAAGATTGCAAGGACTATGTCAAGTCATGTGTCATCTGTACCCAAAGCAAGTCTGCCAGGACTAAGTCCTGGGGTCTCCTCAGACCACTACCAATTCCTGACAGACCCTGGAGCAGGATTGCCATGGACTTTGTGGTGGAACTACCCCCTTCTGAAGGACATACAGCTATCTTTGTAGTGGTTAACTGTTTGTCCAAGATGGCCCACTTCATACACCTAAAGAGTACGCCGTCTGCTTTGGAAACCGCTTGGGTGTTCGTCAGGGCAATTGTAAGGCTGCACGGGGTACCAACCAACATTGTATATGACAGGGGAGTCCAGTTCACCTCCCGCTTCTGGAGGTTATTATGCCAAATCCTGAAAATTGAACTTTCCATGTCATCTGCTTTCCACCCCCAGACTAACGGACAAACTGAAAGGACAAACCAAACCCTGGAACAGTACATCCGTTGTTTTACCTCGTTTGTCCAAGACGATTGGGTAGCACTTTTGCCTCTAGCGGAATTTGCTTTCAACAATGCCAGCCATTCAGCCACAGGTCAGTCACCATTCTTTGCAAACTATGGGTTCCATCCTGTCTTCCTGCCTAACATTATCCCAGAATCTCCAGTTCCAGCAGTACAAAGCACTGTCGAGTTGTTGCAAGAAGCTATAGCCAAAGCGCAGGCAACCAACAAGAGGCTTTATGACAGGAAGAGAAGAGGGGAATTACGTCTCCAACCAGGTGATCAGGTGTGGTTATCTACCACCAACCTCAAGATGGCTTGTCCTTCAAAGAAGCTGGCACCTAGATTCATTGGCCGTTTTCCAGTTAAAAGGAAATTGAATGAGGTCTCCTATGAACTTACCTTTCCTGAGTCGCTCAAAGTGCACTCAGTGTTTCACGTGTCTCTGCTTAAACCCACAGTACCTGACCCTTTCCCGGACAGAGGATCGGGGCCACCAGAACCCGTTATTATTAATAAGGACGAGGAATATGAAGTGGAGGCTGTCGTAGACTGCAGGAGGAGAGGTAACCAACCTCAATTTTTAATCAAGTGGAAGGGGTATGGACCAGAGGAGAGTTCATGGGAAACTAAGCAAAATGTGCATGCTCAAGAACTGATCCAGGCCTTTTTCTGCAGACATCCTCAGAAAAAAGCTCTTTTGGGCACCCGGAGGTTGCCCTTAAGGGGGGGGGGGGGCAATGTCATGGATGTACTACGTCCAGACCTGCAACAGGGCTCAGGCGCATCCCTGCCAACAGGTCCCCAGTAGCGAACAGGCGTGCGCCAATGCGCACCCCAGTGGCAAACAGGTGTGTGCCAATGCGCACACCAGTAACAAACAGGCGTGCGCTGATCGCGCGCACAGTGCCGCGCCTTTGGCGCCCAGTGGCCTTTAAGAGGGGCTTCCACCATTCAGCTCTTGCTGTCTGATCTGCAGCTTCACCTGTGACCTGTTCCTGTAATCTGCATCTGATCACCTTCTGACTACGCTACTGTCTCCAATCCTGAACCTTGGCTTTCCTTGACCCTGATCCTGTTTACCTGCCTGCCTGATCTCCTGCTACCAGAACCAGCCTGAACTTGACCATTCCTTGTCTGACGATTCTGTTGAATGGATCTGCTGTGTATGACCTGGCTTTTCTGATCTTGCTTCTGCCTGCTGTGCGCACCTACGTGCGCTTGCTGCTTCTTGGCGCACCTGCAGCCTGCTGACCTGCATCCAGCTTGCCTGCACCCTGCTGACCTGCATCCAGCTTACCTGCATCGGCTGACCTGCATCCAGCTTACCTGCATCCGGCACTCCAGCCAGTTCCTGTGCCTCCCAGTGGACATCATCTCCAGTTCCAGAGATTCAGCCAGGCACTCTTACCCCACTGTGCTCCTACGGTCACTGTCCTCAACTCCAGTGACCTGGGAACCAGGGTTGTACGAGAGGTCTCCCTCTGCGTCTCAGGCTCACATACGAGGTACGCGTCACAGGCACTGCTCATCACCTGTCCAATACAGTCCCAACAGTGAAGCATGGTGGTGGCAGCATCATACTGTGGGGGTGTTTTTCAGCTGCAGGGACAGGACGACTGGTTGCAATCGAGGGAAAGATGAATGCAGCCAAGTACAGGGATATCCTGGATGAAAATCTTCTCCAGAGTGCTCAGGACCTCAGACTGGGCCGAAGGTTTACCTTCCAACAAGACAATGACCCTAAGCACACAGCTAAAATAACGAAGGAGTGGCTTCACAACAACTCCGTGATTGTTCTTGAATGGCCCAGCCAGAGCCCTGACTTAAACCCAATTGAGCATCTCTGGAGAGACCTAAAAATTGGCTGTCCACCAACGTTTACCATCCAACCTGACAGAACTGGAGAGGATCTGCAAGGAGGAATGGCAGATGATCCCCAAAATCCAGGTGTGAAAAACTTGTTGCATCTTTCCCAAAAAGACTCATAGCTGTATTAGATCAAAAGGGTGCTTCTACTAAATACTGAGCAAAGGGTCTGAATACTTAGGACCACGTGATATTTCAGTTTTTCTTTTTTAATAAATCTGCAAAAATGTCAACAATTCCTTGTTTTTCTGTCACTATGGGGTGCTGTGAGTACATTATTGAGGGAAAAAAATGAACTTAAATGATTTTAGCAAATGGCTGCAATATAACAAAGAGTGAAACATTTAAGGGGGTCTGAATACTTTCCGTTCCCACTGTATATGACTAGTGCCAGGACAAGGTCATCTAGTGCCTACCGTGCCCCCCCATCCTCACCCCCATATACCCCCTTCCAAAACAACTCCCCCCTCTCAACATAAACCCTCCCCTTTATTTCCCCCTCCCAGCACAAGTCCCCCCTCTCAGCACAAACCCTTCCCTCAATCTCCTGGTCCCAGCACAAATACCCCCTTCCGGCATAAATCCCCCCAAACCTCTCCTTTTTGCACAAATTCGCTTAAACCTCAATTCCCCCCTCTCAGCACAAATCTCCACCCTCTGTTTACCCCCTTCCAGTACAAATCCCCCCTCTCAGCACAAATCCTCACCCTCTGTATACCCCCTTCCAGTACAAATCTCCCCTCTCAGCACAAATCCTCACCCTCTGTATACCCCCTTCCAGTACAAATCTCCCCTCTCAGCACAAACCCTTGCCTCCATCTCTCTCCTCCCAGCACAAATTCTCCCCTCATTATCCCCTTTAAGTATAAATCCCCCCTCTCAGCACAAATCCTCACGCTCTGTATACCCCCTTCCAGTACAAATCCTCACCCTACATATACCCCCTTTTAGTACAAATCCTCCCTCTCAGCACAAATCTCCTCTCAGCACAAACCCTTGCCTCTATCCCTCTCCTCCCAGAACAAATCATCCCCTCATATCCCCTCTTCTAGTACAAATCCTCCCACTCAGCACAAACCTTTGCCTCCATCTCTCTTCTCCCAGCACAAATCCTCCCCTCATATCCCCCCTTTCAGTATAAATCCTCCCTCTTAGCACAAATCCTCACCCTTCGTATACCCCCTTCCAGTACAAATACTCCCTCTCAGCACAAATCCTCACCCTCCGTATACCCACTTCCAGTACAAATCCTTCCTCTAATTACAAACCCTTGCCTCAATCTCCCTCCTCCCAGCACAAATCCCCAACCTCTGTATACCCCCTTCCAGTACAAATCTTCACCCTCTGTATACCCCATTCCAGTACACATCTTCACTCTCAGCACAGACCCTTGCCTCCATCTCCCTCCTCCCAGAACAAACCCCACCTCTCAGCACAAATCCTCCCCTCATATTCCCCCTTTCAGTATAAATCCCCCCTCTCAGCACAAATCCTCACCCTCCGTATACTCCCTTCTAGTACCAATTTCCCCCCCTCAGCACCAACACTTGACTCCATCTCCCTCTTCCCAGCACAAATCCCCTCTCTCTGCACAAATCCTCCCCTCATATTCCCCTTTCAGTATAAATCCTCCTTCTTACACAAATTCTTTTACTTCTCCAAAATCTCCCTTCCAGTACAAATCCCCCCTCTCAGCAGAGATCCTCACCCCGTATACCCCCTTTTAGCAAAATCTCCCCTCATTAAAAATCCCCCCTCAGCACAGACCCTCCCCTCCATCTCTTCCCTCCCAGCATACATTCTCAACAATCGCTGTGCTGTAGACTCTGACTCAGGAACATCTAGCAGCAGATGTGGACAATTGCCCAGTGCTAACGATCGCCGACACTGCAGCAGCCCACTGACACCCCTTCCCCCTGTCCCGGTCCTGTATGTGAGCATTTTAGAAGTGCCTTTTAAGCATTTTACATGTGTGTTCAAACTTCAGTCATTAGGCAGAACTACCTGAAGCAGGTCAGTTCTTACAGGCTAAAAATATACAGTATATAATCAGTTCCAGTGTTTGTAGGCATTCGTGTTGAAGTCCCTGGGCCAGAAATGGCCAAGATCTGCCTCGTAAGTTGCTCTTGAAGATTTTAGGCCTCATTCACACTTGAGCATAGCAGTACCACACGCTCCTGCTTTGTTTTTTTTGATAATTTTTCACGTGTTTACGTGCAATGCACTAAGGGCAGTTCATTCACTCAAATGGGCTGCCCTATGCATGACAATGGCCCCAAAGTAGCTCCAGAACCTTTCCAGTCGCGGAGCGTCGGGCGTTTCTTTAGTATGTATCTTAGGCGTGTTTTGTCGCACGTCAGCTACCTGCACTTGAGGTTCCAATACCAATTAAGGGCATTGCAAGAGCGACCTATCATTTGCGGCAAATTTGCAGTGAGTTTCGAAAACATGGGCAAAGCGCTCTTATTAGTCTCTAACTTGGTTAAAACATAGACGTTTAAGCCTGAAAATGCCCAAAAATGGTCATGCTCCCTGTTCACACCTTTTGCAATTTGTTGCGACAATGCAAGGGGACTCCCATAAGTGTGTGTAGGGCCTATTCACAGTGATGCAATGTGCTTTTATTCGACTTGGAAAAAGGTGCAGGCGGGTGCTTCCTTTGTTGGGACATTTGCAACAGTGTGTTTCTGGCCCCACAGACTTCTAGGAAAAATACATGAAAATATAACAAAAATGCATCAAAAACATATGAAAAAAGCATGAAAAAGTAGTCACACAGGTGTGAACCTAGACTTAAGGCTTCTTTACACCATCATTTTTGTAAAAACTCAGGTGAGTTTACAGGCATTAATGTTTACATGTTTTTTTATGCAATTGTTTAGTGTGTTTTTATCCATGTTCACATCAACTGATGTGCATTTTTTGTGTGTTTTTTCCCCCTTATTTCCAGTGTCATCACTATTTATCATTTTGAAGGTTTGAAGAAAGCCTTTCTTGTTCAGTGGCTCACTTCTTTGTTGTACCTGAGACTTCAGCTCACCTTGTCCTATGAGGACTTTACCACACTAATTTCCATCCTTTATTCAGGAAATTGACTGAGATGTTGTCCCCTTGGACCCATTTCCTGTTGTCTTGGTTTGGCAGGATTGCTGCAGTCCACATGTCTTATCTTCCGAAAGTGTTAAATGTCTTTCGCGTTTTACCAGTTTCAGTCCCCTCACATATCCTATGTATACACCAACGTACATTTTTCAAATCTATTTGGGGGTCCTCTCAGCCCAGAATCAATAAGCAGGTCTTGATTAGATGCAGCCAGGATGAAACAAAACACAGTGTCCAGGGTCGGTCAGAGGCTCTATCTGCATGTAACCGCTCAGAGTGTGCAGGCAGCATTTAGTACTCCACGAATCTACTGATTCTCACCGGCACCCATCTTTGTCCGTTGCTGTGCAGCTGTGTGAATGTAGCCTTACCACTGCCAATAGCAGCAAAATTGATACAGCTTCTCTTAGTTCTCTGTCGTAGGTTGACAAATATTTTTTCTACGTTTTTATCCAGTGACCTGACTCACATGTTTATCTTTCAACTTTTCTCTTGCAGCTTGCATTTGTTATGTTGAGTATTTCATAAAGTCAACAAGTTACTACTCCTATAAAAAAAAGTGTACAAAAAGAGGCCTACAGTACACTACTCAGCGCCAAATTATCCCAGCTGTTATGAGTCACCTGCTCAATATTTACAGGTGGAGCAGTTAAAAACCGATGTATATTAGAAGTAGTACTGATGATATGATCCCAGTACATACTTTGATCTATCAAAGATCAGATAGCAGCCGCTTGAAGTATAATAAAAGAAATTCTCTTAAAATACAGTAATAAAAACTACCAGAAATAACATATATAATAGAAAAGACAGTCTAATTATTAAACAGTCCAAATGTTATAGCAGCGCTGATGATGGATAAGTGTCCAACTCTACAAACATGTAACATATACACTCTGATGATGTAGGAAACTGAGTCTGTAAAGATGGGTGATCCCAGGCAGTGGATTATATGTGCACCCTACACCAACTCCCAGTTTTCACCACGTGAGGCACTCTTTCCCCTGATGGGGTTTAAACTCACCAAACAGATGAAAAAAAGATAGCCTTAATCAAGCATTTCCTTCATCCAGATTCCCATCATCATCATAGAAAGCAGGCAAATGTTAGTTAAAATCACAACCCCTCCTGGCCTTATCAGCAGGTGTCACAATGATATCATTTCTTTTTTCCAATAACTCTATCCCTTCTTTAATATGACGAGGGTTTACGTTCTTTTTCATTATGATCTGTTCCAGATCACGTAAGACAAGGCCCTTAAACACGCCTAGAGGTTGGTTAGTTCCATTCAAAGGATTAAACAGAGATTTATTGCGCAAACCGCTATCAGTAGGTACAGAAGAGACACTTGTGACCGGATTTAAGTTCTTATTTATGAAGTACTTTTTTCATGTTCAACCGCCTCATGTATTTATGTATGTCAAACTTATTTATTGGGTGCTTTAGACCACATTTCAAACCTAAGTTCAAAATATTAGGGTGTGTTAGGGTGACATTACTCAAATTAAATATGCCCCATAATCCTGTTCCCTCCGTCCTGCCCTACAGCCCTTGACTCTTCTCTCCTGGGGCCAGGCTGTTGTGTTCTGTTCCCAGTGGGATTGTTCTCTCCACTGTGGTTCCCTGTATACAGATGTCTGTTGTGGGTATGTAGGGGGTCTCTAATCAGCAAAGTATTTACTTTTTTTAGATTTCAATATAATCAGCAAGGTATTTACTTTTTAGATCTTTTAGAACATATATAGATCTGGTGATAAATTGGGAACAAAGGTATATTTCAAACCCACAGACTCTAATAGTTATCTTCCCACTCAAAGTAGACACCACCCTATGTGGCTAAGAAATATACCTAAAGGGCAGATTACGAGAGTCAGACGTAATTGTTCCAATGACCATGACTATAGGTGCCAAGCCCTAATTTTGAAAAAGAAATTTATGGAAAGAGGATATAGTGAAACAAATTTATACCGAATAATAGAAGACCTCTCTGTGATATCAAGGGCAGATTGTTTAACAGATGCGGCTCCTCTCCGGGATATAAACAGTTAGGCGTGGAGCTTCATCTCTGGTTATCATTCCCAATTTAGAAAAGTAGAACAAATCTTTTTGTCTCACTGGCATGTCTTACTTCTAGATAGGACTCTTAAAAATATTATCCCATCTAGACCAAAATTTATTTACAGGAAGGCTCCAAATTATGGAGATAGAGTAGTTAAAAAGGTTATTGATCCACCTAGTAGACCTCCCTCTTTCTGGGACAGGAATGGATTCTTCGCGTGCAGGAAATGTCGTGCATGCAGGGAAGTGAGTAGACCAATGAGAGCTGTGGAAAGCTTTGTCTCTACCTCCAACAATAGAGAGTTCTCCATAAAAGAATTTATAACTTGCAATACTATTCATGTAGTTTATTTGTTGAAGTGTCATTGCAAATTAATGTATATAGGTCGGACTAAAAGGGCATTAAAGATTAGAATCGCAGAACATGTGGCAAAAATAAAAATAGGCTTTAGAGACCACAATGCGTGGTTACATTTTAAAATGTTCCACAATCAGGACCCCGCTGGACTTAAATTCTGGGGTGTTGATCACCTCAAACCATCATGGGATCCAACTTAGTGAGGTAATTATCCAAACGAGAGACCCAATGGATTTTCCAGGTTGACACACTATGGCCAAAAGGTTTAAATGTCGACCTTGATATTAATTGTTTTATAAGTGACTACTTTTATTTATGATTAGTCTTATAAATATCATCAGCTTTTTTAAAATATATTTTTTCCCTTATAATTTTAACTTTATATATGTTATATTTATATATACATTTATATTTTTATTTCGATCATGAATAATGATCTAAGTAGAATCCATAAATAAGGTATTAAGACATATTTTGTACAGGTCTTATAATGAACTAGGATACTAACCGTACTAACTAACCGTACATTTAGCCGTGTCTCCTAATAGTCATATATAGTCATATATATAGTCATAATAGTCATATATGTTTACTCATGTGTGTATTAAGGATGATTACTTATGTTAATTTTAAATTTGTTTTATAATGTCAATTAATTTTTTATTTTAATATGTATGTAAAGTGTATGTTGGACATATCTTTATGCAAGAGTATATGGTCGGTATTTTTACTATGGAATCATGATGTTTTTAATTTGCAGTACCAGCACGGATTCTTTCGCTCCTGTATGGTGATGGACAATCAGCATGTGTTAACACTGCTCTGAGGTGCATCAATCGGAGTAGGAGTGACACGCTGAGTTGTCCAATCAGTGGGGAGGAGGGACTTTATAATCCCTGCTGAGGCGTCATTTAGCCGCGCCCTTTGTTGAAGTCAGAAGGTGACAAAAGGCGTCGGAGCGTGGCTATAACAATGTAACCGGAAGTGACGAGTGCGCTTCACCTTTAGCTGTTCCCAACCAGGAAGTGATCGCGAACGCAGTGTATGCAACACGAGCGCTCTTGGGACCAGGAGATTTGGTGATTACACACTCTATTTCAAATGTTCTTATAACAGTGTTTAAATGTACATAGATTGGAAACTGGGTTGGCTGTATGTTGGGGGTTTCTTAATAAAGCAGGATTACGCTATGTCCGCATTTATGTGTTTTTATGAACCCCTTTGGAGCACATTTGCCTGCTTTCTATGATGATGATGGGAGTCTGGTTGAAATAAATGCTTGATTAAGGCTATCTTTTTGTCAGGGCTGGCTCAGCCCTTCCTCCTCTGAGCTGGCCACTCAGCTGTCGGCTAATTGCCAACTCTCATCTCTCTCCACAGTTAACCAGCTGTTGTGGATCTGCTCGTCAGTCCCACCTACTTAAAGATTTCCAGCTCACTTCATTCCTGCCTTCGCCTTGGTCATATCACAAGAAACCATCTCCTGCGTTCCTGTTTAAAGACTGGCTTTGCTGACATCCCTTCTGGCTCCTTATCCTGCTTGCTGTTCCTCTACTTGGATCCCTGACTTCTGACCTGGCTGATTACCCGATCTGGTTACTGAACTCTGGCTTGACTGATTACCCGATCTGGTTACTGAACTCTGTCTTGGCTGACTACCCGATTCGGTTACCGGACTCTGGCTATGCTTTGACTACGCTTACTATTTACCTTTTTATTTTATTAATAAACAAGTGTGATTTTACCGTACTTCTGTCTCAGGCTGGTTCATGGTTTCTGACACTTTTTTCATCTGTTTGGTGAGTTTAAACCCCATCGGGGGAAAAAGTGCCTCACATGGTGAAAACTGGGAGTTGGTGTAGGGTGCACATATAATCCACTGCCTAGGATCACCCATCTTTACAGACTCAGTTTGCTACTTTATCAGAGTTTATATGTTACGTTTGTGGAGTTGGACACTTATCCATCATCAGCGCTGCTATAACATTTGGACTGTTTATTAATTAGACTGTCTTTTCTATTATATATGTTATTTCTGGTAAGTTACTACACACAATAGTGTGTGTGTATGTATATATATATTGTGGCAGAGCAAGGCTCTGTCCCTATGAAAATGGGGTTAAAGTGGACACAGAGTCTGCATGTTGGCTGAGTGCAGAGCTACAGAGTGTAAATTTGAAATGGAGAAAACTGCTCTGGCAGTTTTCTCCAGGTTTTGCTAGTTCCTTATGGGGCTCTGTAGTTTGGAGATCCTTCAGAGTCTTGGGTGGGACAGGATCTCCAACCCTGTGTCCGGGTCTTGTGGACAGCCAGCAGGGTGTGTGCCCAGGTGCACACAGCCCATATAACGAGGGACTGGTGAGAGCAGAAAGGGTGGAGGAAGGTGAAGTTGGAGCAGTGGCTGCTAGTAACTGTCTCTGTGTGAGAATAGATGCTGTGTGCGTTGAAGGGCTTCAAAGCTGTGTGCGTCCAAGGAGCCAGATGCTGTGTGCGTTGAAGGGCTTCAAAGCTGTGTGCGTCCAGGGAGCCAGAAGCTGTATGTATTGAAGGGCTGTAAAGCTGTGTGCGTCAAAGGAGCCAGAAGCTGTGTGCATTGAAGCTCTTGAAACTGTGTGTGACCAAGGAGCCTGAGACTGTGTGCATCCAAGCAGCTTGTTTGAGGGGCCTATTCCCTATAGCAGCAATACTGCTGAAGAGTAGCCAGGTGGGCTAGCATATTCATTTGTATTTTGTGTGTTTGAAGCTTGGACCCCTGCGTGGGATTCCTGGATGGACTTTTGTTTTGTTTTTTCCTTTAATAAACGTGGGCTACCAGGCCCTTAACTATAAATGCCTCTCTGATGTGGACTCACTGCACCAAAACGCATCTATCCACTTGAGCTGAACAATCCCCAATGTCACAAGTGGTGCTCGAATGCGGGCATATAGACGGTGGAATCTGGGTCCTTGCTCCATGGTAAGTCGCATCAGGAACTACTGCTAGCTGTGTGTGGCAGCCAGGCGAACAGCATTGCACAGAAGTTTGATGGACTGTGTTGCATGCAGGTTGTGTACCTGTGAAAGGAGAATCACATATTTTTTCTCTCTGTGTTGCATGCAGGTTGTGTACCTGTGAAAGGAGAATCGCATATTTTTTCTCTCTCTGTATTGCATGCAGGTTGTGTACCTGTGAAAGGAGAATCGCATATTTTTTTTCTCTTTGCTATGAAGTGTGTTGCAAGTTGCTGTGTGTAAGACAGCAAGCATGGGGCGTTCAAAACAGAAAAAGGAAGCAATCCTTGCTGAAGCAAGGGAAAGGGTTCTATGGCTAGAGGGTATTTCACCACATGCCCCAGCCACGCCAGAGAATTTTTCCAAGTGTGAAATTTCTGTGACCTGGGGTAAATTAATCATGTCATCCCCAGTTAAAAAGGAAGTGAAAGAAGTTTCCCCTGGCAACAGGAAGCCAGGTGGACAACAGCGTGTGAAAAAGAGGAATATGGTCATCTGTGGAAGCAATGTCCAGGCCAACAGGGATGTCGGGGATTCAAGGAGTCTGTCTGCTGATGGTCATGACCAGTGGTATCCTGTGGCAACAGAGTGCCAGTCATCAAGGAGATTCCAAGAAAGTAAAGTTCAGCTACCAGTACCGTGCTTGGAATGTGGTCAAGTGGGGCATGGAATTTTTACTTGCCCAAGGTTCTGGAACAACGCTGAAGAGTCTGGAAAGGCTGCAGTGTCGTCCTGTGGCCACACAGAGGAAGTAGCTGGTATGGATGCAGCTGAGAGACAGCGCACTCAAGTGAAGGGTATGATGCCAGCCACTGAAAATGGTAAGACTGTTTCAGTTTGTGGGACTGAACCTAGTGACATGGGAGTGTGTCCAGCGGGAAGATCCGCAGTGCAAATGGACATAGACTTGCTGCAGTGTGCTACCCGGAGCAGTGGGGAGGCACATGGTGAAGCCCAGCTGACAGCAAGGTTAAAGACTCAAATGGACATGGGGACTATGCATGTGCCTGCTATAATCCAGCAGAGTGCTGGAGAGGTTAAACTAGGGGTGACCAAAACTATTCTTGTGCCATGTTCCCTAGTGACAGGTGCTGCAGAGTTGCCCAGGGAAACTTCAGAGGAGCTTGCAGTGATGGAGCAGAGAGTTTCCCAGGTCAGCTATGGAGCTGCCCAAGGAGGAAAGAGTTCCCCTTTAAAGATAGAGGGTGATGTGAGGAGAGGCTCACAGGCTGTGGTTGGTAATAGACAATCCACAAAAGTAGCAGTTATGTCTATACGTAATGAAAATTCTGATGGTTATGCTGACAAATGTGTTACTGTTGGCAAATGTGATGGTATTGGTGATAATGACATTGAAAAATGTGTTCCCTTTAATGTCATGTCTGAAAATGTTGCAAATGTGTTCACTGACAATGATGGGAGTAGGATATCTCCCGTGACAACCAGAAGCGCAGGCTTGTCCATGGAAGTCTCATGGGGTCTCCATGTGTTGGAGCCAGAGGTTTTCCAGGATGGCTGTGGTGCTACTCTGGTGAAACAAAGGAAGACTGAGTCACACAGTGAGAGTGTGCGGGCGCAGCCCCACAACCCTAAGTGTAACCCAGGTGTCAAGGGGTTAATTCAGCCAGCAAAAGCTGAAAGTGCAGAGCTGTGTGTGTCAGTAGCGCCCCCAGAGCAGGCAGGGCAAAAGCATGTATTACAGCCTGCCTTGTCAGATGATGTTTCAACCCAAGGGGATATGTATAGAAATGACACAGGTGATGTTTTGGCTAGTGAATCCCAGGTTCCTGTGGGGCCTTCTAGAGTAGGTGATGGAACCACAATAGACTGGGATAATTGGTATGAAATTGCAATATTAAATAATGTGGTGGACATAACACCTGCTATGCCCAATGGAGGGATCGCAGATCGGCTCGTGCTCAAGGACACGTTTGTCCCTGCGAAGGTTAATGCCCTCCAGTCTGAAGGAACTGTTCAGGGTGCTGGCATAGCAGATGTGTTGTCCACAGCCCAACAGCTCAAGTGTCAAGGTGACAATGTGACTTGTAATGACCTGCAGTGGCTCACTGACACTGGTGCAGAAGGGATAAGTGTGAGACATGTGTCTGACAGCGCTCCAGGGGAGCAACAGGCTGTGATGAGGGGTACCGCCAAGGAGTTGGAGGTCTCTTCAAATGTCTCAACCTCACAAGCTGCAGTGGATGAGCCCCTCCATGTCTTGGACAGGGGAAAAGTCCCTAGAAAGGTCTGGTATTTAGACATGGGATGTTTGGAGATGACAGAGACCTTACTTGAAATACTGGAGTTAGTAAAAACGCAATCATTGTACACTTGGGTGTCTCCACCGCAGTCGGACCAGGTGGAGCCAGGTGGTACAGACTGTGCTGGGAAGTCTTGATCTACAATGGTATTGGTGGGGCCAATGCTTATTAACAGTTTGGCAAATAGTCTTGAGGTTCTCTGAGAGGGTGCTCCCAGTTACTGAGTGGTATGGAAGGCGCCCAGGAGAACTGTTGGAGACATCAAAGGTCTCTCCGGCTGGTGTAGTGACTATAAACATCTCTGCTGATGTGGTCCGAGGTGCGGCTGAGCAGTGGCCAATAGAGGGCGTGGATACTGTTTCACCCGCTAAACCTCATGAGAAGGTAGGGCCCAAAATAGACGCACTAGCAGAGATGCTTTTTATCACTCAGAAAGAGGTACAACTTAAAGTACCCGGAGACACTGTAAAGGAAAGTGCTAATGTTGGTTGCTGCAAAAATGTAATGTGTACATCAGAAAAAAGTAGTTTGTGCTTGGATCAGTGTCATTTGTTAGATCAGTTACCCATGGAGTGTTGGACAACAGGTGAGGTGAAGTTGTGCTATGGACCCGTGGGGTGTAATCGCTTGCCTGCGTTTTGTCCCTCCTCAGGTCTGGTTCTAACAAGTACTGATGTAGATGGCACTGATTGTGTTCGACAGGGTGTCATTGAAATGTATGATCTGCTAATGTTTGGTGCTGTTAAAAGTGGTGTGGTTGCCATGGGTAACCAGAGAGAGGTTTTTGAACCTGAAAGGACTGTGGTGAAAGATAACACTGACTTCTGTAAGCTGAAAGGTAGGATAAGGGAAGGCAGAGTTCCCCCAAGAGAGGAGAGTATGCTCAGGAACCCCAAGAGAAGAAAGGGAAGGCAGAGTATACGGAATTATAGGACCCTGTTAAGATCCAAGGTGGGACATACCTGGAAGCACACCCGAAAAAAGGGTTGGGCCTACGTGGTTGATGGCCAGCACAGAGGTGTCCCAACTACTATAGTGGGTGCAGGTGTTTCTCCCTCCGGATCAAAACAAGAGGGGGGGGTATGTGGCAGAGCAAGGCTCTGTCCCTATGAAAATGGGGTTAAAGTGGACACAGAGTCTGCATGTTGGCTGAGTGCAGAGCTACAGAGTGTAAATTTGAAATGGAGAAAACTGCTCTGGCAGTTTTCTCCAGGTTTTGCTAGTTCCTTATGGGGCTCTGTAGTTTGGAGATCCTTCAGAGTCTTGGGTGGGACAGGATCTCCAACCCTGTGTCCGGGTCTTGTGGACAGCCAGCAGGGTGTGTGCCCAGGTGCACACAGCCCATATAACGAGGGACTGGTGAGTGCAGAAAGGGTGGAGGAAGGTGAAGTTGGAGCAGTGGCTGCTAGTAACTGTCTCTGTGTGAGAATAGATGCTGTGTGCGTTGAAGGGCTTCAAAGCTGTGTGCGTCCAAGGAGCCAGATGCTGTGTGCGTTGAAGGGCTTCAAAGCTGTGTGCGTCCAGGGAGCCAGAAGCTGTATGTATTGAAGGGCTGTAAAGCTGTGTGCGTCAAAGGAGCCAGAAGCTGTGTGCATTGAAGCTCTTGAAACTGTGTGTGACCAAGGAGCCTGAGACTGTGTGCATCCAAGCAGCTTGTTTGAGGGGCCTATTCCCTATAGCAGCAATACTGCTGAAGAGTAACCAGGTGGGCTAGCATTTTCATTTGTATTTTGTGTGTTTGAAGCTTGGACCCCTGCGTGGGATTCCTGGATGGACTTTTGTTTTGTTTTTTCCTTTAATAAACGTGGGCTACCAGGCCCTTAACTATAAATGCCTCTCTGATGTGGACTCACTGCACCAAAACGCATCTATCCACTTGAGCTGAACAATCCCCAATGTCACAATATATATATATATATATATACATATACATACATATACATACATACATACACACAGTATCTCACAAAAGTGAGTACACCCCTCACATTTTTGTAAATATTTTATTATATCTTTTCATGTGACTACACTAAAGAAATGACACTTTGCTACAATGTAAAGTAGTGAGTGTACAGCTTGTATAACAGTGTGAATTTGCTGTCCCCTCAAAAGAACTCAACACACAGCCATTCATGTCTAAACCACTAGCAACAAAAGTGAGTACACCCCTAAGTAAAAATGTCCAAATTGGGCCCAATTAGCCATTTTCCCTCCCCGATGCCATGTGACTCGTTAGTGTTACAAGGTCTCAGGTATGGAGGTGTGTTAAATTTGGTGTTATCGCTCTCACTCACTCATACTGGTCACTGGAAATTCAACATGGCACCTTATGGCAAAGAACTCTCTTAGGATCTGAAAAAAAGAACTACTGCTCTACATAAAGATGGCCTAGGCTATGAGAAGATTGCCAAGACCCTAAAACTGAGCTGCAGCATGGTGGCCAAGACCATACAGCGGTTTAACAGGACAGGTTCCACTCAGGACATGAGTCGACCAAAGAAGTTGAGTGCATGTGCTCAGCATCATATCCAGAGGTTGCTTTTGGGAAATAGACATATGAGTGCTGCCAGCATTGCTGGAGAGGTTGAAGGGGTGGGAGAACAGCCTGTCAGTGCTCAGACCATACGCCGCACACTGCATCAAATTAGTCTGCATGGCTTTCATCCCAGAAGGAAGCCTCTTCTAAAGAGATGATGCACAAGAAAGCACGCAAACAGTTTGCTGAAGACAAGCAGACCAAGGACATGGATTACTGGACCCAGGTACTGTAGTCTGATGAGACCAAAATAAACGTATTTGGTTCAGATGGTGTCAAGTGTGTGTGGCAGCAACCAGGTGAGGAGTACAAGGACAAGTATGTCTTGCCTACAGTCAAGCATGGTGGTGGGAGTGTCATGGTCTGGGGCTGCATGAGTGCTGCCGACACTGGATAGCTACACTTTATTGAGGGAACCATGAATGCCAACATGTACTGTGACATACTGAAGCAGAGCATGATCTCCTCCCTTCGGAGACTGGGCCGCTGGGCAGTATTCCAACATAATGACCCCAAACACACCTCCAAAACGACAACTGCCTTGCTAAAGAAGCTGTGGGTAAAGGTGATGGACTGGCCAAGCATGTCTTCTAATCTAAAACCTATTAAGCATCTGTGGGGAATCCTCAAATGGAAGGTGGAAGAGCGCAAGGTCTATAACATCCACCAGCTCTGTGATGTCGTCATGGAGGAGTGGAAGAGAACTCCAGTGGCAACCTGTAAAGCTCTGGTGAACTCCATGCTCAAGGGGGTTAAGGCAGTGCTGGAAAATAATGGTGGCCACACAAAATATTGACACTTTGGGCCCAATTTGGACATTTCACTGAGGGGTGTACTCACTTTTGTTGCCAGCGGTTTAAACATTAATGGCTGTTTGTTGAGTTATTTTAAGGGGACAGCAAATTGACAACGTTTTACAAGCTGTACACTCACTACTTTACATTGTAGCAAAGTGTAATTTCTTTAGTGTTGTCACATAAAAAGATATAATAAAATATTTACAAAAATGAGAGGGGTGTACTCACTTTTGTGAGATACTGTATTACTCAGTGCCAGGACATAAGCTGCACACATGGCACACCGTGCTATTATTCCCCTGCTGTGACAATAGTATGCACCCAACACTACACACATCCAGCCACCCTCCGCTCCGGGCCATCACTGAACGTGGTAAAGTCAGAGAGGACAAAAGAAGCCTGAGCCATGCCCCATCTTTTCCGGCCATCCAATTACTGTCATACTCTTCTGTACACCAGCCTCAATACGCTCAGTTGTGAGGCAAATTAGCCGAGCCTAGCAACCAATCAAAGCGCACGCATGGGAATGTTTTCACCGCACAAGCCCGCCTCCCTGTTCCCTCCTCTTGCTGACGCAGGCACCACCCATGGACCAATGAGAGCCGAGCTAGGGAGCTTCGTTCGCAGTTGCTGTTCAAACGCATTCTGTGGCAGTGAGTGACATTGCAGGCAGGCTCAGCTGGGAGATTGTGCCGCACTCACGGGTGTCCTTGAGCCCCCTAACAACTGCGGGAGGCACCCGTGAGTAGCGGGAGACTTGTGATGTCTGCATGAAAAAAAACACAGAAATTGTCTTTACTGCAATATTTCTGTGGAAGGATAACAGACAGTAATAGCATATATTCAAGGCCAGACTGCTGGTTGGAAGCTAAACAGTGGGGACCTTGAGTGGAGAGTGAACAAGTCTTGCTTTTTGACTGCTGGTGATTGCTGGGTTGCATTTTTAGGTTCTTTTTGGGTCTTTTCCTTGTAGCTTTTTAACACCTTTTTCTAAAACTTTTTAAACAGCTCTTTTTTTTTCTTTGCTTCCTTCAGCCTACTAATTAAGGGGAGTGGTTAATGGGTCACAGGTGCTTGAGGCCTATATAACCTTGTGTAGAACTCATTGTGAGCCTGCTCATCTTTGAGTCTGCTGGAACTCTGTCCAAGTGGAACTGGTCTAAGTGGTGAGTTAAAAAACCGGAGTTGAAAACAGAAAGTTATAACAGGGGTCATAGTACCTGTGTAATGTGAGTACCTGAGTGTTGTCTGAGTAGTGTGTGTGGATCATTAGTACTTGTGTATTGTGATCTGTGTATTGCGAGTGCACGTAGGTCTGCGAGTACCTGTGTATTGTCTTGTTGAGTACCTGTATATTGTCTTGTTGAGTTTTAGTGTCAAGAAGCTAGTTGTTAGGTAATTTGGACAGGGTATAATCCCCAATCCTCATCAAATTTAATAGGTTTGATGCTCGGCGGGTGTGGAGAGGCGACTCGTTGTACATCTTGCGACATATATGCGTTCCTTGATCATCCGATCGAGGGTGAATACTGCTGTGCAAAATGTAAGCGCATAGTTTCCCTGGAAGCCCAGGTTCTGAATCTGGGGAAGCAACAGTCAGCACTGAAAAGTCCCTCCATACTAAAGGAGAGCCAGGAACGTACACGGCAGGGTGGAGGCGGGTGGAGACAAAGAGGTGCAGGCACTAGCAAAGAGTAGATGGGTGACAGTCAGTGCCAGGGAGGCCGATCCAGGGCTGGAGCATCCCAATAAGTACGCTCCATTGAGTGACATTGGTGTAACCAGTCAGGGACCAGCACTGCTTTAGCTGAGGGACTCTCCTAGCTGCCTGGGAAAGAACTCCTCCAGTGAGAGTGGGGGGATGTGAAGGGAAAGGAAAGACAGATTCTGGTGGAAGGGGACTCAATTCTTAGAAGGACAGAGAGGCCAATCTGTAACAAAGACCTGAAGCGCCAAACAGTATGTTGTCTACCGGGTGCTTGGGTTCGGCACATCACGGATCTGGTGGACAGATTACTGGGAGGGGCTGGGGAAGACCCAGCTGTCATGGTGCACGTTAGCATCAATGACAAAGTCAGAGGCAGATGGAGTGTCCTAAAGAACGATTTCAGGGACTTAGGAGCTAAATTGAGGAAAAAGACCTCCAAGGTAGTATTCTCAGGAATACTACCGGTACATCAAGCCACACCAGAAAGGCAGAGGGAGATTAGGAAAGTAAACAAGTGGCTGAAGAGCTGGTTTAGTAAGGAGGGGTTTGGGTTCCTGGAGGACTGGGCCGTCTTCTCAATCGATAACCGGTACTATAGAAGGGACGGGCACCTAAATGAGGAGGGTGCAGATCAGCTGGGAATGAAGATGGCCAAAAAGTTAGAGGAGTTTTTAAACTAGGCGATGGGGGGAGGGTCCAGAGGTAGAGATAGTCAGTGCGGAACATATTTCAGAGGGTAGTATTGGGGGCATTAGTGGTAGGTTGACCAAAGCACATAAACCCAAGGTAAGTATAGTAGCAAGTCCTAGTTGCAAACTCAGATCACCCAATAAAAGGATAATATGCGACCGGTCTAAACTACGTGGCATGTTCACCAATGCCAGGAGCCTGGCGGACAAGATGGGTGAACTAGAGATACTGTTGTACGAGGAGGATTTGGATTGTGTGGGAATTTCAGAGACCTGGTTCAACAGCTCTCATGATTGGCTGGCAAACATTCAAGGGTATACCCTCTATCGCAAGGATAGAGAGGGTAAAAAAGGGGGAGGGTTATGCCTATATATCAAGAATAATGTACAAGTGAATGTAAAAGTTGACATCACTAAGGGAGCTAGGGAGGAAGTGGAATCCTTATGGGTGGAGCTCCAAAGGGATGAAGCTAAGGGGAAAATAATGCTGGTAGTATGCTATAGCCCCCCTAACCTGAGGGAGGAAGGGGAGACAGATCTCCTATCACAATTTGGATTAGGAGCAAGGATGGGAAGTGTTATTATAATGGGGGATTTTAACTATCCAGACATAGACTGGGCGGAGGGAACCGCGCATTCATCTAAGGCTCGCCAGTTCCTAAATGTCTTGCAGGACAATTTTATTTGTCAGATGGTAGACGCACCAACTAGAAATAAAGCATTACTGGATCTACTGATTACCAACAATACAGACCTGATCGTGGATGTGGAAATACGGGGCAATTTAGGTAACAGTGATCAAAGGTCAATTTGCTTATAAATCTCACAAATAGGATACATAAGGGGAATACAAAGACACTGAATTTCAAAAGAGCCAACTTCCCTAAACTACGAGCCTTGCTAGAATGCATACATTGGGATAAAATCCTAGGAACAAAGAACACGGAGGAGAGATGAGTTTGCTTTAAGAGCATATTAAATAAGGGCATTAGCCAATGCATCCCATTGGGTAATAAATTTAAAAGAGCGAACAAAAGTCCTGGATGGCTTAACTCTAATGTAAAAATAAAATTAAAATTGATAATATTGCGCCAGTCCCAAAGAAAAATGTGAAAAGCTGCCAACACAACAACTAGACAAATTGTGAATCAAGAATAAAGAGTAAAGTGTGGCGCTAAAGTGAACTTGTTCCTCATTTGGGTCAAACCCACTGAAATATCAGTCAGAGGGTCAAAACTCCCCCATGAGGTATTTAATCAAAATAAAGTCTTTTTCAAATCCTGTAAAAAGGAAGAAATAATGAATACCTTAAGTAAACCCCCCTATAGTCTGCCCCATATATTGAACTGTATCCAATCAAGTGTACCCGACTGAAGGTTGATATCAATATCTTAAAGGGGATATCTATATAGGGATTGGCAAATGTGCTATCTAAAACAAGGAAGAAGGGTCCCCATAAGGGGGAAGAAAAAAATATGTGATGTTTAAATTGGAATCACGTGAGTAAACACAATATAAATTAAACCGTGATGTCAGCAGACATATAAACAAGCATCATATAGAATACATATGTGGTATTAATATGTGAAAAATAAAAAATATATAGAAATTGTGAAAAAATTCATCCCAATATGATATATAAATAAATGTTCATAAACTAATTATATTTAAATCGGATGTGAGTCCCAATGATGGACCTATGGAGGTACACCTAGATGCTTGGCCGCTTGAACTCCCTCCGAACAGCCAGAATGGCTCACATACCGAAGTAACAAAGTTGAAACTGTGGATATAGGTGTGTATAAAATACTCTTACCAAGAGTGGTGGACTCACCGGCCAGCGGCTTCGGAGTCAAGGTAAGCTTGTAATAATACGAACGGCAGTAGATGGAATGCTGCTTCATCTGTTTAGTAGAGATGCTGGAAGATGAGAGTCCCCACCAAACGATCCCCTACCTTCAGGTATTCCATTCACCATATAGCTCATCCGGTGGAAAAATCAAAAGGAGAAACTCCACATAGCGTAAGGCCGCTTCAAAAAAACTTTAATGAAAGCTTTACAATAAAAAGAAAATACTGGCTCATGGACCACACCAGAGACCAGGTATAGCAAAGATCTAATGGCCCATAGACAATGACAGAGGCCAGGAGACCAGAACTGGTAAAATCAATAAAAAAGCGCTTAGTTTAGTTGTGGCATAGTAGGCATATCTAACCCTTTCGTTTGGTGGGGACTCTCATCTTCCAGCATCTCTACTAAACAGATGAAGCAGCATTCCATCTAATGTAAAAATGCATATAAAAGCAAAGGAGAAAGCCTTAAAAAAATACAGGGTTGAGGGATCATCATCAGCATTCAGACTTTATAAAGAATGCAACAAGAAATGTAAGGGTGCAATAAAGACGGCTAAGATAGAACATGAAAGACACATAGTGGAGGAGAGCAAAAAAAAATCCCAAGAAATTCTTTAAGTATGTAAACAATTAAAAACGGAGGACAGACCACATTGGCCCCATAAAGAAGGACATCTGGTTACAAAGGATGAGGAGATGGCGAAGGTATTGAATTTATTCTTCTCCTCGGTCTTCACGAGGGAATCGGGGGGCTTCAGTAACCAAAACTGCAGTGGTTATCTTCATGGACACATCACAGGAAGCACCTCCATGGTTAACAGAGGACCAATCATATTTAATTTGTTCATAAATTGTCATAATTTGTTCATAAACGACCTTGAGGAAGGGGTAAACAGTTCAACCTCTGTATTTGCGGACAATACTAAGCTAAGCAGGGCAATAACTTCTCCGCAGGATGTGGAAACCTTGCAAAAAGATCTGAACAAATTAATGGGGTGGGCAACTACATGGCAAATGAGTTCAATGCAGAAAAATGTAAAATAATGCATTTGGGTGGCAAAAATATGAATGCAATCTATACACTGGGGGGAAAACCTCTGGGGGAATCTAGGATAGAAAAAGACTTGGGGGTCCTAGTAAATGATAGGCTCAGCAATGGCATGCAATGCCAAGCTGCTGCTAACAAAGCATGTAACTATACTATGTAACACTCGTCATTACCCTGACTGACAATGCTGCTGTCAAAAAATGTACCCACTATGCTCCTTCATCCAGAGTGGGGGCACTATAATACAGGAGGTGTGTTACTGTCCAGATCACCAAGTGAAAAAATAGGGGGGGAAAAAGCCTAAAAAAAAGCCCTGATTACCACATCAATGCTAAACAGCACGGATGGACGAGTCTTCAGTGCCATCTTTTGTATACTGACTGTCAGAATGCTCATACAGAATTTTCATCCTGACTTCTTCAAGAAATATTTGTTCAGCAGGGTGGTGCTGACAATACCACCCATGAAATGAATTTCGGAAGATTCAGCAGGAATCTGATAAAAGATGCCCACCAGTCTATGCATACCCATTTACTTTGATGTCTCTTTGGGGTAGCAATAAATATAAAGCGCCATACCTTCCAGTATCTCTAAGCATTATCTGTCTCTCTAGTGATCAGTGACATCATGTTTGTGTGCCAAACAAAAGGATTATGGGATGGCAATAGTCCTCCCGTCAGATAATTGCTTTGCACGATTATGTGCCAGGACTACATATCCCAGGGATCTTTGCTGCCATCTGGAGATTGCTGGGAGTAGCTATAAAAGAAGCAAAAGCCCGTGCGGAGCTCTCTTCCTCCTGGGCCTGATGCAAGGTAGACCTCTCTGCGCAACAGGGAGAGAGAGGTTGTGGCTTACCACACAGAGTATCACCTTCCAACCCATAACCTGAGAGGCCTAGCTCTGCTGTTTGCTGTCGGACATCCTTCCAGTACCACTCTGGTCGCCTGCTATTCAGTGTATGTCAAGCTTCACGTTGGGAGATCGAGACAGCGGATCCGCTGCCTGGGTGTGGCTACACGAGTTCCTGTTCGGAAGATATTGGGCGGTCTAGTTGTTGGTGAGAGGGCAAATCACTCAACCCTCATACATTCTTTGTCACAGTTACATTGAGACACTTTGCACAGACATCTCTACTCCAGGAATACTTTACTGAATTTATCTGAACACTGTGCTTAGACATCTTTAGCCTTCCTCTCTACAAGAAATCTACTGTTTCCTACTACACCTAATCGGATTACAGTTAACGAGCTCCCACATGCCGGTGAAGAACATCAGATCTACAACGTGGACTTTATTGCCATTACTGATAGAAAGTGCCCTATTTTATCATTTCTAGATCTGTTTTCCCTCCTTAGGATAGCATTATAGGCTGGCTAGGTCCCATCTCTTACAGAGAGTCAGAAATGATTTTGCTGAGTTGGCGCTGTCGCCTAGAACTCAGCAGATCTATTACCTCCTCTTTGTGATAACGTTCCCCTTTATTGGTTCAAGTAAAATATTCATATAATCTAAATAGAGTTGTCTGATTATTACTCTATAGTGATACAAGGATGTCTGAACCCAGAGTGTCATGTGGGTTGGAATGTTCAACAGGTCATGGCCGTGCAGATGAGCAGGTAATTCTAAGCAATCCTCTAGGGGGCCGTGCTACATTTGGGGGCTTGCCCGGGATGCTATCTGCAGCTGGCCCTAGCCGACCTAGATTGGAGCCGCAATCTGTGTGGAAGGCTGCTTCAATGGCTGCAGTTGCTTGGGGTAGAAGCCATGGGGTGACAACAGACAAAAGCACCGCTCTGGAGATCTCGGGAAATTAGCACACCGAAAGAGAGATCAGAAGGTGGCTGAGAGGTCTGGCACCAGGCCTACCTAATGGAAACTGAAGCCTCAGAGGAGTTGGATCAAGTCAGGGCACTGATAGAATGGCAGGAGGAGGTGCCAGTGTGCTTTTGAGAGGAAAAGGTACGTCTGACTGAAGAAGTAACTGCAAGGGTGTTCCCACTCAAAATGGAGAGAGAACAAACCGAGAAGCAGCCCTCGGCAAAAACTCAGGAGAAGGGTCCTGTACTTGTGGGAGCCGACTCGCAAGTGGCCAGTGCTCCTCCCCTCTAATTCTACACAGATATGAGTCGATTAGTCAATAGCCCAGTGAAGAATTGATCTGGGAATGCAAATCAGAGTTACCGAAGACTTCGATTTTTTTCAGGGCAACTACCAAACCCTGTGGGAGAATGCGAGTTTGAAACATGGATGAGCCACTCTCTGCAGGCCATGGAAAAGTGGAGTTTCCCAGAGGCTGTAAAACGACAACAGCTTAGTGAGAGCCTTCGAGGCCCAGCGTCTGATGTGATCCTTAATCTGAGGATGGGCAAGAGGTCTTGTAGTCCAGGGCTTGTATTGCCATGGACTACTTAGATACCTTGTATGCTGTTCTCGGAAGGGCACTGCTGACTTAATGTATAAATTAAACCACACTCTATATGAATACATCTCCCAAGTAGACAGGATGCTGCATCAAATTATCCTCAAGAAGGGCATTGACCCTAAAGACGTTGATCAGGCCCGTTTGGACCGGTTTCTGCACGGGGCTCTGCCCAATCATCTATCGTGCTGAAGTTATTGCTGAAGAGAACTCAGGTGGTAACCACCTATCCTGAATTGATAAGGGAGGTACGAGAGGAAGAGGCTCTGTTGGAAGAAAAAAAATCAACGATTAAGAGAATTGAACTCTGCTGCTGGGAACAAAGAGAAAGTGGTGGCCTGAGCAGTCCATGCAGAAATGGAATTCTCTGATGTGGATAGTGGAACTGAGTCTGAACCGAAGGGATCGACCCTTCCCGACGTCCATAAACCAGTAGCAGAACTCGGGCCAACCGAATTGATGGCTCGGGTAGCTGAGGCTCAAACCCAAATGTATCATTCTCTGATGCAAGTGATGGAGACCCAAGCGAAGGTTCAGGAGCAAGGGACTCGTTCAAGTGAACAAAAACTGTACCCAGAGTGAGAAAAGAGATGTTATGTATGCAGGGAGGTCGGACATTTCCGAGCTAAGTGCCCTAAATCCGGCATTAGCCCTCAACTACTCACTGAAGTCCTAAGAGCCTTACAGCAATAGCTTTTTCCAAAGCCGGCGGGAAACTTCAAGGGACCTCAGTGAAGGAGCTAGTTGAGAGTCCCAAGAGATAACTGCGTTCCAAAGACAAGAAAAGAGACAAGAAGAGAGGCAAAGAGAAAGGGGGACGCAAGCCCCTAGTCCCCTCTAACAGGGCCGTGGATAATTTTTTGTTCTGGGGGGGTTCAACAGCAGGTACTAAGTAAAAGTATTTTTAAATAAAATAAATTGTGCCAAAATAATAAATACCGGGAAAAGGAAAAACTATATGTGTTGCCCCTAGTAAGCAATCACATCCTTAATTCAATTTTATCATGTCCTTTAAAAAAATCTAACCGTATTTCAGTTTTTTCCTTCTTCCAGTTTTTATGAACACTGCCCTGTAAAGTTGGCTATTGTCCAGTCTTAGGCTGGATTCACACCTATGCAGTTTTAGTGCTTTTTTGCATTTTGCAGATTTGCTCTACAGAACGTGTTCCATAGGAAACCATGTTAAATGGACTGTAGTGCAAATCTGCAAAATGCAAAAAGCACTAAAAAAGCATAGGTGTGAATCCAGCCTTAGTGTCCACACTGAATAGGTGCAAAGTGAGTGTGCTGCCTATCTACAAGGAGATAGTGCCCTGTGCACCTCCTCAGTAAGGTTGGCTATTATGATGCAAAGTGCACCATGTTGTGTCAGACAGAGCACTCACTGACTTTTTTTACCTTTAGGGCACTTTCACACTGAGGCGGCGGAGGCGGTAGCGGTAAAAATCCGCTAGTTTTAGCGCCACTTTACCGCTGTTTAAGCGGCGCATTGCCGCCACTAGCGGTGCGCTTTTATCCCCCTGAAAGGGGTTAAAATTCGCCCACAAAGCGCCGCTGCCGAAGCGCTTTGCACCATGCATTCGAATGGGCAGGGGTGGTGTATACACTGTTCCTAAACCAAAGATGCTGCTTGCAGGACTTTTTATAACGTCCCGCAAGCGCACCACTCTGGCTTTCACACTGGAGTGACAGAAGAGGCGCTTTACAGGCGTTTTAGTCTCAGACCTCAGTTTGAAAGTACCCTTATGCCGCGTACACATGGTCAGACTTCTCAGCTACAAAAGTCCGACAGCCCGTCCGACAGACTTTCGACGGACTTTCAACAGACTTTCTAACGAATGGACCTGCCTACACACGATCACACCAAAGTCCGACGGATTCGTACGTGATGATGTACACCGGACTAAAATAAGGAAGTTAATAGCCAGTAGCCAATAGCTGCCCTAGCGTGGGTTTTTGTCCGTCGGACTAGCATACAGACGAGCGGATTTCTGGGTCCGGCGGAGTTATGATGTAAAGATTTGAAGCATGTTCCAAATCTAAAGTCCATCAAATTTGCGACTGGAAAAGTCCGCTGAAGGTCCGGTGAAGCCCACACACGATCGGATTGTCCGCCGGATTTGGTCCGTTGGCGTCCGTCGGACAAGTCAGGTCGAAAAGTCTGACCGTGTGTACGCGGCATTACAGATTAAAAAAAAAAAGGGGGGGGGGAATGCACTGCCTACCACAGGATGGTGCAATCACTGCAATGTAATAATCAATCTTACTGGGCAGGTTGAAAGGGCACCATCTTGTGGAAGGCACTGTGTTCACATGTGCTTAATTAGTCAAAGAATAAAAAAAAACAATTAACTGAAAAATTACCAGCCAGGCTAGGCTAGGTATACATCTGAGCAGGTGTGAGAAGGTGTGTAATTGCATACCTTCCTGCACTGGCAGAGGAAAAACACACTGCTGCTTAGTAGATATGCGGAGGTACACTAGGATGCAGGAAACCCTCAATCCACGCACATTTCATGCACCTCATTCAAATCACACTCCACTTGCAATCTGCAGCGGGTGTCAGTGCTACCTTAACGACACCCCAAACAAAGGTTGCAAAACACAGTGTGTTTGACTGCATTGGATCGCATTCACAGAACGATCATGCAAACCGGTTGCAGTGTAGTTCCTAAATTGGTGCATGCATGACTTTGGTGCGATTTGAGCCCATTCAAAATTAATGGGCCTTAATTGCATCGCAATCAACACAGTAAGCCTGGTTTCACACTATAGTTTGCATGTGAATTGCAGAGGAACCGTACCACATTCCTGTGCAATTCACATGATTTTGTGTGGTGTGTTAAAAAGAGAGAGAAGTGGGACTTTAAATGAAGCACACAGCAGCACAACGCAGGTCAAGTGACCAAAATTCATTTATTTGGTATAATCCATGGTATGTAAAAAACATTTTGGGCATCCAACCTCTAAAATGCTGTGGGTATCAAGCCTCTATATAATAAACCATGGATTGATTATACATAAAATACACATAAATTACACAATAAGTCATGAACATTGTCACACAGAGAGCAAAGATAACAATCAATATGCATGTGCACATTTGTTACTATGATTAGACCCCAAAAGGAGCCATGAAAATTAGGTAAAATAATTATAATAATAAAAGAGATTTGTGTGTGTTTAAATCTGTGTGGTGTGATTTGAGCCCATTCATTTTGAATTTGAATTCGCACCAAAGAAGTGCAGGCACCTTTTTTTGACCAACCATGCAATCTGGTTCAGACAAACACTGCGTTTGCGACCTTCATTTGGGGGGTTGTTAACTTTGAATTGACACCTGCAGCAGATCAAAAACACAGTGTGATTGCAATGCGTTTCCTGCACCACATATGTATGAACCAGGGGTAAAACAGGGCCAAGGCATGCCACTGAGGGCAGCAGAAAGCCTAGCCTGGCTCTGGCATTGCCAGACATGTTGTGGTGCCAACTGCATAATCAGAAAGCCAGTGAGCACCACAACAAGCTTGCCAGTGCCAGGCTGGACTGTCAGTAAAACAAGCAATAGAAAACTCAGCTTAGCCTCAGTCAACTGTCAGTAACACAAGCAATGCAAAATTTAGCCCAGCCAGCCTCAATCACTAACTTTGCCAGTCGCCTGCCCAAAAAAAAGATGGTTTTTGATACTTTTTTTTTGCCAATTTTAGGAAAAACAAAGGCAAACACTGGTAACCAGTTTAGACAGGTGGTATACAATGTACACCTGCTTTAACTAAGTCACTTAGTGACAACAGCGTACTTTGTACATCACTTACTCTGGCAAGTTCACTGCAAAGTTATGCTGTTTGGTATGCTGTTATGTTGTGACAGTAATAAATGAGGCTGACAAGTGGGGCACAGTAATAAATGAGGCTGACAAATGGGGGACGGTAATAAATTAGGCTGACAAGTGGGGGACGGTAATAAATTAGGCTGACAAGTGGGGGGTGGTAATAAATTAGGCTGACAAGTGGGGGGTGGTAATAAATTAGGCTGACAAGTGGGGGATGGTAATAAATTAGGCTGAAAAAAGTGTCCCGATAAGGGATTTGTTTTAAAGGGTGGAACCCACCAACAAAACTATACATATGTATCTCTCAGCTTAAATAAAAATAAAACCATGGTGAAATCTACAATAAAATTAAAAAAAAATAATAATACAATATTTTTTTCAATAAGATAGTGATTGCCGCTGAGGCCATTATCTACCACTAGAGGATTGTTGCATGGAGGAGATCCTGCTGCACACTTCACATTCACCACTCTTCTGAACAATGATTTTTAAACTCAGCTGCTATCCACACAACTTAATTGTTTGTTATCACTAAAGAAGCATTGAAGCTGTCTTTTGTTGCACTAAGTCACCTTTATTGGATTGTATTATTTTAAGTTTGAGCACACTATATTGCATGATGCACAACTATGAAGATCACTTTGGACATTCAATGTAACGTTGTATCATTTGGCAATTTTTGCTTTTATGTTATTGAGTTTTAGCCATCTATTTATTTATTTGAATCATGGTTCATTGAACTATAATAATTTCCGGATATTAATTCACAGCACTTTGTACTGGCATTTAATGTCTCAGCGGCAATCAATATTGTATTTTTTTTTTAATTTTATTGTAGATTTCACCATGGTTTTATTTTTATTTAAGCTGAGAGATACATATGTATAGTTTTTTTGGTGGGTTCCACCCTTTATTTATTATTATTTTTTTCTTTTATGCACATACTGCCTGCACATCCACATAGTGCTATATTCCCCATGGTGGTTTAGATCACCATCCTATACCTCAGTAAAGACAAGAGTTGATACCCAGTACACCTAGATATTATAATTTATTGTAGGATTAGCGCAGCACCACCACCAAAAGAAAGCTCTATTTGTGGGAAAAAAAGCACATCGATTTTGTTTGGGCACAACGTTGCACGACCGCACAATTGTCAGTTAAAGTGACACAGTGCTGGATCGCAAGAAATGGCCTGGTCATTAAGGGGCTGAAGTGGTTAATTCAAGATACTGAGTAAAATTGAGGGTCACCCATGGCTTAAATCAATTAAATCTGATTGCAGGATTAAAATAAGATTCGCAACTAGTTCTATAAGATTACAAAGTTTGAACTCTGACCAGAGTACTAAAGTTGGCTACTAATTTACATCCCCCAATCTAGGTAAGGAACTTTAGCGTAGTCTCATTGACTACAGCATATAAACATCAGTACCAGGCTAAATGGAAGCTTTTTCAATTAAGAATGGAAAAACTGTAAAAAAAAACTGGGCTAAAAGAATTACACAACTAAAATAATTGGCACAAGCAGCAATTCTCCTATATGACACAAACATATATTAGAAGAAAAATATAATTGCGCTAAATCTGTATTCAATCAGTAAATTTATAATCTGTGGAAAAAATGTTTTCTATCAATATAAAGTCCACCAGTGCTTGAAACTACAGGTCTTTCAAAATGTGCAATGGTAAGATCCATCCGCTGTCATCATATGTGCAAAATCCACCACCAGATAGTACAATTTACTCCTTTTTTTTTAAATCAGAATTTTTTTTTATTGTGTCATAAAAACAGATGTACATTGTATACAGATACATCATAACAATCTTTAGGATATACATTAGCAACAGTATTTTATGCAGTTGATGGTTTAAAGCATGGAACTCAGTCATGACAATTCTACCAATATACTTATAGCAATTACGTTCCTTTAGTGCTTTTAGTTCCATATATTACTTCTAATAGGTTGGTAATAATGTACACGACACACTGAAAGTTCTAAGCCAAAAGAGGAACTGTTATTAAACTCTCTTCCTTCTAACGGGAAGGTGAAACGAACTGATGCCCCTCCTCACCACTGGACCCAGTTGGGTTGCAACAGACCATATCTCTGACTTACCCTCAAAAAAGAAGGTTATAGGGATAAATCCTAATTCCTTGAACTGACTCAGGGCTTTGTATCATTGTGACATGGTAAAAATAAATGGTCACTATTTCAATAGAACCAGAAGTTTACATTTGGAGTAGTCTGTCAAGGACTAGCTGAGTGGGTGCCAAACCCGGAGTGTCCAACCAGGGCTGCCAGATTTTATAGAACTTATTAGCCGCATTTCTATGTTGATACGTCAGTTTTTCTTTAGAGTATTATTTACTTGTTCGATCCACTGTTTCGTTGTTGGGCTATATGGTGATAACCATAGGCAGGCTATCTGCTTACGTGCAATATATAGCAATCTAGAGACTGCTATATTAGCTGGGGGGACGAACAATTCCTCGTCTACCACACCCAGCAAGCATGTGACCGGGTGCAGTGAAACAGTGGATTGATATATTTGTGATATGGTATTGGTTACCTTACTCCAATATCTAAATAATTTTGAGCAGCGCCACATCAAATGTACAAGGTCCCCGACAATTTACTCCTTACCAACTCCACATGATCCCTGTTACAGAGGATCAAAAAGCGCGTGTAGTCTGAAAGTTGCGGCCCTCATGGGCAGGAGGAGGAGAGAAGACGTGCTGCGCCTGTGGGCAATGCGCTGCAGGCAGTGGGAGTCGGCCCCAGGACTGGCACTGCAGGAATTGAATGACAGCTGGAGGACTCAGAGTAAAGACTCACGAGGAGGAGACACAGAGAGATGCTCTCTCTCTGGGCTCTGGCTGCTCTCTCTCTGGTGCTGCTCTCCTCCGGAGGCGGAGAAGGAGAGAAGGTGGGTGGATTCAGAGCAATGCACAACAGTGCAGGGCAGCTCTGGGTAAGACCTCGCTCATCTCTGACTGACTCTGCATAGACTGCGTGACATCACTGGTTGCTAGACGCGAGGCGGGGTGGCCCTAGCAACCAGTTTGACAATGTTTATCAGGGTGGCTGTGTGTCCTTATTTCATTCCGGGACACTGTATTGTCCCAGAATGAAGGTGCCCGGGATACGGGACACAGATATGAATTAAGGGACAATCCCGGGGAATCCGGGACACGTGGGCATCCTACTACACAGCACTGTACTAGCACTCTGCGCTCCAGGGCCCAGGCAAAGCTCCTCTCCCAAGCCCACGGTGGGAGTGGCACTGCAAGCCAACGGGAATACAGGGTGTAGAGAGCAGTGGGCAGGACTACACGCACCGCTGGCTCCCACTGTGCTCAGCGTGCTGCCTGGTGAAAGATCTGTCAGCCTTCAGCCCGAGCCTGATAGACCGGCCTGGTAGTGTACCACAATGAGCATGCGGGTATGCCTAATGATCTATTACACTTGCTGCAGCGGCATTATTACACAGTGTGCCACTGACTGCAATGCTGCCTGTCGCAGGTGCCATGTGCGGCTGCAGAGCAGGGACACCATGCATTTCATTTTGATCCTGGAGGGGTTTGAGCACCCCTGACCCTCCCTTATCTATGCCCTTGCCCTCTAACACTTCGGTACCTAAGTGGGCCACAGAAAAAAAATCCTCGGGGAATGGAAGATGGGGACAGGAAATCAATGCACACCTTGCCAACCGAGTAGTTAAACCCACTGCACCACCTCCAAAAAGGTTGGCTGGGGGACAAACCATTGAGTCGTCTGCAAAAAACCTACCCAAGAACTTAGTGGGGTCTTCCCCCATAGTGTCGATACAAGTAGAGGGCATATATACACATGCTTTGCTGGACACTGGAGCCCAGGTGACACTGCTATATTGAGACTTTTACCACAAGTACTTGAACCATATCCTTTTGTGCAAGCTCAAGGTGCTAGAGATTTGGGGCATCGGGACCGAGAAGTGCCCGTATGATGGCTACATCCCCATCAAGATAACCTTTGACTCTGCTCTAGCGGGAAAACCAGAGACTTTTGACACATTGGCCGTCTTATGTCCCCATCTCGGGGCTGGCAATTCCCTATTGATAGGCACCAACACCAACTTGGTAAGGAGCCATAAAGAAATAATTCCGGACAGCTGCACTTCCAAAAAATCCTTTTATTGAAGCTTTGTATGACAAGTGGTTGACAGATGGAGCAGGGGACAAAGAGGTAGATGAGTATCGCGCAAATGTTAGTACTTATTCATTACCAGGTAAGGAGACTACTCACCCCCCTGGCCTTGGAGGGCGCTCCCATTGGGAAGATTCATCCTCAGTTGAGGCAGGCATTTCAGAGAGTGTTGCAAGAATAGAAGGCACCTGCGGAAGGAGTGGGAAGATTGTGGCGGCTGGACTCCCAAGAGAGGGTGCTGCAGCCTGGAGAAAGGGCCTGTATAAAAGTCACGGTCAAGCTGTCCTGGGACCAGCCGGGTCCATACATGGTGGTAGTAGCTGATCCCACAGAAGAAGAGGTTGGGATAGAATTGGTTCCGGAGATTGTCCCCACCTGGAGCCTTGTTAAGAAGTGGAGGGCGAATTCTTGTTAGTGTCACTAACCACCCAATCAGACTAAAGCCTTGAATGGTGATCGGAAAAGTGAATGCTGCCACCCCGGTAGCAGGGAATGAGATAGCTCAGAAGGGAAATGGAGGAAGAACCACTGTCCACTGCCCAAATGATCCCCCTTCATGGGAAGAGAGGATTAAAGCTCAGATAGCTCGATGGGAGATAATGTTCTCCAAGAATGACTTTGATGTGGGCTGTGCCAAGAGCGCTCAACATAGAATTATACTGACTGAATGAGGCCTGGTTCGAGAAGGTTTTACAGCGATTACATGCCGAGGGGTTGAAGCTGTCCTTAGAGAAGTGCCAGTTCTACCAGACTTCAGTCACATACCTAGGGCATGTGGTGTCTGCCGAGGGGATAGCAACTGACCCTCAAAATGTGGAGGCATTTACTTCTTGGCCCCACCCAACTACCGTCACCCAATTGAGGTCGTTCTTGGGCTTCTGCTCCTACTATAGAAGATTTGTGAAGAACTTCTCACAGATTGTTCAGCCGTTGAATGAGCTGTTACAGAAGCAAACGTAAGGGGAACAGCAGAAAACCCAGAGGGGAGGGCCCAGGAAACTTCAGGAGTCCATCCAGGAACAATGGATGGTGAAGTGTGAAAGGTCCTTCGAGCAGTTGAAGGAGAGCCTGGTAGACATGTGCACACTGAAATATTTTGTTTCGGAATTTCATTTTCGTCCGAAAAATAAATTTATTTAGTTACTCCCGAAATTTGTTTTTATTTATTTAGTTTTTCGTTAAAAATTGCATTCGTCCGAAAATCCAAATTAATTAAGGTAGAATCTGTCATTGAAGGCTTATGGTGTCTGTCGAATGTTCAAAGAAGATTGATAGTTGTATGATAGTTGTATGACTAGTAATAATTATATTTATGAATTATTTTACTAGTAAACCAACATTAGAATTTTTCTATAGCCTATGGGCGGATGCATTTGACCGGAAATGTACGATTGCAGCATCGTACAGTTTAGCTGTTCCGTCGAATCTTCTTAGAACTTTCGACAGACACCATAAGCCAAAGATTCGACATTTGTATGTTTTTCGTTGCTTTGTTGAATCTTCGTCGTTCATGTTGAATGGTCTACTCTACCCCAACAGACAGCCAACTTTCACATTCGTTTCTTAAACTCCAAGTGCAATGGCGGGCGCGGCATCTGACGTTGTATCAGATATTGATATGGCATTATAATATAGAATCTATAATAATAACCCCCCCCCCCACAACACAGGCAGCCTCTGAGGCTATCACAACACTAGCAACACTAGTATCACTATCAAGTTCACAACACTAACACAATAGCAGCAGCTTATTATGAAAAAGTTAAGTTGAACTGTAGCTTGCTTCACTATTGTTCTGCTGCAGTGCTTATGCTTAATTGCTAAATAATTCAGGTTCTCTGACAAACAGACCAGCTAAGATTGACTGTCTTATAAAATGATTCAGTGTGTGTCTCTCTCTGCTAGCAAATCGTAAGTGAAAGTAAGTTGGCTGTACGTGTGTACTTAGTTCTAGCTATTTTACTGCCCCTCCTCTTTGGTTACAATCGACCAATAACATTCATCATGATCATTATTTTTATTTTACTTCCCCCACCCAATTCCAGCAGCGATCTTTTCTCTCTATGTCAAATCTTTTCTCTCTATGTCAAATCTTTTCTCTCTGTGTCGAATCTTTTCTCTCTATGTCGAATCTTTTCTCTCTATGTAGAATGATCTTGGACTAATAGAATTAAGGTTAGGCACATTCGACCACAGGTTCGATAGACACAGATTGTTATTGTCAGCGTCATGTCGAATCTCCTATCTATATCGAACTGTTGTTGCAACGAAAATAAAGCATTTCTTTATGTCGGATCTTTTGGTTTTCTTTCGTTATCGTTTGTTAAAACGATAACGAAAATACCTGAAATTTGGACGAAAATGCATTCGGACGAAAACGAATGCACATGTCTAGAGCCTGGTTGAAGCACCAGTGTTGGCCTATGCAGATCCCTCAACCATATGAACTACATGTGGATGCCAGCAGAGATGGTATTGGGGGGATGTTGTACCAAGAGTCGGAGGGGAGACTTCGCCCAGTGGTCGCAGCCTCACCCCCCCTGAGAAGAACTATTCTGAGCACAAGTTGGAGTTCTTGGCTCTCAACTTATTTATTATCCACTGCCAAGCTGGACACCACTGGACACTGGTGGTTAGCCGTCTTGTCCAAGTTTTAATGCAGTTTGAAATATCGACCAGAAGTGGGAAATAGAGACGCTGACGCTCTTTCATGAAGGCCTCATGCCATCCAGAATGGTCAGAAGAGTTGGGTCCATTTACCTCTCGAAGGAGTACAGGCTGTGTGTCAGGGAGTGGAATATAAACACAGAGGAGCCATAGGGGCTGAAGCAGCTGGAGTCGCCCCTGCGGGAGTACCAAAGTACTTATGTAATTTGACCCAAGTACGCAGCCAAGAATTGCATCAGCTGACTAAGGAGGACATGAGATGGGATCAACAGGAAGATCTTTTAGGGAATCTAATAAGGAAATCGTTGTCCACCAAAGACCCTCAGATATTGATGAATAGCCCCACCAAGGGAGCCAAGGTGATTCAAAGAGAATGGGAGCGAATGAAGCTGGAAGAGGGGATCATATATGTCGAAGAGGTCCCTCTGAAGAGGTGGAAGGTGTGAGCCAGCTGTTCCTCCCTGAAAAACATTGTCTAACTGTATTAACCTCTCTCCATGATGATCATGGTCACTTAGGCCCAGATATAACTTTCAAGCTGGTCAGGGATTGATTTTACTGACCATCCATGAGAACAGAGGTGGAAAGCTATTGCCGCTGTTATGTCAGGTGTATCCAGATTTCTTGTGCCTGGAACCTGATCTGAGAGGAAGGAGTAATGACCTGGTTGTGACAGATCATTTCACCCAATATGCTCAGGCTTTCCCCACTAAGGATCAACAAGCTAGTATGGTGGTCAAGACTCTAGTGGAGAATTTCTTTGTCTATTACGGGGTGCCTCAGTGCCTACATTCAGATCAAGGTCGGGAGTTTGAGAGTAAACTGGTCAAGGCTCTAGTGGAGAATTTCTTTGTCTATTACGGGTTGCCTCAGTGTCTACATTCAGATCAAGGTCGGGAGTTTGAGAGTAACAAAAAATAAAAGTGTAGCGCTATAACTCAATAAATGTGTACATCAAAAAACCCATACATACATGTGTACAGTGAATACGTTTTGTCAAATCACATACAGCTATAAATGTGAATAACACTATATGGTAAATCCACAACACTATAGGGTGAAGCAATAAATAGTACACCTTATAAACAAATATAATAGTGACTAATATACAGGAAACAGTGACGGTTCCATAAACTCAACAACTCAAATAATATATGGAAAACCTGAAATGTAATAGTCCATTTCAAAATTGTGAAAACTTTGTGAAAAACACCACCAAGAGTCTATGGGGGTAGTGCATAAGCAATGATGTAAAAATGATGAAAAAATGACTCCCAAGTATGCAGGTGGGTAGTTAAACCAATTCTGGCAGGTGAGTTAACAATGGGAGAACTCTAGGTGCACAAAAGATTTAAATCAGTGCCGGGGCCATCACCAGGAAGTGAAGAGGCTTACCGGAACTCAATGACCTGAAATGGCATACGCCATACAAGTCAAAACAGGCTTGATGACCAACAGGTCTAGGCAGTGTGTCTTGTCAGATGTCATCAGCATACAGCAGAAAGGGGTATCAGCACGGCTTCCACATCCATAGACACTCCAACATAAGCCAAACGAATGATTCATGTGCCATGCGAGGAGCAAGAAGACTCACATTGCGTGATAACGTTTAAACACTGGTTTATTTAAAATAATTAAAAACAGACTCACATATTAGGAGGAAGGAAACAGCTCAAACATCATATCCACCCTCACGACTGCCGCTATATGATGTTTGAGCTGTTTCCTTCCTCCTAATATGTAAGTCTGTTTTTAATTATTTTAAATAAACCAGTGTTTAAACGTTATCACGCTATGTGAGTCTTCTTGCTCCTCGCATGGCACATGAATCATTCGTTTGGCTTATGTTGGAGTGTCTATGGATGTGGAAGCCAACAGAACAGGAACCAGAGTCACTGGAAGAAATACATTCCCGGTTGAGACAGAGGATATGGCCCCCAAAAAGATTGACTTGTGATACTCTAGGAAAAAATTCTGATGAACGTATACCCACTATCCAACGTCTTAGTCAAGCACCTCCTTTACCGAGCCTTTAGTAAAGGATGACCTTGATCCACCCTCGACGCTACTGGGTGGGTCACTAACTTCTTACTGGCCTTTTAATAAAATCAATGTGACTTCTTCTGTTGATGTATATAATTTGTTATCAGAAGACCCTTTATTAAGTCAGTTATTAGCTGTTGCAACTTCTAGTTTGTTAGATGGTTAATTGTTTAGCTTTCAGAATGCAGTAGTGATTCCACAAGTTGTGCTTTGTCTTTAGGGACCAAAGACTTTCAAGTGGGGGGAGGATGTAGCAATATGGACTACAATCATAAAGCACCATACTCTCCAGTATCTCAAAGCATTATCTGTCCCTCTAGTGATCAGTGTATCAGGTGACATCATATTTGTGTGCCAAACAAAAAGGATTGTGGGATGAATAGTCCTTCCGTCAGATAATTGCTTTGCACGATTATGTACCAGGACTACACATCTACTACACTACACATCTTTTTTGCCATCTGGAGATAGCTGGGAGTAGCTATAAAAGAAGCAAAAGCCTGTGCAGAGCTCTCTTCCTCCCAGGCCTGATGCAAAACGAACCTCTCTGTTAGGGGTGAGCCAAACACCCCCCTGTTCGGTTCGCACCAGAACTAGCGAACAGGCAAAAAATTCGCTTGAACACGTGAACACCGTTAAAGTCTATGGGGCACAAACATGAATAGTCAAAAGTGCTAATTTTAAAGGCTTATATGCAAGTTATTGTCATAAAAAGTGTTTGGGGACCTGGGTCCTGCCCCAGGGGACATGGATCAATGCAAAAAAAAGTTTTAAAAACGGCCGTTTTTTCGGGAGCAGTGATTTTAATAATGCTTAAAGTGAAACACGAAAAGTGTAATATTCCTTTAAATTTCGTACCTGGGGGTGTCTATAGTATGCCTGTAAAGGGGCGCATGTTTCCCGTGTTTAGTACAGTCTGACAGCAAAATGACATTTCAAAGGAAAAAAAGTCATTTAAAACTGCTCGTGGCTATTAATGAATTGCTGGTCCGACAATACACATAAAAGTTCATTGATTAAAACAGCATGGGAATTCACAGGGTACCCCGAACCAAAATTTAAAAAAAAAATGACGTGGGGGGGTCCCCCTAAATTCCATACCAGGCCCTTCAGGTCTGGTATGGATATTAAGGGGAACCTCGGCCAAAATTTAAAAAAAAAAAAAGGCGTGGGGTCCCCCTCAAAATCTATACCCTTCAGGTCTGGTATGGATTTTAAGGGGAACCCCATGCCAAAATTTAAAAAAAAATTGGCGTGGGGTCTCCCCAAAAATCAATACCAGACCCTTATCTGAGCACGCAACCTGGCAGGCCGCAGGAAAAGAGGGGGGGACGAGAGAGCACCCCCCCTCCTGAACCGTACCAGGCCACATGCCCTCAACATTGGGAGGGTGCTTTGGGGTAGCCCCCCAAAACACCTTGTCCCCATGTTGATGGGGACAAGGGCCTCATCCCCACAACCCTTGCCCCGTGGTTGTGGGGGTCTGCGGGCGGGGGGCTTATCGGAATCTGGAAGCCCCCTTTAACAAGGGGACCCCCAGATCCCTGTGTGAAATGGTAAGGGAGTACAAGAGTACCTCTACCATTTCACAAAAAAACTGTCGAAAATGTTAAAAATGGCAAGAGACCGTTTTTGATTATTCCTTTATTTAAATGCTTCTTCTTTCTTCTATCTTCTATCTTCTTTCTTCTATCTTCTATCTTACTTCAGTTTCTTCCTCCATCTTCTTCTTCTTCTGGTTCTTCTGGTTCTTCCTCCGGTGTTCTCGTCCGGCATCTCCTCCGCTGCATCTTCTTCTCTTCATCTTCTTCTCCGGGCTGCTCCGCATCCATGATGGCATGGAGGGAGGCTCCCACTGTGTGACGCTTCTCCTCTTCTGACGGTTCTTAAATAATGGAGGCCACCCGGTGACCCCGCCCCCTCTGACGCACGGGGACTTGACAGGGACTTCCCTGTGGCATTCCCCGTGACATCAGAGGGGGGCGGGGTCACCGTTATTTAAGAACTTCAGAAGAGGAGAAGCGTCACACAGCGGGAGCCTCCCTCCATGCCATCATGGATGCGGAGCAGCCCGGAGAAGAAGATGAAGATTACAAGACGCTGCGGAGGAGATGCCGGACGAGAACACTGGAGGAAGAACCAGAAGAACCAGAAGAAGAAGAAGATGGAGGAAGAAACCAAAGGAAGATAGAAGAAAGAAGATAGAAGAAAGAAGAAGCATTTAAATAAAGGAATTGTCAAAAACTGTCTCTTGTCATTTTTAACATTTTTGACAGTTTTTTTGTGAAATGGTAGGGGTAAAGTACCCCCTTACCATTTCACACAGGGGGGAGGGCCAGGATCTGGGGGTCCCCTTGTTAAAGGGGGCTTCCAGATTCAGATAAGCCCCCACTGGGGGGGGCAAGGGTTGTGGGGATGAGGGTTGTGGGGATGAGGCCCTTGTCCCCATCAACATGGGGACAAGGTGTTTTGGGGGGCTACCCCAAAGCACCCTCCCAATGTTGAGGCCATGTGGCCTGGTACAGTTCAGGAGGGGGGGCGCTCTCTCGTCCCCCCCTCTTTTCCTGCGGCCTGCCAGGTTGCGTGCTCAGGTAAGGATCTGGTATGGATTTTTGGGGGGACCCCACGGCAATTTTTAAAAAAATTTTGGCCGGGGTTCCCCTTAACCACTTCAGCCCCGGAAGGTTTTACCCCCTTCCTGACCAGAGCACTTTTTACAATTCGGCACTGCGTCGCTTTAACTGCTAATTGCGCGGTCATGCAATGCTGTACCCAAACGAAATTTGCGTCCTTTTCTTCCCACAAATAGAGCTTTCTTTTGATGGTATTTGATCACCTCTGCCATTTTTATTTTTTGCGCTATACACGGAAAAAGACCGAAAATTTTGAAAAAAAATGATATTTTCTACTTTTTGTTCTAAAAAAAATCCAATAAACTCAATTTTAGTCATACATTTAGGCCAAAATGTATTCGGCCACATGTCTTTGGTAAAAAAAATGTCAATAAGTGTATATTTATTGGTTTGCGCAAAAGTTATAGCGTCTACAAACTAGGGTACATTTTCTGGAATTTACACAGCCTTTAATTTATGACTGCCTATGTCGTTTCTTGAGGTGCTAAAATGGCAGGGCAGTACAAAACCCCCACAAATGACCCCATTTTGGAAAGTAGACACCCCAAGGAATTTGCTGAGAGGCATGTTGAGCCCATTGAGTATTTATTTTTTTTGTCCCAAGTGATTGAATAATGACAAAAAAAAAAAAAAAAAAAAAAAATTACAAAAAGTTGTCACTAAATGATATATTGCTCACACAGGCCATGGGCATATGTGGAATTGCACCCCAAAATACATTTAGCTGCTTCTCCTGAGTACGGGGATACCACATGTGTGGGACTTTTTGGGAGCCTAGCCGCGTACGGGGCCCCGAAAACCAAGCAACGCCTTCAGGATTTCTAAGGGCGTACATTTTTGATTTTACTCCTCACTACCTATCACAGTTTTGAAGGCCATAAAATGCCCAGATGACATAAAACCCCCCCAAATGACCCCATTTTGGAAAGTAGACACCCCAAGCTATTTGCTTTGAGGCATGTTGAGTCCATGGAATGTTTTATATTTTGACACAAGTTGCGGGAAAGTGACAAATTTTTTTTTTTTTTTTTTTTTTTTGCACAAAGTTGACACTAAATGATATATTGCTCACACAGGCCATGGGCATATGTGGAATTGCACCCCAAAATACATTTAGCTGCTTCTCCTGAGTACGGGGATACCACATGTGTGGGACTTTTTGGGAGCCTATCCGCGTACGGGACCCCGAAAACCAAGCACCGCCTTCAGGATTTCTAAGGGCGTACATTTTTGATTTTACTCCTCACTGCCTATCACAGTTTCGGAGGCCATGGAATGCCCAGGTGGCACAAACCCCCCCCAAATGACCCCATTTTGGAAAGTAGACACCCCAAGCTATTTGCTGAGAGGCATGGTGAGTATTTTGCAGCTCTCATTTGTTTTTGAAAATAAAGAAAGACGAGAAAAAAAATTTTTTTTTTTCTTTTTTCAATTTTCAAAACTTTGTGACAAAAAGTGAGGTCTGCAAAATACTCACTATACCTCTCATCAAATAGCTTGGGGTGTCTACTTTCCAAAATGGGGTCATTTGGGGGGGTTTTGTGCCACCTGGGCATTCCATGGCCTCCGAAACTGTGATAGGCAGTGAAGAGTGAAATCAAAAATTTACGGCCTTAGAAAGCCTGAAGGCGGTGCTTGGTTTTTGGGGTCCCGTACGCGGCTAGGCTCCCAAAAAGTCCCACACATGTGGTATCCCCGTACTCAGGAGAAGCAACAGAATGTATTTTGGGGTGTAATTTCACATATTCCCATGGCATGTTTGAGCAATATATCATTTAGTGACAACTTTGCGCAAAAAAAAATAAAAAAAATAAAAAATTGTCTCTTTCCCGCAACTTGTGTCACAATATAAATTATTCCATGGACTCGACATGCCTCTCAGCAAATAGCTTGGGGTGTCTACTTTCCAAAATGGGGTCATTTGGGGGGGTTTTGAACTGTCCTGGCATTTTATGCACAACATCTAGAAGCTTATGTCACACATCACCCACTCTTCTAAGCACTTGAAGACATAGCCCTTTCTGACACTTATTGTTTACATAAAAAAATAATTTTTTTTTGCAAGAAAATTACTTTGAACCCCCAAACATTATATATTTTTTTTAAAGCAAATGCCCTACAGATTAAAATGGTGGGTGTTTCATTTTTTTTTTTCACACAGTATTTGCGCAGCGATTTTTCAAACGCATTTTTTGGGGAAAAAACACACTTTTTTACATTTTAATGCACTAAAACACACTATATTGCCCAAATGTTTGATGAAATAAAAAAGATGATCTTAGGCCGAGTACATGGATACCAAACATGACATGCTTTAAAATTGCGCACAAACGTGCAGTGGCGACAAACTAAATACATTTTTAAAAGCCTTTAAAAGCCTTTACAGGTTACCACTTTAGATTTACAGAGGAGGTCTACTGCTAAACTTACTGCCCTCGATCTGACCTTCGCGGCGATACCTCACATGCATGGTGCAATTGCTGTTTACATTTGACGCCAGACCAACGCTTGCGTTCACCTTAGCGCGAGAGCAGGGGGGACAGGGGTGCTTTTTTTTTTTTTTTTTTTTTTTCTCTTTATTATTATTGTTTTTTTATCTTATTTTTAAACTGTTCCTTTCATTTTTTTTTTTTTTAAATCATTTTTATTGTTATCTCAGGGAATGTAAATATCCCCTATGATAGCAATAGGTAGTGACAGGTACTCTTTTTTGCAAAAATTGGGGTCTATTAGACCCTAGATTTCTCCTCTGCCCTCAAAGCATCTGATCACACCAAGATCGGTGTGATAAAATGCTTTCCCAATTTCCCAATGGCGCTGTTTACATCCGGCGAAATCTACGTCATAAAATGCTCGTAGCTTCCGGTTTCTTAGGTCATAGAGATGTTTGGAGCCACTCTGGTCTCTGATCAGCTCTATGGTCAGCTGGCTGAATCACCGGCTGCATTTTCAGGTTCCCTGTTGAGACAGGAGAGCCAGAGAAAAACACGGAAGATGTTGGGGGGGGGGGGGCATTCCCTCCCACTGCTTGTAAAAGCAGTCTAGAGGCTAATTAGCCACTAGGATTGCTTTTACATGAAAGCCGACCGCTGGCTGAAAAGAATGATACCAAGATGATACCTAAACCTGCAGGCATCATTCTGGTATAACCACTCAAAGTCGTGAATGGCATACCTGAAGACAAAAAAATGGTAACAATAAAGCACAGTAAACGGTAAAGTATAAATAATTACATACCTGAAAAGCAAACGTGATAAAACATAATAACAATAAAACATTGCAGAATAGAATACAGTAAAAAAGAGCAGAACAATAGAGAGAGAATAGAGAGAGAGAGAACAATAAAACGACAACTATTTTTATTTTATATTTTTGTTTGTGTTTTTTTTTTTTTTTTACACTTTTTTTTGTAACTAACTTTTATAACTGTAACCGGTTCCAGGTTCGGGTCTCTCAAAATGCGATGGCATCTCGGGAGACCCTGTGAAAGTGTGCCTAGTCTGTGCAATGCTGTACCCTACGCTAATACTCAACTAGTGCATGCTAGCGTTCAAAACATTCACCAATGCAAAGACCAGGATTATCAGGACAGGAGGGGAGGGACAATAATAGGGGGTGTCACGCCTATATCCGCGCTTGCTGCAGACACGACATCTTTTTTGGGGGGGTTCGTTGGGTAGGGGTACTCGGGAGGACATAAAAATGCCTCTCATGCAGCCGAAAAAAAACAAAATGTAGTATAGTGAGGCTTGTTTAATCATGTAAACCACTTTGGTACCATAGCTCTATTGTTGCCTTCCAACCCCCATGATAATGCAACAGGTAGTCCCAAACAGGAGGGGACCAAAGAAGAAAAAGCGGGGCTCAAGGGAAGGCACACTCTGTGTGTAGTCAAGATACAGTATCTATTTATTGGTACAAAATGGATATACATGAAGATATGTGCACAAACATGATCACAACAAGTATGAAAATACTGCCCTTATAAAATTGATCAAAAGGCTGTTTTGATCAAGTATTAACCAAACACAGACTGGGGGAACATAAAACATGTATGGGTAGACAAATACAAAACAGATGCGTCCGGACGTCTTGGCTTATTGATGTCTGCACAAACCACCTGGGGAATGTGGCAGCAATTGCTGAATGCGGTTTGTGATGCAGGCATCAATACCCCCGGGGGGGGGGGGGGGGAGGGGGAGAGGAGGGGGAAAGGGGTGGGGGAAAGAGGGGGAGGGGGGTGTGGGGTGGTGTGGGAAGGGCAAGTGGAGGTGAAGGGATGGGCAGGGGGAAGGGAGGGAAGGGGGAGGAGGGAAACCTTGTGGGAGGTAATCGGCCGTAATGTAGGGTACTGATGGGAACTAGGAATCAATATTTCCTGGCTGGAAAATGGGTGTTGGTTGTATGATATAACTGTGGGATCACAATTCCCAGGTTCCGGACTAGTTGGTTACAGCGTGTACAGTCCCCAATGCGGGTAGACTCTGTGCAATGAATGCTATATTAAAGTCAGTTGGTGACAGGCATGGATAGAGAAACATGAAATGTTGCCTGGTACATTACCACTTCCGGGTCCCGTTCTGAGGTACTGAGGTACTTCCGGATGGCGGTGGCTTCAATATTGTGAACTAGCCATTCTGTCACCGTGTGCACTTCCGTGTCCTGGCCAGGGTAGTGATCCGTGATTCGCAATGTGTTGCTGGTGTGCCGCTATAAATAGCGGTGATCATACACGTGAGTACACCTGTCAACCTACAAGCGGCTGCTCCAGACTTTGGAGCGGGATACTCTCTCCGTACGTGAGCCGGCTAGCCCCCACGGGGGATGACAGCGGGCATGACTTCCGGGCGCAGTGACGTCAACGCGTTTCACAAGACAAACGTGCGTAGCTTCATCTGGACGTGATGAAGCTACGCACGTTTGTCTTGTGAAACGCGTTGACGTCACTGCGCCCGGAAGTCATGCCCGCTGTCATCCCCCGTGGGGGCTAGCCGGCTCACGTACGGAGAGAGTATCCCGCTCCAAAGTCTGGAGCAGCCGCTTGTAGGTTGACAGGTGTACTCACGTGTATGATCACCGCTATTTATAGCGGCACACCAGCAACACATTGCGAATCACGGATCACTACCCTGGCCAGGACACGGAAGTGCACACGGTGACAGAATGGCTAGTTCACAATATTGAAGCCACCGCCATCCGGAAGTACCTCAGTACCTCAGAACGGGACCCGGATGTGGTAATGTACCAGGCAACATTTCATGTTTCTCTATCCATGCCTGTCACCAACTGACTTTAATATAGCATTCATTGCACAGAGTCTACCCGCATTGGGGACTGTACACGCTGTAACCAACTAGTCCGGAACCTGGGAATTGTGATCCCACAGTTATATCATACAACCAACACCCATTTTCCAGCCAGGAAATATTGATTCCTAGTTCCCATCAGTACCCTACATTACGGCCGATTACCTCCCACAAGGTTTCCCTCCTCCCCCTTCCCTCCCTTCCCCCTGCCCATCCCTTCACCTCCACTTGCCCTTCCCACACCACCCCACACCCCCCTCCCCCTCTTTCCCCCACCCCTTTCCCCCTCCTCTCCCCCTCCCCCCCCCCCCCCCCACCCTTGAGCCCCCCCCCCCGGGGGTATTGATGCCTGCATCACAAACCGCATTCAGCAATTGCTGCCACATTCCCCAGGTGGTTTGTGCAGACATCAATAAGCCAAGACGTCCGGACGCATCTGTTTTGTATTTGTCTACCCATACATGTTTTATGTTCCCCCAGTCTGTGTTTGGTTAATACTTGATCAAAACAGCCTTTTGATCAATTTTATAAGGGCAGTATTTTCATACTTGTTGTGATCATGTTTGTGCACATATCTTCATGTATATCCATTTTGTACCAATAAATAGATACTGTATCTTGACTACACACAGAGTGTGCCTTCCCTTGAGCCCCGCTTTTTCTTCTTTGGTCCTCTCATGCAGCCGACTGCATTTGGTTGGGGATGTGAATGGGGGAAGTACGGGCGCTGCAGAAGCGGTGGGTTCCCAATTAGGATTGGCGAATGCAGCAGGAAGGGCATTATGGGCACGACAAGCCTGTGTTTGTCTTCTTGGTGGCAGTGGGACACTACTTGTGCTTGCCACCTCACCAGCTTGAACTGCACTTATGGGACTCGCCACGTCACCAAGTGTTACTGCAGTGCTGGTTTGGCTACGTCCGGGGTGTACTAGGCCACTGGCGCTTGCCAGTTCACCAAAACGCTACAAAAAAAACTGTTAGCGATCGCAGGGATCAGGCCTGACTCTGCGAACGCTGCAGTTATGCGTTTAGTGTTTTGTAAGTGACAGTGATCGATCGATACTGCACTTGGGTGGGCTGGGCCGGGCCGGGCGGAGGGGCAAAACGCAGGTGCTAGCAGGTATCTGGGCTGATCCCGCTAACACTGCGTTTTTGGGAACCCTAAACTGCTGGTGACGCTAGTATAGATCTGATCGGATCAGATATTGATGCGATCAGATACTATACCACTAAGGGAGGTGTACGGTGCGTGCGTGGGTGTTAGCGGTACTGGCGCTAATCTGACGCTGCCTGGGGCTGGTGCTTGCCAGTTCACCAAAACGCTACCAAAAAAACTGTTAGCGATCGCAGGGATCAGGCCTGACTCTGCGAACGCTGCAGTTATGCGTTTAGTGTTTTGTAAGTGACAGTGATCGATCGATACTGCACTTGGGTGGGCTGGGCTGGGCGGAGGGGCAAAACGCAGGTGCTAGCAGGTATCTGGGCTGATCCCGCTAACACTGCGTTTTTGGGAACCCTAAACTGCTGGGGACGCTAGTATAGATCTGATCGGATCAGATATTGATGCGTTCAGATACTATACCACTAAGGGAGGTGTACGGTGCGTGCGTGGGTGTTAGCGGTACTGGCGCTAACCTGACGCTGCCTGGGGCTGGTGCTTGCCAGTTCACCAAAACGCTACCAAAAAAACTGTTAGCGATCGCAGGGATCAGGCCTGACTCTGCGAACGCTGCAGTTATGCGTTTAGTGTTTTGTAAGTGACAGTGATCGATCGATACTGCACTTGGGTGGGCTGGGCTGGGCGGAGGGGCAAAACGCAGGTGCTAGCGGGTATCTGGGCTGATCCCGCTAACACTGCGTTTTCGGGAACCCTAAACTGCTGGGGACGCTAGTATAGATTTGATCGGATCAGATATTGATCCGATCAGATACTATACCACTAAGGGAGGTGTATGCTGCGTGCGTGGGTGTTCGCGGTACTGGCGCTAATCTGACGCTGCCTGGGGCGACGCATATCACCGCCGGGCGATCGGGGGGCTAAACCTTTATTCGGTAATAAACGGTGGGTGCCCTGACACTATAAAAAATAAACGAACTAACCAGCGTCACCCGTAACGGTTATACGGTGATCAGCGGTGAAAGGGTTAACTAGGGGGCAATCAAGGGGTTAAAACATTTATTAGATAGTATATGGGGGTCCCTGTCGCTATAAAACACTGACGGCGAACCTAAATATTTACGTCCCTAACTAGCGGAACCAGTGACACTAATACAGCGATCAGAAAAATGATCGCTTAGCGACACTGGTGAGGGGGGGTGATCAAGGGGTTAAAACTTTATTAGGGGGGGTTAGGGGGGTATCCTAGACCTAAAGGGGGGTAATACTCACTGCCCTAACACTAACTGTCACAAACTGACACAGCAGTAATCAGAAAAAAAAAAAAAAAAAAAATACTGCTAATGTCAGTTTGTGACAGGGGGGGGGGGGGGTGATTGGGGGGGGATCGGGGGGCGATCGGGGGGGGATCGGGGGTGTAAAGTATGCCTGGCATGTTCTACTGTGTGTGTGAGTGTTGTGTGCACTTACATGTCATCTCCCCTCGGCGCTGGAACGGAAACTGCCAGACCGAGGAGAGATGACATCACATCCTCTGCCTGTGTGAAACGACACACAGGCAGAGGAGGATTTCCATTGGCTGGGAGCGATCGCGAGGGGGGGGCCACGATCGGATGGTCTCCCCCTCGCCTCCCGACGCTCCCAGTCAGATGCCGACCGCCGATGGCACCGGGGGGGGGTCCGATCGGACCCCCCGCCCGCGGGAGGCAGATCACGTACAGGTACGTGATTTTGCCTGCCCGTGCCGCTCTGCCGCAGTATATCTGCGTTAGGCGGTCGGCAAGTGGTTAATATCCATACCAGACCTGAAGGGCCTGGTATCAGGGCCAGATTAAGAGCAACATGGGCCTGGTGCTAAGGATTTTGGTGGGCCTTTTTATGGAAATAAATAAAATGAAAACACAAACAATTTTTGTTAAATTTAAATTAAAGAGAGAGAGGGGTGTGAGAGAGTGGTTAAGAGAGAGAGAGAGAGAGGGGGGGTGATAGCGAGATGGGGGGTTGAAAGAGAGGGGATGAGAGGGAGGGGGAAAGAGAGAGAAAGGCGTTGAATGAGAGAGATGGGGATGAGAGAGAGGGGGTGAGAAAAAGGGGAATAGAGAGAAGGTGAAAGAGAGAGAGGGTGGTAAGGGGTGAAGGGGGTGAGAGAGAGAACAGGGTGAAAGAGAGGGGATGAGAGAGAGAGGGGGTGATGGGGGTGAAAGAGAGAGGGGGGTGGGAGTGAGGGGGTGATACATGGTGGATACATGGATACAGCACATTTAATGGTAAGCAAAGCACAGCACATTACACAGTTGGCACGGCCTAATACAGCACATTACAAGGTAGGCACAGTTCATTATATGGTGGGCACCACACATGACATGGTTGGTACTGCACAACACAGCACATTGCATGGTGGGCACAACACAGAACATGCACACGGTGGGCACAGGACCTTATATGGTGGGCACAGCACATTAAATGGTGGGCACAGCTGAGCACATTACATGGTGGGCACTGCACATTACAAGTGGGCACTGAACAGCACATTATATGGTGGGCACAGCATATTATATGGTGGGCACTGCACATTACACGGTTGGCACTGCCCAATACAGCACATTACAAGGTAGGCACAGTTCATTATATGGTGGGCACAGCACATGACATGGTTGGTACTGCACAACACAGCACATTGCATGGTGGGCACAACACAGCACATGCACACGGTGGGCACAGGACCTTATATGATGGGCAAAGCACATGACATCGCGGGCACAGCTGAGCACATTACATGGTGGGCACTGCACATTACAAGTGGGCACTGAACAGCACATTATATGGTGGGCACAGCATATTATATGGTGGGCACTGCACATGGCATGGTGGGCACTGCACAGCACATGACAAGGTGGGTACTGCATGACACCACATGACATGGTGGGCACTGCACGACACAGCACAGCACATTACATTGGGAGCACAGCACATTAAATGGTGGATACCACACATGACATGATGAGCCCTGCACACCACATTCCATTGGGCACATTGGTGGGCACTGCACGACACAGCACATTACATTGTGAGCACAGCCCATTAAATGGTGGACACAGCACATGACATGGTGAGCCCCACACAGCCCATTCCATTGTGGGTACTGCACGGCACATGCCATGGTGGACAATGTACAGCACATTACATGGTGAGTACAGCACATTAGATGGTAGGCACTGCATGGTGCAGCACATGACATGGTGGGCATAACACAGCACATTACATGGTAGGCACAACACAGCACATGACATGGTGGGCACTGCACAGCAATTTACATGGTGGGTACAGCGCATGACATGGTGGGCACTGCATGGCACAGTACATTACATGGTGGGTACAGCACATTACATGGTGGGCACTGCATGGCACAGCACATGACGTGGTGGGCACAGCGCATTACATGGTGGGCACAGCACATTACATGGTGGGCACAACACATTACATGGTGGGCACTGCATGGCATAGCAGATTTCATGGTGGGCAATGCAACTGCACATTACATGTTAGGAACTGCACATGACATAGTGGGCACTGCTGAATAGCACAGTACATTACACAGTGGGAACAACACACTACATGCTGGGCACAACAAATGGCAAGGTGAGCACAGCACAGCACATGACATGGTTGGAAGTGCACATGACATGGTGGGCACTGCATGGCACAGCGCATTACATGGTGGGCACTGCACATTACATGGTGGGATCACTGCATGGCACAGCACATGACATGGTGGACACTGCAAATTACATAGCGGGCATTGCAAGGCACAGCACATGACATGGTGGGCACTGCACATTACATGGGGGGCACTAAATGGCACAGCCCATGACATAGTGGGCATTGCACACGACATGGTGGGCACTAGATGGCACATCACATGACATGGGCACTGCACATTACATGGCGGGCACAGTGCATGACATGGTGGGCACTGCATGGCACATCACATGACATGGTGGGCACAGCACATTACATGGTGGGCACTTCACATTACATGGTGGGCACTGCAAGGCACAGCATGACATGGGGGACACTGCACATCACATGAAGGGCAATGCAATGCACAGCACATGACATGGTGGGCACTGCACATTACATAGTGAGCACTGCAATTTACAGCACATGACATGGTGGGCACTGCACATTACATGGAGGGCACTGCAATGTACAGCATATGACATACTGGACACAGCACATTACATGGGGGGCACTGCATGGCACAGCACATTACATGGTGGGCACAACACATTACATGGTGGGCACTGCATGGCACAGCAGATTTCATGGTGGGCAATGCAACTGCACAATACATGTTAGGAACTGCATATGACATGGTGGGCACTGCTGAACAGCACAGTACATTACACAGTGGGCACAACACACTACATGCTGGGCACAACACAATGGCAGGGTGGGCACAGCACAGCATATGACATGGTGGGAACTGCACATGACATGGTGGGCACTGCATGGCACAGCGCATTACATGGTGGGCACTGCACATTACATGGTGGGATCACTGCATGGCACAGCACATGACATGGAGGACACTGCAAATTACATAGCGGGCATTGCAAGGCACAGCACATGATATGGTGGACACTGCACATTACATGGGGAGCACTGAATGGCACAGCCCATGACATGGAGGGCATTGCACATGACATAGTGGGCACTGGATGGCACATCACATGACATGGTGGGCACTGCACATTACATGGTGGGCACTGCAAGGCACAGCAAAACATAGAGGGCACTGCACATCACATGAAGGGCAAAGCAAAGCATAGCACATGACATGGTGGGCACTGCACATTACATGGAGGGCACTGCAATGTATAGCATATGACATACTGGACACAGCACATTACATGGGGGGCACTGCATGGCACAGCACATTACATGGTGGGCACAACACATTACATGGTGGGCACTGCATGGCACAGCAGATTTCATGGTGGGCAATGCAACTGCACATTACATGTTATGAACTGCATATGACATGGTGGGCACTGCTGAACAGCACAGTACATTACACAGTGGGCACAACACACTACATGCTGGGCACAACACAATGGCAGGGTGGGCACAGCACAGCATATGACATGGTGGGAACTGCACATGACATGGTGGGCACTGCATGGCACAGCGCATTACATGGTGGGCACTGCACATTACATGGTGGGATCACTGCATGGCACAGCACATGACATGGAGGGCATTGCACATGACATGGTGGGCACTGGATGGCACATCACATGACATGGTGGGCACTGCACATTACATGGTGGGCACTGCAAGGCACAGCACAACATAGGGGGCACTGCACATCACATGAAGGGCAAAGCAAAGCATAGCACATGACATGGTGGGCACTGCACATTACATGGAGGGCACTGCAATGTACAGCATATGACATACTGGACACAGCACATTACATGGGGGGCACTGCAATGCACAGCACATGACATGGTGGGCACAAGAGAGCACATTACATGGGGGGAAGCAGGCAGTCTGTCCCCTAGCACAATAATTACACATCTCCCTAACAAATGTACTAACCTTATCATAACAGCATGGGAGATGTCCTTCCTCCCGGGCTCCTGCTGGTTAGAACATCAGCGCCCCTCCCCCAGACAGCTCCCAGACACTGAGGATCTGGGTGAGTGTAACAGATCCTGTGATAGGAGTCAGGCATGGACAGAGACAGGACTCGGCTGCACTAACACTTGTCTCCTCCATGTGAGCACAGAGGGCTCCTCTTTCTGCAGGAAGGCACACAGATATCGATAAGCCACTGGCATGGGCCTATATTGAGGGAGGGGCCTGGAGCTGCAGCTCCATCAGCCCCTATGTTAATCCGGCCCTGCCTGGTATGGAATTTAGGGGGACCCCCACGTCATTCTTTTTTTTTAAAGTTTGGTTCGGGGTTCCCCTGTGGGGAATTCCCATGCCGTTTTTATCAATGAACTTTTATGTGTATTGTCGGACCGGCAAGTCATTAATAGCCGCGAGCAGTTTTAAATGACTTTTTTTCCTTTGAAATGTAATTTTGCTGTCAGATTGTTCTAAACACGGGAAACATGCGCCCCTTTACAGGCAAACTACAGACACCCCCCAGGTACGAAATTTAAAGGAATATTACACTTTTATTGTTTCACTTTCAGCATTATTAAAATCACTGCTCCTGAAAAAACGACTGTTTTTAAAACTTTTTTTGCATTGATCCATGTCCCCTGGGGCAGGACCCAGGTCCCCAAACACTTTTTATGACAATACCATGCATATAAGCCTTTAAAATTAGCACTTTTAATTTCTCCCATATACTTTTAAAGGGTGTTCTGCAGCTTTTGAATTTGCCGCGAACACCCCGAATTGTTCGCTGTTCGGCGAACAGCCGATGTTCACTCGAAGCTCATCCCTAATCTCTGCAACAGGGAGAGAGAGATCGCGGCCTACCATGCGGAGTATCACCTTCCAACCCGTAACCTGAGAGGCCTAGCTGTGTTGTTTGCTGTTGGACATCCTTTCAGCACCACTCCGGTCGCCTGCCTATTGGTGTTTGTCAAGCTTCACGTTGGGAGATCGAGACAGCGGATCCGCTGCCTGAGTGTGGCTACATGAGTTCATGTCTGGAAGACATCAGGGCGGTCTGGTTGTTGGTGAGAGGGCAAATTGCTCAACCGTTATGCATTCTTTGTCACAGTTACATTGAGAACCTTTGCACAGACATCTCTACTCTAGAAAAATACTTTACTGAATTTATCTGAACACTGTGCTTAGACATCTTTAGCCTTCCTCTCTACAAAAAATCTACTGTTTCGCACTACACCTAAAGAACATCAGATCTGCAACGTGGACTTTATTGCCATTACTGATAGAAAGGGCCCTCTATGATCATTTCTAGATCTGCTCTCCCTTCTTAGGATAGCATTATAGGCTGGCTGGTTCCCATCTCTTACAGAGTGTCAGTATAATCGGTTAGTTGAAATATCCGTCTAGGTGGGGGAAACATTATTTCTCAAGGAAGTGTGTACAAAGTTTTGTCATTGTTAATATTTGTCTTGTGCCTTTCAGAGGAATTCTTTTGCTGAGTTGGCGCTGTCGCCTAGAACTCAGCAGATCTATTACCTCCTCTTTGTGATAATGTTCCCCTTTATTGGTTCAAGTAAAATATTCATAGAACCTAAATATGCAGAGTTGTCTGTTTATTACTCTATAGTGATACAAGGATGCCTGAACCCAGAGTGTCAGGTGGGCTGGATTGTTCACCAGGTCATGGCCGTGCAGATGAGCTGGTAATTCTAAGCAGTCCTAGGAGGCCGTGCTACATTTACTATGGCACTTAGTTTGCAAATAGAGGAACAAATGGTCACAAGCGACTAAAATCTATAGAGAACGACTAAATCTAGAAGGAAAAAGTATTCACTATAGCACGCAGGTAATTAATAGTCACAAAATCAAATTCACTATAGGTCACATAAATCAGTGACCGACTAAATTAGTAGTTGTGGTAGAAACCTGGGAATTGCACATGGAAATAATGTTTAGAGCTTAATGTCATAGATTAAATGGTTCCTAAACACGTGGTATATAGTTTGGAGATTATCTGCTTTTAAAATTCTTGAAATATTGTTGTGAGAGCAAAAATATGCTTGAAAGTCTGAGAAGAGAATTCCCCCTGTTTTTAGAACACTGTACCGACACAACAGAGCATGCCCAGATTGGAAAATAGTCACAATCCTACTCTTATTTTAGCCCCGTGCTATAGTAAATTCTGAAATCTGGGAATGTGGGAAGTCTGTTCCCGACCGGGAATTTGTGAGAGCTAGCAAACTACAGTGCCTTGAGAAGTATTCATACCACTTGAAATTTTCCACATTTTCTCATGTTAAAACCAAAAATTTAAATGTATTTTATAGGGATTTTATATGATAGACCAACACAAAATGGCATATAACTGTGAAGTGGAAGGAAAATGACAAATGGTTTTCAAAATGTTTTACAAATAAATATGTGAAAGGTGTGGTGTGCATTTGTATTCAGCCCCCTTTACTCTGATACCCCTAACTAAAATATTGTGGAACCAATTGCCTTCAGAAGTCACCTAATTAGTAAATAGAGTCCACCTTTGTGTAATTTAATCTCAGTATAAATTCAGCTGTTCTGTGAAGCCCTCAGAAGTTTGTTAGAAAAGCTTAGTGATTAAGCAGAAGGCCAAGGAACACACCAGACAGGTCAGGGATAAAGTTCTGGAGAAGTTTAAAGCAGGGTTACCTTATAAAAAAATGTCCTAAGCTTTGAACATCTCACGTAGCACTGTTCAATCCATCATCCGAAAATGGAAAGAGTATGGCATAACTGCAAACCTACCAAGACATGACCGTCCACCTAAACTGACAGGCCGGGCAAGGAGAGCATTAATCAGAGAAGCAGCCAGGAGGCCAATGGCGTCCCTAGGGGGGGCCAGAGGGGGCCATGACCCCCCCCAACATTATGCTGTGCCCCACCATGTGCTCCCCCAATAATAATATATATATTTTTTTTACAAAAAATCAATGTCTAAGAGGGAGAGTGTCAGAGAGGATCTCAGTTCAGGACACTTGCTGGGCACTCTGGAGCTGGTTGCCCTATTTAGGTTGCTGGGATGCTGTGCTCGGTGCTGTCCGATCATCAGCTTCCTGTTCCCGTGCTTCCTGTTTCCTGTGTACTGTTTGATCTCTCTGTGACCCGGCTTGTTTACTGGAATCTGCTCTGCTATCCGCCTGCATCTGACCCCTGGCCTGCCTCCGACTTTGAACCTGCCTGACCCCTCTGTACCGTGCCGACCGCCTGCTGCCAAACCTGCTTGTGACCTGGACTTTGTATCTGCCTGCTCCTTTTGTACCGTGCTGACTGCCTGTTGCCAACCTTGCTTGTGTTCGGATCTGCCTGCTCCTGCTCTGCACCTGTAGCTGACCTACAGCCTACCTATCATCTCCTGCCAGCTTGCATCAGGACTTTGGGCCTCATCCCTGCTAACCACCCGCCAGGCTCTCATACCATTCTGTGCTCCCGTGCCTTCTGTGTGCTCTATCAGGGGCCGGGAACCAGATACGTACGGGAGGCCATCCTCTGCTATATCGGGTTCGTCAGTCTGATACGGGTAAGTCTGACAGTATCGGACAGCCATGTCCGAGCCCGAGCAGGGGACCTCTCCCATGGAGGAGCTATGCAGACACCTGGCGGGTCTCACGCAGGCTGTGAAGAGCCTTCAAGAAGGTTATACCAGATTGGAGGAATGAGTTCAGGTGCTATCCTCACCTGCTAACCCGCAAGGTGCTTCTGCTACCGGGCTCTCACCTGCACCCTCAGTGGTTATGCTACCTCCCGAACCCAGGGTCCCTACACCCGAAAGGTTTACCGGAGAGCGCAACAAGTATCGAGCATTTCGTAACGCTTGCGAACTGTACTTTGCCTTGCAACCACGCACCTTCTCCTTGGAAGCAACCAGGGTGGGTTTTGTCATCTCTCTTCTATCTGGAGAACCACAGGCGTGAGCCCACCGTCTCCTGGAGCAAAAGTCAGTCTGCTTGGATAATCTGGATACCTTCTTTACTGCCATGTCTCAATTGTATGAGGACCCTCAGTTAAAAGTCACGGCTGAATCCGCCTTACACGCCCTACAACAGGGGCGCAGGCCTGCAGAAGACTATGTTCTGGAATTTAGGCGTTGGTGTTCAGCCACTGAATGGAATGATGCGGCCCTGCGATACCAATTCTGCTTAGGATTATCCGATTCGCTCAAAGACGAGCTGGCACGGGTAGGCGTACCCCAAACTCTTAAAGACCTTATTAACCTGTCGGTGCAGATTGATCGGCGCTTGAGAGAGCGTCGTTCTGAGAGGTCGGTCAACCAGTTCCGCCCCACTTGAGTCCTCCCCAAGGTCCCTAGTGCTACCAGCTCCATAGGCCAAAGCCTTCAGGTACCGGCTGCCTCAGCCATTGACACTTCTGAACCGATGCAACTGGGGCTTCTCCACCCATCCCTCACTCCCGAAGAACGACAACGTCGACGGGTCAACAACTTATGCATGTACTGCGGGGAATCAGGTCACTATGTGAGATCCTGCCCAAATAAGACACGTAAGTCTCTTTCAGCTACTTCTAAAATCGCACCTGCCTTGCCTAACCTTGCTAACCATCTGGCTCTCTCCATTACCCTCCAGCTTCCAGGACAGGATCTGCTTACCCCAGTCATAATTGACTCAGGAGCATGCAGTTGCTTCATTGATCTCACCTTTGCGACTCAACACCGTATCCCTCTCCGGACAAAATCGCAGGGACTTGCTGTCTATCTCGCGGATGGTTCCACCCTCAGCTCTGGTCCGGTCACCTTGGAAACCACCCCACTGCTAGCCACCATGAACACCTGTCATCAGGAATTTCTCCGGCTGGACGCCATTTCTTCACCACTCTTCCCTATTCTAGGAATGCCTTGGTTGCAGGCGCATAACCCCAGTATCGATTGGGTTTCTGGGGAAGTCAAGTTCTCTTCCAGTTACTGCCAACAGCACTGTTTGCACGGAACTCCTGCAAAACCCAGTCGACTCTTGTGTCTGAACACCGACACGGAATCGCAGCAGGCGATTCCCATCCCTTACCAGGACTTCTCCGATGTCTTTAGCAAAAAAGGGGCTGAGACTCTTCCGCCTCATAGACCCTACGACTGTCCTATTGAGTTGTTGCCCGGATCTGAAGTTCCTTTTGGGAGAATATTCCCCTTAACAGAGCAGGAGCTGGGTACTCTCAAGGTGTATATCGATGAAAATCTTAAGAGAGGCTTTATCCGTCCTTCGACATCACCAGCCGGGGCAGACATCTTTTTTGTCGAGAAAAAGGACCACTCGCTACGTCCCTGCATCGATTATAGAGAACTAAACAAGGTGACCATCAAAAATCGCTATCCCTTACCTCTTGTGCCAGAGCTGTTCCAAAGATTGGGTTCAGCAAAAATATTTACCAAACTCGACCTCCGTGGGGCCTATAACTTGATTCGCATCAGAGAGGGGGACGAGTGGAAAACAGCCTTCCGTACCAGGTTCGGACATTTTGAATACCTCGTCATGCCCTTCGGCCTGTGCAACGCACCGGCAACTTTTCAACATTTCGTAAATGACATTTTTCGTGACCTCCTGGATTTATATGTTATTGTATACCTGGACGACATTCTGATCTTCTCCTCATCTGTTACCGAACATCGCAGGCATGTCAGAAATGTGTTAACCCGGCTCAGGCAGCATGGACTCTATGCTAAATTGGACACAAGCGATTTTGAGCTCCAGTGCATTCAGTTCCTTGGCCTAATCATCTCTACCGATGGTGTTAAAATGGACCCGCAAAAGGTTGCAGCTATTCTGGACTGGCCCGCTCCCTCCGATAAAAAAGGGGTCCAACGCTTTGTCGGTTTCGCCAATTTTTATCGGAAGTTTATAAGGAGCTTTTCTACTATAATCGCACCCATCACAGAACTGACGAAACAGGGAAATCGATTCTGTTGGTCTCCCCAGGCGCAAGCAGCCTTTGATAAACTCAAGGAACTTTTTACTTCCGCTTCTGTCTTGAAGCACCCAGACCCTGCCTTACCGTTTGTCCTTGAAGTGGACGCATCGGAGGTTGCGGAAGGGGCAGTACTGTCTCAGCGGCAAGGTGCCAAGGCTCTCCTTCATCCCGTAGCCTTCTTCTCACGAAAACTTTCTGATGCAGAAAAAAATTACGATGTAGGAGATCGTGAGTTGCTGGCCATTAAAGCCGCACTTGAAGAGTGGCGCTACCTATTGGAGGGGGCCGCTCACCCCATTCTGATTTACACGGACCATAAAAATCTCGAGTATTTGAGAACGGCCAAGAGATTGAGACCACGACAGGCAAGATGGGCTCTGTTCTTCTCGAGATTTCAATTTCACATTACGTATAGGCCAGGTACCAAGAACACCAAACCAGATGCATTATGTTTCAGGACTCCAGGGAATCTCTGCCTCCAGACACCATTCTCCCTGCTGGAAGTTTTCTGCTTTTTCAGGGAGATCTTATATCCCGGATCAAACAGGCCTCAAGAAATTGGTCCCCTTCTGTGGAAGGCGAGGTAAGCTTGCAAGACGGCTTATTCCGATACAAGGGTAAAATCTTGGTCCCAGAGGATCTGAGGATTGCTGTACTGGAACTCTGCCACGACCACAAATTGGCTGGGCATTTTGGTGTGCTGAAAACAACAGAACTTGTACAGCGTACTTTTTGGTGGCCCCAGCTGGTAAGCGACTGCAAGAGTTTTGTGGAGTCCTGTATTACCTGCGCTCGGAACAAGAGCAGCCGAATGAAGGCCTGGGGGCTATTAAGGCCCTTACCCGTGCCACAAAGGCCATGGAAAATGATTGCGATGGACTTCATCGTTGAGCTCCCGTTGGCAGAAGGCTACTCCACCATCTTCGTCATTGTAGACAGACTGTCCAAGATGGCCCACTTTCTACCCATGAAGGGTACCCCATCAGCTTTGGAAACTGCAAAAATATTCATTAAGGAAATTGTACGCCTCCACGGAGTTCCTTCAAGTATAGTATCCGATCGTGGGGTTCAGTTTACCTCCAGATTCTGGAAAGCTCTCTGTAGGTCTCCGGAGATAGAATTGGCATTCTCTTCGGCCTACCACCCCCAGACGAATGGGCAGACGGAGAGAACTAATCAGTCACTGGAACAGTACCTTCGTTGCTTTTCTGCCTTCTCACAAGACGACTGGGTCTCTCTCCTGCCTATTGCCGAGTTTGCCTACAACAACTCTGTGCATTCGGCCATCAAACAGACACCGTTTTTGCGAACTACGGGTTTCACCCATCCTTTTTAACCAGTTCCTTACCTGAATGTGCGATTCCCGCGGTTTCTGAAACTATGAACTTCTTCATCAACAACAATAAACTATTGCAAGAAACAATGGCTAGAACCCAGGAATACAACAAAAAAATGTATGACAGAAAGAAACGAGGACAACTATTGCTAGAACCTGGCAATCAGGTCTGGCTGTCTACCAGTAACTTAAGGATGGCTTGTCCTTCGAGAAAGTTAGGTCCCAGGTTCATGGGTCCCTTTTCAGTCAAGAGAAAAATCAATGATGTGGCCTATGAGCTGGACTTACCTAATTCATTGAAAATCCATCCGGTTTTTCACGTATCCCTACTTAAACCCGTTATCCCCAACTCTTTCTCGGGTCGCAATACTGGCCCGCCTGAACCCGTAATTATCAACAACGAGGAGGAGTTTGAGGTGGAGGCAATTTTGGATTGTAGGAAGAGACGCAACCAAATCCAGTACTTGATCAAGTGGAGGGGGTATGGTCCAGAAGACAATTCTTGGGAACCGGAGGCCAACTTGCACGCTGAAGAACTCTTATGCCGCGTACACACGGTCGGACTTTGCAGCTACAAAAGTCGGACAGTCTGTCCGACATACTTCCGGCGTACCTTCGGCGGACTTGGGGCAGACTTTCTTACGAACGGACTTGCCCACACACGACCACACAAAAGTACGCCAGTTTAGTACGCTGTGACGTACACCAAGTCCGACGAGACTATAAAACGGAAGTTCAATAGCCCGTACGACACCCTTTGGGCTCCTTCTGCTAATCTCGTGTTTATCTCGTGTTAGTAGAAGTTTGGTGAGAGACGATTCGCGCTTGTGAGACTCGTATTTTTCAGTTCGTTTTAACTGTTGTTCAGTCTGTGCTTGTGAGGTTTGTATCTGCTTTTCAGTGCGTTTGGTCAGTTGGCATTGAGAAATCTTTGTTTTATTGGCCGCTCGTTCCTGATTTTCAGGTCGTTCTTCACAGGCCTTGCTGTTCTTCAGTGCGTTCTGTTTAGTGCGTTCTGACCAGCCGACCGTTTTGAAGCCATGTTACCTGTACGTACTCGTCGTAGAGCTCGTGCATTGTATGTGCTTGGTGCTGTAGTTTATTCTTCAGCCCAAGACCAGTCCATGAACAGGGCGAGGAGGAGTTCATGGACCAAGAATTGGTTGCTTCAGCGTGACCAGTTCTGTCACATGCCTTTGCTCCGTGAGATCCGTGAGAATAATCCTGAGGATTTCAGGAACTTTCTCCGGATGACGGACCCCGTTTTTGATCGTTTGGTGGCTTTGCTGACCCCCTATATCAGCAGGCAGGATACCTGCATGAGGCAAGCCATCACTCCGGAGCAGAGGCTGGTCGCTACCTTGCGGTATTTGGCCACAGGGAGAAGCCTGCAGGACCTTAAGTTCTCGACAGGCATCTCCCCCCAGGCTCTGGGGATCATTATCCCAGAGACCTGTTCTGCCATCATACAGGTCCTGCAGAAGGACTATATTAAGGTAAGCTATTTTTATTTTATTAGCATCACATGTTCTTTTATGTAATCTTTGATAATGTAATGTATTTCTTGCTTCAAACACTACTTACCATCATTGCAATATAGTGTGAATGTCCCCTTTTTATCCTCACACATGCTGGGATTTTTTCCTGTTATTTTTTGTCATGCATGTATAGTTTCCTTCAATAACCTTCCCAGCATGAAGTGATGGGAACATATCCACCTAGTCTACTCATTTTGAATGTACTTTGTTGGAGTGTATTTAGTGTGCTTATAATTAGCAATTAGCTAGATTTCACAACCCCCCCCCCCCACCTGAACTCACTCCAAATAGTGTGCTGCTAATTAGCAATTAGCTAGATTTCACAACCCCCCCCCCCCCCACCTGAACTCACTCCAAATAGTGTGCTGCTAATTAGCAATTAGCTAGATTTCACAACCCCCCCACCCCCCCCACCTGAACTCACTCCAAATAGTGTGCTGCTAATTAGCAATTAGCTAGATTTCACAACCCCCCCCCCCCCCCCACCTGAACTCACTCCAAATAGTGTGCTGCTAATTAGCAATTAGCTAGATTTCACAACCCCCCCACCCCCCCCACCTGAACTCACTCCAAATAGTGTGCTGCTAATTAGCAATTAGCTAGATTTCACAACCCCCCCCCCCCCCACCTGAACTCACTCCAAATAGTGTGCTGCTAATTAGCAATTAGCTAGATTTCACAACCCCCCCACCCCCCCCACCTGAACTCACTCCAAATAGTGTGCTGCTAATTAGCAATTAGCTAGATTTCACAACCCCCCCCCCCCCCACCTGAACTCACTCCAAATAGTGTGCTGCTAATTAGCAATTAGCTAGATTTCACAACCCCCCCACCCCCCCCACCTGAACTCACTCCAAATAGTGTGCTGCTAATTAGCAATTAGCTAGATTTCACAACCCCCCCCCCCCCCACACCTGAACTCACTCCAAATAGTGTGCTGCTAATTAGCAATTAGCTAGATTTCACAACCCCCCCACCCCCCCCACCTGAACTCACTCCAAATAGTGTGCTGCTAATTAGCAATTAGCTAGATTTCACAACCCCCCCACCCCCACCCTCGTTAAAATTTGCTTGAATGTTCTGTGGTGTTGATTTGTCTAAAGCAAATCTATGTTGCACTTTGCAAAATGCATGTGCACTCTACAAGTGCATTTGTTCCAGTGCTTTAGTAAATGAGCAGAAGCTCTGCTGATTTCCATCATCAAATCATATGCAAGCCTCAAAGTGTTTTCATTAATTGCCCTTGCATGTGATTGTGTACTGTTTGCAACATGAATGCCTTTTGACATTACCTCATTTACTGTAAGCTGGTTTGCAACTGCACCTGCAGAGTGCGACAACTGCAGTCTTGTAGCCTTTGTTATCCCTAAATTCCTGCGTGTTGTTAAAGTAATTTTTTTTTGGGATTTCACAACCCCCTAAAATGTAATCAATGTTCTATCAGAGGGGGTGAGCAATCTGATAAGTGTGCCTTTTTCCATATTAGTTATTCCAGAAGAATTAAATTATTGAATGTTATACTGATGCTGGGGAATAATGTTTTTAATTGTCTAATTTTCTTGCAATGTTAGCTTCCAAATTAATTGATTTTGGTTTTCTTGTTTGATTCCCCAGTTTCCTTCAACGCCACAGGAATGGCAGACTGTGGCATCCCATTTTGCCAGCCGTTGGGACTTTCCCAATTGTGGAGGGGCTATAGATGGGAAACATGTCCACATTGTGCCACCACCCCATTCGGGGTCATATTATTTTAATTATAAGGGGTTCCACAGTATTGTTTTAATGGCGGTGGTGTCGGCACACTATGATTTTTTATATGTGGACGTGGGGAAGAATGGCCGGATGTCGGATGGAGGAGTATTTGCCCAGACGGAGTTCTGCCAGCGTCTCCAGAGTGGTGGCCTGGGATTGCCACCTGATGAGGATAACGTGGAAGGACTCCCCTTTGTCTTCATTGCCGATGAAGCCTTCGCTCTGAGCAAGCACCTCATGAGGCCATTCCCCCAAAGAACCCTCACCCCGGAGAGGAGGGTTTTTAATTACCGGCTGGCCAGAGCTAGAAGAGTGGTTGAGAATGCGTTTGGAATTCTGGCCAGCCGGTTCCGCCTGTTTCAAACAGCCATTAATTTGGCGGAATACAAACTTAATTTTATAATTTTATCATGCTGCATTCTGCACAACTTTTTAAATAAGCATTCTGCCAATTATATAGGCACAGTTGGGCCTGAGGCCGGACAAATAGAAGCCAACCTTACAGGCCTGGATACTGTCCGTACTGGCTTGGCCCCCCAAAGTTCCCGTCAGGTTAGACAGCAATATGTTGATTATTTTATGGGTAGGGGGGCCATTGCAATGGGCCAGGATATATAATTTTTTGACAATAAAAAAAATATTGCTGAAATCTGGCATTATATTTATTGCTTGCCTTTCTTTTGGGCTGTCTCCTAGGTTATGGTCGAGCAGTTGTAGTGCCAACTGTATTAGAATTTTAAAAATGTCTAAATAAGCTCCATTGCCACTGTAAACAACTTTTTGACAATTATAACCAAACTGATACTGAGCCTTGAAATAACAAACCACACATTTGTTAAAATCCTATAAAAGGAGATGTTTTTATTAATGGTTGGTATGCATTCAGTTCTGCATTTAGTATAAAATGTTCATAGACAAAAATATAATGGTATCTTAATGATGTAGCAAAATATAATTATATTGAAATATTTCTACCTAATCCACAAAAAAATATTTTGGGCTTTTGGATTTTCAAAAACAGGCTTTGTTTTTGGAAAATCAAGTTTTGTTTTTTTTTAAAAGCAAGTTTTTTATTTTTTATTTTTTGTTTTTTAAAATCAATTTTTTAATTTTTTTGGGTTTTTTAACATTAATTTTCTTAATTTTTTTGGTGTTTTAAAATCAATTTTTTTTACTTTTTTTGGTTTTTTAACATTAATTATTTATTCGATTTTTTTGTGTTTTAAAATCAATTTTTTAATTTTTTTTGGTTTTTTAACATTAATTATTTATTCGATTTTTTTGTGTTTTAAAATCAATTTTTTAATTTTTTTTGGTTTTTTAACATTAATTATTTATTCGATTTTTTTGTGTTTTAAAATCAATTTTTTAATTTTTTTTGGTTTTTTAACATTAATTATTTATTCGATTTTTTTTGTGTTTTAAAATCAATTTTTTAATTTTTTTTGGTTTTTTAACATTAATTATTTATTCGATTTTTTTGTGTTTTAAAATCAATTTTATAATTTTTTTTGGTTTTTTAACATTAATTTTTTTAATTTTTTTGGGGTTTTTTAAAATCACTTTTTTTTTTTTTTTTGGGTTTTTTAAAATCACTTTTTTTTTTTTTTTTTGGGTTTTTTAAAATCACTTTTTTTTTTTTTTGGGGTTATTTAAAATCACTTTTTTTTTTTTTTTTGGTGTTTTTTAAAATCACTTTTTTTTTTTTTTTGGGTTATTTAAAATCACTTTTTTTTTTTTTTTTGGGGTTTTTTAAAATCACTTTTTTTTTTTTTTTGGGTTATTTAAAATCACTTTTTTTTTTTTTTTGGGGTTTTTTAAAATCACTTTTTTTTTTTTTTTTTGGTGTTTTTTAGAAAATCAATTTTTATTTTTTTGTGGATTTTTGACAGCCCTCCTTTTTGACATTAGGTTAAACAGCCATTTATGTTATGCCAAAAAAACAAAGAGAAGGCCCAGAATGGGGTCAGCAAAACAGGAAATGAAGGACATGATTGATGTTTTGGGGTTTAAAAAAGGGCATTTAGATTCGACCCAAAACATCAATCATGTCCTTCATTTCCTGCTGCATACGATCCAGCCTATTACGCATTTGATCCATGTCTTGATTCCAGGCCATTATTTGACCAATTAGACGTTGGGCACTTTCCGAGGTGAAATGGTCACTTCTTGTTGTTCCTAAAGTGGAATGAAACCAAAAAATGTCTTTACAAATATGCACACATACATAGTTTACCTTACCAGAAATAAAGCTGTTGTCTCAGACACTGACCTGGTGGGGTGGCCATGTAGCCTAATTCCTCCACATCCTCGGGGGTGTCACTGTTGCTTGAATGAAGCACAACCAGATCCCCTAAAATAGAGTAGACAAATTCAATTAAACAAAAGGCAGCCATGCATAGATTAACGTAAGCTGGTGTGTCAGACACTCACCTGGTGGGGTGCCCATGTCGCCCACCTCTCCTTCCTCCACATCGTCAATGGGACTTGGACTGATTGCCCAATCCTGTTTTGCTTGGGGTGGACTGTGTTCTTGTGGTTGGCTGAGTGATTTTTCCCCTATGTGAAACAAAAAATTAGTAATCTAATTAGCACACAGATATTTTAGGACATAATAATTTTCCAACATTTGTAGTGAAGTGGTTTGTGTAGAGTTCCTATTTTAGTTCAATATTTAAAATTATAAAGACATACCGGATAGATAGATATCAATATCTCAAAATATAGTTAATAATCTTTTGATCTCTCTCTATATCTGTAACAAAATCTCTAAATATCTAACTAAATGTAAATCCCAAAAATTAAGAGAATTTCAAATAGATATATATATATATATATATATATATATATATATATATATATATTTATATTTTTATATATTTATATTTATATATTTATATTTATATATATATTTTTATATTTATATATTTATATATAGATAGATAGATATAGATATATATATATATATATATATATATATATATATATATATATATATATATATATATATATCTATATATATATATATAGATATATAGATATATATATATATATAGATATATATATATATATATAGATATATAGATATATATATAGATATATAGATATATAGATATATAGATATATAGATATATAGATATATAGATATATACATATATATATATATATATATATACATATATATATAGATAGATATAGATATGGATATGTAACGAGGTTTCTTCAAAGATCGTTTAGAACGATGAACAAAAATCGTATAGGAAGGAAAAGCACATGGAGCAGTATACAAGGTAATAAACACAAGAGAAAAACACGACAAGTACTTACTTTTTTTAAGAACTTTCCGGATACGTCGGTATTGATCCGGCTCCCTGAGTTTCAGGTCAGACCATCTTTTGCGCAATTGATCCTTGGAGCGCTGGACCCCAAATGATGCCTGCAAAGTCTCCACGACCTTCGCCATTATTTTGGCCTTGCGCAAATTTGGCCGTGCGTACGGCCCATAATTGCCATCATAGTCGTCTTTGCGAAGAATGGCCACCATCTCCACCATCTCTTTGAAACTCATATTAGAGGCCTTAAATCTAGGCCTCACAGATTTGGTTGACGTTCCAGACGTTCCAGCCTGCGGGCTGTCTCCACTACCTGAGGTCGTCAACATTTCAGGTGTCTCCGCCATTCTTTAACTCCACTACGCGCCGTAACAAAAAAGGGGCGGAGAACATGAGTTCATTTCGAACGTCAGGGGCGGGCGACGCAGGCGGAGTTTCACACATGCGTAGTGTATAAAGGAGGGCCTTTCGCGCGTGTCGTACGTACGTTCTGTGCGTCAAATTAGGGGGCGGAGAACATGAGTTCATTTCGAATGTCAGGGGCGGGCGACGCAGGCGGAGTTTCACACATGCGTAGTGTATAAAGGAGGGCCTTTCGCGCGTGTCGTACGTACGTTCTGTGCGTCAAATTAGGGGGCGGAGAACATGAGTTCATTTCGAACGTCAGGGGCGGGCGACGCAGGCGGAGTTTCACACATGCGTAGTGTATAAAGGAGGGCCTTTCGCGCGTGTCGTACGTACGTTCTGTGCGTAGGTGATAGTGGACCAGGACGTTCCAAAACGAAGGTAATTTGAGATATATATTTTTTTGGGGGGGGGTTTATGGTCATGACTTTGTAGCAAGCGGCCTATATGGCTTGATAGATTGATGAGGCCTACATAGGGAGAAGATGATGAGGGGTTAGCAGAAACATATAATAAGTTTTTTTGGTCTTGTGACTTTCTCTTTTCCAGATATAATGAATCCCCTATTGAAGGATCCAGAGTTCCTTACTTCTTTTATTTCAAAGTATCGAGAGATGAGGAATTTGTGGGAGGTGAAACACCCTCAGTATTATAACAAGCATGTGAGGAAGTCAACGCTGGAGAGACTTCTGTCCTTTGTCCAGGAGACCATCCCGGGAGCAACAATGGAGACAGTGTACAAGAAAATTGGGGTCTTGAGGAACATGTATAAAAGGGAGCATAGGAAGATCCAGGAATCAAAGAGATCAGGAGCATCAGCAGATGATGTTTATGTACCCAGGCTGTGGTACTACAATCAACTCCGTTTTCTTGATGACCAGAATGAAGCCAGGGCATCACTTTCAACCCTTCCCTCCACCCTTCCCTCCACCCTTCCCTCCACCCCAGCAGAGGCTGATGAGGAGCAAGCTGGGTCTTCCATCCTGGATGAACCGGATATGACCATCTGGAGTCAGGTAAATTATTTTAACAAAGATTTACTGTACTAATATTAATGATGTTAACTGGATGTTATAATTGTCTCAAATAATTTTGCACTCCAAATTGTGTATACATATCAAATGATAGTAGTGACTAAATATGTTTGGCACCTGCTTGAAATAATTAGGGTGTCTGATTAGACTCTTTTATTAAAGAGATGTATTCACATTGAATTTGCTAGTCATGAGAAGCAAACTGTGTGTCATTGATGAACCCAAAAAAAGAAACTAAAACTATTGTCCTTTTTTTATACACAGGATGAGTCCATCCAGGAGGAATGTGGGGAAAGTGGCAGGCAGGAGGAGACCGGGCCCATGGACAGCCTGGAGGAGGCCGGATTCACCATCATCCTGGAGGAGGCTGGGCCCAGTGTCAGGCAGGAGGTGGCTGCTCCCAGTGAGGTGGCTGGGCCAAGTGAGGTGGCTGGGCCAAGTGAGGTGGCTGGGCCCAGTAGGAGCCTCACCCAATCCCAAGTGCCTCCCCTCCACCTTCCCAAAAAAAGGGCCAGGAAGGGGATGGTCACACAGGACGCGTCCCTGCGCCTCATGCAACAGGCCACCCGTTTTTTAACAAGCCCCCCCGAAGCGGAAGAAGCCTATGGCTGCTACTTAGCCAGCAGGCTTCTTCAGATGGATTGGGAGCAGCGCCTCATTTGTGAGCGCCTATTTGGGGAAACAATCCATAAGGGGCTGCAGGGCACGCTAACCAAAAACACCCAACTACATGAGGCAGCCCCCCCCCTCCTCCTCCTCCTCCTCCTCCTCCTCCTCCTCCTCCTCCTGCCACAACTGAAACACCAGAGCCACAGCCTCAAAAGAAGGCTACAGGGAAGGCTACAGGGAAGGCTGCAGGGAAGGCTGCAGGGCAGCGTGGAGGAAAGGCTGCAGGGAAGAGAAGAAAGTGATGACCTGGGTTCAGTCTGGTCTGACAGAAGACGCAGGCTGTTGTAGTACCACAGTCTGGGGACATCTAGATCATCTGCTGGTGCTGTTGATCTCTGGGATTCTTGGACCAGATTGTGCTCCCTCTTATATGGACTCCTCAAGATCCCAATTTTCTTGTACATCGACTTTTTCCAGCGTTGACTTCCTCTTTATTTTATTTTGACCATGAATAAATGGATCTTTTTTGAGTTTAGCAAAAGACTTTTATGTGTTTTCTTTGAAATCATTGATTTTACACACAATGTTAAATAACAAAGGACAACAATCTCATTGAGTTTTAAAAAAACACACCAAAAATACATTACTAATGTTAAGAATGTTCAAGTGGTAAGTCTTGAAAAAAAAATATATACATAAACAAAAACGGTGCTTTGGGTTAACTTTATCTAAAAATTAAAAAATAATCACTAGAAAAAAAATAAAAAAGAATAATGGGTTCTTTGTGGTAACTTTACAAACATAAAAAAAAAAAAAAAAAAAAGGGAAAAAGTATTATTAGTATGGAAACATTGTTTATAAAAAGCATACTATATCATTCATGAGATCAAAGAGAAAAAGAATTCAGAAATCAGTTTGGGAGAACTCTGATTATGAACAGCAAAACACCTTCGTTCTTTAGAGCATTCGTAAAGAAGAAATAAAATGCGCTGCATTCAACGATCACAGATTTTGCAGCGTGATGAATGTGCTACCTACAATACAAACACTAGTTTTACTAGACCGAGTGCTTCCGTTTAGTTTTTGCTTATGAGCATGCGTCGTTTTTTTGTCCGTAGGACTAGCATACAGACGAGCGGACTTCGGGGTCCGTCGTAGTTACGACGTAAAGATTTGAAGCATGTTTCAAATCTAAAGTACGTCGGATTTGAGGCTAAAAAAAGTACGTTGAAAGTCCGAAGCAGCCCACACACGATCGGATTACCAGCCAGCTTTAGTCCGTCAGCGTCCGTTGGACTTTTGTAGACGAAAAGTCCGACCGTGTGTACGCGGCATTAGGGAATTTTCAGTGTACCCATGCGGATAGGTTAGCCCGGCTGGGCATCCGGAGGCTGCCCTTAAGGAGGGGGCACTGTCAGAGAGGATCTCAGTTCAGGACACTTGCTGGGCACTCTGGAGCTGGTTGCCCTATTTAGGTTGCTGGGATGCTGTGCTCGGTGCTGTCCGATCATCAGCTTCCTGTTCCCGTGCTTCCTGTTTCCTGTGTACTGTTTGATCTCTCTGTGACCCGGCTTGTTTACTGGAATCTGCTCTGCTATCAGCCTGCATCTGACCCCTGGCCTGCCTCCGACTTTGAACCTGCCTGACCCCTCTGTACCGTGCCGACCGCCTGCTGCCAAACCTGCTTGTGACCTGGACTTTGTATCTGCCTGCTCCTTTTGTACCGTGCTGACTGCCTGTTGCCAACCTTGCTTGTGTTCGGATCTGCCTGCTCCTGCTCTGCACCTGTAGCTGACCTACAGCCTACCTATCATCTCCTGCCAGCTTGCATCAGGACTTTGGGCCTCATCCCTGCTAACCACCCGCCAGGCTCTCATACCATTCTGTGCTCCCGTGCCTTCTGTGTGCTCTATCAGGGGCCGGGAACCAGATACTTACGGGAGGCCATCCTCTGCTATATCGGGTTCGTCAGTCTGATACGGGTAAGTCTGACAGAGAGAGTCCCCAGTCAGCTCCTGCGGGTGATTCCTCCCCCCTCCCTCTGCTTGCTGACACTGCATAATGCGAGCACTCACACAACCACGGCCGCCCGATCTGCTCCTTCCCCTGCATCCTCATTGGCAGGGAGAAGAGTGAGTTGCAGGAAGGACTCCACCAGGACTCTCAGTTACTGAAAAAACAGACTGATTTCTCCCATCCTTAGGACAGGAGAATGAGCCTGTAAATTCCAAGAGATGCCAGACCAGAGCAGTCAATAGCAGGGGCAGGACAGCAAGAGGAGGCTGGGAAACCCCACAGTGGCAGAACACCAGGGCCCGGAGGCAAGACAACTTTTGCAACCCTGATAGTTCTCCCACTGCTTTGGATCCTTATATTTTCTTGGTATGCTGGTGACATATATATCTTGTTTTCTGCCACCCTGGGGGGCCCCAATACAGTAGGAAGGGGGCTCACTGCAGAACATGTGAAAGGGCCGTTGTGGGGTCGTAGTAAAGGGCCCCAGTATCTATCTATCTATCTATCTATCTATCTATCTATCTATCTATCTATCTATCTATCTATCTATCTATCTATCTATCTATCTATCTATATGCATTTTGTAGTTGCCCCCTTACTTTTGTCCCTGCCCCCCCATGTGCCCCCCCTAAATATGAAAGCTGGAGATGCCACTGCAGGAGGCCCATGGTAACTTTGGAGGAGCTGCAGAGATCCTCAGCTCAGGTGGGAGAATCTGTCCACAGGACAACTATTAGTCGCGCACTCCACAAATCTGACCTTTATGGAAGAGTGGCAAGAAGAAAGCCATTGTTGAAAGAAAGCCATAAGAAGTCCCGTTTGCAGTTTGGGAGAAGCCATGTGGGGGACGCAGCAAATGTGGAAGAAGGTGCTCTGGTCAGATGAGACCAAAATTGAGCTTTTTGGCCTCAAAGCAAAACGCTATGTGTGGCAGAAAACTAACACTGCACATCACCCTGAACACACCATCCCCGCCGTGAAAGATGGTGGTGGCAGCATCATGTTGTGGGGATGCTTTTCTTCAGCAGGGATGGGGAAGCAGAGTTGATGGGAAGATGGATGGAGCCAAATACAGGGCAATCTTAGAAGAAAAAGACTTGAGACTGGGGCAGAGGTTCACCTTCCAGCTGGACAACGACTCTAAACATACAGCCAGAGCTACAATGGAATGGTTTGAATCAAAGCATATTCATGTGTTAGAATGGCCCAGTCCAGACCTAAATCCAATTGAGAATCTGTGGCAAGACTTGAAAATTGCTGTTCACAGACCCTCTCCTTCCAATCTGACAGAGCTTGAGCTATTTTGCAAAGAAGAATGGGCAAAAATGTCACTCTAGATGTGCAAAGCTGGTAGAGACATCCCCAAAAAGACTTGCAGCTGTAATTGCAGCGAAAAGTGGTTCTACAAAGTATGCCTCCCACACTTTTCACATATTTATTTGTAAAAAAAAAATTAAATCAATTTATCATTTTCCTTCCACTTCACAATTATGTGCCACTTTGTTTTGGTCTATCACATAAATCATTTAAGTTTTTTTGGTTGTAACATGACAAAATGTGGAAAATTCCAAGGGGTATGAAAACTTTTTCAAGACACTGTATATACTACTTATATATAAATGCAAGTATCAACCATTGATATCAACCACTGTTACTTCCACAAAAACATACATTTTAATTTTGAGATGAACTCTTTAATTCCTAAAATAAATTGTGCTTGCTGGATTTTTATGTTACTTCTTATTCCTTCTTTTTAATCACTTCAGCCCCGGAAGGATTTACCCCCTTCCTGACCAAATCCTTTTTTGCGATGCGGCACTGCGTCATTTTAACTGACAATTGTGCGGTCGTGTAACGTTGTACCCAAACAAAATTGAGGTCCTTTTTTTCCCAGAAATAGAGCTTTCTTTTGGTGGTATTTGATCACCTCTGCGGTTTTTATTTTTTGCGCTATAAACAAAAAAAGAGCGACAATTTTTTAAAAAAAAATATTTTTTTACTTTTTGCTATAATAAATATCCCCAAAAAATATATAAAAAACAAGTTTTTTCCACAGTTTAGGCCAATATGTATTCTTCGACATATTTTTGGTAAACAAAAATGGCAATAAGCGTATATTGATTGGTTTGTGCAAAAGTTATCACGTCTACAAAATAGGTGATAGATTTATGGCATTTTTATTATTATTTTTTTATTAGTAATGGTGGCGATCTGTGATTTTTATCGTGACTGCGACATTGCGGGGGACGGATCGGACACTTTTGACACTATTTTGGGACCATTCGTATTTATACAGCGATCAGTGCTATAAAAATGCACTGATTACTATGTAAATGTCACTGGCAGGGAAGGAGTTAAAACACTAGGGGTGATAAGGGGTTAACTGTGTTCCCTCAGCATGTTCTAACTGTAGGGGGGATGAGCTCACTAGAACATGACAGAGATCACTGCTTCCCCAGAACAGGGAAAGGCCTTGTTTACATAGGCATCTTCCCCTTCTGCCACTCCATGCCATGATCGCAGACCACAGGCAGACATTGAGTCCACGGGACACGTGAGCACGCGCCCGCTAGCTGAGGATGACGCAGCGACGTACGGGTACATTGTTTTGCGCACCCTGCCACTTTGCCGAAGTATATTGGTCTGAGCCGGTCAGTAAGTGGTTAAACAATGCTAGTAATGTTTATATATCGCCTCCTCTGGAGCTTTCAGGACCACTTCTTCATAGCTAAATAAAAGACAGCCCCTCCCTCACTGAAGTGCTCTTTTTTTTGGGTCATGCTCCAGGCCACCTGTGGATTGCAGTTGGTAAGTAATTTGATTGCTGCAAGGATATCCCCCCCCTGCCAAACCTACCCCCTCATGTTCAGCCTCTCATGGAGTTGAAATGTTGGATGGTAAACCCTCCTGAAACTGGGTGTCCTTTGTGCCAGGCCACGGGCAATGTTTCTTAGATAGAACAAATATTCCACAGGTGTGGTATTACTAAGCTCTGCAATGTCACCATTGGGGTTTTTCTAGTCTTGTATAGGCAGCGTGCTGCACTGCTCTCCTGACTTTGTCTTCAGTCTCAGAGCGGCGGTGGATAATGTCACAGAGGGCAGGGAGACAGGCGGCATGGGGTAGTGATCGCCAGTCACCAAGCAGCAGCTTAAATAGTCTTGGAACCAGCAGAGGTATTGATTTCTCTCCCTCATTCTGCAGTCCTGCCAGTTTTCTCCTGTGAGGTAAAGACTTGTTGCTGTTTGCTCCCCTGCTGTGCTGTGTTCCTGGGGATTAGATAGTCTGATTGTTTTTTTTTTCAGATTCTGTGTCTCCTGTCTGCCTCTGGAAAGCTGCCTGGCCTCTCCTGCTGCTGCTTCTGAAGTAAGTGTATGAAAGTAGATGGGTCTTAAAGGCACACTGTACCTGTTTTTCTTAGTAAAATTATTTGTAATTTTTTTGCATGAGCTCACCACACCTATCAGTGGCTCAAAAGATTAGCATAGGTATGGGGGTGGTGTGGGACAGGTCTTCAAGAGAGTGCTCAAGGAATGCTCAAGTAATGCAAAGTATAGTGTTTACATGATGTTAGGAGCAGAAGCCCTAAGCGCAAACACTCCAAAAAACATAAGACCCGCCACTGGTCATCTTCTGACCAGGACAATATACATTCCTCACATTCCCGCACAGGGCGACGCGGCTTTCATTCTCCTCAAGCAGCTCACGTGGCAATGCCCCACATGCGTTTAAATCAGCGCAATAGAAAATGCCTTGCCCAGCCCTGGTTGCATGCTACATATGCAGTGACGGGAAAGTCAATTGGCAAGGACTGCCTCAAATGACGATGGATAAGGAAGCAGATGCACAAATTTCTAACCCTGGCGGCTGTAGCGGAAAGTATACAGCAAATATCCATTCCGCAGGCAAGACACAAGTCCAACCATCGCAAAAAGCATGCAGATATTTCCAAATGGGAAAAAGAAAGGCCCTTTTTTCCCATAATGACAGAGAGTTAAAAGCTCATTAATGAAGATTGGGAGAGATCTAATAAGAAGACCAATTTACAGTAAAAGGTCTCCAAACTTTATCCAATGAAGCTGGCTGATGCATCTTTAAGCAACACACTTTCAGGAGTGGATGGGGCCTGCCAGCATTTGATGCTCAATTGTCTTTGCCTTTCAATACCTTTAGGGATCCTATGGATTGAAAAGTGGACTTAAGGCTGGGTCACACTGAATGCAGTCCAATGCGATTTTATTGGAATCAAAAATGCATGAACAGTGTTTACCATGGATTCCAATCGCCTACGTCACACCAGTGCAGTGTGTTCCAGTACAGTCAACTAAAGTATAACCTGTTGCATTTTTTATGTATGGAACGCATCTGTAACATGGCAAAATACTTTGAAAAAGCACCAGAAAGCTTCAAAAATATGCATGCAGAAAGACCCCTTCAACTCAGAAATTGTGGTGAACTGGCCTGCAGACTTGCAGAATATATATACTGTGGCTGGTTTTTGCTTGTTGACTAGTGGCTGTGATGTGTAAAGCATTAAAAAATGGCCTTTAATTCAAGTGGAACCTGCAGGAGTCTGCATGGTTCTGGGGGACTTGAACTTGGCTGCTGACTTTTGGCCGAGGCTTCAATAGACCTAATTCTAGGGCTGGTGCATTAAGTCACAGCGATGAGAGCTTTTTAGTTGTGCCACTGGAGGGTGGATGAAGCTTCCTCACACCTCTTTGTAACATTCTCCATAATGGGAGGTTGTTGTTTGGGAAAAATGCTGGACAAAGTGAGTGATAGAAGAAATGTCTAGACGGTGGCCACCGTCTAAAAAGAGGAAGCAACTCAAGTCAGTCGATCTTCAGAAGGGTTCAGGAGGCTAAATCTTATAGGCCAGGCTGAAATTTACCAGATCACAGTAAAGGGGCTCAAACTTCCTGTTTACATGGACTCAAATCTAGAACAGGCTGTTAGACATTTGGAAAGTCATTGAAAGTATGCCCAACCATGAACTTCCAGTGGGAGCCAGGTAAGCCTCCTTATTGGTGGGTTTAGGGGACAAACATCAGAGATAGTTAGCTGGCAGTACAGTCACCAAATCCTTTTGTTCATGACCAACAGGTCTCAAGAATTATTGCAAGATTGCGTAAAGGAATTATACTGCAACAAGTTCATAGTGCTGGTGCCATCAAAGAACAAATCTGGGAGTTTCTCCCCATTCTTTGTAGTATCCAAGGCATCAGGATCTTTCCCTACCCTACTGTCTGGGTTTGAAGAAATCAAATGGGTACATACATGACAACGGTTTAAGATGGAGTCCGTGCAAACAGTCATGATGATCGTTCAGCATGAGGACGAGTTGGTCAATCGATCTGCCTGATGTATACTGCCATGTACCAATCGGTGCGTAACACCAGAGACATTTGAGATTTGCTGTGACTGGCTGTCACTTTCAGTTTAGGTGTTTGCCATTTTTAGAATTGGCACAGCACCAAGAAACTTTTTGAACATTTTGTTGACATTAGTGGCAGTAATTCGTCTTTAGGGATAAGGCTCGATCACTACTTGGACAACCTTTTGATTGTCGCATGTGTAAGCCAGGAGCTGGCAAAGCATCACAACCTTGTCCTAGAAATCCTTTTCCAAGTTCAGTCGACTAGTGATCAAACAGGAAAAGCAGTTAACTCCGTCTTAATCTATGAAGGATTTCGGAGTAGCTTTTCATGCCGAATAGGTTGAGTGGTTTTCCAAAAATGCAAAACTTGTAAAAGGAAAATCTGCATGCGAAGAGTCATGGAGACAGCATTTATGTCAGCAAGGGATTGCGTTGTCCCCATTGGCACATTTTAGAGTAGCCATTCCAGTGCTGCCTTGGGCCAGGTGGCACATGGGGGTTTTCCAATTTGCCTTCCTCAGTCAATAGAATGGGCTATCTATGGATCAGAAGGTCTGTGTGTCTGCACAAATGATCAAAAACTGGAGTTTTTGGACACCAGTGTGCCTCTTTTGTGGCGTGCCTCACAGCCCAGGTAATGGAATAATTCTGATGTTGGATGCCAGTCTGCCTCCAGTCTGAGGAGAGAAGATGCTCTGACTGTCTTAAATTTAAGGTTGTTTTTTCTAGCATTGCAAGCCTTTCAGAATCTTCCCCAAGGGACCCGAGTGAAGTTTATCTTCATTACACATCACAGGAAACACCCCCATGGCTAACAGAGGACAGAATTAGAAATAGACTTGGAAAACTTAACATTAATAAGTCACCGAGACCAGATGGCTTGCACCCGAGGGTCCTTAGGGAACTCAGTTAAGTAATTGCCAGACTATTGTTCCTAATTTTTACTGACAGTCTACTGACTGGAATGGTACCAGCTGATTGAAGAAAAGCTAATGTAGCACCAATATTTAAAAAGGACCAAAATACATGCCTGGGAATTACAGACCAGTTAGCCTAACATCAATAGTATGCAAGCTCTTGGAGGGGATGATAAGGGACTATATACAAGATTTTAGTAATGAAAACTGTATCATTAGCAGTAATCAGCATGGATTCATGAATAATCGTTCTTGCCAAACCAATCTATTAACCTTCTATAAGGAGGGGAGCTGCCATCTAGATAAAGGAAGGCCTGTAAATGTGGTGTATCTGGATTTTGCTAAAGCATTTGACACAGTTCCCCATAAACATTTACTGTACAAAGTAAGGTTCATTGGCATGGACCATAGGCTGAGTACATGGATTGTAAACTGGCTACAAGAGCGGGTTCAGAGGGTGTTGATAAATGGGGAGTACTCAGGACAGTTAGGGGTGGAAAGTGGGGTAAACAGAAAAGAGAGGACGCACCAGCGTTGTGCGTTATCATTTGACACATTTATTAAGAAATAACATAATTAAAAACTACTCACAAAGGTAGATAGAAAATCACACTTGTAACTGTCACAAGTCCGTCCACTGATAGCAGTCTCCAGATCCTAGGAAGAGGATGTGCAAACCGCTGCTGGCTGACGCGTTTCAAAGGTTACACCTTCTTCTTCACAGCCTGTTTGGCTGTGGAAAGTAGAGTCCCCCAGGGTTATGTGCTGGGATCAATCCTATTTAATTTGTTCATAAACAACCTGGAGGATAAACCGTTCGATCTCTGTATTTGCAGATGATACTAAGCTAAGCTGGGCAATAACTTCTCCACAGGATGTGGAAACCTTGCAAGAAGATCTGAACAAATTATTGGGGTGGGCAACTACATGGCAAATGAGGTTTAATGTGGAAAAATGTAAAAAAATGCATTTGGGTGGAAAAAATATGAATGCAATATACTCACTGGGGGGAGAACCTCTGGGGAAATCAAGGATGGAAAAGGACCTGGGGGTCCTAGTAGATGATAGGCTCAGCATGCAATGCCAAGCTGCTGCTAACAAAGCAAACAGAATATTGGCATGCATTCAAAAGGGGATTAGCTCAAGAGATAAAGTAATAATTCTCCCTCTCTACAAGACTCTGGTCCGGCCTCACCTGGAGTATGCTGTCCAGTTATGGGCACCAGTCCTCAGGAAGGATGTACTGGAAATGGAGTGAGTACAGAGAAGGGAAACAAAGCTAATAAAGGGACTGGAGGATATTAGTTATGAAGAAAGGTTGTGAGCACTGAACTATTTCTCTCTGGAGAAGAGACGCTTGAGAGGGGATATGATTTCAATTTACAAATACCATACTGGTGACCCCACAATTGGGATAAAACTTTTCTGCGGAAGGGAGTTTAATAAGACACGTGGCCACTCAGTAAAATTAGAAGAAAAGAGGTTTAACCTTAAACTACGTAGAGGGTTCTTTATTGTGAGAGCAGCAAGGATGTGGAATTCCCTTCCACAGGCAGTGGTTTCAGCGGGGAGCATCGATAATTTTGAAAAACTATTAGATAAGCACCTGAACAACCACAACATGCAGGGATATACAATGTAATACTGACACACACATAGGTTGGACTTGATGGACGTGTGTATTTTTTCAACCTCACCTACTATGTCACTATGTGACTAAGTTGATGAATGACAAGAAAGCAGTAGCCTACATTGCCCACCAAGGGGCACCGAGTGTCTTTTCCTATTACTTTTCGTAACAAACTTTTTGCTGGGCGGAGCGCCGCTTACAGGCAGTTAACACCAGTCTACTTACTGGGAAAGCAGGATCCACTAACGGATCAGTTAGGCCTAGTTCACACCTATGCATTTTGTATTGTGTTTTTAGTTTTGCAGAAACACACTACAGTCCATTTAACGTGGGTTCTTATGGATGTAGTTCATATCTGTGCATTTTATGGAAAGGGCCAGGGACTTTTTTCTGGTTTTTGGATCAAGAATGTGTATTGAAAAACGCAAAATGCACCTGCAATATGCAAACTGCAACCTCCATAGGCGTGAACCAGTCCTCAAAGAGTCCACTGAACACAGGTTTTCCGGTATTTGCAACAAGGTACAAAGGTGAAGTGATAGAAGGTAGATTCACAGTGCCATGGGTTTTTTCCGTTAGTGTTTTTCTTCCTCCAGTGTCCTTGATTATGAAAATTCTTCAGAAGATTTTGACAGAACATGTTTAGGGCATATAGGCGCTTTCCATCTGCTGAGGAGGCCTTAGTTTTCAGTGCCTCCCCCCCCCCTGCCCCCGATGTCATCCGCACCACCAATCCCATTTCCGGTCAAACAACATCTTTTATGCTAATGTCAATGGCAGCACCCCAATCCAGTTAGATTCCTAATAGCCTGGCTATTGAATCAGCCAGACTAGAGGTGCAGGGATTCTCATTCAAGGTGCTTTAGACCTTGGTGAAGACCACAAGATCATGAATGCTACATATGAGGATATGAAGGAAGTTTGCTCAGCAAAGTTTTCTATCCTGTGTGCCCAGCTCTAGACATTTTTACAATCAGTGCTTGAGGTTGGTCTGGCATACAATGCCTTTTGAACAAATGCTTCATGCAGGCCATAATCCATATATGAAAAATAAACCAAATAATTTCTGCGCTGCTCCCAGTGTTTTAGCAGCTAACACACCACATTGATAAAATGGTAAATAAAGCTAAAATATCAAAGTGTAGTGCTGAAAATTGATGTGCCCTAGTGCAATCTGAGCAAAAATCTAAATTGACACTGAAATAACAACATGTATATAATGAAAATAATAGTATGCACAGTCAATAAAATGAGTCCATAAGTAATGGTAGATATGAATCTGTTCACAATTAGGTGCAGAGAAATCTTGCAAATAGTGGATATATATACCCTCGTGAAAAAACCACCACCGGATAAAGGGAAGGCTTACCAGATCGTTTGAACACACTAGAGCGTACGCTCTGTGTGTCAAACAGTCTTGTTGTATGATGGATGGACCATGGGTTGATACCTTCAAACAGATGTATGCGGGTGGCAGCCAGGTGGAATCATGGGGAGAGTGGTACCACAGGCAAACCGAAGCTCAAAAGTCCATAGACATGTGGAGAGTATCGAAAAGGAAACAAAAAAGGACCATAAGATAATTCCATAAAACAAAGATACATTTATTAAAATGAAAAACCACTCACATGGATATACGTAAAAACAGCGCTGTGAATCAATGTAGGCAGCAGTGGGGACCGTCCCGACGTGTTTCGTCTCCAAAGGACATCATCTGGGGTGTCCATCCACTGCTGCTGATCCCATATTTATATAAAAAGTGACCCCCATCATGAGAGCCAAAACCATAAACCATTGCGGTGCGTGTGGAATATACTTCCGGTTTACCTAAGATGCATTCCACATAGTTCACAGTGTATATCCACCCAATAAGGAGAGCACTGAGAAAGGGGCGGTATGACCTAAACGAGCGTAGCCCGTACATGCCAATGGGCAGAGGCGACGTCACAAGTCATCCGTCCAGGGCATGCGCACCACCGACGTGCAGACTCACGCCCGATGGGAGGAGAAACACATGTATCATGTTGACACCTGACGTGCGTCCTACGTCACGACCAGCGCGTAGCTGCACGTAGCTGGGCTAATACAACAGAGGGGAAAACAGGTGTCCCTCCACAATGAGCGTAATGAGATCATGAACGTGGGCATATGACGAACCACGTATGTAACTACACAGGTGAAATCCCTATAAAGCGGAAGAGGGAAGAAATATTCGGCCTCCGCTTCATTAAGGAAACATCCTGGTGAAACAAAAAAATATAAATAACAATAACATATGTGTAAAAATAGAAAATAATGTATTAAATTCTATATAAGAAATATGTATATGAGACGTGAAAAGGGTGTAATGATCAAATTAACTAACAAACATGGGAGAAGTGCAAGTAAATGAATGAACCGCTCATGGAATGGACTCTCATGTGGGGCCACTTATACACAGATAATCACAAAGCAATAGTCGTATTAAGCACAAGCAAGAGAGAGATTGGCCAATAAATAAAAGGTCAAGATGTAAAATGTAAATCAAATCAGGCCTGACTAATAAAGGCATTAATGTCCCACTCTATATTCATACCAAAAGGCGAGTAGGAGCGTAGTTAGTAAATCTAGAAGGTCTCAAGTTGTGAGACCCCTCTGGTTTTGGCCCCTCCTCTCCATGGGGCTATATATCTATCAATAATTAGGAATGAGGTACCTTTTTAAGCTGCGATCGTGGTGTAGCCTATAATGTCTGGGCACAGGGTGTTTTGTATCCCCACTCTTAATTAGAGAAATGTGTTCCGCCACTCTGATGGAAAATGTGCGGACAGTGCGACCCACATATTGCTTCCCGCAAGGGCAGGTGATTAAATAGACAATATAGTGAGTCGCACACGTGCAAAAATGTTTAATAGAATACTGTTTGTTGGTAACAGAAGACCTAAAGCTGACCACTTTCCGACCTACCCCTGCATTATGCTGACACACTGTGCATTTCCTGCATGGGAAAAAAACAGTTAACTCCTGGAAGAATGTCATATGTGTGGGAGGATTAATGATGTTGGGGGCTATTCTACTTTGAAGTGTAGGTGCCCCCCTAAAGATCATCCTGGCCTGTTCTGGCAATGAAGGTCCAAGGATATGATCGCTCTTAAGAATGTTCCAATGCTTTGTAAAAATCGTCTTGATCTGACAATATTGGGTGGAAAAAGTGGTCAACATAGCCCATCTAAAATTGTTGTCAGTGTATGGCTTGGGTGAGTGGTCAGTAAAGATGCCCTGTCTACCTCCAAAGTATGAGAGATCTCCAAGTCGATTTCAGAATGGCTATATCCCTTGTCCAGTAGTCGTGTTTTTAGTGCATCCGCCTGCACCTTGAAGGTATTTACATCGCTGCAATTCCTCCTCAGCCGTAAAAATTGACTACACGGGACAGAACGAATCCAAGAAGGATGGTGGCAACTATCTGTAGGAATGTAGCCATTTCTGTCAGTCGACTTGAAAAAAGTTTGAAACTGGAAACGTTCATTAACTAACTGGATCTCCAGGTCTAAAAAAGTAATTTTATCAGTACTGGAAGTATAGGTCAAAGAAATGCCCCTATCATTCTCATTGAGAAGGTCAAAAAAAGCCTGTAAGCAGTCTGCAGTGCCATTCCAGAGGAGGAGGATGTCGTCTATGTAACGTGCCCATAGGACCAAGGACGGGTTCCCAAGAGCATAGACGACATCCTCCTTGCACTTGGCCATGAATAAATTGGCAAGGCTTGGGGCAAATTTGGCCCCCATAGCCACTCCTCGGAGTTGAAGATAAAATTGTTGGTTAAACCCAAAGTAACTGTGTGTAGTTGCAAATTGTAGTAATTCCATAATAAACTCACATTGGAAGGAGGCCAGAGATGGATCTTTATCAAGAAAATAGCTGACCGCTTCAAAACCCCTATCATGGGGTATCGAGGTGTAAAGGGAGGCCACATCAGCCGTAGCTGTGTTTTTTGTCAATATGGGGTGCTGTGTATACATTAATGAGGAAAAAAATTAACTTAAATAATTTTAGCAAATGGCTGCAATATAACAAAGTGAAAAGGGGGTCTGAATACTTTCCGTCCCCACTGTATATGTATATATATATATATATATATATATATATATATATATATATATATATTAGATAGATAGATAGATAGATAGATAGATAGATAGATGAGCCATATCTCTGGATACACTGAGCATGCTCAGAGACTTAGCTGTTTGACATCTGATAAGTAAATGGTAGATAATGCACTTGTTGCTCTCCATCTCACATAACCAAAACTGCCACAGCTGTCTTCACAAACCACACACAATACCATTGCTGATGCAAATTTAAAATAAGTAACAATTTTGTGGGTTGTTTAGTATTTCCAAAATGATCATAATTTTCACCACAAAAATGTAATATGTGCACCAACATCATTAATCCAAATCAAAATGCCATTCCCAAAATTCAGAGAGTAACACGCCTATTCTACACTCACACACCAATAAACACCAAATATTACAGAATAAATCAAGAAACAGAACTCCTGCCTGATGTACTTCCACCACCTATAGGTGAATGCCTAAAGAAATGTAGTATTTAGGTGTAGGAGGGTTCAACCACCATTGCAAATCTTGCCATATGTGTTCCATGGGGAAGGACAAGAAGCAGCCTTGTGAATTCCACACCAGCACCAATTGCAGCCTCTTACCAAGCAAAAAGCCTGAAATTAGAGATGGTCCTATAGCAGCATGCTGACAGTAATCAGCCATAACCAGCCTTGAGACCAGATGGCATATCACAGAAACAGGTTGATCAATGGCACTAAGGACTTCCAGGGTATATGTGCATTGATTAACTTTTGCACCCTAGGGACTAAGGGCTGTTTAACACCACTGAGATGGAAGCTTCATGCATGTAGTAGCACAGTGGCTAATTGGCTAGCACTTCTGCCTTGCAGCACTGGGGTTGTTGGTTCAAATCTCAAACATGCCACTATCTGGTTAGAGATTTGTATGTTCTTCCTCTGTTGTGGTGTAATAGCTTCTTTTTCACAAGGGTTTCTATGGGTTTCACATAACAGAAACAAAAGAAATGACATTATAAATAAAGCGAGTGTGGGTTTTACACCAAATGTATACGTTTTTTTTGGTCAGATATGCATTTATAAGTATGGTGTGATCCTGCATCCATATTTAAATGTTGGATGCTGATGACGAATGTGTTTGTCAACAATTTGTGTGAAGCAGCCCTCACAAAGTTGACATTTCCTGCTTTGTACCCTCCACATGCCCAACAACTTACAACTTGAATTGTTTTGTTTTTGGTATCACTGATCATGGCCAGAGACTTGGACATTTGATCTTTTCCATTATACACTTTTCCATTATGCTTATATAGCTGATGCATTCTTTCATTTGGAAAGAGTGTGTGTTCCTGATTAACAGGTGTGAGTACTTGAGGCATACATGAAGAGACAGAATTAATTACACTGGTGGTTGTGTCCTTTACTGGGTGGGTGTAGGTGTGCTATCAATCAAACCTATGTTATAAAAAGGCCTGCACTAGTGCGGTTTGTTTTGCCTGAAAGGAGGCCAGATTATTTGCAGGCAGGGCGCTATAGTGTGCTTAATGACCCACACTGGCTGTGGTTTGATGAATGTTTTGTCTGTTTGCCATAATTGTTTTGCATTTTGGCCCTCAAAAGAGGATTTTTGTGTGTCTTTGTCCAGTGTGACTATACGTTTCTTGTTTGTGAGCCTCAGCTGACCCTTCTCTTTTGATTGTTACTTACAAATCTCACGTGTTCGACAACTCCTAATGTTTTTATATCTTGTCTGTTTTGTTTAATCCTGCACCTAAACTTTTGATGGGTGTGGGGTAGTGAGAGTTGTTATACCCTAAAATGTTTTACATGGTTAGCGCTAAACTTATTTTTGTCCCTGCTGTACACTATGAAATTTAAGGTGTGTCCAATCTAAGTGTTCTTCAGCCCCAGAAGATTTGGCTGCTCAATGACCAGAGCATTTTTTGCGATACGGCAAACTGACGATTTAACTGACAATTGGGAGACAGGGATATATCAGGGATGGAGACATGCATGCTACCTTTTATATTTATTACTTTTATTGGTGGCATTCAGTGTAAGTGCTATTTAGGCTTATACTTTTTGAGTAAGGTTTTTAATTTTACTGTGGATAGGATCGTAGGTTTTATCATAATGTCTTCTATTTTGGCATCTTCCATCATTAGTACCTGTATGATATACAACTTTTGGCTACAACTCTCTTCCTTTTTGAGGCTTCTTCCCAGAGACAGGTATTTATTTAGTACCTATATTACCATTTTAAACCTTGACTCGTTAAACCTCCTTGCGGACAATACCCTGTGTGGGGGGAGTGGTCGGCCTTTGGGTGGGTCTCCTTGCCGAGGTTCACAATCCCAGGAGCTGCGATGCGTGCTGGGAGCCCTCCCCCTCCCTTGTCACGTGGGGGTTGGGGCGGACTTCCCATCACGCATCGATGCCACGCTCCCAGTTTCGTGCGTGTGACGTCGTTATGACGCCATCACGTCGACACTGTGTGCCGTCCATCCCAGCGTCTATAAGAAGCGCCAGCTGAAGGCTGGCTTGGTTCGGCTCCGACAGCTGTCACCCTTCTCTACTTTAGCCACCCACGTGGCGTTGGCGGTTACCTATTGGCGGCACTCTAATCTATATCTATTCCCCCTAAATGGATACACATTCCCCGCTAAACACTTCCTACCGGTGGCCACTTAGTTGACATTTTGGTGTTCTGGGAATCTCAGGTAATACTATGGCTTCTTTTGGCCTCCACTATTGTTGTTACACTCTTTCCTGTGGCACAGGCATATACATACAACTCTATTTCTCCTGACTATATTCCCCCCTGTTCGGTCATTACATTATCACTTATTTGTACAATTTTCACTGTTCCCTCTGCTTTCTATCAATACTGCAACCGCTATACCTATTGGTTTAGTTTGGTATTCACACACACTTTCTCAATGCTAAATATTCTACTTCATATTTTTTTCTCTCTACAGTCACTTTTAGTTTTCTCATCCTTTTAGAACATGAAGATGTGATTTTCACTTTCAACAATTCCTCACAAAGTCGCCCTTTAGGTACCGCCTCAGCTCCCGGGGTTGTTTGACCTTTATCCCTGACAGGCTCACACCCTCGGTGCCCTCCACCCATCTACATAGGTTCTTTGTAAGTAACCTTTTATGGTTTTTAACCATCATTGCTACTTTAACCACTTCAGCCCCGGAAGGTTTTACCCCCTTCCTGACCAGAGCACTTTTTACAATTCGGCACTGCGTCGCTTTAACTGCTAATTGCGCGGTCATGCAATGCTGTACCCAAACGAAATTTGCGTCCTTTTCTTCCCACAAATAGAGCTTTCTTTTGATGGTATTTGATCACCTCTGCCGTTTTTATTTTTTGCGCTATACGCGGAAAAAGACCGAAAATTTTGAAAAAAAATGATATTTTCTACTTTTTGTTCTAAAAAAAATCCAATAAACTCAATTTTAGTCATACATTTAGGCCAAAATGTATTCGGCCACATGTCTTTGGTAAAAAAAATGTCAATAAGTGTATATTTATTGGTTTGCGCAAAAGTTATAGCGTCTACAAACTAGGGTACATTTTCTGGAATTTACACAGCCTTTAATTTATGACTGCCTATGTCGTTTCTTGAGGTGCTAAAATGGCAGGGCAGTACAAAACCCCCACAAATGACCCCATTTTGGAAAGTAGACACCCCAAGGAATTTGCTGAGAGGCATGTTGAGCCCATTGAATATTCATTTTTTTTGTCCCAAGTGATTGAATAATGACAAAAAAAAAAAAAAAAAAAAAAAATTACAAAAAGTTGTCACTAAATGATATATTGCTCACACAGGCCATGGGCATATGTGGAATTGCACCCCAAAATACATTTAGCTGCTTCTCCTGAGTACGGGGATACCACATGTGTGGGACTTTTTGGGAGCCTAGCCGCGTACGGGGCCCCGAAAACCAAGCACCGCCTTCAGGATTTCTAAGGGCGTACATTTTTGATTTTATTCCTCACTACCTATCACAGTTTTGAAGGCCATAAAATGCCCAGATGACATAAAACCCCCCCAAATGACCCCATTTTGGAAAGTAGACACCCCAAGCTATTTGCTTTGAGGCATGTTGAGTCCATGGAATGTTTTATATTTTGACACAAGTTGCGGGAAAGTGACAAATTTTTTTTTTTTTTTTTTTTTTTTGCACAAAGTTGTCACTAAATGATATATTGCTCACACAGGCCATGGGCATATGTGGAATTGCACCCCAAAATACATTTAGCTGCTTCTCCTGAGTACGGGGATACCACATGTGTGGGACTTTTTAGGAGCCTAGCCGCGTACGGGACCCCGAAAACCAAGCACCGCCTTCAGGATTTCTAAGGGCGTACATTTTTGATTTTACTCCTCACTGCCTATCACAGTTTCGGAGGCCATGGAATGCCCAGGTGGCACAAACCCCCCCCAAATGACCCCATTTTGGAAAGTAGACACCCCAAGCTATTTGCTGAGAGGCATGGTGAGTATTTTGCAGCTCTCATTTGTTTTTGAAAATAAAGAAAGACGAGAAAAAAATTTTTTTTTTTTCTTTTTTCAATTTTCAAAACTTTGTGACAAAAAGTGAGGTCTGCAAAATACTCACTATACCTCTCATCAAAAAGCTTGGGGTGTCTACTTTCCAAAATGGGGTCATTTGGGGGGGTTTTGTGCCACCTGGGCATTCCATGGCCTCCGAAACTGTGATAGGCAGTGAAGAGTGAAATCAAAAATTTACGGCCTTAGAAAGCCTGAAGGCGGTGCTTGGTTTTCGGGGTCCCGTACGTGGCTAGGCTCCCAAAAAGTCCCACACATGTGGTATCCCCGTACTCAGGAGAAGCAACAGAATGTATTTTGGGGTGTAATTTCACATATTCCCATGGCATGTTTGAGCAATATATCATTTAGTGACAACTTTGCGCAAAAAAAAATAAAAAAAATAAAAAATTGTCTCTTTCCCGCAACTTGTGTCACAATATAAATTATTCCATGGACTCAACATGACTCTCAGCAAATAGCTTGGGGTGTCTACTTTCCAAAATGGGGTCATTTGGGGGGGGTTTGAACTGTCCTGGCATTTTATGCACAACATCTAGAAGCTTATGTCACACATCACCCACTCTTCTAACCACTTGAAGACAAAGCCCTTTCTGACACTTATTGTTTACATAAAAAAATAATTTTTTTTTGCAAGAAAATTACTTTGAACCCCCAAACATTATATATTTTTTTTAAAGCAAATGCCCTACAGATTAAAATGGTGGGTGTTTCATTTTTTTTTTTCACACAGTATTTGCGCAGCGATTTTTCAAACGCATTTTTTGGGGAAAAAACACACTTTTTTACATTTTAATGCACTAAAACACACTATATTGCCAAAATGTTTGATGAGATAAAAAAGATGATCTTAGGCCGAGTACATGGATACCAAACATGACATGCTTTAAAATTGCGCACAAACGTGCAGTGGCGACAAACTAAATACATTTTTAAAAGCCTTTAAAAGCCTTTACAGGTTACCACTTTAGATTTACAGAGGAGGTCTACTGCTAAACTTACTGCCCTCGATCTGACCTTCGCGGCGATACCTCACATGCATGGTGCAATTGCTGTTTACATTTGACGCCAGACCAACGCTTGCGTTCACCTTAGCGCGAGAGCAGGGGGGACAGGGGTGCTTTTTTTTTTTTTTTTTTTTTTTTTCTTTATTATTATTATTTTTTTATCTTATTTTTAAACTGTTCCTTTCATTTTTTTTTTTTTAAATCATTTTTATTGTTATCTCAGGGAATATAAATATCCCCTATGATAGCAATAGGTAGTGACAGGTACTCTTTTTTGCAAAAATTGGGGTCTATTAGACCCTAGATTTCTCCTCTGCCCTCAAAGCATCTGATCACACCAAGATCGGTGTGATAAAATGCTTTCCCAATTTCCCAATGGCGCTGTTTACATCCGGCGAAATCTACGTCATAAAATGCTCGTAGCTTCCGGTTTCTTAGGTCATAGAGATGTTTGGAGCCACTCTGGTCTCTGATCAGCTCTATGGTCAGCTGGCTGAATCACCGGCTGCATTTTCAGGTTCCCTGTTGAGACAGGAGAGCCAGAGAAAAACACGGAAGATGTTGTGGGGGGGGGGCATTCCCTCCCACTGCTTGTAAAAACAGTCTAGAGGCTAATTAGCCACTAGGATTGCTTTTACATGAAAGCCGACCGCTGGCTGAAAAGAATGATACCAAGATGATACCTAAAGCTGCAGGCATCATTCTGGTATAACCACTCAAAGTCGTGAATGGCGTACCTGAAGACAAAAAAATGGTTAACAATGGTTAACAATAAAGCACAGTAAAGTGTAAATAATTACACACCTGAAAAACAAACATGATAAAACATAATAACAATAACAATAACAATAAAACATTGCAGAATAGAATACAGTAAAAAAGAGCAGAACAATAGAGAGAGAGAATAGAGAGAGAGAGAACAATAAAACAACAACTATTTTTTTTATTTCATATATATTTTTTTTTTTACACTTTTTTTGTAACTAACTTTTATAACGGTAACCGGTTCCAGGTTCGGGTCTCTCAAAATGCGATGGCATCTTGGGAGACCCTGTGAAAGTGTGCCTAGTCTGTGCAATGCTGTACCCTACGCTAATAGTCAACTAGTGCATGGTAGCGTTCAAAACATTCACCAATGCAAAGACCAGGATTGTCAGGACAGGAGGGACAATAATAGCGGGTGTCACGTCTATATCCGCGCTTGCTGCAGACACAACATCTTTTTTTGGGGGGTTCGCTGGGTAGGGGTACTCGGGAGGACATAAAAATGCCTCTCATGCAGCCGACTGCATTTGGTTGGGGATGTGAATGGGGGAAGTACGGGCGCTGCAGAAGCGGTGGGTTCCCAATTAGGATTGGCGAATGCAGCAGGAAGGGCACTATGGGCACGACGGGCCTGTGTTTGTCTTTTTGGTGGCAGCGGGACACTACTTGTGCTTGCCACCTCACCAGCTTGAACTGCACTTATGGGACTCGCCACGTCACCACGTGTTACTGCAGTGCTGGTTTGACTACGACCGGGGTGTACTAGGCCGCTGGCGCTTGCCAGTTCACCAAAACGCTACCAAAAAAACTGTTAGCGATCGCAGGGATCAGGCCTGACTCTGCGAACGCTGCAGTTATGCGTTTAGTATTTTGTAAGTGACAGTGATCGATCGATACTGCACTTGGGTGGGCTGGGCTGGGCCGGGCGGAGGGGCAAAACGCAGGTGCTAGCAGGTATCTGGGCTGATCCCGCTAACACTGCGTTTTTGGGAACCCTAAACTGCTGGGGACGCTAGTATAGATTTGATCGGATCAGATATTGATCCGATCAGATACTATACCACTAAGGGAGGTATACGGTGCGTGCGTGGGTGTTAGCGGTACTGGCGCTAACCTGACGCTGCCTGGGGCTGGTGCTTGCCAGTTCACCAAAACGCTACCAAAAAAACTGTTAGCGATCGCAGGGATCAGGCCTGACTCTGCGAACGCTGCAGTTATGCGTTTAGTGTTTTGTAAGTGACAGTGATCGATCGATACTGCACTTGGGTGGGCTGGGCTGGGCGGAGGGGCAAAACGCAGGTGCTAGCGGGTATCTGGGCTGATCCTGCTAACACTGCGTTTTCGGGAACCCTAAACTGCTGGGGACGCTAGTATAGATTTGATCGGATCAGATATTGATCCGATCAGATACTATACCACTAAGGGAGGCATATGCTGCGTGCGTGGGTGTTCACGGTACTGGCGCTAATTTGACGCTGCCTGGGGCGACGCATATCACCGCCGGGCGATCAGGGGGCTAAACCTTTATTCGGTAATAAACGGCGGGTGCCCTGACACTATAAAAAATAAACGAACTAACCAGCGTCAACCGTAACGGTTATACAGTGATCAGTGGTGAAAGGGTTAACTAGGGGGCAATCAAGGGGTTAAAACATTTATTAGGTAGTATAGGGGGGTCCCTGACGCTATAAAACACTGACGGCGAACCTAAATATTTACGTTCCTAACTACCGTCACCAGCGACACTAATACAGCGATCAGAAAAATGATCGCTTAGCGACACTGGTGACAGGGGGTGATCAAGGGGTTAAAACTTTATTAGGGGGGGTTAGGGGGGTATCCTAGACCTAAAGGGGGGTAATACTCACTGCCCTAACACTAACTGTCACAAACTGACACTATGCAGTAATCAGAAAAAAAAAAAAAAAAAAAATACTGCTAATGTCAGTTTGTGACAGGGGGGGGGGGGTGATTGGGGGGGGATCGGGGGGCGATCGGGGGGGGATCGGGGGTGTAAAGTATGCCTGGCATGTTCTACTGTGTGTGTGAGTGTTGTGTGCACTTACATGTCATCTCCCCTCGGCGCTGGAACGGAAACTGCCAGACCGAGGAGAGATGACATCACATCCTCTGCCTGTGTGAAACGACACACAGGCAGAGGAGCATTTCCATTGGCTGGGAGCGATCGCGAGGGGGGGGCCACGATCGGATGGTCTCCCCCTCGCCTCCCGACGCTCCCAGTCAGATGCCGACCGCCGATGGCACCGGGGGGGGGTCCGATCGGACCCCCCGCCCGCGGGAGGCAGATCACGTATGGGTACGTGATTTTGCCTGCCCGTGCCATTCTGCCGCAGTATATCTGCGTTAGGCGGTCGGCAAGTGGTTAAGATCATATTACAACAATTTTCTCTACCTGCCCTGTGATCAGCCCCTGAGAATTTCTTTAATATCTTTTATAGACAATTACATTGCATCTGCTCCTGAAGATTGGAAAGATCCATGAAACGCGTAGAGCTCTTAGATGCTATTCACATTAACAGCCCCTTTACATTTCTACCAGATTACGCCGTTTGGATTCCACCAACTGCTATGTTATTATATTACTGTGAAGACACACAACTTTAAAATTGAATTGTTTTTATCTCACCATTGCGTTCCACATCGTGCTGCTATGTTGATGGGTTACCTTGTTATTTTGGTTCATACTTATGGAATATTTATTTATATGTCATACTCTCTTACTCTGTATACATGCAAGCTATTTGGTCACTAATGTGGTCCATTCACCAGACATTATTAATACTATGATGCAGTCGTATGCAAATATTAGTCTGATGAATTCTTACTATGGTACCATGATGACCATAATAGGCTGCTATGCCATTATGTTGTTTTCTGATGTCTCAATAATATATACCTTATTATGAAATAAAGTTTCCTTGATTTATTCTAATTTACTGTTTATGCATTTATTACTATGCAATACGATGCGGTCGCATTTATGGTGCAATTATCAGACATTCATATCATTACCATGTTGTGTCACCTTCCCAGCTGCATATCTCATTTAAAGTCCCAAAAAACCCCCACCTCTCTGTTTTTTGTATGCATTTTGGGGATGGAGGTACATTTTTGTAAATGTCCTCATATAAAGTCCCATTTAGTTAGTTCTTCTTTTTAACTGACAATTGCACGTGCAACGCTGTACCCAAACAAAACTGACATCCTTTTTTTCCCACAAATAGAGCTTTCTTTTGGTGGTATTTGATCTTCTCTGCGGTTTTTATTTTTTGCGCTATAATTGAAAAAAATAGCGACAATTTTGAAAAAAACACAATATTTTGTACTTTTTTCTATAATAAATATCCCCAATTTTTTTTAAAAAAGCTAATTTTTTTCTCAGTTTAGGCCCATATGTATTCTTCTACATATTTTTCATAATAAAAATCGCAATAAGCGTATATTGATTGGTTTGCGTAAAAGTTATAGCGTCTACAAAATAGGGGATAGATTTATAGCATTTTTAATATTTTTTTTGTTTACTAGTAATGGCGGCGATCTGCAATTTTTATTGTAACTGCGACATTATGGCGGACACATCGGACACATTTTTGGAACGATTGACAATTATACAGCGTTCAGTGCTATAAAAATGCACTGATTACTGTATAAATGTCACTGGCAGGGAAGGGGTTAACACTAGGGGGTGATAAAGGGATTAACTGTGTTCCCCATGTGTGGGTTCTAACTAGGGGGAGGGGACTAACTAGAGGGGATGACAGATTGTGGTTCCTAGCTATTAGGGACTCACAATCTGTCTCTCCGAACAGAACAGAACAGGGATTTGTGTGTTTACACACACACACGTCCCTGTTTTGCCTCTCGTGCCCACGGTCATTGCGCCAGTCGGCCACAAGCATCGGCACCCCCGCAATGCAGCGGGCGTGAGCGTGTACCTACTATCCTGCTTAAAGGATGGATAGCTACGATGACTTGCGGTAACGTGCCAAACTGCCGCAGTATAATGAAGGTGGCTGGTCGGCAAGCGGTTAAATGCCATTCAATTTTTTGGGTAAAGTAAATGAATGTACATAATAGTGTTCCTATTGTCCAATTAAAATGTAGAATCGGTTTTGAATTTTTTTTTTTTTTTTGAAGATTAATAAAATATTTTATAAGTGGAATGTATTGTTAACACACCTTCCAATCTCTATTAAATCTACTTTGCTACAAAATAATTTTATTCTGCACACATGCAAGTCATTAAATGGAGAAAGAAGTGTAAATCCAAAACTAAAAGGGCAAGCTTTTAACAGATCCAGTGCTGATTTTCAGGTTCTAATGATTTATTTACTTTTATCATAAGATGTTGCTGATTTGCAAGTTAAATGTGGGAGATGTCATGGTGTTCCCAGGGTTTAGGGTTTGGAATATTGTGTTCAGTGATCATCGGAACACACGTCACTTCCTTATGCTGGCCATACACTATACGAAAAATCAGCCGAACCCACGACCCGTTCGGAAGTGACCGCAAATGATTGTGCCATCATGTAATGACTGATTAGTGGACATAAATAAATACATTTTTGTTTGTTTTTTTTACATATACCTAGCACAGACAGTTCCGACGGGAAACACATTAACCTTTCAATTTATCGTTCGTTCGGCATAAAATTTCCAACCTTGTCCTTAGTTTTTTCGGCTCAAAAACGACCCAACGATTATCGATTTTGTACCCATTAACTGGCCCGAAAAAACGAACGAACGGTCTAAATGACAGATTTTCGGACGATTTTTCGTATAGTGTATGGCCAGCATTATTCTATGCACAGCAGACCTCCTGCATTTGTACATGTACAACGCTTCATCTCTTGCTGGTATGTAGATATTAGCAGGGCTGGACTGGGACAAAAATTTGGCCCTGGACTTCATCCAGACCGGCCCACTTTGACGGGTCCCTCCCATACCCCCCCCCCCGGCAGGCCAAACCCGATGGACCCCCCCTTCACTGGCCATCAGCCATTATTTCTCTTATAGGCAGAGGTAGACATTCTTTCACCCAGGGCAAAGAATCAGCTTGCCCCCCCCCCTGTAATGGGACAAGATTAGGCAGGAAAGTGAGAAACTCCCAGGCCATAGCTGTTGAGTTGCCTGTCTCCCCCCGTGCTCCTTCTGGTCCCCCCCATGCTCCTTCTGGTCCCCCCTGCTCCTCTGGTCCTCCCCTGCTCCTCTGCCCCCCCATGCTTCTCTGGTACCCCCTGTTCCTTTGGTACCCTCTGTTCCTCTGGTTCCCCCACATGCACCTCTGGTCGCCCATATGCTTCTCTGGTCCCCTGTGCTCCTCTGGTCCCCCTACGCTTCTCTGGTCCCCTGCATGCTTCTCTGTCCGCTCGCATGCTCCTCTGTTCCCCCCATGCTCCTTTGGTTCCCCCCTGCTCCTCTGGTACCCCTGTGCTCCTCTGGTCCCCCACATGCACCTATGGTCCCCCACATGCACCTCTGGTCCCCCGTGCTCCTCTATGCCCCCATGCTCCTCTGGTCCCCTGTGCTCCTCTATTCCCCCGTGCTCCTCTGTTCCCCCACAAGCTCCTCTGGTCCCCCGCATGCACCTCTGGTTCCCCACATGCTCCTCAGTCCCCCGCATTCTCCTCTGGTCCCCCCCGTGCTCTGCTGGTCCCCCCGTGCTCTGCTGGTCCCCCCGTGCTCTGCTGGTCCCCCCGTGCTCTGCTGGTCCCCCCGTGCTCTGCTGGTCCCCCCGTGCTCCGCTGGTCCCCCCGTGCTCTGCTGGTCCCCCCATGCTCCTCTGGTCCCCCCCGCAGCGCTCACCTCCTCTCCATAGCTAATTGTGCAGTGCGGGCTGACTAAAGACATGACCCTCAGGAGTTGGCACTGAGAAGCTCATCATTATATGATCCCAAAAACAGGCTGCCACAGATCGCTATAACATAACCTTCCCCAACACTTGTTCTCCTGCTCTTTCCTTCCCCACTCTCCATCTATATTCCCCGCGGCAGCAGACAGGATGGAGAGCGGGGGAAGGAAAGAGCAGGAGAATGACTGCCAGGGAAGGTTATGTTATAACGGTCTGTGGCTGCCTGTCTTCCGAATCGTATATTGATGAGCTTCTCGGTTCCAACTCCTGAGGATCATGTCTTTATTTGGCCCGCACTGCACAACTAGCCAGGGAGAGGGGGTGAGCGTTGCGGGGGGGGGGGGACCAGAGAAGCGGAGGGGGTGGCGGTCCGCTGTCACTGAAACCAGCCCACTGAGCCATCGGCCCACCGGGAAACTCGCTATAGTCACGATGGCCAGTACATGCCTGGATATTAGACCTGGAAGGCATTCATCAGCTGTCCTCATTAGCACACACCTGTGGCTGCATTCCCTCCTTCCAGCAGATCCAAACCACCCCCAGCTAGGTACACAAATTCATCTTGCCTAGATCTGTTAATTTGGAGAGTGCAGGAAATGAGAGATCAGATAACAGCCTATATGGATACAGCTGTAGTATTGAAAACAGGAGAAGCGTGTCCTGGGTTCTGTAAAGGTCAGCATACACTATACAATCTGATTTTACATTCTCCTTTAGATCTGCCATCAATTATGTAGTTAGGGTTGCCACCTCATCCCTTTAAACCCAAACACATATGAACTACATGGGTTCTGAGGCTAATTTAATGCAGATAAGGCACCAAGTGAGTTTAATTACCACCTTAATCAGCCACAGAACCTGTGTAATCAATATGTGTTCGGGTTTAAAGGGATGAGGTGGCAACTCTATATGTAGTGCAAGGGCCTGTCTGATTGGATAGCTGGTGTCATCCCATTATATAGTTTTGGTAAATCTAAAGAGGATTGTACAGAGCTTGTACAATCAGATTGTATAGTTTATGGCTACCTAAAATGAACTAGTTGCTAACTACTTCTAATCCTTGTTTGCTTTGCAACAACATTTTTCAAAATACAAATCCACTTCAATAACATTTAGAAAGTTAGGAGTAGCTCTTAATTGTGTCCGGGGGACTCTAAGTAGCTTTGTTGAGTGGAGTTGTGCTGCCTGCCACAAGTGGGTGTAACAACACAAATTTGATCGGAAAAAAAATCAGCGTAGGGGTCCCCCAATCCAAACCAGGCTCTTAGGTCTCTATTATATGATAAATAATTGTTAATTTCTAAATAGAATTTTATTAGAATGTTGATTTCTAGTTATATATGTTCTAAGTAGAAAACTGATCAACACAGTGGCTTAGTGGTTAGCACTCTGCTCTTGCAACAGTTAGGTTGTAGGTTCAAATCCCATCTAAGCTACTTACCACTTCCCTAAAGCTTCAATAGCAAATGGATATGTGCATAGGCAAAAGCGTATTTACTGTTACTGTGATGCAATTTATCTCTCACTGATGGTACTTATGCATTCGCCGAAGCACATATGAATTTGCTATTGCAATTCTGGGGAGGTGGTAACATGGGTGGGATTTAAATTTAGCTGCGTGCTGAAGATTAAGCCACTGTTCTGAGTACAATTATACCTAGAAAATAAAGAACTACTGTGATTACAGAATGAACATATATAAATAGAGAATAATAGGAACAAAGGGAAGGGGATTATAGCGGTGCCAAGGACAATTAAAACACAAATATTATAAAAATATCAAATCTTTAATAGTATACAATTCTAAAAAACTTTATTTATACACATATATTTTTTATGTAAACAAAATACAGAAGGAGCACTTTACAATTTTTTTATTGACCGACACCAAAGATGTTGAGAGGTAGTAGCAGGTCAATTCATCCCTACTAGTTTCGCCAAAAAATTGGCTTCATCAGGGGAATAAAAATGTAGTAGAAAAGAGTAAAGACACTAAAAAGGAAAGGAAAAATCAATCAAAAACAAGAATATCATAACACAGATCAATGAGCGATTAAACCACATCACAGACATACCAAGTCAAGCTCCCAGGACACAGAATGGGCACCGTCAGGCAACTGGGGACGATAGTCGAACTCAGCCCTGTAATTGGCTACAGGGGGCCCAAGAAGGGTGCCTGTAAAAACTGAAAATTAACAAATAAATGAGAGCTTAATTATTTAATTAATTAGGATGACAGTGGACCAATTCCTTTCATTATTATTCACATAGTCTAAGGAGCCTCAAATACATACCAAAGGAGAAAAGGTGAAAAAAACGAATAAGTGCGCTGGGTGGATCAATGCATAGTACTTGATTATATTGAAATAAAAAATGTAAGTTGAAACCAAGGAAGCTGAAACAACAATAATTTGCATAATAGTAGCGTAAATATGGATGTTTGTGGTGCTTTCAAAAGAAGCACCTTATGTAAGGCAAACAAGAAACTTTTAGAGTGTAAAAAGGCAAGCGCTTACCCTGGAGTAGCCATCGCCAGTAGGGGCAATAGGATGCACAATAAACTCCAAATCAGGCAGTGTAGAAAGTTAGAAATGGAAACCCCAATAGGCTTCCAAGAAGGTCCAAAAGACTCAATTACCGTACCTGGGTGTAAATTCAATAAATATACACAGTCAGCATATAAACTGCCAATAAGTATATAAATGAATAGAGAAAGGGAGGAGATAAGCGCTCCTTCCAAATAGAGATTATATGAAAGATGCAGTTTTACCTTGTTCAAAGACAGCCAAATCACAGCGCACAGCAGTCAACAATTGAGTGATAAGAGTTTGGCAGCCTTTTAAACCACCCACTCGATCAGCATGACTAATTAGCCAATCGGGAGCGGACAGAAAGCGGCCCGGGGGCATGCGCAATGTCCGAGATCGGATGCCTACAGCGCCCAAAATACCGTGCGCGACCCTAGTCACATGGTGGGAGGACCAGTGACGGAGATCGTGTAGGGCACGGTCACGGCATGGGCCTACCAATGAGTGAGGGAAGGAAACCAGCACCCTCCGCCCATCCAAGGAGGAAGGAAAAAGAGGCCGATGTGTGTTTGAACAGATAAGCTGCGCAGGCACGGGCCGAAGGGTCGGGCTGACTGAGAATGTCAATCAGCCCTTGGGTGTCCATGCAGCCAAAGGCTGTAGAGGGAGAAGGCCCCCAGATTGCATGGAAGCGCAACCATGGGAGAACCAGGGCAAATGCGGCAATCCGGAAGTGGGAGCAAGGAACGTAAACAGCGGAAGGGAATAGAAAGACAAGCAATCAGGTGGTTAAATGGTACTAAACACACCCAATAGTGACTTCCCAAGTAAACGCTAAAAGAAAAAAAACTGAAAATAGATATATAGAAAAATTGAAAATACATTACTGATGCTTTGAATCGAAATCAATATAAATATAGCAATTAAGAATACACATTTCATTAATGTACATAGCATTTGACAAAGAAATATGTAAATAACATGTGACAGAATTAAATTAAATACAGAACATCAATCCCATAACATAGCTCAAACTAAAATAGTCCCTACAAATATATAGGGACAAAGAAGCAGCAGGCAATCAGGTAAGATGGAAAGTGGGGAAGAGATGGAAACACAAAAGTGAGAACCTAATGACAATACAGAGTCAGATAATATAGAGGCCCAGAATAAATACACTCATGGGACACGGCATTGACCAAATAAAATTCCATTTATATCTAAATCAGAGAAAGGATTTGAAGCTAATATATTCATTTAACCCAGGAAATCTTATAGTGTCCAACATGTGTATCCATCTAGTCTCCAATCGGAGCAAAGTGATGTCGATATTACCACCTCGAGCGTGTAAAGGTACATGCTCAAGTGCAGCAAAGCAAACAACACCAGGGTCATAATTGTGTTCTCTGGCGATGTGTCTATTTAAGGCAGTTGTAGTTTGGTGTTTGTATAGAGGTGTGATGTGGTCTTTAATACTTTTAAGGAATGGACGCTTCGTCTTCCCAACGTAAAAACAACCACATAGGCACAGAGCCAAATATACCACTCCAACTGTTTTGCATGTAACTCTGTGTTTAATACGATGAATCTGACCATTCGGAAGTGCAACATCTCTCGAATTTGAGATAAAGGGGCAAGTGTCACACCCACCGCATGGAAAGGTGCCAACAGCAGAATAATCCACGGGGCTTCGAACCATGTGGTGGCTGTGAACTAAACGGTCCCTCATAGAGGGAGCACGTCTATATGTAATCTCTGGATAGGATTTTAAAAATGTCTTAATAGTATTGTCCGAGGTCAGAAGTGGCCAATATTTTTGAAAGATGGTTCTCATTTGGCTATGCTGTTTAAAAATTGGGTAATAATCCTGACCGACTGATTCGATTTAGCAGGTTTGGTTGAATGAATAAGATCATGTCTATTGCGTTTGGTGACTCTGTTAAAGGCCCTCTTCAGCAGGGAACGACTGTATCCCCGCTGGAGAAGTCTTCCATATAGGTCATTGGCTGCCAGATGAAAATCAGAATCCAATGTACAATTCCTCCTAAGTCTTAAAAATTGACTGTAAGGGATACTGTCCAGTAGGGACTAAGGGTGTGCACTGGTGGCATGTAAGATAGTGTTACCTGCAGAAGATTTACAATACAGGGATGAGTGTAGAATTCCATCCATGGCTCACCCAACACTGCCCCACCTCTCCTCCAGTCAGGCATACCACACTATGCCCCAAATCCATTTTTAACCCCACCAACAACAAAGGCCCTTACCTACAAACCTTTTACCTGGTAGTATACTCGGACTTCATCAAAATGTGTAACACCAACCGTGAACACATCTACATCAAATCCAATCTCTCTCCTTTAGAACGCCAGGCTCCAGAACAGCTCACTGTCAACTAGTCCATTGTTATCAAACCCGCGGACAAAGGGGGTAGTATAGTGATCCAAGAAAAGGATGATTATGTCCGTGAATTACGTAGACTGCTCTCAGACACCAATACTTACTCCATCCTCTCCAGTGACCCCACATCCCAGTTCGCCCTTGAAGTTGCAACACTGGTCAACCGAGCCCTGACAGAAAATAATAATTTCCAAATCCGAAGCCTCTTTTATTACAAAAAATTTCTATAAAGTCCCCTACTTCTACCATCTACCCAAGATCAATAAAGATCTAACCAATCCCCCTGGCCGTCCAATAGTAGCCGCTATGGACAGCGTCACTAGTGGCTTCTCCATCTACATTGACCAATTCCTTTAACCTCTGGCACAGAACCTCCCCTCCTACATACGTGATGGACCCCACCTACTTGATATGCTGAAGCCTTACACTTGGGAACAGAACTACTGGTGGCCCTCTCTTGATGTCTCATCATTATACGCCTCCATCCCCCACGGTGTGGGGGTCCGTGCTGTTGAACACTTCCTGGCCAATGATCCCCTCACCAACCCCCGGCATATCAATTTCATTCTTGAGACCTTAACTTTTTGCCTCAAACACAACTACTTTGAATCAGAAGGCACAAACTACCTCCAGATCAATGGAACAGCCATGGGGGCTAACTTTGCCCCCAGCTATGCCAATCTCACCATGGGATATTGGGAACATATGTACCTTGCAGATGACCACCCCCACGCCGCCCACGTGATATATTACGGTCGATGCATCGACGATATAGTGATCATCTGGGATGGCACGTTTGATGACATCATGACCTTTGCACAATACTGCAACCATAACAGCTTGGGCCTATCCTTCACTCACGTTGCTGACCCTGACACTTTGGCCTTTCTAGACCTCGAGCTTTGCAACGACAACAAAACTATATATGCAAGAAACTTTACCAAACCTACTGCTGGTAATTCATTTATACACTATGATAGCTGCCACCATCCGAGATGGGTCAACAGCATCCCCCACAGCCAATTCTGCCGCCTTCGAAGGAATTGTACCAGAGACTCAGACTATGACACCCATGGACAACTTCTGTCAAAAAAATTCTTAGACAAAGGATACCCCACCCCACTTATAGACGCGGCCTTCCATCATTACCGTAGTCTATCCCCAGGCCCCAACCAACCTCCTACCACTGGTAAACAACCTACCCGCTTCATCACACAATTTCATGACAAATACAAGAAAATGGAGAAGATCCTGGCTTCACACTGGTCTATTCTGTTGGAAGACCCTCATCTCAGAACCACAGTCGATGCCAAACCTAAAGTGGCATATAGAAAATCCAGAAACATTAAGAGTAAAATTGCACCCAGTAGAATTAAGCCTACCCAACCCACCTCATCACCACTCACCCTGATACCCCTCAGAGGGATGTATCAATGCAAAAAAAACCCTCTACTTAACCTGCCAGTTCATACAACACGGTCAGAAAAGCTTCACTGTCAAAAGAAAAAACTATACCCTAAAAGAATTCTACAACCGTTCAACAGACTTCGTCACGTTTTGGGGAGCACCGGTGCTTTATCGAAAAAGGCCATGACCACCACAGCGTCCCTAAACACTTCCTGACTCACCACGGCCGATCTACAGCTGGCCTCAGTGTGTGGGTCATTGAATCAGTCCCAGCCACATACCCTGCCTCTGAGCGGTATAAACGTCTTTGCCAGCAAGAAACTTACTGGATGTACTCTTTGGGCACTTTAGCACCTGGGGGGTTGAACGAGGATATTGAGGTGCACACACTACTTTAAGCCTACTTTAAGCCACCCCGTTTCCTCATGAGACCACCCCTACAGCTGTAGCCTTGCTACAATATATATATATCTTTAAGAACCCTGCACAGATACGTGCTTCCCTGTTTCTTGTGTTTTCCCAATACGCATGCTTTATCCATGTCAACTTCTTATACCATAATTTTTTCACCATTTTTTGACTTTCTCTACCTATTTATTTTTATTTATTTATTTATTTTTATATTTATTCTTATTTCTATATCTATTATTATTTTTATTTTTATTCTTAATTCTATTTTTTTTTTATATTTATCTTTACCGTTGCATTTTCTGGTTCTTTTGTATCATCACCATGGCGTAGCCTTCTCTCAACCTCCCTGCAAACCCTCCTCCCTGGAATATCCCTCCCCTGGATACTGAACCCGGAAGCGGACGGATGACCTGTGACGTCACGCACGCTCCACGTGCACTCCACGCCGGCCCCTAGTCTCTTCCTGATGGCCACAGAAGGAGCTCCCGGCTGGTAATCCACCTTCTGCAGCCCAGTATCCCTGCAGCGTCACCACAACAGGATCAGAGGGAACACCGAGGACCACATACCTATACAGATGAGCCTTTTTTATGTTTTTATCCTGTAAGTGTGTTTTTACCTGGTGTCATTTAACATCATGTGTTAATACTACACTCAGGTGGCGCTTCCTTCTCTACCCCTCCCTCCTCTATATTATCTGATCGTCTATTGTCATTAGGTTCTCACTTTTGTGTTTCCATCTCTCGCTGCTTTCTGTCCGCTCCCGATTGGCTAATTAGTCATGCTGATTGGGTGGGGGGTTTAAAAGGCTGCCAAACTCTTATCACTCAATTATTGACTGCTGTGCACTGTGGTTTGGCTGTCTTTGAACAAGGTAAAACTGCATCTTTCATATATTGTGATCTCCCTATTTAATCGCTCATTGATCTGTGTTTTTGATTGATTTTTCCTTTCCTTTTTAGTGTCTTTACTCTTTCTACCACATTTTTATTCCCCTGATGAAGCCAATGTTTTGGCGAAACTAGTAGGGATGAATTGACCTGCTACTACCTCTCAACATCTTTGGTGTCGGTCAATACAAAAATTGCAAAGTGCTCCTTCTGTATTTTGTTTACATAAAAAATATATGTGTATGAATTAAGTTTTTTAGAATTGTATACTATTAAAGATTTGATATTTTTATAATATTTGTGTTTTAATTGTCCTTGGCACCCCTATAATCCCCTTCCCTTTGTTCCTATTATTCACAATTTGTTTAGGGATGAGGTGCCGTATCTACTAGGACACTCCACCCACCACCTCTCTTTCTTTTCATATATAAATAGAACTCAGCATTTTCATCAAATACGAATTAGACATAAAAAAAGTTTGACGTAAGAGATATAACTCTTACATTAATGACAATAATGTAAATATCAGCAAAAGAAGCAAAACAAGTCACATCTAATTGTTGACAATTTAGCAATGATCTTGCTTTTGTATTTTAAGAGAATATAGATTCTCTTGATCTATGTTCATTCGTTAATCATTGTACTACTGTAAATTCTACACATAGTTGTGCTCCTCTCAATGGCTTAGTGGGTTGCACTCCAACCTAGAAGGACTTAAACCATGGGTTCAAATGCCAAGCATGGTATCACCTGCTTAAATTTTAAACAGAATAATATGCTGAAAATAGGCGAATGCCTAATTGTCACTGCCACATCAGCATGGTTGTTTCCATAATTTGCATACTCAATTGCATACAATGGTATGTTATTTAGCAAAAATAATATTGTGTGGCAATAATATAATCAAACACTAGTGAACATGCAGGGTGTTAGCATGGTTGCGATTTGAACTCATGACCCAAGTTCTTTTTGTTCATGAGCGCAGACCACTAGGCCAATGTGCTGAGTACAATTAGAATTGTATATTAGTTTAGTACAGTGTTTCTCAATTCCAGTCCTCAAGGCGCACCAACAGGTCATGTTTTCAGGACTTCCCTCAGATGAAACAGCTGTGATAATTACTAAGACATTGAAACTGATCAAATCACCTGTGCAAAATAATGGAGAGCCTGAAAATATGACTTGTTGGTGCGTCTTGAGGACTGGAATTGAGAAACACTGGTTTAGTATGATTACAGTATGAACATGGATAATTAGAACTCTATAGTCTCCTAAAAAATAAATGTAACATTAGTGGCGGTGCGTCCATTAAGGGCGCACAGGTGCCGCCCCCTCTCTCCAGCCACTAATGCATTGCATGAATCTATCCATGGCTGCCGCCACCCCCTATTCAGGCGTCCAGCCTGTTTTTGGATGCCGGGTGCCTTAATTACAGCGGCAGGGGGTTTGTGTGTGTTTCTGAAGCACCTGATTAGAGCCATAGGCTCTAATAGGCTTCAAAAAAGGTGGACTCATGGCGCAAAGCATTGCACTACCAGCCCACCCAGGTGTTTTAGAAAAGCAAATGAATATTCGCTTTCCTAACACTGAACCGCCTCTCCATCAATCAGGTGCGCGGGTCTGTTACCCGTCATCTGATTGGCTGAAAGGACAGGCGCTGTGATTGAACACCTATTAGGAAGAGGGGAGGAAATGCATGGAGGACACAGGAGCTGCTGTCTGACCCACTGCAAGGTCCCACTGCTCGCTGCCATCACCCACATGCCTGACCTGCCACCGGGGGGGGCGCAGTGGCACTGTTTGATGGGCACAGTGGCTGCGTTTGATGACACAGCGGCTGCAATTGATGGGCACAGTGGCTGCATTTGATGGGCACGGTGAGGCTGCAATTGATGGGTTTTCTTCAGAATTTTTCAGTTTGTTTGCGCCCCCCTAAAAATTTTGAGTACCAGCCGCCACTGTATAACATATAAAAAAAAAAATCTAACAGATATGTAACTGTAAATGATAAATTCATGTAACCTCATGGAATAGCAGACATTACTCTGTAATAATCATTCAGAACAGCATTCGTTAGCGAAAGAAGAACACAAACTATGTACAATAATTGTAATATAAATAAGTAGCCACACAAGGTAGAGCACACCCCATATAAGAATGGTTTATTGGCATACATGTACACACATGATCATAGCTAAATACTACAGTGCAGTTCTATATAGGAAACTCGTTGGCAATTGCCAGTTATGGAACTGCGACTATGCCTAATTGGAATATACTAATGCTCACTTACTCACTTTTCCATTTGCATGTTCAGCTAGTTGAGGTCTTAATTGTTTAATTGGGAGTAACTAAATGTAGAGTGATTACTTTTTCCTCTTTATTCTTACTGAATTAGGCCCTTTGTCACAACATCTGATTTCTAACTGATTTACTAGTAAATCCACTTTTTCTGATTCAGTATTGGTGAACAACAGCTTAGAATTTAAGGTTAAACACATTCTGGATTCTTGGAGAGCTCTTGTGCCAATATTTTTTTTTATTTTGTAGTTTGGAAAGGTTACAGGTCTGAGGAAAGATCTGGAGCGCTTAAAGAAGTTCTAAATTGGGGGTCAACAACCAGTAGGTCGCAGATAGGTGACGGTGGATCGCGGTCTGGGCTTGCTAACCCACCATTCCAGAGCACAAATTAGAGTGAAATGCAGAGGGACTACTTGTAAAGTTGGAGCTGCAGTAGCGAGCAAGAACTGCATAAGCCAATGCTTCCTCTGTAGTGCTGGCTCCTGTCTCATGCAGAGTGATACCAACTCCACTCCACCTCTTATTCCTGGCTAGCGGTCTGCAGAGTGGTGCCAGCAGCAGGAAAGAAGAGATCTTCAGGTCAGTGTGAAGCAATACACTGTACATATTAGTGTAGGGCTGCATTTACACTAATGCGGTGTGGTTTACCCACACCTGCAGCATATAATAGAAGTGTATGACAAAGCTCAGCTAACCCAGGAAAGTTGTAGATGCACTGCACTGCACCTGCAGTGCAGGTAAACCGCAGAACATCAGCGAGAAAGCAGGCTTATAGGGGGCTCAGAACAGTAAGGGTTCATTTACATTTGCAGTTTGGGGGATGGTAAAACCCCATAATTAAAGTAGAACTATAGGCAAAACTTTTTTTAAATTTTTGGATAGATTAAGGGAGGGTAATAACCCCTGTCAGATTTTTTTCGCCAACTGTGTTCAATCGCGGAGATTTACCTTCACTTCCTGTCCCATAGCCAAACAGGAAGTGAGAGAAAATCCCTGCAAATTAAGGGAATTCTTTGGGGACCCCAAAATCCACTCCAGACCCTTATCCGAGCACGCCGCCCCCAACCTCCTGGATCATACCAGGCCACTTGCCCTCAACATGGGGGGTAGGTGCTTTGGGGCAGGGGGAGGCTCTGCGCCCCCCCACCCCAAAGCACCTTGTCCCCATGTTGATGGGGACAAGGGCCTCTTCCTGAAAACCCTGGCCGGTGGTTGTTGCAGTCTGTGGACAGGGGCCTTATCAGAATCTGGAAGCCCTCTTTAACAAGAGGACCCCAGATCCCAGCCTCCTCTATGTTAATGAGTATGGGGTAGATTGTACCCCTACCCATTCACCCCAAAAAAGTGTAGTGTTACAAAAAAAAGAGACGATTTTGGAAAAGTCCTTTTATTAAAAATGAAGAATGTCCCCCGTTGTAGCTCTGTGCCTTCTTCCTCCAGTGTTCTCCCTCTGCATCTTCTCCCGGTTCTTCTCCCTCTGCTTCTTCTCCCAGTTCTTCCAGATTCCAATAAGCCCCCTGCCCACAGACCTCCACAACCACCGGCCAGGGTTGTCAGAAGGGGCCCTTGTCTCCATCAACATGGGGACAAGGTCCTTTGGGATGGGGGGCACAGAGTGCAAAGCACCCACCCCCCATGTTAACGGCATGTGGCCTGGTATGGACCAGGAGGGGGAGCGCCCCCCTCCCTTTCCCTTTCCTGACCTGCCGGGCTGCATACTCGATAAGGGTCTGGTATGGATTTTGAGAGTGGGGGCACGCATTTGTTAAAAAATTTTTGCCCGGGGGTTTCCCTTAAAATCCATACCAGAGCAAAGAGTCTTGGGGGGACCCCACACCATTTTTTTTATTTTGGCGTCACGTTCCCCCTCAAGATCCTTAGAGCACAAGTCGCATGCCACAAGTCGGATCAGTTAAGATGATGATCCCGACTTCAATTCAAATCAATGGGCTGAAATTGTGCCCAAGTCGGACCAAAGTAGCGCAGGAAGCATTTTCAAAGTCGTACCGACACAAGTCGAACCAGTTAAGACAGCTCTTATAGTGAACCATTGATTTTGACATGTCATGCGACCTGTGCTCTGAAAGTCGGAGGGCTAAGGATGAGCTCCGGCGTGTTCACACAGCCAACATGCAGAGCCCGCCAGGAAGTCGGCACTGCGCTGCGCAAATCACAGGCAGTGAGACATTTCCCGATCTCTGCAGCTGCACATCGGGAAATGTCTCACTGCCTGTGATTAGCGCAGCGCAGTGCCAACTTCCTGGCGGGCTCTGCACGTGGGCTGTGCGAACACGCCGGAGCTCATCCTTACGGAGCGCATGTCGGACTAGTGTGAACCGGCCCTTAGTTATACTTTAAGATTTATTTTTATCACCCCCACCTTAACCATATCCCCTTTAGCTGCAGTGTCCAGGGGTGTACACATGTCATGGCTGTAGCAGGAGTTTCACACCCTGTCATGGTTGGTGGGTGTAGCACCCGCCAAGCATGACCCACTCAAGTGAATGATGCTGCTCTGCAAGTGCCCTGCAACCTTGTGCAGTACAGCAAACAAGGGGTTAAAGCAAGCAGCTTTAACCCCTTGGACTCCGCAAAAGCATGCAGTTGCGGGGCACTTGCAGAGTGGCCCCATTTACTTGAATGGGTCGCAATTGGCAGGCGGTAGCACCCACCCAAAGCAACAGGGGGTGTACACCTTTGGCTGCTGCCTCAGCATCTAAAAGGGGTAGGTATTGGGGGTGGTAAAACTGCTACTCAACACAGGGTTTTACCCCCCCAACTTTACATGTGAATGAGCCCTAAGGGTGCCCCTGTCGAATGTAACTAAGGGCTCATTCACAAGTGCAGCAGGTACTGCTGCTCCTCTAAAAAAAGGGATCTGAGTGTTTGACAGGTGGTGAGAAGGCGATGCGTTGCATCCTCACCGCCTGCTTTAAACCCATGATTGCTGTGCAATGCACGCGATTGTGACACAGTAGTACAGCAATTAGGTTAGGTTTAAATCAGGTGTGAGGAGGCAACGCTGGACAACACTGTGCCCGGTGTTTTTTTTTTACTTCTCCCAAGTTGCTCAGGTAGATCTCCACCTCTTTAAGGTTGCCTACCCCTGGTCTAAATTATCGGCCCTTGGTCAAGAAATTTTACTATTTCGCACAATTATCATGATACTGTGTGCCAAAATATGCTGTGCCAAAGTAGAACTGACTATGTAACAATACTACCTCATGGTGGTGGTAGAGCTTCAAAAATATCTGTGCTGAAGTTGAAATCCAGGCAGCATATAAAAATTCCCAATGAATGCATTTATATATTTAATAATAAAACTAATTGTATTTTCAATACCTTTAGTATAATTTTCTGAATTTGACATGATTTCAACCTTGTGCATTTCTTTGTACAGTATCACTCCGACTGCGAGAGGGAGGGGCAGTAATTGTTACAGGTGCCCTGTATTCACAGATGCTGATAAGGAACATACTGACAGCAGGAGAGAATAGACAGATAACTTCTGTCTGTTGCCTCCCGGTCATAGGCTGGGAGCAAGGAGGTGAATTAAGCTGGATATAGATTAGTAGATTGTCAAATGCTTTAATTTCGTTTGTTAGACTTTCTTAGCGTTAGTGGGCTGACAACGTTTTTTTTCGACCATAGTGACTAGAAAATTTTTCTCAAATGAACAAGTTTCTTACAGTGTTTCTGATTTCATTCAGTAAAGTCCATTCATTCCAAAATCTAATGTTAACCACTTGACCTCTGGAAGGGTTTACCCCCTTCATGACCAGGCCGTTTTTTGCTATTCAGCACTGTGCTACTTCAAATGGCAATTGCTCAGTCATGCAACACTGTACCCAAATTAAATTTATATATATTTTTTTCACATAAATAGCTTTCTTTTGGTGGTATTTAACCATTTGCTTAGTTACTGGGCACTTTTACTCCCTTCCTGCCCAGGCCAATTTTCCGTTTTTATCACTCTTACACTGAATGACAATTGTGCGGTCATGCAACACTGTACCCATATGAAATTTTTATCATTTTTTTCACACAACAAAGCTTTCTTTTGGTAATATTTAGTCACCACTGTGTTTTTTATTTTTTTGCTAAACAAATGAAAAAAGACTGAAAAATGTGAATTTTTTTTTTTCATAGTTTGCAAAATGTTATACTATAAATTATAACTAAACTAAAATATTTTATAAACAGGTAATTTTTCTCCTTCACTGATGTGTACTGATGAGACTGCACTGATGGGCACTGATGGGCACTGATTAGACTGCAGTGGTGGGCACTAATGAGGAGACACTGATGAGGCTGCACTAAGGGGTGGCACTGAAAGGGAACACTGATAGGCGACACTGTTGGGCACTGATAGGCGGCACTGATAGGCATTAATGAGGAGGCACTGATGAGGCTGCACTAATAGGCGGCACTGATAGGCGGCACAGTTGTGCACTGATAGATAGCACTGATATGTGACACTGACGAGGAGGCACTGATGAGCACTAGGGATGAACCCGTGGTTCGAGTTGAACATAAGTTCGACTTGAACATCTGGTGTTTGTTTGTTCTAAAATTAACCGAACATATGGGGCGTTCGCGGGAAATTTGAGCTCCGCGGAATGCCCCATAATGCACTGCGAGATTGCAGTGCATTGCTGTATGATGATTGGCCAAAGCATGCACCTGACCTGCATGCTTTGGCCAATCACAGCGCTCTACTGAGAGAGCCATAATAGGCTCAATCATGGCTCAGGGGACTAAGTCCACGCCCCACACTATATAAGGCTGCTGCTTACACGATGGCCGTATAGTGTAATGAATGAGAAAGATTAGGCAGCTTAGTTAGTGGCCTGCAGGCAGTGTATCTGAGATATATACAGTCTAGTATAGATATAGTCTAGTATATATATATATATATATATATATATATATATATATATATATATATATAACCACTTGCCCGGTGGTTGTGGGGGTCTGGGGGCGGGGGGCTTATTGGAATCTGGAAGCCCTCTTTAACAAGGGGGCCCCCAGATCCCGCCCCCCCCCATGTTAATGGGTATTGGGTACATTGTACCCCTACTAATTCACCAAAAAAAGCAAAAATGACAGGAGACAGTTTGGGACAAGCCCTTTATTAAAAAAAAAAAAGTCCTGCGATGTCCATCCATCTTCGATCACAGCGCAGACGAACCGAGAAGAAAAACGGAAAAACTCTTTTTTGTTTTTTTCTCTGGTCATTGGATGCTGTGATCGAAGATGAATGGACATTGCGGGACATTTTACATTTTTTTATTTTTTAATAAAGGACTTGTCCCAAACTGTCTACTGTCATTTTTATTTCTTTGACACTTTTTTTGGTGAATGGGTAGGGGTACATTATATCCAATACCCATTCACATGGGGGGAGGGGGGGCAGGGATATGGGGGTCCCCTTGTTAAAGGGGGCTTCCAGATTCTACTAAGCCCTCCTCCCACAGACCCCCCACAACCACCGGGCAAGGGTTGTGGGGAAGAGGCCCTTGTCCCCATCAACATGAAAATGAATAGTACTGAAGTATAGTACTGAAGAAAAAAAAGATTTTCTACCTATGTGGTGTTATTACAATTTGAATTCTATGATTCCCCAGTGTCATTGTTGCCAATTTACCCCATACTTTTTTACTGAGAAAACATATCAAATTAATTTACCGCGCACATTTTCTACTGTCAACCTAAAATATCAGAGAAGCTTCTATTAAAAACGAAAACAATCAATATTTAACAGTAGAAACAACATGCAAATGTTAAGAAACCCACAACATGTAATGTTCCTTTTTTTTATAATTAAAATCGAACAGCGTGAGATTGATTGAATGTTTGGGTGGTTTGAACACAAAGCTGCATACCTTCCACCATCAGAACTTGGGAAAGGGAGGCCGTGGCTTCTAAAAAGTACCATGGCTACATTACACTAAATATTGGCTGAGGCTTCAAATGTTACTAAACTCAATTTTTTTTATTTATTAAAATAACAAACTTGTTTTACTTACCTGCTCTGTGCAGTGGTATTGCTCAGAGTGGCCTCAATCCTCCTATTCTGGGGTTACCGGCGGTGATCTTGGCTCCTCCTCTTCTTCTGCAGGACTACCGAGCTGTGTGTCGACAGAGCCGCGCTCCATAGACTTACACAGTGGGACTTAAGGCCCGTACACACAATATGAAAATCAAAAGTGAAATTTTGTCCGATGAACGATCTGCCGATTTTTGGATCGTTAGTATGGTGCTTTTGACAGCCAATTCCGATTTTTTTGTACGACGAGGACTGGATGTGCAGACTATAAAATTTTTGTTGGATGTAAACTGAACGTCCGATTTTCGTTTAATTAGTACGGTTAATGAACTAGACTACGCATGCTCAGACACGAAAGAACACCTACAAAACTATCCAACACATTTTTACTTCTGAAGTTGAATTCTGTCATACGAGAATTTTTGTATGGTGAGTAACCTGTTCCCTTTCGACATGAGACAAGCATGCAACAAAAAACGGACGTCCGTTCGTCCGAAAATCTGATCGTGTGTACGAAGCTTTAGGCCCCCCCACTTCCTCTGATTAAAAGCTCTTGCTGCTGCTCGAATGCTGTGTAAAGAGGTTTTAAGGGGATAAAAGATGCAGCCCTGCAGAGCGCTGATCTCTTCTCCCCACTCTTCCCCTTCACACAGGGGAATGGGGGCACAGGGACACTGAAAACATTTTTTTTTACCTTTAAAGGGGTTGTAAAATCTCATATTTTTTCACCTTAATGTATCCTATGCATTAAAGTGAAAAAACTTCTGTCACTGCCCCGCCCCCCAGCCCCCCCCTGTGTTACTTACTGTCCTGTAATTTACAAGCCGGAGACGTGCTCTTCCCCTCTGCCCCCTGTCTTGGCTCTGGATTTGATAGAGTGATAGAAGCGCAGCCATTGGCTCCCGCTGCTGTCAATCAAATTCAATGACGCGGAGCGAGCCCGCAAGGTAACCCCCCTGGGAGAGTGTGGGGAGGAGCTACCAGCGCCGCCTGGGGACCCCAGAAGTCCAGAATCAGGGCCACTCTGTGCAAAACGAACTGCACAGTGGAGGTAAGTATGATATGTTTGTTATTTTAATAAATAAATAAATAAATAAATAAAATAGAAGGCTTACAATCACTTTAATGCAAGCAATGCCTTAAGATAAAAAAACTTTAACTATAGTATAAACTGCACACAGTCTGCAGTCTTTGTACCCACAAAATACCCTTTAATTACTGTGCTATGAGTAACAGTCTCAGTGACACACATAAGCCTAGAGGATCATTTTAATAAAATAAAACTGAATATAGACAGAAAGCTAACACTTTGTTTGAGCCTTTCTTAATGAAGAACTTAATTAAAATGGTTACAAACTACACAAGAATGAGTAACTGCTGAGAAAATAAGCAACCAAAGTAAACACTTAGAAGAGAAGTATGGAATTTTTTTTTTTCCTCAGTTATACTTACCTGGGTGGATGCAGCATCAGTCTGATGCTGAATCTGTTCCCCGCTGCTCTAACACTGAAATTCGAGCGATCTAGCACCGCAGATCGCTTGGTTCTCACAGCTCCCTGTGTCAGTCGGCAGCACTCTGCTCTGCCCCCTACCCCCCGCACTCACTGGAGCGCTGGGCTGTGGATGGGGCAGGAGCGACCGGCTCGCTAGGAGGCTGAGGCGGGTGCCAGTCCAGGCATGTGGGCGGATCCCAACTCCATTGTCGCAATCTTGCCCAGGGCTGGACCGGCTCTGTGACATCGGCAGACAGTAGATATCAGCTCGCTGTCTGCTGAAAACGGACCACAGGAGTGCAAAACAAACGCCACTCCTGTGATCCAAAGAGAAATGTACAGCCAAATAAGCTTTGGCTGTACTTCTCCTCAAAACTATGTAACATACAACATAGCAAATATAGATCAGTTCAATGTAACAATGTAAGCAGTATATAGAGCATTGCAGTCAGGACTATGCAAAGTACATTATAGTGCACGGAGTGCATTATGTACAGAGTGCTGGGATCAGGTAGTAACATACAGAGTTTAGGAGCCAGAGCTGTGAAGTGTCAATAGAGGGGTCAGGCGTGTGTGATATCAACAATACAGAGGTCAGAAGTATGTAATGTATAAATTGCCGGGTAAGGTGTAGGCAGGGCACACCTGTCTTTTCTATCTCAGAGTGGACATGCAGCCATAGCACACAGGATTAGAAGTATACATGGCTCAGTACATGTACACAGCATTCCCTATAATTAATTTGACTGGTTATGAGACACTTTGAAAACACACACATCACACACAATCGCTTAATTAAGATGTATCTGGGCTGTTTATCTTACATAAAATGAAAACGAGAGAAAGTTTAAAAAAAGATGCTAATTCTCAATTCTCACCTCCAGAATCCCTATTTGATATTAAATAGACTTCATTGTAATTATTTTGTTTTGGTAAATCAGAGCCATGAAAAGTAACATTTGGGGATCATGCTGACGGGCATTCTTTTTCATGCGTTTTATGTGCGCTAGGAATGATCGTCAAATCCTGGTCACTTTAAAAGAACAGTTCACATGACAGTTTATGCATTTAGGAGGAACACAGCTGAGCCCAAGCCCTCTCCAACAGTCCAGCGTAACTCCACCAACTTACACCCAGCGACAGAATAGGGTCACCTAGCATTGACCTCTTGTGTGCACTTACTGAACTCCTTCAGCTCTTCCATATCATGCAGCTAGGTACATGGGGTATTCGTACCGCTGGTTTGGTCCAAGTTGCTTTTGGGGGAACTAGAACACCCACCCACTTGCTACCAGAGGACCTGTCACCTACGCCAGGTACCACGCTTTATTTTGTTTTTATTTTTTATTTTTTTTCCTTGTAACCACGGTGGCAAGCAGAGGCTAGCACCCAGCTCTAGAATTAATGTGTGGATTGCGCTAACGTCTAAAAATATTAATTAATACCATACCACTTCTAATGACCAAAAAATAAAAATAAAATATATAAATCTATTAACTACCGGTATTTATGTGTGAACACCTTGCGGGTATTTTTCTTCGTGCTGAAAATTTATATATGTGCCCAAACTTCACCACAATATAAAACTCCTATGTAAAAAATCTTTGTGCAATCTTAACAACAAATAGTTATCAATGATTTAAAGTGCAAGTGCCAAATGTATAAAATATAGAAAAAAAATGTGAAAAAATGCAAATAAAAAAAATAAAAATAAAATTGAGGATAAGGTTGAAAATAAATCAAAATTTGCAAATATTAATATTATGTAATCAAACAACTCAGTCCATTGAGTCCATACATAAAAAATGTGTATAGCAAAGTACAGTGAATGTCCATAGTGAGTGATCAATTCCTTCCAATGGTGATGTTCCTCAGTAGTATTTAAGTGCTTCCATTTCCACCATTATAGTGACTACACCAACACCTAGTGAAATGGCCACTCACCAGATATAAACAATTATGCGCCTTTGGTTCATTAATTTCGGATAACCACTCCATTTTTGATGGGTCCAACAGCAGCCTTTCCAAGCAGTATATACTAATGCCTCTTGATCTATTGGTTCTCATGAAACATATAGATATCCATCATAGTGTAGTATGTAACTATGTTTTTATTAAAAAAGTTAAAAAACACACAATTGAACTCATATGTTCAGGTGCCTCAAGGCCGGCACCAAGCTAATCCAGCCGTGTACGTGGAGTGGGGACTATCAGTCTATCTGCCCCTATGCTTCCTCTTTGTGGCGTGAGTTCCAAGCCTCGTTCTCGTTCTTAGCAGGAAGTGACAAAACATTATCGCCCAGCAGCCTCTGCGCGTTTTGCATTTCCGTATGCGTTATCAGGAAGCTGCTGTATCAATGTCTGTCCTCCCATTTATACCCCCTTGTGGTCTTATTGGGTCCTATCAATATGTCGAGTGGCCGGAAATGACCGTTCCGCGGTACTGGAAGTAGTTTCGCCGCCATCTTAAGTGCTGGTTCGACTCAGTGATTCATTCCGCCTGCTTATGCTATGGAACCCCCCCGCTGCTACCGGGTTTTCCCCATGTAAACAGCTGGATCTGCTTTCACAATTTATGTATACAAAAACTTTTTTAAAAAGGTGCCGCTAGCCATTCATAAGGCATCACATCAAAGTTTTAAAAACTTAAATTTGTAATAAAAGACCTACTACTTCCTATATTGAAAATTACCATCTGTAAATCAACTATATATGTGTCAAGAACTTATATATGTAAGGAACAAAGCTCAATAAATTTCTAGATGTCAAACTAACTTCAGAAAACTAAAAAATAAATGAAAAATGTAAACATCAAAATGAAAAATATATAAAATAAAAATAAATAATTAATAATAAATAAAAAAAAAACACCTGAAGGACTCCAAGATGGTGAGAAATAATATTCTTTGGTCTGATGAGACCAAGATAGAACTTTTTGGCCTTAATTCTAAGCGCTATGTGTGGAGAAAACTAGGCACTGCTCATCACCTGTCCAATACAGTCCCAAAAGTGAAGCATGGTGGTGGCAGCATCATGCTGTGGGGGTGTTTTTCAGCTGCAGGGACAGGATGACTGGTTGCAATCGAGGGAAAGATGAATGCGGCCAAGTACAGGGATATCTTGGACGAAAACCTTCTCCAGAGTGCTCAGGACCTCAGACTGGGCCGAAGGTTTAGCTTCCAACAAGACAATGACCCTAAGCACACAGCTAAAATAACGAAGAAGTGGCTTCACAACAACTCTGTGACTGTTCTTGAATGGCCCAGCCAGAGCCCTGACTTAAACCCAATTGAGCATCTCTGGAGAGACCTAAAAATGGCTGTCCACCAACGTTTACCATCCAACCTGACAGAACTGGAGAGGATCTGCAAGGAGGAATGGCAGAGGATCCCCAAATCCAGGTGTGAAAAACTTGTTGCATCTTTCCCAAAAAGACTCATGGCTGTATTAGATCAAAAGGGTGCTTCTATTAAATACTGAGCAAAGGGTCTGAATACTTAGGACCATGTGATATTTCAGTTTTTCTTTTTTAATAAATCTGCAAAAATGTCAACAATTCTGTGTTTTTCTGTCAATATGGGGTGCTGTGTGTACATTAATGAGGAAAAAAATGAACTTAAATGATTTTAGCAAATGGCTGCAATATAACAAAGAGTGAAAATTTTAAGGGGCTCTGAATACTTTCCGTCCCCACTGTATATCCCTAAAGTGCTTTGAGACGCTGTGATATTTATACCCCTTTTTTATGTTTTTCACATGCTCGCCTATTCGAACGGACAGGGCTCTTGTTGTTCTACCTACATACTGGTGTCCACAACTGCACTCCAGTATGTAGGTAACATGTTTACTGCCACATGTTATGAGCTTGTCAATTTTGAATTCCTGTTTTGTTTTGTGAAGTAAAGTGTTCCTGGAATGAAGTGGTGTGTCCCTGGAATGAAGTGGTGTGTCCCTGGAATGACGTGATGTGTCCCTGGAATGAAGTGGAGTGTCCCTGGAATGAAGTGGAGTGTCCCTGTGTCCCTGCAATGAAGTGGAGTGTCCCTGGAATGAAGTGGTGTGTCCCTGGAATGAAGTGGTGTGTCCCTGGAATGAAGTGGAGTGTTCCTGGAATGAAGTAGTGTGTCCCTGGAATGAAGTAGTGTGTCCCTGGAATGAAGTGGAATGTCCATGGAATGAAGTGGTGTGTCCCTGGAATGAAGTGGAGTGTCGCTCTTTTCTTTGTTTATAGCGCATAAAATAAAAACCGCAGAGGTGATCAAATACCACCAAAAGAAAGCTCTATTTGTAGGAAAAAAAAAGGACATCAATTTTTTTTTTTTGGGTACAGTGTCGCAGGACCGCGTAATTGTCAGTTAAAACGACACAGTTCCGTATCGCAAAAAATGGCCTAGTCAGGGAGGGGGTAAATCCTCCGAAACTGAAGTGGTTAAAAAGGGACCTGGACATTACCATACACAGTAGTGGGTGAAGGAGAGGGACTGGTGTCCGGGTCAGGGACTGTTTACTGTGTCATGCTGTGTATACAGTGGGGGAGGGGTCTCTCAGCATGCAACCAGCATTCTCCCATGTCTCAGTGTAGCACACACACAGCCAGTAGACTTGTACAAACACACACTGACAGGTTAACCCCTCCCCTCACTTCCTAAGGACTCTCATGGTCCCCTCACAGCCGGTGTTCTGTCGGATAGTGCCCGCTATCGAGAAGTGCCTGGGTTGTACTGCGCATGCACCGTACGGAACAGCACAACAGCTGATTTTTTGATCAGTCGATGAAAGAAATTTTTCTGTCAGATTGTGCCTCATGCTCCCGAGGCGTGTTCATGTCGGTGAGTGGCAGTTTCGTACATCTTGGGGACGGATTTAAACATAATGGACAGTGCTGCAAGGATGAGGTGGAATTTTAAACATGGCCAGTGCTGTACTTATGAAACTATGTGCAAATTAGAGGGTCCTGCAACAAAGCTGCAACACAACATCAAAATCGGCACTGATACTGTGGCAAATGGCTTGTGTTAGCTAGCTAAATTCGCCCTGCAAACCCGCCCCTTCAGTTGACTAAACCCCCCCCCCTGCAAGCGCCCAGGAAGAATGGCAGAAAATTTTTTGTTTTGCAGCACTGTCCATCTTTAAAAATTACACCCCCATCTTTGCAGCACTGCCCATCATTTATAAGTCCGCCCCAGCATGTACACATCTGCCCCTCACTGACATGAACACGCCTCGGGAGCGCGAGGCACAATCTGACAGAAAAATTTCTTCTATTGGCTATTGTGCGCAGGCGCCGTCTCGCTGTCACAACAGCTGATCGTAAAATCAGCTGTTGTGCTGTTCCGTACGGCGCATGCGCCGTTTGTCCTGGGCACGTCTCAATAGCAGGCACTTTTTGATAGAACACCGGGTGCAATTGTTCCAGCACGGCCACAGCATTCCTAGCAGGCAGGTTAGGGAGAGGGGGAAGTGGAGAAAGTGAGTGAGAAATTAAGAAGCTGCACACACACTGCTGGCTTCATTATCTCACCTCTTTATAGACAGTGCCCTTGTTCCCCAATCCCTCACCTGACAATCTTATCTGTCCTCTATGTAGAGAGCAGAGGCTGGCCGTTCCCCCTTCCAGACACTTATACCACGTACACACAGTCGGAAATTTCCGACAACAAATATTCAATGAGAGTTGGTGTCGGAAATTCCGACCGTGTGTAGGCTCCATCGGACATTTTCCGTTGGAATTTCCGACAAACAAAATTTGAGATCTGGATCTCAAATTTTCCGACAACAATTTCTGTTGTCGGAAATTCTGATCGTGTGTCCACAATTCCGATGCACAAAATTCCACTCATGCTCAGAATCAAACAGAAGAGCACTGGCTATTGAACTTCAATTTTCTCGGTTCCTCATACGTCACCGCATTCTTGATGTTTGGAATTTCTGACATTTGTGTGACCGTGTGTATGCGGCACATGGATTTTGTTGTCGGAATGTGCGAACGTGTGTACGCAGCATTACTGTGTGATCGTCATCGTGACATCCATTGCTGCTGCCGGCTGCTCCAGGGGAATTTAGTCCCATGCTGTGAAGGGTCGGACGCCCAGAGTAGCTTGTCCCAGGGAGTTAATGAGTAGAAACTCCAGCATGTTTATATGAGATGCCCAGTCCACAGCTCAGTGAGCCAGGAAACCGGAGGTGACGCCGAAAAAGGACCGCCCACCTTCCTCCGGTCCCCGCCAATAAAAATAAAGAACAGGCGGCCAGAAACAACTCATTGAAGAGTATGAGTGTTTGCGGGCGCATTGCTTGTGCCTCGAACATGCCCTGAACACGGGCAAATCCGCTTCCCAGCTTGCAATCAGCTGATTGCAACCTGGAAAGCTTCCCATAGACTGCCATGTGTCCGGCGCCTAATCCCTCTTAAAGTGACCTTTTTTTTGTGAATAGCTTGGGGGGGGGGCGCCACTCGTGTGCCCCCTATGGACGGGCCGCCACTGTTTGTGTATAAATAAAAATATAATATAGTTCTTTCATTGTCATTAGGATGATGGTACCCCTTTACTGTATATGACTCCAGTTTTACTAGAGGCCTCTCCTTGCTTTATTCTACATGCGGTACACAGTGCAGAAGTCAAGTGTATAATATACAATATAGTGAATGCCGTGCAGGGGCCAGGAGTATAATGTACTACATAGCATGTACAGAGCAAGGGTCGGGAGTATGATGTACAACATAGTGTATACAGTGCAGAGGTCAAGAATATAATGTACAATATAGCATATACCGTGCAGGGGTCAGGAGTATAATCTACAACATAGCGTGTGTAGTGCAGGGGTACAATGTACAACACAGCGTATAGATTACAGGGGTAAACATAGCATATACAGTGTAGGGGTTATGACTATGTAAAATATAGCACTCTGAACCATGTGCAGTGGTCAGTAAATTGTGTGCCCCATGTGCTGGTCAGTGGGAGAAATTATGTCCCAAAGTTTGTGTAAGGAAGTGGAGTAACAAACCCCCCCACCTCCGTCCTAAAATGGCTAGTTCCTCTTTGCCACGACCCGCAGAGGCCCCAGAGTTCCCAGGTGTCTGTGTAGGTGCACAGTGTGGATAGTGTGGGTGCACAGTGTGTATGTATGCAGCAGGCCAGTACTGTACCTGACTTCCTTTCTAAGGAGGTACTGTCCTGCCCCTCCACAAACAGCCACATGAATGAGCCATGGGATTTGCATATGAATGTGCTGCTGGACTTGAAAATAAATAAGCCACGCTTCATTAGTATGCAAAGGCAGTTGTGGTGGGACTGTTGAATAAACAGCTGACTGTTCCATCAAATCCAGGATAGTTGGTAAGCATGCATACAATTGAATATACTTGTTTTACACTATCAAGAAGAAATATGTCATAGCATACAGTAAATGTATTTTACCTGCTAGATTTAGGCATCAAAACAGTTAAAAGTATATATTTTTAATTATAACAGTCTGTTGCAATTATACATGAGATTGCAATGTTAACAACTTTTCAAGCTAATTGGAAGGATGTGTTTTAAGGTTGACAGAAGAGAGGAGAAAACATCCATTCTGTTGTGATGCAAGACACTACAAAATGGGGATGTGGGCTGGAATTTAGTACGTCTGTACAGTTCTAAACTGGTTCTATATGTTTTTCCATTCTATTTTAGTAAAACAGATAATAATGTATCCCTCGTGATTTATAAGCTGTAATTATTTAGTGCTAAATGTTATGCGGTGCTTCTCCCCAAAAAAAGGTCATGATCTATGGTCAATCATTCTCATGACCATACAAACTCATATTAAACAGCACCCCAGGTGGAATTTAAACTCATAATGCAGAGCTGCAAATCAAGAGTGCTAATGACTAAGCTGTTGTGATGCTCCTATTCCATTGCCTGGAAGGATGATGATTGACCCTCTAACCTTAGTAAATTATGCCCGTTAACTTTTGGTACCCATCTGAAAACCTTACAAAACAGCAGTTGAAATCTGGTTTTGCTACTTCCAAGAATTATTTATATAGATTGGTGTTAGCACTAAAGAAATAACTTGAAGAAACAAAGTTAATGTAGTGCATAGAGAAGAAAAGTAAAATTTTACAGGACTACAGTGGTGCTCTGTGAAGGCTTTGTAATAAATCACCACTAGATGGTAGCATTGTATCTTATCTATCTATCTATCTATCTATCTATCTATCTATCTATCTATCTATCTATCTATCTATCTATCTATCTATCTATCTATCTATCTATCTTAAAGCGGAGTTCCACCCATTCAAGGTGGTCTTAAATGAAAGATCACCTCTCCACCCCTCGTTTTTGGCTAGTTACATTTTTCTTTTTCTTCTAACTTACCTTTTTATGAAGTACAGCCTGTACTTCCAATCCACCCGGTCCGTGGCGCAGGACGTCATATCCTCTTCTTCGGCGAGCCCCCCCGATGTCTTCTGGGACGTGTGTGTCCCAGAAGACAGCCGGCCTATCACAAAGTGCCGTACGACTCGTGCATGCGCAATAGGAAATGGGCAGTGAAGCCACAAGGCTCCGCTGCCTGTTTCCCTTAACTAGAATGGCGGCGCCTGCACCCGATCCGATGGACGGCTCTGCCTCGGGGGGCCGACATCGTGGGCACCCTGGACAGGTAGGTGTCCTTATTAAAAGTCAGCAGCTACAGTGTTTGTAGCTGCTGATTTAAAAAAAACTAATTGCGGGTGGAACACTGCTTTAATTCTGCTTTTAAGGTAACACTAACTGATAAGTACATGGATCCAAACTATTTGCCCAACCATGGGCAAACATGCTGTTCTCATAAAAGTTAATGAAAACATATCTAACACATTGATTAAGTTAACAGCTTGTATTTGTAATTTCTTGGTATTGTATAATGATAATAATAATAATATAATAATTTGGCAAAATAACATTGCAGCTTGCCTATCACTACTAGGCATCTGAGTGGTCAGTCTGCCCAAAAACGACACTTCACTTTTAGGCATTTCCTGCTGGCTTTCCACATCACTCAAAGACTGCTCCAACATCTGCTTCTATTCCCATCACGATGGAATCTCATTCTTTCATTTACGAGAGGTGTCTCAATCCACCTGTGGTGTCCTTTATAATGCAAAGCAAAAGAAAAAACAGTACTGGTCCTCCAAAGCTTGCTCCCAGAGATCCATCCCATGGGTGTACTCACAAGACATGAAAGAAATGCTCCACATAGTGCAAAATCCCTACTGAGAATATATTTAAAACAAATGATTGCATTTACATCAATATAGCAGATATTTGCATAAAAACAGCATTTTCCGACCAAGATACAGCAATCTAACCCGCACTTCCGGGAACCGGGATAAACGATGACGTTCAGCACATTGATTCTTCCTATGCGTTTTGTGACGAAAAGCGTAGGTCAGAGCGACATGCTGACATTATCGCTTGTCCCCATTCCCAGAAGTATGGGTTACATTGCTGTATGCCAGTCGGCAAAAGCTGTTTTTATGCGAATATCTGCTATATTGATGTAAGTGTAATCATTTTTTAAAAATAAATTCTCAGTAAGGATTTTACACTATGTGGAGCATTTCTTTCATGTCTTGTGAGTACACCCACGGGATTGATCTCAAGCTTTGGAGGACCAGTACCGTCCTACTTGGGAGGAGATCCTTCTGGATTCATCTGGGGAATACCCTGGCCTGGGTTGTATGGCCACATGCCCCATTGACCTTTTCTTTAATTAGAAGGTCATGTGAAGCTGGTGACCCTACGTCTTTATCATTGAGGTGGTGATGTCACAGCTGGAGTCTCTTAAAGGGGTGGTGTAATTTTTTCAGCCTTATATTTATTTATGTGATCTATTGTGACATTTAAGATATTCATTCACATCTTTTCACTTTGGACTGTATTTTCACTCATCTGGTTTGTGAATTATGATTTATGCAATTAATTTTGTTCAGGTTTAGTGATTTCAGTAATAGCGCAATTTTTAAGTTGCTAGAATAAATAATAGGATATACAGAAGGTTTATAAAACGTGAAGGCAGATTTAAATATTATGCCACTGCCATTTTTCAAATCTATAGCTAAAGTTTGGGAATGTCTTTTTTGCATAGTTAAATTGATTAAGCTTGGACTAATGTAAGTATGTATGTGCCATACCTGGCCAATTCCGATATAAACTGAAAATCACTGTAGTAGGCACCACTACTATACTGATCCTTGCTGTCTTCTATATGCTGTGCCAAGCAGCTGCCTTTCTGCATAGTGAACACAGGGGGTTGTTTGCTCTTCACTGGTGCTATTTATATAAGGTCTTGCATTTTTCTAAATTAATACAAGGCATTCTGTTATTAGACAAGGTGGGGATTCTGAGATGTCACCACCCTCTACTTTGTCCAATCAGAAAAATCTTTGAATTCTTTGAGACAATGGAAGACATTCTCCGAAAGGTGCCCAGCCCAGCAAGAAACCTTCTGTGAACCAATGTAACTGTGCAAAACAACACATCTAAACTTCAACTTTGGTCTTGCGAATCAAGAAGGCCACTCCCTAGCAACTCACAAATGTTTCAGTAGTGTGCTTGCTACTGTCACTTATCAATCAGCGGTGGGGCCTCAAGTGTTTTCTACAAGCCTGTCCCTGGTGCACAGGTACAAAATGCTTTTGGCAGCTTGTATTTGCAAAGTGCATTTTAACTACAATCATTAAGCTAAATGAAAATTCCTTTGCAAAGTGAAGAGCCTATTTGCCCTTAGTAAATCAACCCCTTCAACACATTATGAATAGGAACGAGCTGAGTTTGGCCTGATTTCTGTCCAAACACACTTCGAAAAGAACCCATTAAAAGCTGTCATATGATTGCATCCCCACTGGCCCAATCAGCTGTGGCCGTGTGTCAGGAAAGGGCCAGGGATGCTTTTGATGTCATTTACCTAATATGGCTACTTGGTCATATTAGGACAATGACATAAACCAATTATGGCCATGTGGCCATTTTGAATCAGTGATGTCATGATCATCCCAATCCTCTTGTGTAAGAGCAGCTCTGGGGCAGTGAATGACTCGGGCTGCAGCTGATTGGGCCAGCAGGGATGCGATGTGACAGCTTCCCATGGGTTCTGCTAAACTGAGTTCAGACTGAGTTTGGACTGACCTAGCTCATCTCTATTTCTGGGTCTCTGATCTTAAAACTATTCTGACTTAGCTTGGTCTATGCTTATTTCAGGGCTGCGAGTCAGAAATGAATAAAATATATAAAATTAGCTTGACAGCCAGGCAAGTAGCATTATGCAGAAGGAGGTCAGCAATGGCAATCCTCTTATTTCTATCAGCGTAGGATACCTTTAAGCCCTTACATTTCCACCAGCTATTAGAGCAATGTTGGGATGTCTCCGGGGAATTTCAGATGCTCTGCTTCTGCCTGCAGCAGTGTACGCTTACAATAAAACAGTAATCATACAATGAAACTGAATATAAGATGAGCCTCCTGTCTGCTGGATCCAGTAGAAAGTAGTACATATAGTGATGTGAGAGGCATGATCAATATAGAAAAAATTTATTTGGTATTACAATGTCTACTGTTTTCTATTTTGTCAACTCCATAGCTTTCATTCTTTTCAAATATACAGTATCTGCTTTTCTATACAACACCATCATGTTTTCTAAAATATAGTCTGCAATGTCACTGTTCCCCATCCCTTTTGGCTTTATTAGATCTATTCTTCAGAATAATTTACAGTCACATGAATGCGTTTATACAAGGTGGCTTAATAAAGGAAATGTGCTAGGAGAAATATGGAGACATTGTCAGAAAGAGAATTCTGCAGTGGCAGCATACGTTTTTTCTCAGTACAAGTTTCTTTTAAATAATGTAAAAGGGCAGTAACTTGTAACACGAAATTAAGATTTCATTTAACTGATTACGTTAAAGTCAAAATACATCAGATTTAGGAACTGAACACAAACACAAAGGGCAGTAACCTTTAACTCGAAATTAAGATTTAATTTAACTGATTAAGTTAAAATCAAAACACATCAGATTTAGGAACTGAACACAAACACATAGCTCACTGGATATTTCCCATAACACTTTTTTATATCCATGAATAAATAGAATTGCATAGGGTCCAGAATGATCCCTATGTGGGCCAAAATGTACCTCAATACTGCTGTACATGCCGGCCGACAAGCACAATCCCCACCGCTTATCTGTAAGCACAAGGCAACCACGAGTGCCTGCCACTTTCACCCTCTGAACCTAAAGGCGCCATTGCTATTACAGTTTTGGTACTATGCTATTCTGAATGCATATACAATACAAGTGTATTCAAAGGCAATTTTTATACATATTGTAAGGTAGGAAACGGTTGAAAACTTATTTTGCCTTTTGTGTCCTGTTGTTAAGATTTCCCTTTATATGCTGACCCAGAGAGCGAGAGAGTGGAAGCCATCTCTTAGTTCGCACTGGTGCAGACCCCGTCTGAAGATTTCCCATACCTTCTGTACATATTGGATATTCCATCTGACAAGAGTCACTAGGCAAATAGAAGTAGTGAATCCATTAATTCTGGACACAGCAATAAAAAAAAACCTAATATAAATAAACCCAAATAACACCTGCCCAGAGTTCATCTTCTAGTCAATATGCATAATACAGTACTGTGGGTTTACGGCTTCGGTGTCATTAATGAAGATTTCCATAAATATCTGTAAGCATCTACACGTTTCTGCTTTCATTCATATTATCAGCTCAGTATTTTTAAAGCAAGGGCAGGTTCCTTGACATGCAATGCATATTCACACATGGCTGAACAAACAATGGTTAGGATTGCCTGTAGGGTTGGAACCTAACAGTTGGAACAAATTCAAGAGCTTTATGATGGGGTCAAAACAGAATACTGCTATAAGTTGCATGGGTTTTCTGTTTTAGGCCCAGTTCACACTGGTGCGACAAGCGCTCTGACACAAGTTGCATGACATGTAAAAATCAATGTTTCTCTATGAGAGCCAAAGCTGTTCCGACTTGTGTCAGCCCGTCTTTTAAAAAGGTTCCTGCATTACTTTGGTCCGACTTGGGTCCGATTTTAGCCCACTGAATTTAATCGAAGTCGCATCCAAGTCGGAGCAGCAGTCTTAGCTGATTCGACTTACATGCCACATGTGCTCAAAGGCAATGTTAGCAATGCAAAATTTATTGAAAAAAAGAATGGCGTGGGCCCCCCCAAAAAAAAATCCATACCAGGCCCTTCGAGTCTGATATGGATTTTGAAGGAAACCCAACACCAAAATTTAAAAGAAAAATGCTGTGGAATCAATCGTTTTTGGCAACTCAATTTCATTACAGGAGCATCAGTGATGATTTGTGATCATTGTGGCATTTTGGAGCAAGATCATTTTGATTTTTATGTCAGTGTAATGTCCTGTACACACGGTCAGATTTTCCGACGGAAAATGTGTGATAGGATTTTGTTGTCGGAAATTCCGACCGTGTGTAGGCTCCATCACACATTTTCCATCGGAATTTCTTACACACAAAGTTTGAGAGCTTGCTATAAAATTTTCCGACAACAAAATCCGTTGTCGGAAATTCCGATCGTGTGTACACAAATCCGACACACAAAGTGCCACGCATGCTCAGAATAAATTAAGAGACGAAAGCTATTGGCTACTGCTTTATAGTCCCGACATACATGTTTTACGTCACCGCGTTCAGAACGATGGGATTTTCTGACAACTTTGTGTGACCGTGTGTATGCAAGACAAGTTTGAGCCAACATCCGTCGGAAAAAATCAATGGATTTTTTTGTCGGAATGTCCGATCAATGTCCGATCGTGTGTACAGGGAATAATAGTTTCAAGTTCAGTGTGAAAATAGCACGTTAGTCTGTATTTCATGACAGTTTGGGGGAGATTTACTAAAATTGATGCACCAAGAGCCTGGTGCAGCTGTGCATAGTAAACAGTCAGCTTCTATTTTTTTTTATGTTAAAGCCTAATTTTAACAAGCTGAAGTTGAAGCTAATTGGTTATGTCAGAACCTTTATGAAGAAATAGGTATATTTTCAAATTTGGAATAAGTATCTCTCATTAGTGTCCACTTGTGTCATGGGTGGAGACCTCAAGATTCTCCCATATAGAAGAGTGTATTGCTCTCATGGTTCAGAGAAGCAGGATCTCCCAATCTATGGATAGTGTAGGACCCACTAATCATGGGGTACTTTGTCACTGTAAGTGGGCTTAGCACCATATAGCAATATGGTGTGACCAAATCCCCATATTTTTTGATAATGTTTTTTTGAAAATGTTTAGGTGTTTTAAACTAGGCTTGCTGGAGGTAAATGTCTTTTTTGCATGTGTGCGCTGTAATATTTTCTTCTTCTGTTTTAGGCCCAGTTCACACTGGTGCGACAAGCGCTCTAACACAAGTTGCATGATATGTAAAAATCAATGTTTCTCTATGAGAGCCGTCTTAACTGGTCCGACTTGTGTCAGCCCGTCTTTTAGAAAGGTTCCTGCATTGCTTTGGTCCGACTTGGGTCCGATTTTAGCCCATTGAATTTAATCGAAGTCGCAACCAAGTCGGATCAGCAATCTTTTGGAGCAATTTTGGAGCAAGATCATTTTGATTTTTATGTCAGTGTAATATTTATTTATTTCAGGTACTTATATAGCGCTGTCAATTTACGCAGCGCTTTACATATTCATTGTACATTCACATCAGTCCCTACCCTCAAGGAGCTTACAATCTAAGGTCCCTAACTCACACTCATACATACTAATAGTTTCAAGTCCAGTGTGAAAATAGCACGTTAGTCTGTATTTCATGACAGTTTGGGGGAGATTTACTAAAATTGGTGCACCCAGAGCCTGGTGCAGCTGTGCATAGTAAACAATAGGCTTCTATTTTTTTATGTTAAAGCCTAATTTTAACAAGCTGAAGATGAAGCTGATTGGTTATGTCAGAAACTTTATGAAGAAATAAGTATATTTTCAAATTTGGAATCATGGATGTTTTAAGACTGAATGAGCCCCAGAGATAAAAGGTTCAATTCAGGTCACAACTAACCCTAATGTCCCGTACACGGTCAGATTTTCTGACCGAAAATGTTTGATGGGAGCCTTTTGTCGGAAATTCTGACCGCGTGCAGGCTCCATCGGACAGTTTCCATCTGAATTTTTGTCGCACAAAATTTGAGATCTGGTTCTCAAATTTTCCAACTACAAAATTCCGATTGCGTGTACAAAATTCCGATGCACAAAGTGCCACGCATGTTCGAAATCAAGCAGAAGAGCAGCACTGGCTATTGAACTACATTTTTCTCGGCTCGTCATACGTGTTGTACTTCACCGCCTTCTTGACGTTCGGAACTTCCAACTAACTTTGTGGGACCGTGTGTATGCAAGACAAGTTTGAGCCAACATCCGTCGGAAAAAAAAAAACATGGATTTTGTTGTCGGAATGTCTGATCGTATGTACAAGGCATAAGATATTCTGTGTTTCTCGCTGGAATTGCTAGGGGTTTGCAAACAAAGTGTTTACAGAACTGGTTAGAAGAACAATGGAGTGTGTTCTCCCCCCATCTGAAGCCTAGAATAAAGAAAAAAGGAGATAACTAATGCGCAAACTTATACTAAACTAAAGAATGTTGGAGTAGCTACCAACATGCAAAGTGTTCACACACAAATACATTTGAAAAAAAGGAAAGGTATGTGGCGCTAACTCAGCTCAATAATAAATAGTAAATACTAACTATATAAATGTGCAAAACAATCCTAAAGTAAATAGCACTACGGTGGGTGTGCTAGACTAACAATGAATAAAATAATTCAATATACATAACAATAATATATTACAATCATACTCTTCACAGTGTAAATAATGCAAAAATGCCTGTAAAGTGCTTCCAAGTGAAATAGGTTTAAAACATATATTCCAATAGCAGGAACCTTCTCAGTGGCAGTTCGCATAAAACGTGATAAAAATAAAAACAAAAATCCAATGACAAAAAATTTCTAGTGCCAGTTCATATGAAGAAAAAAGTGCATAAGTGCAAAAAAGTCGACAGAATAGCGCTCTCCCAGGCTAATGCTCCCACATGGACAAGGGGCAACATTGCAGCCTTCTTGGACGCTCCAGCATCCCCTGCAGGAAAAACAGCTTCTCTGTCGCCAGCAGCAACAGCCACCACCTTGGAACAGGAACCTGGGATTGCAGTGGATGAGCCTAAAACCCTCTATTGTCTGGGATTGTTGTGGATACCTGTGGGAGCCGATAGATCGTTGAGGATCCAGCATTTGCCCATTTTAGGAGCTTGACTAGACCTGTTCCTGTGAGGTGAGAGGCTGGGGCAAATGAGTGGCGCACATGGGATTGTGAAATATATTGGATGAAGTGGAAATTCTGTCGTCTTTTTTGCACTTATGCACTTTTTGCTATTTAGTGCTATTTATTTTATTTTATTTATTTTAGGATTGTTTTGCACATTTATATAGTTAGTATTTATTATTGAGCCGAGTTAGCGCCACAAACCTTTGCTTTTTGAAAATATACCAATAGGAACCTCACTATTTACTTACACACAAGAGTATATGATAGTATGACTATGACCTAAAATATCATATCACCTAAAATGGGTTCAGTAACAGTCTTATCGTCTGCTGGTGTAAGGATAATCCCATTATATACTGAGAATGTTTATTTATTATTTTTTTAGAAATATCATATATGTATAAGTAGTTTAGGTACAGAAATTATTATATTTAGATATATACTCTATCTATATATATATATATATATATATATATATATATAGTTATTGATAGCCACAGTATATGGGAAATACATCTCTGTATAATTAAGGCTATTATATTTGAAATATCGCTGCACTAGAAATGTGTGCTCTTATGTTAGCAGTTACCAGACCTCCTAAACTTTATAGATATATTAGAAACATCACATGACCATAATTGTTATAGTGAGAAATTAAACAATCTTATAACAGATTATTTATAAGAGTAATTTTGAACAGACATTCCTTGTCCTAGGACGACACCTGGTAGTAAAAGATGGCAATACTTAAACAAACATTGACCCGACGTTCACACATATGTGTTTTTTAGTGCGTTTTGTAGTTTGCAGAAACGCATTACAGTCCAGTTAACATGGTTTCCTGCGGTACTAGTTCACATCCATGCGTTTTGCGGCCGGTGCATTTTTGGAAAGGGTCGGGGACTTTTTTCCAGCGATTTGCGGCTAATAGACTTCAATGAAGCTGCACCAGAATTGCAAGTGGTGCATTTTTTATGTGATTTTTGATGTGTTTTGCGGTTCTTATTTTACCACTGTATATAGGTGGTTCTGAGCCCACCCACCCCAAAGCACATTACCTCCATGTTGATGAAGACAGGGGCCTATTCCCAACAACCCTAGACGGTGGTTATTGGAGTCTGGAAGTCCTCCTTTAAGAAGGGGGCCCCCAGATCCCGCCCCCCCATATGAATGGATATCGGGTACATCTTACCTTTACCCATTCACCAAAAAAGCAGTGAAATGTAATATAAACACAAGAGCCGGCTTTTGACAATTCCTTTATTAATAGCTCTGTCTTTCCTTCGTCTTCTCCTTCCTGCCATCTCCTCCTCGAGATGTCTCTTCCCACTGTCTTCTCCTTCCCACATCTCTTCCCGCTGTCTTCTCTTTCCCGCTGCCTCTTTCCGCTGTCTTCTCCTTCCCGCCGTGTCTTTCCGCTGTCTTCTCCTTCCCGCTGCTGTCTTCTTCCTCACCGCCGGTTACCCGCTAAAAAAATAAAAAAAGCTGCTCTTGTTCTGTTGATGTCTTCATTTGTTTTGCTGTCGCCCGCTCTCTGACGACTCTTATATAGCAATGAGCCGTGGCCATCCGATGACATCACCCGGAGATCCCGCCCCTTGTGACAAGGGTCGGGCTTTCCAGGTGATGTCATCAGATGGCCATGCCCCATTGCTATATAAGAGTCAGCAGAGAGCAGGCGACGACTCTTATATAGCAATGGGGCATGGCCATCCGATGACATCACCTGAAGAGCCTGCCCCTTGCCCCTTGTCACAAGGGGCAGGCTCTCTGGGTGATGTCATTGGATGGACATGCCCCATTGCTATATAAGAGTCGTCAGAGAGTTGGTGACAACAAAACAGATGAAGACATCAACAGAACAAGAGTGGCTTTTTAAATTTTGTGGGCAATCGACAGCAAGGAAGAAGACAGCTGCGGGAAGAGACGGCAGCGGCGGGAAGAGATGGCGGGAAGGAGAAGGCAGCGGGAAGAGACAGCTCAAGGAGGAAATGGCAGGAAGGAGAAGACAACTGAAAGAGACGGCTAAAGAAGACAGAGCTATTAATAAAGATATTGTCAAAAACCGGCTGTGTTTTTATTACATTTTACTGCTTTTTTGGTGAATGGGTAAGTGTACGATGTACCTTATACCCATTCACATAGGGGGGGACTTCCAGATTCTGATAAGCCACCTGCCTGAAGACCCCGACAACCACCGGCTAGGGTTGTCGACAAGAGGCCCTTGTCCTCATGAACATGGGGGCAAGGTGCTTTGGGGTGAGGGGCGCAGAGCAAAGCAACCCCCCCATGTTGAGGGCATGCGGCCTGGTATGGTTTAGGGAGGGGGCGCTCGCTTGTCCCCTCCCTTTCCTGACCTGTTGGGCGGCATGCTTGGACCTTGTCTGGTAAAGATTTTGGGGGGGGACCCACGCCATTTAAAAAAAAAAAATTGGCGTGGGGGTCCCCTCCAAATCCATACAAGACCTGAAGGGCCTGGTATGGACCTGGTGGTAAACCCCACGCCATTTTTTTGCACATTTTTTATTACATTGAGCTTTCAGCTGGAACCCCACTGACAGCTGATGACTCATCGGTTGTTAAGGACGCCGCGGCCGGCTTCCTGGCCCCCTCCTTAGCAACCAGCTATATTTAGTGTGTTTTACAGTGCGTTTAAAGAGAAAAAAAAAAGTAAAACGCAAAATGCATGAAAACTGCCTGCAAAAACGCATAAAAAACGCTGGTTTAAGAATGCAAAATGCTCCGAAAAACGTGCCTGAAAAACGCATCAAACGCAGCCGCATAGATGTGAACCTAGACTGAGTTAATGGTTAACGGAATTAACCAATGAAAAAGTAGATTCTACCTCCTTCTGGGCTAGGATTAGTAAAATTTTTATGAGCTTATTTTTCAGAACTGATCTGGTCTACCTTGTTCATTCTGAGCAAAATGCTCGAAGACTGGGCATACACAGTTAGACTTTTTCTTCTGCCTGCAGGCTGAATGAAAAAAAAACTAGCAGAGCCCTCCTTCCACACTATACAGCACAGATGGACAAATCTCCTGCTGTGTCTGTTGTATGGTTGCTGCAGGCTGCATTTGATTGGATGCAGCCAATGTTCGGGCAAAAAGTTTCCTGTCCAGCTCTAATGATTTTTCAAACAAAGGGTTTGGGGCGGGAGATGGCAGACAGGGTAAACCACTTGTTGGCTAGTTTCTGATGAAATTTGCATAATATATAGCCAGTTTAACAATAATCCTCTATTATTTGCCCCCTTTCAGTCTGTTTAATATCCCATTGGAAACATTTTGTTATCTCTGTTTGAGAAATGCAAAAAAAACATATATTGATCTTGTCAGAAATTTAGAGCTTTCCTCTGCATGCTTCCTGTGTTATCTCAAATAGCCCTCAAAGTTCCTAAGCTGCATTACAAAATGAATAATTGTTGTGTTGTAGAGGTATGATAGTGTGAGTGGTTGAGTAGTTCAACAAAAGACACTGGGAGGATTGACACCACCCAGTCCACAAAATGCTGTGTTTTGTCAGCCCACAAAAAATAAGAGCTGATCGCATTTCTGGCAGATCAACAGGTATTGTTCTTTACTTAAGTAAAAAAAAAAAAATATTAAGTATTAAGTTGCACATATGCGATTGATGCACAGTCTTGCATCCCCATATATGTGTACTATATACCCATTATATTGTTTTATTCCCTCATTGAATCCACTGACTCTTCCTTACTGTGTGATTACATTGGCCCTTTAATATATGGGGGTATCTACAATTCTTTGGATTCATCTATGCCTGCATACATGTCAAGTCGCATATATGCGACCAATGCATAATCGGACATTCACTTTTATCTATCCAGATGTATTTTATTGTTGAATTTATCTTGTTCCTTTAAATGTGCATAATGTTTAAACATGTGCTTAGATATATGCATGTGTAACTATACCAGTGGACACACTTCATACTCGGGTTTTTTATATACGGTTATTTCTATTAAAATTTATCAATACCTGCTTTTATTTTCACTACCACTGATACCTGAGCTAATAGTAAACAATTCCTTTCCTCTTTTGGCATAATTATATCTAACAATGTGTTCAGACCGTTGGCTTGGTAATATATGCTTTCAGATCCATTGCTGGCTCTAAGACACATAGAGCCAGCAATGGAGCTTACTAATTAGCTTATTAATTAGACCTCCCATTTAGTCCATCCCCCTCCTCTCCTCCCCTCCCTCTGGCTGCATAAAAGCTGATTCCATACACAGGGGCATAGGTCTGAAGAAGGATCGAATTGCTCATGCCTCGAAATGCATTACCACCCCTTGACGTCAGCTCGGGCGTATGCATTCCAGCGTGGTTCCGGAAGTCCATGGGCTATCTTGCTTTATCGCTTCTCCCTCTTCTGTCACAGCTGCGGGCCAGCTCTCTCTCCCCCTAGAGGCGAAGGACTCTACAGGATGCTTATAATGCTGACTGAGATGCTCATTTGATCTACTACATTGTAAGTGTTTTTAACCGCTTTTTATGAGTAAATACTCCTTAATACTGCACTTAGAAGCACCTTCTGTTTTTTACTTCAGTTTCCTCTAGACTTGTGCACAACAGAAAATTTTGTTTAGTTTCGTTTCGTGGTCATTCGTAAAATACATAATTTCGTTCTGTTATGTTCGTTATGTTACATTAATTCGTTTTCAAATCATTTGTTATTTCTGTAGAGTGTCGATATTCGTTATACTGAATCTTGAATCATGTTGAATTCATTCGTTATATCCGCTATAATTTCTTTCGTATTAATTGAAATTCGATATTTATGTATGTATATATATTCGTGATAATGATTCGTAGTTTGGAAAGTCATTTGTTTATTGAATCTATTAACACACACAATGACAATATCTCTTCTCCTCTGCTCAAATACAATACAACACCCTTCTCACTCAGTTCTCAGGAATGCACTTTGCCAGTAATCCAACCTCCAGCACAAAATTAATCAGCTGATTGGACTGTAAGATTTACTTTGAGTTGACCTTTTGTTTCATTAGATCTTTAATTAATTACCGAATCATGTCGAATTAATTAATATTATCCGCTATAATTTTTTTTCGTATAAGTTGAAATTCGTTATTTTTTATTCGGACATTCGGATGCATCCGAATGTCCGGAAGATGCAAAATTCGGCCGAATTTTGATTTGTTATGAAACAAATTGTACATGGCTCGTTACCTCCAGAGTTGCTTCCTCTTCCTGAAGTGCTGCTGCAAGTGCTCCCCCAGTCTTTCCTCCTCCTCTTAACCTGGATGTTGAAGCTGATGCTGATGTGACAAAAATCTAGTACGGTTCACTGGAGGACATTTCCTGACAGAAGTCCCCTATTCCTTTGTCCTATTGTTCTTTACTTGAAGGGTCTTCAAAGGGATAAGAAAATGTTTTATTTTACCTTGACATATGCTTTAAAGAATGCCTTTAGGGATTTAAAGTAAGGGATTAGATTTTGACTAATGGTAAATTCTGGTAAATTACCCAGGTAAGTTTACATGTTTAGGTACCAAACATAATGATTTTGGTGTGATCAATTCATCCTTGAGTATTGTCCTTTATCAGTTTTTACATCATATAGGGATTATCGGGGCCTACAGGCTCCCACAAACAACAAGCAGCACGGGCAAGGAGCATGGTACACATACAGAAATGAATTCAACAGCAGAATCACCACAGATAGAACAGCAGATATAAGGTCTATCCAAACAGTAGCCATGGAGTTCCCTTCACCCAAGGAACACTGATGAGCTTATATCCCGTATAACTTTTTCAGTACAAATGGAAAAAAAAAGGGGAAAAGATAGTGAGTGCGCTGAGTATTATCACTTTGTTGTTTGGATGTAAAATTTCGTATATGTTAAAAAACATCATGTTGATTTTATGACTATGTAATAATGTGACACAAATGCGACAAGCATTTGTGTTAAAGAGGAACTTCAGTCTTAACAAAAAATAAATAAATTAAAAGTTAGTAGCTACTCATACAGTAGCTACTGACTTAAAAAAAAAAGGACACTTACCTGTCCAAGGATCCAGTGCTATCCTCACCCAGGGTGGTTCTTTGCTGGTCTTCAGGTCCCTGGCACTCACATGCTTACTAAAGGAAGCCATCTGTGACTACTTGAGGCCTCACAGCCAGCTTCCCATTGTGCATGCATGAGCTGCGTTGCTCTTTGTGAATTGCCCCACAGCCTCCTCAGACCTGTCACATTTCCCAGAAGGTTTCGTAGGTACGGGCTAGAACTTCCTGTCTGATCACCTAGGAGAGCACAGTGGAAACTGGAGTGGGTACCTCCAATAACTAGGTGCCAGCTCCCCCCCCCCCAAATAAAAAACTCCAAAAGTGGGAGAGGAGGAGGGAAGGAGGTGTTAATGCATAACTTCCCTTTTAGGATGAGGTTACGCTTTAACTATTGAAATCAGATTTTGGGAAGCTGAAACCTTCCAGGGCTTGCCCAATATATTATAATAGCGAATTTAGAACACGCAGAATGTAAAGCTTGCCATATACAGTACTGACAAAGTTCAGTTAGTATGATATAAGATATAATATTTGCTGGTTCCTCAGATGATAATCTGAGCACCAAGAAAAACAAGAATGTGTTCTTTCTATCTCAAATTATTTTTCTTCAAGTTTTTTTTTTGAAAGGGCAAATATTGGATCTTATTTGCATTCTTTTCTGCTAACCACCTGCACTGTGAAATAATTATGTGTGTGACTCATTTGTTACATTTGCAAGATATTTTACTCACAAAGAACTTTTCTGGTGTGGCGTAAGTGCTCTGCTTCCCGTGTTACAGATTTTCATTACTCTGAAGTGTTCCTTCACACATCCACTGAAGGATTATCAGCAGCAGCAAAGCTTAGATCTCCCTCATATGAACATGCTGTGTTCTTTCATCATTATCCTGCTAAAACATATGGTCTTTTTTATTTTATGGCAATGCAAAGAGTAGTGATTATATATAAATGTTGTAACCTATAGTAACCATTTAGATTTCTCTCTTCATCAGTTTGGAAAAGTCAGGAAGGCTTTGGTGCTGCTAAGACCCCCAACACAAACTTTCCCTATAAATCTAAAACTAACCCTTTGTACAACTTAAAGCATAACTTAAGCCAAAACTTTTCCTTTTTTTTTCAAATTCTTTATTTATAGAATAAAGTATCTGTCAGAGAAGAACAATACAAACATATTCATATAATGAGAGCGGTATCTCGCTAAATACAAAGATAATATTGCCTCAGTGACAGACTATGCAAAACATCTGGTGCCCAGAAAAGACAAATGAAAACTCTTATTGAAAATCTAGGGCTAACCCTAACAAATGTTGCGGAAATCACTCAGATGGACACTCCAATTTTTCCAAATTCTTTGTTCAAGAAAGTAGGGCAAAAGAGAGAGGGGAAGGAGAAGGATGCCTAGGAGCACCAGAGAAGTGGGAAACAGATGAGGAAAGAAAGAGAGGTGCGAGGAAAAAAAAAAAAGACCCCCCCAACCAACCCCCACTAAGACAGGGAAAAGAGGGTGGTGGGACGCACCTAAGTGTCATCAAGAATGGTGAGAAGACCTCAATCCCCAGAACAATCCTCCAGAAGGGCCCAGGCCTCGTCAGAATATATTTACATGTTCCAATATGACCATGTTTTAGTATATTGCTCTCTCCTGTTTTGGGCGGTAAGTACTAGGTCCTCCAAAGCGTTAATACTCCTGACTTTGTTGAGCCACATGGAAGCCAAAACTTTTCATTTTGGGTGGAATATGGAATGGTAAAAGCACCTATCTGGTTTTAGTTCCATCTGTGCCCCACTGCGGATATTTCCCTTCACTTCCTGTTCTATAGACACAACATGAAGTGATTAAAAATCTCCCCAAGATGATGTTTATGAACTCTGTGTTGAGTTACTAATTTTAAGGTAATCACAGAGGACAAGGGGATTTAAGTAAGGAAAGGCTTCTACACAGTAAGAGCCGTGAAAATGTGGAATAGACTTTCTCAAGAGCTGGTTCTGGCCCACTCAGTATATTGTTTTAAAAAAGGCCTGGATTCTTGCCTAGATACACATAATGTAACTGGATACTAATATTTATAGGTAAAGTTGATCCAGAGAATATCCAATTGCCTGTTGGGGCATCAGGAAGGAATTTTTGGATCATGCTTTATTGAATTTTTCTTTTGCCTTTCTCTGGATCAACTGTGGGTATCGAATAGTTTATATAGGATTGTATACATTTTTTCCCTTCTATTGGTTGAACTGGATGGACTTGTGTCTTTTTTCAACCAAACTAACTATGTAATGTTGCAAAGCCTACAATCTTTCTGTAAAATAGTCCTTTCACAGTCAGTATTTTAAGTGGACCTGATGAGAAGCTCCATGTAAGGCTTTGGGCAGGCAGATGTAAAAGGACATGCATCCATTTATATCCACTTACTTACTCTAAATACATTCAGGTCTGAAAAACTAGAATGTAAAAGGATGCAGTCCTTTTCCATTTTTGCAGGCCTAAACTAGACAGATAGTTACATAGTAGGCGAGGTTGAAAAAAGACACAAGTCCATCAAGTCCAACCTATGTGAGTGATTATACTGTATGTTAGTATTAGATTGTATATCCCTGTATGTTGAGGTGCTTATCTAACAGTTTCTTGAAACTATCAATGCCCCCCACTGAGACCACCGCCTGTGGAAGGCAATTCCACATCCTTGTCGCTCTTACAGTAAAGAACCCTCTACATAGTTTAAGGTTAAACCTCTTTTCTTCTAATTTTATTGAGTGGCCACGAGTCTTGTTAAACTCCCTTCTGCGAAAAAGTTTTATCCCTATTGTGGGGTCACCTGTAGGGATGACCTGAACACCCCCCGGTTCGGTTCGCACCATAACCTGCGAACGGCCTGAAAGTTCACGCAAACTTTAGAACCCCATTAAAGTCTATGTGACTTGAACGTTCGAAATCAAAAGTGCTAATTTTAAAGGCTAATATGCAAGTTATTGTCCTAAAAAAGGGTTTGGGGACCCGGGTCCTGCCCCAGGGGACATGTATCAATGCAAAAAAAAGTTTTAAAAATGGACGTTTTTTTCGGGAGCAGTGATTTTAATGATGCTTAAAGTGAAAAAAAAGTGAAATATTCCTTTAAATATCGTACCTGGTGGGCGTCTATAGTATGCCTGTAAAGTTGCGCGTGTTTCCCGTGTTTAGAACAGTCCCTGCACAAAATGACATTTTTAAAGGAATAAAAGTAATTTAAAACTGCTTGCGGCTTTAATGTAATGTCGGGTCCCAGCAATATGGATGAAAATCAGTGAGACAAAGGGCATGGGTACCCCCCACCCCCCAGTCCATTACCAGGCCCTTTGGGTCTTGTATGGATATTAAGGGGAACCCCACACCCAAATTAAAAAAAGGAAAGGTGTGGGGCCCCCAGGCCCTATATACTCTGAACAGCAGTATACAGGTAGTGCAAACAAGACAGGGACTGTAGGTTTGTTGTTAAGTAGAATCTGTTTGTCATTTTGAACTGGTACTTTTTTAAAGTGTAGCTCCAGTCAAAAAATCTATTTTTAAGCTTTTTGGAAAACATAGGGAAGGGTTATCACCCCTGTAACATTTGTTTTACTGTCTGTGCACCTCTTCAGAAGATTTCACCTCACTTTCTGTCCCAATGTTTTTTTTTTAAATTTGGGGTTTTTAGTGAAACAAGGATTGTTGATAAAGCATCAGTGGAGAGGAGACACGTTTTTCCCATATTAACTCTTACAGGAGAGAATTTCCCTTCCTAAGGGTAGATTTCATCTCACTTCCTGTTGTCTCCTTCCGTTTGCAAGTAGGAGTCGTTTGTAAGTTGGTTGTATGAAAGTAGGGGCCGGCCCTATATACTCTGCAGAAATTGGGGCCTTAGGTGTCGGTGTTGCCACAACACTGTAAGCCATCACAGTTACTCTTGGTGGGCGCAGGAATGGGTCCTGCTGTGAAATATTAGATCAAGAATTGTAATTACATGTCCCTGTTGAACAGGGGCAGAAAAATTGGGCCTTAGGCACTGGTGCCACAACACTGCAACCCCTCACAGATGCTCTAGTTGGAGCGCAGGAATGAGCTCTGCTGAAAAGTATTACATCAAAAATTGTAAATACCAACCTCTGTTAAACAGGGACTGAAAAATTGGGCCTTGGGCACTGGTGCTGGTGCCACAACACTGCAACCCCTCACAGATACTCTAGTTGGAGCGCAGGAATGAGCCCTGCTGTAAACTATTGCATCAAAAGTTGTAATTACACGCCCTTGTTAAACAGGGGCAGCAAAAGGATCTGCAGGATCAGTGAGGCCATGCAGCGTAGGTTTGCTGAGGCATTCGGTCCAGAGTCCTCTGGGTCACTAAGGACGACATGATCCTCGGCCACCTTGAAGACTGCTTCTGATGCTGAGTGCCAGGCTCCACCTCCATGCTGACACAATCCTCCTCCTCCTCCTCGTCCTCTTCATGTGTGATCGGCGGGCACGCAGGAACACTATCTGGATAAAGGGGGCCTTGAGAGGTAAGGAAGTCCTCCTCTTCCTCCCTCTGTTCTGCCTCAAGTGCCCTGTCCATTATTCCACGCAGCGTGTGCTCCAACAGGTGGACAAGAGGGACAGTGTAACTGATGCATGCACTGTTACTGCTCACCATCCTCGTGGCCTCCTCAAATGGTGACAGGACAGTGCATGCATCCCTGATCATAGCCCACTGGCGTGGGGAAAAAAAAACAAGCTCCCCTGACACTGTCCTGGTGCCATAGTCGCATAGGTACTCATTGATGGCCCTCTGCTGTGTGTGCAGCTGCTGCAGCATGGCCAACGTTAAGTTCCACCTGGTGGGCATGTCACAGATTAGGTGGTTCTTGGGCAGGTTAAATTCCTTTTGGAGGTCAGCCAGCCGAGCACTGGCATTATATCACCTGCGAAAATGCACACAGACTTTCCTGGCCTGCCTCAGGACATCCTGTAAGCCCGGGTACCTGCCCAAGAACCGCTGCACCACCAAGTTAAGGACGTGAGCCAAACAGGGCACATGGATCAGTTGTCCCTGACGGAGGGCGGAGGTTCGTGCCATTGTCGAAAACCACCATACCTGCCTTAAGCTGGCGTGGCGCCAACCACCACTGAACCTGCCCCTGCAGAGATGACAGAATCTTTGCCCCAGTGTGGCTCCTGTCCCCCAAGCACACAGCTCAAGCACTGCATGGCATCTTTTTGCCTGCGTGCTTGCATAGCCCCTTGAACGCCTACGGAGCACCGCTGGTTCCGAGGACAAATCAGCACAGGAAGAGGCCATGGAGGAAGAAGAAGAAGAGGAGGGGGTGGAGGAGAGAGGTGTGGCAGAATCACCACTAGTAGAATTTTTGAGGCATGGTGGCGGAACAACCTCCAACACTACTGCACCCTGTCCTGCATCCTTCCTAGCTGCCAGAGGGGTCACCCAGTGCGCGGTGAAAGATAGGTAACGTCCCTGTCCATGCCTGCTGGACCATGAGTCAGCGGTAATATGCACCTTACCGCTGACTGCCCTATCCAGCGACGCCAAGACATTGCCTTCCACATGCCGGTAGAGAGCCGGAATCGCCTTCCGTGAGAAAAAGTGGCGTTTGGGAACCTGCCACTAAGGAACCTCACATTCCACAAACTCACGGAAGGGGGAAGAGTCTACCAACTGAAAAGGCAGCAGTTGAAGTGCTAGCAATTTAGCCACCTCTCTCCTATCAGGCATCCACGTGGAGTCAGTGACCTCATCATCCCCTCCCTCCGTCATCACTGGAGCAAAGCTGGCAGTATCCTGCAGCTGAGGGAACATGACTGCCAGATTGCTGTCCTTCTTGGGCACCCCCTCTCTCTGGGCTCCCGTTACTGCCTTCCTCTAGCTGGGTACCATCATCGGAGCCTTCAAAACACTGGGCATCCTCCTGGAGCATGTACCCAACACTGTGGGTAAACAGTTTGGGGGACTCCTCAGGAGGACATGGTGGGGCTAGGGAAGGAGTGACTGATGCCATTGAGCCGAGGGAAGAGGCCGCGTTGGCAGCTGCTTTGCCAGACAAATTACCCTGAGCCTGGGTGAGAGAGGATGAGGAGGATGAGGACGGCTTGGTCATCCACTCTACCAAGTCTTCGGCATGTTGCGGCTCAACACAACCAGCTGCCGAAAAAAAGGACAAGCGTGTCCCACGGCCACGTGCTGATGAGGATGCACGTCTCCATGACCAGCACTGTTGCCTCTAGACACAAAGCCTGCTTGCCCTCTTTTATTGGCTTGTGACTGTCTGCCTCTCCTTGTTGGCCTTCCAGACATACTAATGGCCTACAGTGAGATGTAGCTGCACAAAGCTGGGATGTATATATATACTGATATTGCAGCTAGCAGAATCAACTGCCTGCCTGTAGTATTATTAGTATGAGAACACCAGCAATTGTCTTCAGATAGCTTTAGGTGCACACTGTGCAGAGGACACAGTACACTAACTGTAAAATACTGTAGCTGCCTGTCTGTGGTATTAATAGGAGCAGAACAACAGCAATTGTCTTCAGGTAGCTTTAGGTGCACACTGTGCAGAGGACGCACTGCACTAACTTGTAAATACTGTAGCTGCCTGCAGTACTATTAGGATCAGAAGAACACCACCAATTTGCTTCAGGTAGCTTTAGGTGCACACTGTGCAGAGGACACACTACACTAACTTGTAAATACTGCAGCTGCCTGCAGTACTATTACGATCAGAAAAACACCACCAATTTTCTTCAGTTAGCTTTAGGTGCACACTGTGCAGAGAACACACTACACTAACTGTAAATACTGTAGCTAATAGGATCAGAAGAACACCAGCAATTTTCTTGAGGTAGCTGTAAATACTGTAAAAACACCTGCCTGCCTGTCAGTAGGAAGAGAATAACAGGAACGTATCTAGCTAAACTGAATACAGTGTGTGTATATATATATATATATATATATATATATATATATATATATATATACACAATCACACACACACACTACACCTAGGATGCATATATATATACACAATACACTGTAAGTGCAGCTAACTGACTCGCCTGCCTACTCTATCTAACTTAAATCAAATGACACTGTCTCTCTGTCTATCTCTCCGCCGCTGCCACAACACACTACACAAGGCTGCCATGCAGGCGGCCTTATATAGTGTGGGGCGTGTACTAAACCCCCTGAGCCATAATTGGCCAAAGCCACCCTGGCTTTGGCCAATTATGCCTCTCAGTTCTTACCGCGCTGTGAATGGCCAAAGCATGCGGATCATAGTGCATGCTTGGCCAATCATCAGCCAGCAATGCAATGCGATGCCGCAGTGAATTATGGGCCATGACGCGCCACTCGAATTTGGCACGAACGGCACATAACGTTCGCAATTCGGCGAACGGTCGAACATGCGATGTTCGAGTTGAACATGGGTTCGACTCGAACTCAAAGCTCATCCCTAGTCACCAGTATGGTATTTGTATATTGAAATCATATCCCCTCTCAAGCGTCTCTTCTCCAGAGAGACTATGTTCAGTGCTTGCAACCTTTCCTCATAACTAATATCCTCCAGACCCTTTATTAGCTTTGTTGCCCTTCTTTGTACTTGCTCCATTTCCAGTACATCCTTCCTGAGGACTGGTGCCCAGAACTGGACAGCATACTCTAGGTGTGGCCAGACCAGAGTCTTTTAGAGCTGGAGAATTATAATTTTATCTCTGGAATTAATCCCCTTTTTAATGTATGCCAATATTCTGTTTGCTTTGTTAGCAGCAGCTTGGCATTGCATGCCATTGCTGAGCCTATCACCTACTAGTACCCCCAGGTCCTTTTCCATCCTAGGTTCTCCCCCCAATGTATAGATTGCTTTCATATTTTTTCCACTCAAATGCATTATTTTACATTTTTCTACATTGAACCTCATTTGCCATGTAGTTGCCAATCCCATTAATTTGATTTTCTTAATTTGAGAAGTTATTGCCCTGCTTAGTTTCGTCCGCAAAGATTGGAGGTAGTCTGATGGAAATGGATGCAAATCCATTTTCATCTCGCTGCACATAGATTGAATAGGTGTAGAGAAGCTGTGGTCACGGATATCACAAAAGTGACATCTATCCTGTCCTCTGAACAAATCCCCTGCTGAATAGACTGAATACAGCCCAAGTGAAAGGACCCTAACTGTATTTCATTCACCACACAAAAAATGGCCTTCGCAGTGGAGCTACCACCTTTAACCAAGTCAATTATCCACAGCATCACATGTATTCTGAAATCCACATCCCACTGTGTTATCCACCACCACTTTCAGAAAGACTCACTCACCTGAGATGGATCTCAAAAGGTCAGATATGCATTTTCACCATTATCTCTAGAGCTCTCATTGGAAAAAAACAAACATCCAGATAATAATACCCAATTATTTAAAAAAAAATGATCTTTTTCATCATTCAGTTCAACTCAATCTTCATAAATTCTGTGGGAAGGATATAAACATAAAATACAATCCAATTTTGTAATACTGCTTTATTAGAAAAAAACTGAGTAAAAACATATATAGTAGATATGCTTACATTACATTAGTGTACTGTACACTATGGTAAACCGTAGACATGGGGATTATTTGCCTCTTAGCTGTCACAGGAAAAAGGGTCCCCACTGGAAGATCTCCCCAATTCTTGTTCTGGAGGCAACTCAAAATTCTTGTTTCTGCCTCTTTTGCAGTCCCGTTGACAATAGCCACCAGGACAAATTAAGAAGGTCTATCTCCCTAACAAGGACACATACAGCAATTACAACCACCAGGAGTTCTAACCACTCACCATTCTATTCAAAACTAAAATAAAAGGTTTGGCTTTAGATACACTTTAACCCTTTGCTTGCATACTGTATATTCTTGTCCTGCACTCATCCCCATTAATAGTGACCAACCTTCTATCTCTGAAATATTTTGAAGTCAAAGCCTTGGCACTAGAACATCCTGCTTCGTCGGAAAGGGTGACATTCCTTTGTTTTAACTAAAGAAGCTTAATTGAATAACCACTTATACTGAGACTTTATTCTTCTCAGGGACTCTTCATAACACTGACTTTTGACTTCTCTATTTATCTGCACTCTTCTAGCTGATATTCCTCTTACTCCCCCTCCCATCTCCCTGTCTCCATAACACACAATCCATTTATCTCTCCTACTTCTCCCACTTTATGAATATTTAATGATGTGAACCTATTGTATATAAATATCTGAGGGTCAATAAAATGTAATGTCTTCCATGCACCTATAGCAGTGAAAGGGTTCACCGGTTCTGCTCATCATCTCTTTCTGATCTTCATGCAGTGAATGAATTCTCTCTTTTCCTGTTCCTCTGTATTTTCTTCACCCCTGGCTGTATTTGCAGCCCCTAGCAATGTATAATTAGTGGAAATTCCCCTATAATTAGCCCAGGCAGTCCTGTGCTTGCATCTTTTAAGGAGAATATAGAATAGGGCATTGTTAGATTGACATCCCAAGGCATTCACTGAGCACAATGTTTACTGATTGCACATTTTCGGTGTATAGGCGTATGTGTTTTTATCTTTCCGTCTTTCTTTTGCACCTCTATCTCTTCAATCTCTCTCTTGCTAATTTTCCACATCCCCCTTCCATCTCCTTCTGTGCTGGCAATATTTTATATCCCTGTTAAATATTTTACATTATTTCATTTCTTGTGTTGCAATGTGTGCATAAATGAAAAACTCGAACTGGCTATAATTTAGTTTCCATATATTATACATTACGGGAATAATAGAATTTGCAATGAAAAATTCAAACTCATGGGTACTGGGGATGTAGCACCCTCCTAGCATAGGATGCTAGGTAAATTTTTTTTTTGCAAAACATTCAAAGGACAGGGGGCGCCACCACTTAAATGTAGACTTTTAATAAAAACAAATGTAAAAAGTTAAAATACGCACACATATTATTGTGCCTTCTTATTAATTTTAATGTTTTATGGCGCAAAGGCTGAATTAGAAAAATAGAAGGGGTGGGAAATACGTATCTATATCACGAGTCCCAATATATAGTCCATAAGGTCAGATATTCACTCCTATGGATGGCTGCAGCTCCTCTGATCAGAGTATAGGATAGATCCTCTGTACTTGTACACTGCAAAAAAATTTGAAAGACAAGGGGTGCCACCATATACTCGAGTATAAGCTGACCCGAATATAAGCCGAGGCACATAATTTTACCACAAAAAACTGGGAAAACGTATTGACTCGAGTGTAAGCCTAGGGTGAGAAATACGCAGCTACTGTAAGTGGAAAAGTGGGTCAACAATGCCCATTTGCAGCCTCAATGTGCCCATTTGCATGCCTCACTGTGCCCATTTGCAGCCATAGGTCCCCCCGAACTTCAAACTCGGTAGTTAAGGGTTCCTAGATGCCCCCTAGCTGCAGCCAAATTTGGGGTCTCTGGACCCAAAGGGTCCCGAAATGACATTGCTGCAGATGGACAGTTGTCCGACTTTGGGGCCCCGTAACTTGATGTGAGGCACCCCAAATTTGGTGTTAAAACCCAGTGGAACTAGCACTACAACATATTCAAAGCTGGGAATACCAGCACCAAGTAACCCCGACATACGGGGCCCAAATTCGGTTCGGAAAATGTCAAGCACTTTTCTGCAGCAGAGAATGACATTTTCTTAACCGACTTTGGGGCCACTTGGTGCTAGAAACCCCAAATGTGGTGTGCAAATCCAGTGGAACTAGCACTACAACATATACAAAGCTAGGGTCCTAGCAACAAGTGGGCCCGAGATACGGGGTTCCAAAGTCCGTTCGGAAAATGTCAAGCACTTTTCTGCAGCAGAGAATGACATTTTCCGAACTGAATTTGGGGCCCCGTATCTCGGAACCCCAGCTTTGCATATGTTGTAGTGCAAGTTCCACTGGGTCTGCACACTAAATTTGGGGTTCCTAGCACCAAGTGGCCCCGAGATACGGGGCCCCAAAGTCGGTTCGGAAAATGTCATTCTCTGCTGCTTGACTCGAGTATAAGCGAGGAGGGCATTTTCAGCACAAAAAAATGTGCTGAAAAACTTGGCTTATACTCGAGTATATACGGTAAGTGTAGACTTTTATTAATGACACATGTCCTAACCTGTAGAGTTTACCAGGGAAGGGGGCAGGTGCTGCATAGTAGTACTTAAAATTGGCTGTGGAACTTATGCAGAGCTCCTCATGGAAGCATTGCTGTGTGATGCAGGAGTTGTTGCTGGAAGTAGCCAGGAGTGGGCACACTAATTAGAACCAGCGTAGAACACACTAGCAAACTGGAACCAGAAGCATAATGATGTCAGAACATGGCAACAGGATGATGTCAATGGGAGGGGTATGTCTATGCATTTCAGGGCCTCAGAGAAAGGGGCATTCTGAGGCCCAATAATGCATAGCCACGTCACCGTCATCCGTTGCCTTGCTCTGATGTCATCACTGCGTTCCATTTTGCTGGTGCGTTCCACGCTTATTCTAACTAGTGTGCGGACTCCTGGCGACTTCCTGCATTAACTCTGCATCACCTGGCAATGCTTCTATGACGAACTTTGCATAGGTTCCACAGCTGCTTCTAGGCACTACTCTGCAACACCTAGCCGCCTCGCCCCGTTTCGGATTGTCACTTGCCACATTACCAGCATCACGTTGCGGATTGTCACTTGCCATGTCGTCTGCCAGATATCTTAACCAACTGAGGATGGACCTATTTTCTATCAATTGCTTTTTGTGAATTTTTGACATTTAAAATGAATAATATCTGTATAGAAAAACAGATGCGCACATGCCTTATAAAAAACAAAACAAAAAAAAAACACTGACAAATTAACAGAAAAGTTCTCCACCACGGAACTGTTTTTCTTTTTTTTGTAGCTGCATTTGTCCTGTTATTTTATAGTATGAGGCCTTCCAGACTCAAGGGAAACTGAGGCAAATCTATTTACTATATATTTCAATAGGAAGTGTGTTGCATGTTGGAGAACAATGTCCTCAAATAACTCCAGAGCTGATACTGTATATACCTGAAAAACCATATTAAAACTATTATATGTACTAAAAATCTTTTTTTTTTATTCACTGATATTTCAAAAGTGATACTTTTTAGTGGTTTATTTTACTTTTTGATTTAATCTCTATTATAAAGAAAACATAATATTTTTGAATTACAATGTATTTACAATCTACCTTTAGGCTCCGTTCACATTTTGCTTAGCAGGAAAGAGCGTACCCACTTCGCAATTTTCAAAGATCACTTCTCACGCGATTTTGTGTGTCACATCGGGCAGCCTATTTACTTGCATGGCCTGCCCTATGAGTGTTTGTTGCCCAAAAAGAAGCTCCTGTTTCCTTCACAGGTGACAAATTTCACATGGTTTTTAAAGGCACGGTTTGCAGCGATTGCCATGGGATCCTGTTACATGGCAATCATGGCAGAATCACATCACTTTTGAGGTGCCATTAGGCATAATGGAAGGTGTGGCATCAGTGCATGTAATTGCATTTAATATTAATTTTCAGCATCTCAGATTTCAGGGCCCCGGTGTCTATTATAAACCCTTCCACTGTCACAGTAAGCAATCTCTGAAAGAGATGGTGTAGTAGTCAGTATTAAGAAAAAAAAAACTATAACATACAGTAGAGTTGTTATAGCAAGACTAATGATCATTACAGTATCATATTTGTTAACAGTACTGCACACACTTACAATGAGCCCCTAAGGGCTCATTTACACCAGAGGCGAGGTTGAACGTGTTTTTAAATTAACAAATTTAAATTACAAAAGAAAACAAATTTATTTTTATGTATTTCAATGAGCCTAATTTACACTATTATGCCCTGTACACAGGGTCGGATTTTCCGACGGAAAATATGTAATAGGACCTTGTCGGAAATTCCGACCGTGTGTAGGCTCCATCGCACATTTTCTATCGGATTTTCCGACACACAAAGTTTGAGAGCAGGCTATAAAATTTTCCGACAACAAAATCCGTTGTCGGAATTTCCGATCGTGTGTACACAAATCCGACGCACAAAGTGCCACGCATGCTCAGAATAAATAAAGAGATGAAAGCTATTGGCTACTGCCCCATTTATAGTCCCGATGTACGTGTTTTACGTCACCGCGTTCAGAATGATCGGATTTTACGACAACTTTGTGTGACCGTGTGTATGCAAGACAAGTTTGAGCCAACATTCGTCGGAAAAAATCCTAGGATTTTGTTGTCGGAATGTCCGATCGTGTGTACGGGGCATTACACTGCTTTCATGCGTGTTTAAAAAAAGTACATCATGCTGCATTTTTTTACTCATAAACACGCGTAAATGCACATGAACACACTGCAAACACATGTAAATGCAAAAAAAACCATAAATAAAGCCTAAAAATTGCACCCCAAATACACTGCAAACGCAACAAAATTGTAGTGCAAACACATTACAAATGCATGTAAAGGAGATACTATAGTTTTTTTTTTTTTTTAACCTGAAGACTGTTAGGAAAACAGGGTGATGGCCAGGATGACCAGAAACACGGAGGGCAATAAATCTACACTAAAACAGCTAAACAAATTTTTTTCATTCCACAGCCTGAAAAAGAAGAGCTGTGACTAGCAACAACAACAATTATGAAGTTCTCCTCTGTTATGTTTGACTGTCATCAGTTCGTCTTAGCTTAGTCTTAGATTAGGAGGAACAGGGTCATTAGCAACCTCTGCAGTCCATAAAGGGTTAGTTTACTTTAGTTCTTTTTGCAGGGCTTCTAGGATTGGAGAAATGCTCTGTGCCTGGGCTGACCAATAAGAATCGCTCTATTCCATCCTGCATACCCTGCAAAAAGAAGATCAAGAAGGGTGGTGCTTGCAAACCCCTGGACCACTGCACCAGCTGTGTGGGCACTGACAGCTCATCACCCATCGAGGACAAAGGGGGTGTGGAGGCTGTAGGGAGTTAGTTCACCTTTTCATTCGTTAATTTTTTTGAAAAGGTGAACTTACACTCTAAAGTAGTGTTTCTCAACTCCAGTCCTCAAGGCGCCCCAACATGTCATGTTTTCAGGCTGTCCATTATTTTGCACAGGTGATTTGATCAGTTTCCCTGCCTTAGTAATTACCACAGCCATTTCATCTGAAGGCAATCCTAAAAACATGACCTGTTGGGCTCGCCTAGGAATTAAAAAAAGAAAACTACCTGTGCAGTGCTCCTACTCACACTGCAAGGGTTAAATGCTCATTAAGGCTGCCTTTACACTGAGCCTGGGTTTACAATAGCGCAATCTTAGAGATTGCATGTGATTCACACCCGCACTGCAGGTACCGATCACATGCGATCTCTGAGCAATGCGAGTTTAGCCATACAGTTGTATGGCTGAACTCGCATTGGATTCGCACAGAAAATAGTGCAGGGACTTGTTTTTCCCCACACTAGAATCAGATTGCATGGGTGTTCTCACCTATATGATCCCATTCCTGTGCAAGTTCACAGTTCGCACTGCGATCTGTGAACTAAAATGGGGGTGTCATTAACTTTGTTAATGACACCCACAGCGGTTTGCACAAAGCAATGTGAACTGCCTGCATGAGAGGAGCGATGCCAGCGCCCGTTCCCGCATCGCACTAGTATGAACCCAGAATGAAGGTGGTTTTCAGGCATTTTAGCGCTAGAAATAGCGCTTGTAAGGCACCAGAAAAATGCCTCTCATGCCTCCCCAGTGTGAAAGCCCGAACGTTTTCACACTGAGGTGATGCGCTTGCAGGACGTTAGAAAAAGTCCTGCAAGCAGCATCTTTGGGGCGGTTTGGGAGCGGTGTATACACCGCTCCTAAACTGCCCCTGAATATTGGAATGCATGGGCAGCGCTTCCGAAGTGCCGCAGCACTGGCTGTTTTAACCCTTTCTTCGGCCACTAGCGGCTGTTAAGCACCTCTAAAATTATGGTAAAACACCACTAAAACGAGCGGCGCTTTACCGCCAAACCCGCCGCGGCCGCAGTGTAAGAGTAGCCTAAAGCCTCGTGCACACAATCAAATTTTCGGACGTTTGTTTTTTGTTGCATGCTAGTCTCATGTCGAAAGTGAAGAGGTTACTCACCATATGAAAATTCTCGTACGAGAGAATACAACGTTAGAAGTGGCGTAACGTGTTGAATAGTTTTGTATGTATTCTTTTGTTTCTGAGAATGCGTAGTCTTGTTCTTAAGATTTTTTTCGTACGAAAACCATACTAATTAAACGAAAATCAGACATTCAGGTTTAGTCTGAGTTCACGTCTGACAAAAATGTTAGTCTGCACATCCAGCTTTTTATTGTACTTAATGACATGATTGTGCAATTGCAGTCCAGAACAAAGTGAATAGTAAAGTACATTATTGCTAAGTTATTACTAAGCATTATTATCAATTATTATTGCTGGAGTGAATAGTAAGGTAAGTATTACACCTTACTCCTCATCCCCTGGAGTTGAGGAGCATTTAACCCTGGCAGTGTGTGTGTGTGTGTGTGTGGGGGGGGGGGGGGGGCATTGCAAATGTTTTTTTTTTTCTATTATGCCTGTTGTTGGGCTTTCAGAATACAGTGATGTACAGTGGGGACGGAAAGTATTCAGACCCCTTTAAATTTTTCACTCTTTGTTATATTGCAGCCATTTGCTAAAATCATTTATGTTCATTTTTTTTCCTCATTAATGTACACACAGCACCCCATATTGACAGAAAAACACAGAATTGTTGACATTTTTGCAGATTTATTAAAAAAGAAAAACTGAAATATCACATGGTCCTAAGTATTCAGACCCTTTGCCCAGTATTTAGTAGAAGCACCCTTTTTATCTAATACAGCCATGAGTCTTTTTGGGAAAGATGCAACAAGTTTTTCACACCTGGATTTGGGGATCCTCTGCCATTGCTCCTTACAGATCCTCTCCAGTTCTGTCAGGTTGAATGGTAAACGTTGGTGGACAGCCATTTTTAAGTCTCTCCAGAGATGCTCAATTGGGTTTAAGTCAGGGCTCTGGCTGGGCCATTCAAGAACAGTTACGGAGTTGTTGTGAAGTCACTCCTTCAGGTTTTCGTCCAGGATATCCCTGTACGTGGCCGCATTCATCTTTCCCTCAATTGCAACCAGTCGTCCTGTCCCTGCAGCTGAAAAACACTCCCACAGCATAATGCTGCCACCACCATGCTTCACTGTTGGGACTGTATTGAACAGGTGATGAGCAGTGCCTGGTTTTCTCCACACATACCACTTAGAATTAAGGCCAAAAAGTTCTATCTTGGTCTCATCAGACCATAGAATTTTATTTCTCACCATCTTGGAGTCCTTCGGGTGTTTATTATCAAACTCCATGCGGGCTTTCATGTGTTTTGCACTGAGGAGAGGCTTCCGTCGGGCCACTCTGCCATAAAGCCCCCACTGCATCTCTGGAGCTCAGCCACAGTGATCTTTGGGTTCTTCCTTACCTCTCTCACCAAGGCTCTTCTCCCCCGATAGTTCAGCTCTAGGAAGGGTTCTGGTCATCCCAAACGTCTTCTATTTAAGGATTATGGAGGCCACTGTGCTCTTAGGAACCTTAAGTGCAGCAGAATTTTTTTGTAACCTTGACCAGATCTGTGCCTTGCCACAATTCTGTCTCTGAGCTCTTCAGGCAGCTCCTTTGACCTCATGATTCTCATTTGCTCTGACATGCACTGTGAGCTGTAAGGTCTTATATAGACAGGTGTGTGGCTTTCCTAATCAAGTCCAATCAGTATAATCAAACACAGCTAGACTCAAATGAAGGTGTAGAACCATCTCAAGGATGATCAGAACAAAAGGACAGCACCTGAGTTAAATATATGAGTGTCACAGCAAAGGGTCTGGATACTTAGGACCATGTGATATTTCAGTTTTTCTTTTTTAATAAATCTTCAAAAATGTCAACAATTCTGTGTTTTTCTGTCAATACGGGGTGCTGTGTGTACAATAATGAGAAAAAAAAGAACTTAAATGATTTTAGCAAATGGCTGCAATATAACAGAGTGAAAAATTTAAGGGGGTCTGAATACTTTCCTTTTCCACTGTATATATATATATATATATATATATATATATATATATATATATATATATATATATATATATATGTGATATTTTCACATGAACACAGGTTTTCTGTGTTTAAATTGCCATAACAGACCCCCTAATGAATCTCCCTTGCACCCTTATGCCTTATAGCAGCTACATGGGCTGCTTTGGCTATTGTTACATCATGGAGCTAGAGAGACAGTAAATTGGAAAGAACACATCACAGTACTTTAGCAACCTTACAGTTGCTATCATATACAACTGAACATTGAAGTTATGATAGGGCACCTCCTACTGACCTTCATATGTCTGTAGTTTATACTTGTTGAAAGCAGAAAACCCTTTAATGTTAGTATATGTGTGTTCATTGCAGTTCTGCTGTTATATAATTATGTGTTATTTGTTGATATACTGTTAGATGTGTTCGATAATGAGTACTTGAAGTGGTTGGGCTATATCTCCTGGCAAAAGAGGAAGCTGGGTCAAAATGCTGACTGCCTCATAAATTCTTATAGTTTTTTATTCATGTCATTTGAAGTAAACTGTAGGTTTTTTTAATTTGATTTATAGATTTGCCACATTCACATGTAAAAAAAAGAAAAAAAAAAAGGACACTCTGTTCTGGGTTGGACATTCTGACAGTAGTAAATGTATTTCAGGAAGCCTCTTATGCATTGAGAAACAATCATCCACCCTCCTTGCTTGCAGTTATAATCTTCTGTAATTTCCCCCTGCATTAAAGTGATTGTAAACCCTTACATGTACCCAGTGAAGATACACATAGATGAAAAAAACATAAGATGTAGTTGAAATTACTCTGCAGAGCTTAGTGAGGAGAGCTCTGAGAGCTGATTGGAGGTAAAGGACACACCCCCTCCACACAGTGCACAGGAACAGAGCAGAGGCTGTCAATCAGCTGACGCTCCCTCCCCGGTCACCTTTTTTCTCTTGGTGTCAAGAAAACTTATCAGAAGTGATTCATGCTGATAGCAGAGGAATAAAGCAGCAGACAAAAGTGACACTTAGGAATGAGCCAAACACCTCCCGGTTCGGTTCGCACCAGAACTTGCAAACAGGCAAAACATTTGGGTGAACGCCATTAAAGTCTATGGAACATGAACATGAAAAATCAAAAGTGCTCATTTTAAAGGCTTATATGCAAGTTATTGTCATAGAAAGTTTTTGGGGACCTGGGTCCTGCCTCAGGGGACATGGATCAATGCAAAAAAAAAGTTTTAAAAATGGCTGTTTTTTTCAGGAGCAGTGATTTTAATAATGCTTAAAGTGAAACAATAAAAAATAAATATTCCTTTAAATAACATGACTGGGGGTGTCCTTAGTATGCCTGTAAAGTAGCACATCTTTCCCATGTTTAGAACAGTACCGCAGCAAAATTACATTTCTAAAGGAAAAAATGTCATTTAAAACTGCTCACGGCTGTAATGTATTGTCGAATCCCGGCAATATAGATAAAAATCATTGAAAAAAATGCCATGGGTCCCCTCGAGTCCATTACCAGGCCCTTCGGGTCTGGTATGGATATAAGGGGAACCCTGCGCCAACATTTTTAAAAAAATGGCGTAGAGGTCCCCCTCCCAAAATCCATACTAGACCCCTATCCAAGCACACAACCTGGCAGGCCGCAGGAAAAGGGGGGAGACGAGAGAGTTGAACTGTACCAGGCCACATGCCCTCAAAATGGGGAGGATGCTTTGGGGTCCCCCAAAGCACCTTGTCCCCATCCCCACAACCCTTGCCCAGTGGTTGTAGGGATCTGCAGATGGGGGGCTTATCGGAATCTGAAAGCTCCCTTTAACAAGCAGACCCCCAGATCCGGTCCTCCTCATGTGAATGGGTATCGGGTACATTGTACCCATACACATTCACCAAAAAAAGTCTCAAAATGGTAAAAATGACAGAAGACAGTTTGGGACAAGTCCTTTATTTAAAAAAAAAAAGTGTCCCGTGATGTCCATTCATCCTTGATCACAGCGTCCGACGACCCAAGAAAAAAAAAAAAAAGAAACCGGAAAAAAAAAGGCGCCTCGATGGGAGGCTCCCACTGACTGCAGGCTTTCTCCAATGACAGCTGTTATATAGCTGAGGGTGGAGCCACCCGGTGACTTAGACGGGTGACCCCGCACCCTTCTGATGTCATGTAACGTCAGAGGAGGGTGGGGTCAGCTATATAACAGCTGTCATTGGAAAAAGCCTGCAGTCAGCGGGAGCCACCCATCGAAGCAGAGTTTTTTCCGTTTTTTTTTACTCGGGTTGTGGGACGCTGTGATCGTGGATGAATGGACATCGCAGGACACTTTTTTTTTAAAATAAACTGTCTCCTGTCATTTTTTCACTTAGCTCGGGGTTCCCCTTAAAATCCATACCAGACCTGAATGGCCTGGTATGGATTTTGGGGGGACCCCCCATGCATTTTTTTTTTTTTTTTTTAATTTAATGCAGGGTTCACCTTAATATCCATACCAGACCCAAAGGGCCTGGTAATGGACTGGGGGGGGACCCATGCCATTTTTTTCAATAATTTTTATCTATATTGCTGGGATCTGGCAATACAGTACATCCGCGAGCAGTTAAATTAAATGTTTTCCTTTACAAATGTAATTTTGCTGCACTCATTTATAAAACATTGTACGGCTGCCATGTAAGCAGCCTTACATAGTGTGGGGCGTGGACTCAGCACCTGAGCCATGATTTGTCAAAGGCACCCTCCCTTTGGTCAATCATGGCTCTCACAGCAGAGCGCGCTGTGATTGGCCAAAGCATGCAGGTCAGGTGCATGCTTTGGCCATTCACCAGTCATCAATGCACTGCGATCCGCACTCTGCACTGCGATCGCGCCGATTGGCCATACTCAGTGTCTGCTGGCCACCCACGATCGTTCCCCTCAAAGACAGAACAGGGATCTGCCAAAGTAAGCAAGGCAGATCTCCATTCTGTCAGCGGATGACACAGAGATTCTGTCTTTCTGCTATGCAGGAAGACGGATCTGTGTGTTGTCCCAGGCAGCCCATCCCCTATACAGTTAGTAAACACACCCAGGGAACACAGTTAACTGTTTGATTGCCCCTGATGTTAACCCTTCCCTGCCATTGCCATTAGTACATGTCAGTGAATATTTTTAGCACTGACCACTGTAATAATGTCACTGGTTCCCACAAAAGTGTCAAAAATGTCAGTTAGGTGTCCAATCTGTGCGCCGCAATGTCTCAGTCCAACTAAAAATTGCAGATCACCGCCTGTACTAGTAAAAAAAAAAAAAAATTATAATAATAATTAAAAAGACCATGAATCTATCCCCTACTTTGTAGCTGTGGTAACATTGGTGCAAACCAATCAATAAACGCTTATTGGGATTTTTTTTTTACCAAAAATATGTAGCAGAATACAAATTGGCCTAAACTTTTTATTGGGTATGTTTTATAGCAGAAAATAAAAAATATTGCTTTTTTTTTTTTAAATTGTCGGCTTTTTTTGTTTATAGGGCAAAAAAAAAACCCGCAGAGGTGATCAAATACTACCAAAAGAAAGTTCTATTTGTGGAAAAAAAGGACATTAATTTTATTTGGGTACAGCATCGCAAGAACGCGCAATTGTCAGCTAAAATAACGCCTGGTCATTAAGGGGGTAAATCCTTCCAGGGCCGAAGTGGTTAAACATGATCCGTAGCTTTAGCCATAGCATAACAGTCCATATTTTAGAATGTCAGTCTATAGACATCTTTATTAGAATATTAAAAATAGAAGAAAAGAACATTAACATTTGGTTTTTACACCTCCAGTCAGGTTCTTGGATAAACAGCATTTAGCTCAACACATTTCATGACATCTGGAGTTTCAGTGAAATCTGCCCCCCCCCCCCCCCCCCCCCCCACCACAAAAGGCACACAAACTTCCATTTAAAGCCGAGCAACAGGATAAGTAAATATTGTCTAAATACAAGAAACTTGGAATATTTACTTAGGGCTGGGTGCACACTTGTGCGATCACAGACGTCGCATGTGATTCCCACCGCATTGCTGGGCAGATCACATGCGATTTCTGTGCGATGCAAATTCATCGCTTTCGCACCAAAATGGTGCAGGACCTTTTTATTGGTCCACACTGGAATCGGATCGCATGGGTTTTCACACCTATGCAATCCGATTCCAGCACCATTTCACAGTTCGCATTGCGATCTGCAAACCAATCTGGGGGTGTCATTAACTTTACAATGACATCCACAGCGGTTCGCAGATGTCAGTGTGAACCACTCAGGTGCGATTTGGGAACCTGCACAGGATTCCCAGGGTTTCCCGCATCACACCAGTGTGAACCCAGCCTAAATTTTGGTGTGCTTTGTGTATTTCTTCCTGATGTGTGCTGTAATCCACTGTGAAACTTTGTGTCAGGTTCACCTGCTGGTGGCACAGTGGTTCTCTGAGCAGAAAACTGTAGTTTTAGTGTCCACCAGCAGGCGTCTCCTAGTCGCCAGCAGGTTCCAGCAATCAGCTCCACCTGGCCACAGAGGAGGGTACTTAAGTCCCACCTCTGCTATTGCTCCTTGCATCAGTGTTTATATTGCCTTGCTTGCTATCAAGTTCCCGAAGGGGTTGTAAACACTCGTGTTTTTTTCAACTTTATGCATCCTATGCATTAAGGTGAATAAACACCTGGAAGTCACCAGCCCCCGTTTTACTTACCTGAGCCCTGTATTTCCCTTGGCGGACACACGCTGTCTCTCTCTCCACGGGGTGCGCAGCCCTTGGCTCCTGCTGCTGTCAATCAAATCCAATGCCAGAGGCGGGGCCGAGTACGGCATTCGCGTCTATGGATGCAAATGCCGGACTCGGGAGCATGCCCGCAAGGTAACCCCCCTGGGAGAGTGCTACTCCTAGGGGGTTATCTGATGTGGGGAGGAGCCGCGAGAGCTGCCGGGGGACCCCAGAAGAGCAGGTTCGGGGCCACTCTGTGCAAAACGAGCTGCACAGTGGAGGTAAGTATGATAGGTTTGTTATTTAAAAAATAAAAAAAACAAGGTTTACAATCATTTTAATGCCTGTTTATTCTGCTACTAAGCTAGCCTTGCATCCAGAACTCCATGTTCTGCTGCCTTACTTCTGCTCCACTTGTTCCTGTGCCCAGTCCTGATTCTCCCCTATTCTGGAGGTTGGCTTCAAAGTGGTGTCCTCTCAGAACTTCAAACAAGATGCATTACACAAATGGATATTTTATTCATCGTTACATAGGTCCTTCTTGGTCACCTGCTCAGGTCTGAGTGAATGCAAAGCGTTCTCTGATTTGAGTGTGACATCATTTGTAAGGCAAGGCAGATAAGCCTTGCTATTTATTGTTTTTGGTTTGATGGCACCTTATGTGGAGTGGTTCAGCAAATGGTGTTTGCCTAGGATATGCTATTTGTTTTTATTGAGAGCACACACCTACTGTATATACTGTTCCTAACACAGAAGAGAAACTCCTCAGGTGAATACTAAGCAGACTATAGATATACTGTGTAAAATGACAAAAGACACTAAGGCTGGGTTCACACCATCGTCACATGCGGCTCCCAGCAGGGGTCCTGTGCATCCTGTTTTACCGTTTCAGGTACGATTTCAGCTCGAATTTTGGACTGAATTCGGACCTGAAACGGACCAAAAGACGCACAGGACTGTGCAAATTCGTACCAGAGCCTTAGCTATTGCAAATTGGATGCGGGGAACCCCATAGTTGCCAACATTGTAAAAAAAATTATAAGGACACTTTTTTGGCTGTAGGCGGAATCTTATTATAATTAGGGTGAGGGGCATGCATTTGTGGGAGTGGCATAGAAAAATGTGGCACGCTGCTGCGAAAAATGGGCGTGGTTTACATGAAATAGTGGGTGTGACTTAAATGGGCATGGCTCAAAGGGGGTGTGGTTAGAGTCTGAGATGAATGAGGGAAGGAGGGAGAAAGAAAGGGATAAAGAGGGAGAGAGAGAGAAAGAAAGAAAGGAAGTAGGAGAGAAGGAAAGAAAGAAAGAAAGAAAGAAAGAAAGAAAGAAAGAAAGAAAGAAAGAAAGAAAGAAAGAAAGAAAGAAAGAAAGAAAGAAAGAAAGAAAGAAAGAAAGAAAGAGGGAGGGAAGGAGAGAGAAGGAAGGAAAGATGGAGGGGCAGCAGGCCCAGATCCTACACCAAAACAGAAATGTGTATTCCAGAGTTTAACAAATCAGAAGATAAAGATACTCCAAACACCTGGTGTTAGCGCTTCAATCATCCCGGCACCATGGTTGTTATGGTGTCAGGATGATTGAAGCACATTATTTCTATTATTACATTGTAATATAAAATGAAATCATTCAACTCACCATAATGCATAATCAGTGGGACCCCCCAGCAGAGTCCGTCCTTGCATCAGGTGCCCCCAGCAGAGTCCGTCCTTGCATCGGGTGCCCCCAGCAGAGTCCGTCCTTGCATCGGGTGCCCCCAGCAGAGTCCGTCCTTTCATCGGGTGGCCCCAGCAGAGTTCGTCCTTACATCAGGTGCCCCCAGCAGAGTCCCTCCTTACATCAGGCATCCCCATAGGAGTCCCTCCTTACATCAGATGTCCCCCCATTGCCCCATTGGAGTCCCCCTTACAGCAGGTGTCCCCCGATTGGAGCCCCCCTTACATCAGGTGTCCCCCCATAAGAGCCCCCCTTAATCAGGCATCCCCCTATTGGAGCCCCCTTACATCAGGCCACCCCCCATGGGAGCCCCCCTTATATCAGTCGTCCTCCCATTGGAGCCCCCCTTACATCAGTCGCCCCCCATTGGAGCCTCCTTACATCAGGTATAGCAGTGTCTCCGCCGCCATTACGGTCTCCCCATTCCCTGAGGGGGAACAAAATAGAGGCGGAGCCGGCCACGTGGCTACAATAGAAATTAAGCTGAGGCGCCGCCCACCCCCGTCCCTTTCCATAACAGTTCAGAGACTGACCGGCAGCGGGGCAGGGGGTGGGCGGCGCCGCCGCTTAATTTCTATTGTAGCCACCCGTGTTCTTCTTCTGGTCTTCTTAAAAATGGCGGCCGGCACAGACATTGTCTGTGCCGGCCGCAGACCTCTAGCGGCGGAAGTGAAAAATCAGGAAAAAACAGGTTTCCCGGGACACAATAAAATCGGGGAAAAGGGTCTAAATCCCGGTAATGTCCCGGGAAATTCGGGACAGTTGGCAAGTATGGAACCCTCATCCAATTCGCAATGGTGTGAACCCAGCCTAAAGGTGGACTGAAAGTGGTATAAGAGGTCCACTGTGCCAAATTCATAAAATCTTGTTTAAACAGAGATAGTTGCACTATCCAACAGCAACTTTCAATGTTGTCCTGGCTTCTTCAGCCTGGCAAATTCCCTCGCCCCATCCCCCCCCCCCGTTATGTAATTCTAGTTAACACCAGTCTTAATGACACCTTGAGTTACGTACAGGAATTAACATCTGTTTTAAATGTATGGCATTGGTAACTAGATCGTGGTATTTAGACATCCCAAAAGGGATTAAATACCAGAGAATTCCTTATTATCAGATGAACTGAAGAAGTCAATTGTATGAGCAATGAATCCGTTTTAATAATAAATATGGTCAGTGCACTTGATTTCCTTTTCCTCTTTAACACTATAATTTACAATTCTTCTCTGTGCCACAATCCATTTACTATAAGATTGTAGTAATTTGCAAAGATTGTACCAACTTTTTAACACAGGACCTCATTTACTTAAAATGTATATCCAGCCAAAACTTTTTTTTTTCAGTTTTAGATTGAGTGAGGAAGGATTAACCCTATGTTCACACCTATGCTTTTTTTTTTTGCGTTTTCCATTTTTTAAAAATGCACTACAGTCCATTTCACATGGTACACGTTCACAGCTATGGGTTTTTCATCTGGTGCATTTTTTTGGAAAGGGTCGGGGACTTTTTTCCCACAGTAGATTGTGTTTTGCGTGTAATAGACTTTAATGGAGTGGCACCAGACCTGGTATGGATTGGGGGGGCCCCCATGCTGTCTTTTTCACAATTTTTTTAGAAGGCGATTCTTTTTTTAGTCCTTACATAGAGTGCAAAGTCCAATCACTCCAGCAGTGCTTCACCAAAGAAATTCAACATTCTCCCAATGTTAGTTGTGCATGTAAAGATCAGAGCAGCCGAATCCCATACACTGGTACTAATTACTTTGTAGATGTTAGCTTGTAATTTACTTCAACACACCACAGGTGAAAGAAAGTGTCTCCCCTTATGCCACCTCACTCACTGCTATTTTTGCCTCTCATCTCTGATCGGCAAATATGCTTAGTGATCCAGAAATCCACACTACAGCAAACTGCCATTTTCAGGGTCCGCTGGAAATGCAAGCATAAGGGACACAGGCAATACCTATAGCGTAATTTCATTTCACATACTTTATTAAAACTACTAAAATTACACTCACAATATATATGTTATAAACACGCTCATAAATAATAAGCCAGGGATAGGCCGTTTGTATCAAAACCTTGTCTCACCGCTCTCTTGGTCCAACGTCAAATCCGGCCGTCGCTCTGACGTCACTCCTTATTGCCGTACAGTCACATCTTGACATTTCATCGTTCTGACTTCCTCTGAAGACGTGTTGCATGTGAAAACACATAAAAAATGTGGGCTTAAAAACGCAAAACGCACCCCAAAACGGGGCTAAAAAATGCATTAACCGCATAGATGTGAACCTAGACTCAAACCCCTGTTGCTTTCACTGCTTTTTTTTCTTTCTTTTTTACCAGACATTAGGTGAAAATCTCCAATGGCAACACAGAGAGAATTAAATGTTTTTGTTTTTTTTATGTAGCACTAACTCTCGGTGGAGCTGCTGTTTTAAAGCGGGCTGTTACCTTCACTCTCGATACCTCTGTTTCACCGGCACCGGGTCTAGGGTCCCGTTGAGTTTACCTCTGGATGATATAAGCACCAAGCACTTGAGTATATTTTCCAATGCTTTAATGAACAAGTAATAAAGGAAGTAGCAGGAAAGAGGCAGAAGGAAAGTTGCAGGGAAGCTCAAATACCTTTCCTTAGTATTCTTTAGAACATTCTTTGGAATTGAACACTTGTAGTTGAATGCACCCCCTTGCAGGATTCAATCTTTGCCCGCCTGGATAGGCCTCTCTCACTTGCCTAGCAGCCAGTACGCAGCACGAACAAAAGTCTCTGCCACAGACTAGTTTGGAACAAAACCCGTACGATCCTCTGCCACAGGATGTATTGGTTTGCAATGAATGTCAGACACAGTACTTGAACCTTTAAGCCGACCCGGCAGTACTATGCAGTAAGATTACTTCAGGATACGTCCTCCTACCGAGTCACCAGGCCCCTCTCCACACCAGCAATCTGCATGATCCTTCCATGACGGGTCCTCCCCTGGGATCTCCTCAGTTGTCCAGGTTCTTCACTTAGGATAGACAGCTCAGAACCATTCCTCTGCTGCTGTGGTAGGCCCTAGACAGGCTTCTGGGCCCACTCACATGCCGCAGCGACGCGGGCTTCCGGAACGGAGGACCACGAGGTGGTCCTCTTAACGCATACCTGTCAGCCAGGAGGGCCAGCAGGTGGCTTAAAACGAGCACCTAAATACCGTCTGTCCCATAAATACCCTCTCCCAGAATGCAACTCGGAGGACCACCTCCACCGAGTTGTCTCCGGGACAGAGGAGCACTCATACGCTTCAACACATTGCCTTTCCAACACCAGCCCATGGTCACAATGACTCCCACCGGCGCAGTGTGGAACTACACACAACTCAGCCAAGCTGGAACAGAGGCAAATCTAACTTCCTCTAACAAGTAACCCACAAGATTTACCTATCAGCGGTAGATTAAAAATCTACCAGCGCTACATACTCCCCCCACTACAATAGACGTTGTCCTCAACATCTGTCAAAAAAAAATAAAAATAACTCCTAAGCCTGAGAGCAGGTATTTGAGCTTAAAACTCAGCTTAAAAAAGCTTAAAAAAAAGAAGACAGTAGGGAGATATTACAATTTCAACATTTTTCTTTTAAACAATATGTTCACATCCGTAAACAAAACCACATTAATACTGTTGCAACCCCACTATCTATCTAGCTGAAAAGCCTAACAGCTTGATAGCAGGTCCACTTGCTCCTGAAAAAAACCAAAGTTAAACTCACACACAAGATATATACAGTTTTAGGAGCAAAGTCTCATTCTTAAAAAAAAAATGAAACTCTCTTCCTATAATCTTTCCTATGTTCCCACTAAGGAACCAACTAGAATAACTTGAGGAGTCCATCCCTATATATATTTAGGTATGTTATATCTTTAAATGAAAGAAGTCCAGCTAGCGAAAAAACTAGCCTTGGATTTAGAAACACAGAGCTGAACACCAAGTCTTGACCTCGAAGATCTCTGAACACTGACACTATCTATCTACATACCCCACAGTTCTTTATCCATAATCACCAGTAGAACCGAGGATCTGGCAGTGTCAGTGATTTTCCTTGTTTATCCACTGTAGTGATAAAGTACACCACATCATCTTTTCCTGGTCTGCAAATGACCACTTTGTCAGCATGAATGTGCCGACTATAGTTCCGGTGTAGGTAACATCCACTGAAGCGTTCATCAATAGCGACAGAATATCCAGTTTTCCCGAAAGGCTTAGGCACAGACAAATAGTCCCAAACAGCTTCACTGTACCACAGCTCCCGGTTAGCTTCAATCTCTTGCATAATGTCCTAGGTAACATATGGGAACTCCAAACCATATTCCCTGGCCACACGCTTGTTAAGCATTCCCTGTAAAAATGTGCAAGTTTGGGCATCGATCTATTTTTCCCCAAACCAGGGGGCACACAAGAGTTCAATGACTTGCTCACCATAGACCCGACGGGTGTCGGCAACAAAGTAGTAACTTTAGGCAATGTCTCCCCAACAGTACTGTGTGGCTCCACACAAGGTGATGTTCTCCCAGAATTCAGGGCTGTCCATTCTGAGAAAGTTAAGGCAGAAGTAACGTCTTCAACCTGGGCCCATAACAGTTCTTGTGACATTGTCTCAAATAAATCATCATCACCGGAGAGATCCGACATGGAATCTATCTCCGAATCTCTCAACTCAAATATTTACACAAAGTCCCAGATACATTCCCCTGTGAACTCTCACCCATTCCTGACGTGGACTTCTCCGGTTCGGGCAGTCTCTGGGGTAGGCCTCGACCATGGCCGCGGGAAGCCTTTACATATCCCACCTTCCTTTGGACAGCTACAACAGGGATAGGCGTAGTGGATGCGGAAATCAAGGTAATGTCCGCTGATGAGTCGGTTACAGCAGTATCTCTCTCAGGAACACTTTCGGTGACAACAAGCGAAATCACAGCCTGTCGTTCTTTTTCAGCAATAGTAGCAGCTTCTACTGTGGCGATACCTGTAGCCCAGTCCATACGATAAGCACGGGGCGACATGGTAGGTTGCTCCACCACAAACAAATATTCTCCACATTGCGAGCAGCAAACAAATGAACGGAGATGTATGACCAGTCCTTCACACTTGTGGCAAAGCATGCCCAGTCCTTCAATATCTCCAACTGTATAAAAAACAAACCTTCCCTGCGGTTTCAGACGAATTCCGGTATCTGTAAGCAAGGTTCCGGTCAGCATAGCACCCAAAGCGGCGCTGGTAGTGAACATCCCAGGCCCCACAGTTGGTTGCATAACCGAAAAAGACATGGCCACACTCTGATCCTCTCCGCACGATCACGAGCCTCTCTTCTACTCTGGTGCCAACACACACATACACGCGTCCCACGCGGTATCAAGTAGGCTAGGCTCCTCCCACTTGCTCCTCTGATCACGTAGCTCCCGGGCTTTCACTGGCGCCCACCGCCTTCGCAGTCAGAAATAAAGTCCTGCAACTTTTTAATTCTTCTTCTCCTGAGAAATTGACAGAGTCCAGCTCTCACCGTAAACTCCCGGTGAAACACTTCTAAAGGTTGCGAGAACTGATGGCCAACTACGCCCCCACATGTAGCACTAACTCTCGGTGGAGCTGCTGGTTTAAAGCGGGCTGTTACCTTCACTCTCGATACCTCTGTTTCACCGGCACCGGGTCTAGGGTCCCGTTGAGTTTACCTCTGGATGATATAAGCACCAAGCACTTGAGTATATTTTCCAATGCTTTAATGAACAACTAATAAAGGAAGTAGCAGGAAAGAGGCAGAAGGAAAGTTGCAGGGAAGCTCAAATACCTTTCCTTAGTATTCTTTAGAACATTCTTTGGAATTGAACACTTGTAGTTGAATGCACCCCCCTTGTGGGATTCAATCTTTGCCTGCCTGGATAGGCCTCTCTCACTTGCCTAGCAGCCAGTACGCAGCACGAACAAAAGTCTCTGCCACAGACTTGTTTGGATCAAAACCCGTACGATCCTCTGCCACAGGATGTATTGGTTTGTGATGAATGTCAGACACAGTACTTGAACCTTTAAGCCGACCCGGCAGTACTATGCAGTAAGTTTACTTCAGGATACGTCCTCCAACCGAGTCACCAGGCCCCTCTCCAGACCAGCACTCTGCATGATCCTTCCATAATGGGTCCTCCCCTGGGATCTCCTCGGTTGTCCAGCTTCTTCACTCAGGATAGACAGCTCAGGACCATTCCTCTGCTGCTGTGGTAGGCCCCAGACAAGCTTCTGGGCCCACTAACACGCCGCAGCGACGTGGGCCTCCGGAACGGAGGACCACGAGGTGGTACTCTTAACGCATACCTGTCGGCCAGGAGGGCCAGCAGGTGGCTGAAAACGAACCCCTAAACATGGCGTCTGTCCCATAAATACCCTCTCCCAGAATGCAACTCGGAGGACCACCTCCACCGAGTTGTCTCCGGGACAGAGGAGCACTCATACGCTTCAACACGTTGCCTTTCCAACACCAGCCCATGGTGACAACGACACCCACCGGCGCAGTGTGGAACTACACGCAACTCAGCCAAGCTGGAACAGAGGCAAATCTAACTTCCTCTAACAAGTAACCCACAAGATTTACCTATCAGCGGTAGATTAAAAATCTACCAGCGCTACATTTAGAAGAAGAGTTGTCTTTTTTTTAGAAAGCTGTCTGTGTCCCCATTGCAGAATTTGCCCTGCTTTATGTGTGGTGAAACCACTGCCATTGTAAATGTAAAGAAAGGGGGAATAGCAGGAAAAACCTTAAAGCAGTATTAATACCAAAACCAAAAATTTTATATTTTGAAGCTTACCAATCCTTAGATATGGTGGCTGCATTAGTTTTACTTTTTAAGCGTTCTCCCTCTGTTTTCACCTGGTGATCTGACCAGTAACACACCTAAATGCCCCCACTCTGGATGAAAGCGCACAGGGGCACCTTTGGACAGCAGTGTTATGCCCTGTACACACGGTCGGATTTTCCGATGGAAAATGTGTGATAGGACCCTGTTGTCGGAAATTCAGACCGTGTGTAGGCTCCATCACTCATTTTTCATCGTAATTTCCGCATACAAATTTTGAGAACTTGCTATAAAATTTTCCGACAACAAAATCCGTTGTCGGAAATTCCGATCGTGTGTACACAAATCCGACGCACAAAGTGCCACGCATGCTCAGAATAAATTAAGAGACGAAAGCTATTGGCTACTGACCTGTTTATAGTCCCGACGTACGTGTTTTACGTCACCACGTTCAGAAAGATCGGATTTTCCGTCAACTTTGTCCGACCGTGTGTATGCAAGACAAGTTTGAGCCAACATCCGTCGGAAAAAATCCATGGATTTTGTTGTCGGAATGTCCGATCAATGTCCGACCGTGTGTACAGGGCATAAGTGTGTTAGATGTACTAGCAAATATACATACACTGACAAATCGAAGCCAAATTTCAGCTCAAACCGCAGTTACACCAGCAGTTTCTTCCTTTTGCAATAAAGGCTTTACATGAATAAATAAAAGCTAATCATTGTGAGTACCCCTGTCAGTGGTAAATGGTTTGTCTCAACACTTTAACGGCTACAGTTGCAGGAGAGCTTATTCTGTTAAAAAACATCAAACTTACTGGCCAAATCACCAGATAAAGAGAAAAGAGAAAGAAAGACAGCCTAAAAAAGAAAACTAGCGCAGCCAGCACATCTAAGAAATGGTAAGCTACAATATATTAGATGTTTGCTTTTGGGTTTAATACTGTTTTAAAGGGGTTCTAGCCCTTACCAATACTATCTGCAATAAAAGCGTTCTCTGTTTGACTTAGCTAATCAGATTTAGGGCCAATTCACACAGGAAAGGACAGCTGTTGCAGCGCTTTGCCTCTCCTGCAGCTGTCCGTTCTTGACTGCGGTAGTGGGTAGACAAAGGAGTACTGCATGACTCCGAAACGTTGCACTATGCTGTTTATGATGTGATCTTTCTTTAATAAAAAAAAAAAACTTTGGACGTAATTGAAGATCCTAGGTGTGCTGGCAAATGTCTACATTATATTGTGTATGTTCCAGTATCCAGCTGGTGGTCGCTACAGAACCCGTTACCTTCAGAGCCCATTCCAGGAATTGTGTGCGATGGGAATATGGACTGTGCAGTGTGAATGGGACCATTGTTTTCTGTGTGTCCTTGTGGTGAAAGGCGTTTAGCAATCTCAGCAAATTGTGTAAATTGACCGTAAGACTGGATTCACGCTGTGTAAGGAGTGGCTTGCAGCAGGGGGTCCAGTGCATCCCCCGTCCACCATTTCAGGTCAGAATTTTGGCTTAATTCGGACCTGAAATGGAGCCTAAGACGCACAGGATTCTTCTGCAGAGTACTTCGTGGCCGCCCCGGGGATGTGTGAACCGGCACTATTGGGAGACGGTCACACTCTCATGTCATGAGAATTGGAAACCACATCCAATTCTCAATAGTGTGAACCCAGCCTTAAAGTGATTGTAAAGGATCAATCCAAATTGATATATATATACTCGAAACTCGATGCACAAAATAACATACACTAAAAAAACAAATAAAATATGAAAAACTGTGCCAATCAATATAAGTGAGCAAAACAGCAATTGAACAAAGTCCACGTAAAGGGATTCATATAGTGCACAAAAGTAAATAAAACAATATGTGTAAAGTTCACATATGATGAACGCTGAGTCCAATTCCAAAGGTGAAAAAAGAAGAAAGAAAAAAGGGAACCACTAAAGTTGAGGACTGAAAGTTGATTCCACCACCACCGAGGAGACGAGGGATAGGTCTCTCCTTAGGGCACACACCAAAGATAATGGAGACCCTTACCAAATATGATGGACCTCCTATCAGTTGCAAGGTTGCCTGCAGAAATAACCCTCTGCGGGGTCTCAGACCAATCCAAGATGCCAATACTCCCAGGCCCCTAGCGTCCTTCTCCCTCCTTGCGCCATTTAACCGTCCAATATGTAGAGAGACTTTCATTCCGATGAAAAAGCCAATACACTCTCTCGGACCGGAACAGGCCATGAAAAGGATAAAACAGGAGCTCCTATAGTGTGTTATCCCTGAACACTATAAGGTTTATTCATAAAAAAGGTTCAAGATATACATACAAAAAGTTATATAAAAAAATGTTTTGCCAGCAATAAAATTACAAAACATACGCCCATGCTTCCAGGGTCACGTAAAGCATGGTGAAGTCAATGCGTAGCTCCACCCTGACATGTTTCGTCACAAGTGACGTTCTCAAAGGGCACGGGCGACGCACTGAACTGTCACCTTGAGTGCTCACGGGGAAGCAACCAAGCCTCTTTCCCGTCTAGCGGCCATATTAGTGAGAAAAGACCAACCCTCATTTTCAGTTGTTGTAGGTGGGAAAAGAGGCAGATGCATAACCAATTTTCCTCACCACTACCCGCCTTCTTTCCACATAGGGCTAGCAGAAACCAAGCCTCATTCTCATAACAAGCCATATCTGGAAGGCGAGCACAGGCAACTAAAGCATATACTTAATCAAATATTCATACACATAGTCGATAACATTGAAACAAACGTCATATCTCACTGAATCTCTGAGCCATTCGGCCCATGATGCAGTTGAAAAAGACGATGGTATAGCACATGGTATTAGTTGTAAATAAGAATTAAACGTAAATCAAATTGGTTTTATAATTAAAAATTGGGACATGAGATGTCACCACCAAAAACACACAGATATAAAAATTACGCATATATTTGTATATAACAAAAAAGCACCTTAGATTTTAAGAATCCAATAAGGTCAAAGGTGAAATATTACATATAAAGGAACCAATTGGATAAGATAAAAAGATGCACTCTGAGATTCAATTAGAGATACAACATCTATTTGTACAAATGAAATATAAAGTGAAACTGTAAGCCAATACATTTAATAACAGTCAGGGCAAAACTAGCTCACTCAAAGCTCCCCCCATTTAATTCCAACACAGATTAAGAACTGTCAATAAAGGCATTAATCTCGATGTCAACATTCAAACCTAAGGGCCTGAGACATTTGACTTGATAGATCCAGCTCATTTCGAGTTTGGATATGGCCCTTCTTTTGGGGCCACCTCTCCAATGAGGCTTGAGTTTATCAATTGGACTCAGCGTTCATCATTTGTGAACTTTACACATATTGTTTTATTTACTTTTGTGCACTATATGAATCCCTTTACGTGGACTTTGTTCAATTGCTGTTTTGCTCCCTTATATTGATTGGCACAGCTTTTCATATTTTATTTGTTTATTTAGTGTATGTTATTGTGTGCATTGGGTTTCGAGTATAAATATCAATTTGGATTGATTTATTCATTTATTAGTGCGACCATTTTCCTTATATTACATTTCTTTCTGCATGGATATCACATATTTTTTGTGTCGCAGCTTTCTTTTCACAGGGGTATACATATTTTTCACTATTTACTTATAGCACAGTATATGTTTTCCCTATCTAACATTGTAAAGGATCGTTTTTAATTTTTTTAAAATAACAAACATATCATACTTACTTCCACTGTGCAGTTCGTTTGGCACAGAGTGGCCCCGAACATCCTCTTCTGGGGTCCCCTGGTGACTTTTACGGCTCCTCTCCGCATCAGACTACCTCCTAGGAGAAGTGCTCTCCCTGGGGGTTACCTTGGGTGACACGCTTCCGAGTCCAGCATTTGCCTCCACAGACACGAATGTCGGACTCGGCCCCGCCCCCTGGGTCATTGGATTTGATTGACAGCAGCGGGAGCAAATGGCTGCGCTGCTATCAATCTATCCAATCAAGAGCCGGGACCCTGTGGAGAGAGGGACAGCGCATCCCCGCCGAGGAGATGAAGGGGCTCAGGTAAGTAAAATGGGGGGGCCAGTGACTGCCAGGTGTTTTTTCACCTTAATGTCTAGGATGCATTAAGGTGAAAAAACAAGAGGATTTACAACCCCTATAAGGCTCATGCACACGATCAGAAAATTGGAAGTAATATTTTATCCGATGAACGATCTGTCGATTTTCAGATCCTTAGTATGGTGCTTTCGACAGCCGATTCGGAATTTTCTGACGACAAAAACTTGATGTGCAGGCTATAAAATTTTTGTCGTGTGTGAACACAACGTCCGCTTTTCATTTAATTAGTACAGTTTTCGTCCGGAAAAAAAAAAATCATAAGCGCAAGACTAGGCATTCTCAGAAACGAAAGAACACATACGAAACAATTTAACACATTACATCACTTCTGACGGTGAATTTGGTTGTACGAGAATTTTTGTGTGTTGAGTAACCTCTTCACTTTCGATATGAGACTAGCATGCATCAAAAAACTGGCGAAAATTTGGCCAATAATCTGATTGTGTGTACTAGGCTTTAATCTGTATTCTGTAGGATGCTGACTCAAGCCGTTTTTGAATGTGACTGGTGGATTAGGGGAACACTTCCAGTCATTCTTTTGGATGCTGCTAAACGAGATCCATGTGCACCAGGTTAAGCCTATTTAAAGCATATAGCCAGTGATGATTAGAGACAAGATTTATGATCCTGAACAGGGAAATAGAAGGACACCACATTATTTAAAGCCAAACATATTCTGTAAAAATCAGGATGTTCTGAAATACCAAAGGCAACAATAAGCATTTTTTGCTGCTACAAAATGAGTAAGCAAGTATATTAGTGAAACTTTAACTGTTACAAATTTTTCCAACTTTTGGTTGTTGACATTCAAGCTTCTGGTATCAAGGCCAGTCCATATTGATAAAATAGTGCTTTACAATCTCAGTTGTGTTTGAAACATTGGATTTCAGTCTAATGGAAACAAGAGTACGAGTTGTGCATTTGCTTGTAGAGGAGCTGCCAAAGGCAGCAGCCAATCTATGTTGAAAAAATAAAATGAGTATATTATGTTGATGTAAAACAAACAATATATAATATGCCAATAAAAGTGTTCCTATAAGAAAATAAAAGAAAAAAAAAAGTTAAAGCCTTTACCTTAGATTACAACAGCAGTTGTCATCTTAACTTATATGCTTTGATTTCTTTTTACTGTAGTGAGTGCATTTTCTGTTTGAATTTCATATGATTTGCTAAATGCATTTGCATATCTTGCTATCCTTAGAGGTAAATAGTTAGCAAAATCACCCATCTTTAGAGACGCTTAGAAAATGGTAGATTTTTAAGCCTACACAGCTTATTTCCCTCAAGGTGTACATATTGATCTACTGTTCTATCAGCTATATGATAAGGGATGTATGGATCAGTTACAGATTTTTCCCTGTAGCCAACTGTGTACCAGAGATTTAATATTTTTTATGAGAGATGCATATAACTTGCATAAAACTGCTTTAATACACATAGGGGTTGATTTACTAAAACTGGAACACTCAGAATCCAGTACAGCTGTGCATGGTAGCCAATCAGCTTTTAACTTCAGTTTGTTCAATTAAGCTTTGACAACAAAACCTGGAAGCTGATTGGCTACCATGCACAGCTGCACCAGATTTTGCACTCTCCAATTTTAGTAAATCAAACCCATGGTCTAATAGCGAGCACACCCCAGCATTATTCGCAATAGCAGGAGATTGTGACCAACTCTCTATGGAGCCAGTTCACATATTTCCACAGCAGCTCCGGTGCGATATGTACAGGAAAGCTGTGCGTCTTTTGGTTTGTTTCAGGTCAAAGATTCAGGCTGAATCGGACCTGAAATGGTGAACAAGGACGCACTGGACTCCTGCTGTGAGCTGCTGCATGCTCATATGTGACCCAGCCTAAAGCAACACCTTTTTTTTAACAGACTTATTGAAAGAACTGCATGTTCAGATAGATGGAAAGCACTTTTTCTGATAAATTCCTTGGATATGGATATTTATTGCTTTGCGATCTGGGCACAGGCACTTTTCAGCATGGGACTTTTAGATTCAGCCTAAACTCTTACTTCTGGTAAGATAGTTAGTTTTTGGAGCTAGCTTGGCTTTAGTAGTGTTGACAGGCTTTGGGCTTGTTTCAGGTCATCAGTTTAACATGTGTTATAGGTGCTTTTGGGATCATTACTTATGAAGTTACTTATTCATGTTTTATGTTTGGTGACAAAGATCTATGACCAAAAATCCCATAAAAGGCTTTCAGTACCTAAAAATTAAAGTACCAGGATTTGAACACTTTTGGAAGATTGTATCAGTACAGTGTTTTACAGGATTTTGTAAAAATGTCAAAGATAAGCACTTTTTGTTTCAGGGTGACAACACTAAAATGATGTTTAGCAATTGGCAATAGGGATATCAGCCTTCTATGCATACTCTTTCAGATGACTTTTGACCCATGAGGTCTGCTCATTCCTTTTGTATTTTTTTTCCCACAACATTTCTTTTTTTTTTAAACACATGTAGCTTTGCAGATCTGATGAATAATTACCTATATCCTCCCTCTCCCAAATGCAGATGGCAAGCAATACATTTTTTTCATTTTGGTCATCACCACTTTAACATGCTTCATTACAAGCTTAGGATACACCAGCAAAGATAAACCAATGCAAACATTTTGCAACTCGCATATGAATCAGCTGCTTCTGACTTGGATTATAAAGCTTTCAGACTGGAAGAAGGAATTGTGTACCTAGTAAATAAACAAAAACATTACTAATTCAATGCCATTCTTGCACCAGAAATCTGGCTTCTAACTGGCCATCATTTAGATAAAAAAGAAAGGAAACAATCTAAACATTTTATACAAAGCATATGCAATATGAACTATATAATGCATATACTATCCATCCAATGCAGTGGTCATTTAAAAGGTGTTTAGCCCTATCTGAAAAATGTTTAATAGGGCTTCCCAGGAAATATAGTAAGCCATTGGGTAATTCAACCTTCAGCCTTTTAGTTTGCTCGGAGCTGAAATATTAGTTTTAGGTCAAATTACTTAGAACCCCCAAATATTTTTTTTTTTTTTTTAGCAGAGACCCTAGAGAACAAAATGTCGGTCGTTGAAATTTTTTATGTCACGCGGTTTTTGCACAGCGGTTTTTCAAACGCAATTTTTTTTTTTAGAAAATACACATTCATGAATTGAAAGAAACAAAACATAACATATACCCCAATTTTTTTTGTACAGTATGAAAGATGTTACGCTGCGTAAATAGATACCTAACATGTTATGCTTTAAAATTGCACACGGTTGTAGAATGGTGCCAAACCATGGTACTTAAAAATCTCCATCGGTAATGTGTTATAATTTCTGCAGGTTACCAGTTTAAAGTTTCAGAGGAGCTCTAGTCCTTGAATTATTGCTCTCTCTCTGACATTTACGACGATACCTCACATGTGTGGTTTGAACACCGTGTACATGTGTGGGCTTGACCTACGTACGTGTTCACCACTGCACGTGAGCACGTGGGGATAGGTGTGCTTTAAAAAAAAAAATGTATTATTATTTATACATATTCCACTTTTTTTTATTTTTACACTTTTCCTTATTTTTTTTTGATCACTTTTAGTGCTATCACAAGAAATGTAAATATCCCCATGCGATAGCAATACAGCATGACAGGTCCTCTTTATGGAGAGATTTGCGGTCAATAAGACCCAAATCTCTCCTCTATATTTAAAAGCAAATGATCAAAAAGAAAAAAAAAAATTTGCTTTAAGAAAAGAACCGGAAGTCACATCACGATGTCGCTCTGGGCCTTCAAGAACATAGAGGTGGCCTGCGGCCATTTTTCCATTGCTTATCTATATGGCAAGCCACCACTGGTGCTGGATGGTTTTCCGGGCTCATCGATTGGTAACACAAACCCAAGAACCATTGGGAAGCAGTGGGGGGGTGGGTGGCAAAATCCGCCACGGGGATCACTTTTATCTGAAAGTCCGGCGCCTGAGGGAAATGAAAATACTGGGGTTGTGGCATCTAGCTGCAGCCATAACTCCGGTATTGAACATTAAACAAATGACGTATTTTCACAGTTAGGCGTTCGGCAAATGGTTAGAGATGGTCAGCTGCACCTTTAAATTAATCTGTACTAAAACATGTGAATTGACACCAGGAATAATTGTAGGCAGCTAGAGTTTCTGCATTTGCACGTTTCTGGCATCCCAAAACCCCAATGTGTTGTTATATGCAAATACTGAATTCTGAAACTAAAGTCCACCCAAGGCCCTACCCCTCCTTCACTTCAATGTTAGTCAATAAGACTGTTCACCAACCCAATTCAAAAACATAAATGTACCTAATAGCTTACCAGTTCTTAGGCATGATGGCTATATTTGTTTTATTTTATAAAACGTTTTTTCCTGGTGATCCTGCCAGTAACACACTTCCTGTCCTAAAACACATCCTCCTCTTTTCATCTCCATTACATGGGCCTTGTAGTTTAGAAAAGATAGATTGCAAAGAGATAACATTGTTTGCGATTTTAGTTCATCTCACAGGAAGTGACAAGGACACCGAATTTGTGGCAAGTTTAACGGGTATTTCTGTATTTGCAGAAAATGTAATTAGCCTGAACAAAAGAAGACTAAGGTAAACTGCAGTGTATTAAATGTAAAAAGAAATTCGGACCATGTTTATAATTGCCAATGAAAAACACCAACTATAATGAAAAGCAGCTAACACAATATGTGATATCCCATATAAATCTTTTAAAACAGATAGAAGTGTAGCACTAATGAAGCCAACAAAGAAAATGTGAATCTGCAAATCTATTTTTTATTAAAGATGAATTAAAAACATTCACACTGAACTCTAAAAACAGCGCTGTATAAAGAATCTCAATCCGGGAGACACAGTGACACACTTCCGAATTTAAACGTTAACCTGACTCTTGCTGCTGTCAATCAAACTCCTCTGAGAAGGGAGCGGAGGCATGGCTTACTGGTACTGTGTGTGTCTATGGATGCACACAGCCCACTTCAGAGTGCGTGTGCCTCCATATTACCTGGTTTGCTAAAGAGGCACCCAGAGGAGGAAGGAGTGGACAGAGCCGACAGAGGACTGTCAAAGAGGAGGTAAGGGACCTCACTGTGTAATATCGTTGCACAGAGCAGGTAAGTATAACTTTAAAAAAAAAATAATTAAAAAAATTATCCTTTTTAAGCCCTGGTTCACATTGATGCGATCTGACATCAAATCGCATTCCATATCTGCGGCAATTGCCGGAAATGGCAGCGTCCAAATCGGTGCGGCGCCACAAATTTCCAAAAATAGTTCCTGTACTACTTCTGGCGATTTCGGGGTGCGATTTCCATTGACACCTGTGCAAAAACCTGCACAGATGTTGCCCCCGAAGTCGGGACTGACATGCGGGAATGGAATTGTGCGAGTTCAGCTGAATTCGCACAATTTAATTCCTGCAGGCAGTGTGAAGCAGGGCTTAGTATCACTTTAAAGGTATAAAAATTCAAAATGCAGCGCTAAATTAAACAAAGTGATCAAGTGAATAAAAATAGTCCATAAGAACTTTAGAAGAGTAGAGATGACGTGAAGCCTCCACCAAACTTCAGTGTGCACAAAGAAAGCACACCACACCCACGTGCTGCCAATCTGCTTACCAGAAAAATGTAAAAAACATGCAATGTAATCAAATGATGCCAAGGCTCAACAGTAACTCGGAATGACACTCCATCACAGATAGCCAAAAGATGGGAAAAGCCAGGTGGTCACATATCATCAGGACATCAAGGTACACATGGGAAGATGAATGGATGGTGCAGTCACCAGGAGAAGTTTGAAGCAGAAGGTATAGGTTAGCCGGAAGTACCAGGAGCTTTCAGTACTATGTGAGTACAGACTGCATATAGATTACTAGAACTAGGGAAGGGAGATATGCCATGACTGATCCATCCTATTCCCAGAAGTTGTCTTGACTGCAGAATACCATCTCCAAATGCACAACACATCGAGCCTTGAAGCAGCAGAAGACCACACTGTGGGTGCCACTCCTGTCAGTTAAGAACAGGAAACTGAGGCTACAATTCGCATAGGCGCACCAAAATTGGACAATAGAAGACTGGAAAAACGTTGCCTGGTCTCATGAGCCCCTATTTCAGCTGAGACATTCAGATGATAGGGTCAGAATCTGGTGTAAACAACATGAAAGTGTGGATCCATCCTGCCTTTTATCAACGGTTCAGGCTGGTGGTGGTGTAATGGTGTGGGTGATATTTTTTGGCACATTTTGGGCCTCTTAGTACCAATTGAGCATTGTTTAATTTCTGCGGCCTACCTGAGTATTATTGCTGACCATGTCCATCCCTTTATGGAATAACCACCCCCCGGTCTGACGGCATCACCCCCCTGCCCGCTCTAAGTCGGTTGGCACTTACCCCAGCGGCTCCTGTGTCCTCTTCTCCTCTATTATGGTGGTTTCCTCCGTGCATCTCCTCCCTCCTCCTAGGCATCCCATAGGATCGCCTGTTCTTTCAGCCAATCAGGCTCAAGACCCGCTTCCTGGTTGGCCAGGAGGAGGATCAGTGTGGCATTAGCGAATATTCAATCGCTATTGTCACACAACTGGGTGGGTTTAGAGTGCAGTGCTCTGCACACCGAGCCCACCTTTTTTTGAAGCCTAATCACGTGCTAAAAAAATAAACACCCCAACATTGGAATTCATGGTCCGGCGCCCTGCATGTAGATCAGGGGGCCAGACGCATGAATGGGGGTGCGACGCCCATACACCCCTAATGGACAGGCCGCCGCTGAGTGTACCCTTCTTCTGATGGCTACTTCCAGCAGGATAATGCACCATGTCACAAAGCTCAAATCATCTCAAACTGGTTTCTTGAACACGGCGATGAGTTCACTGTACTCCAATGGCTTCCACAGTCACCAGATCTCAATGCAATAGAGCATCATTGGGATGTGGTGGAACGGGAGATTGACATCATAGAAGTGCACTCAACAAATCTGCAGCAACGGCGTAATGCTATCATGTCAATATGGACCAAAATCTCTGAGGAATGTTTGCAACACCTTGTTGAATTTATGCCATGAAGAATTAAGGCAGTTTTGAAGGCAAAAGGGGGTCTAACCCTGTACTAGGGATGAGCCGAACACCCCCCTTTTCGGTTTGCAGCAGAACATGCGAACAGGCAAAAAATTTGTTCAAACACGTGAACATTGTTAAAGTCTATGGGACACGAACGTGAAAAATCAAAAGTGCTAATTTTAAAGGCTTATATGCAAGCTATTGCCATAAAAAGTGTTTGGGGGCTCAGGACCTGCCCTAGGGGACATGTATCAATGCAAAAAAGTTTTAAAAACGTCAGTTTTTTTGGGAGCAGTAATTTTAATAATGCTTAAAGTGAAACAATAAAAATGAAATACTCCTTTAAATATCATGCCTGGGAGTGTCCTTAGTATGCCTGTAAAGTAGCTCATTTTTCCCGTGTTTAGAACAATACCACAGCGAAATGACTCTTCTAAAGGAAAAAATGTCATTTAAAACTACTCGCAGCTGTAATGTATTGTCGGGTCCCGGCAAAATAGATGAAAATCATTGAAAAAAAAACGGCATGGGTCCCCCCCCCCCAGTCCATTACCAGGCCCTTCGGGTCTGGTATGGATATTAAGGGGAACATCGCACTCAAATTTAAAAAAAAAAATGATGTGGGGGTCCCCCAGGCACTATATACTCTGAACATATATATACTATACGGCCTGCCCAATATACTTTGCAGAAAATTGGGCCTTAGGTGTTGGTGGTGCCACAACACTGTAAGCCCTCACAGTTACTCTTGTTGGGCACAGGAACAGGCCCTGCTGTGAAATAGTATATCAAGAATTGTAATTACATGCCCCTGTTAAACAGGAGCAGAAAAATTGGGCCTTGGGTGGTGGTAGTAGTGGTGGTGGGTGCAGGAACGGGCCCTGCTGTGAAATATGAGATAAAAAATTGTAGTTACATGCCCCTGTTAAACAGGGATAGAAAAATTGGGCTTTGGGTGGTGTTGGTGATGGTGCCCTAAACCAAAATTATTGTTGGAAGCTAGCATCATCAAGATTGAGGAGGAATAGGATAGTCAGCATAGGCCGTCGTCAAGGGATCCCACATCCATAGCAAATTCAATCAGTTACATCAGCATCAGGTGCTTGATAGCTGCTGATCCAAGACTGATTCATTTTTATGAATGTAAGCCTATCAACGGAGTCTGTGGACAGGCGCACTCTTTGATCCATTCCAAACCCTCCAGCAGCACTGAATGTGCATTCAGAAAGCATGCTGAATGCAGGACAGGCCAGTAGCTCAATTGCATATTGAGCTAGTTCTGGCCAGTGGTCCATTCTCAAGACCCAGTAACCCAGTGGATGCTCTGTTGGAAAGGTCTCCAAGTCTGCTCTTGCCCCAAGATATTCCTGCACTATGTAATGCAGACGCTGGCGATGGTTGCTTGAACCGATCAGACCTTGGGGCTAAGGACTGAAAAATAGTTTAAAGGCATTCTCCACCATTCTCCACCGCTCTTCCTTGGACTGAACGAAGCCTCAGCAACACCTTGTCCATCACCATGAAATTGTAACCTCCCAGGGTCTGGAAATGCATTGCAGAAACCTTTCTTCAAGGCTTCCTGAAGATGTTTCATCCTCTGCTCCCTCTACAAAGGCAGGATGAGTTCTGCAACCTTACCCTTGTAACGTGGATCAAGAAGGGTTGCCAGCCAGTAATGATCCCACTCCTTGATACCACGAATACTAGGGTCATTTCGCAGGCTTTGCAGAATCAGGGAGGCTGTGCAGCGTAAGTTTGCAGAGGCATTCAATTCTGAGTCCTCTGGGTCACTAAGGATCACATGATCTGTAACTACCTCCTCCCAGCCACGTACAACTCCTTGGGTTTCTGGGGACTGAAAACCATCCCTTGAAGACTGCTGCTGACACAATCCTCCTCTTCTTTCTGTGTGTTTGGCGGGCCTGGTGCTATACTCGCACAGGTACTCATTGATGGCCCTCTGCTGTGTGTGCAACCGCTGCAGTATTGCCAACGTTGAGTTTCACCTGGTGGGCATGTCACAAGGAGGCGGTTAGTGGGGAGGTTGCATTACCTTTGAATGTCAGCCAGCTCAGCACTGGCATTGTATGACCGTCGGAAATGACCACAGACTTTTCTGGCCTGCCTCAGGAGATCCTGTAAGCCTGGGTACCTGCTCAAGAACCACTGCACCACCAAATTCTGGACGTGTGCTAAACATGGAACATGGGTCAAGTATCTCTGTCAGAGGGCAGAGAAAAGGTTGGTGCCATTGTCGCATACAACCATTCCTGACTGAAGCTGGTGTGGCGTCAACCACCTCTGAACCTGCCCCTGCAGAGCAGACAGAATCTCTGCCCCAGTGTGGCTCCTGTCCCCTAGGCAGACCAACTCAAGCACAGCATGGCATCTTTTAGCCTGACTGCTTGTATAGCCCCTTGAACGCTTATGGACCACTGCTGGTTCAGAGGACAAATCTGCAGAAGAGGCCATAGAGGAAGGAGAAGGAGGAGGCGGAGGAGAGAGCTGTGGCAAAATCACCACTAGCATTTTGGAGGCATGGTGGCAGACGAAGCTCCAACAACACTGAACCCTGTACTGCATCCTTCCCAGCTGCCAGCAGAGGTGCCTACTGTGCCGTGAAGGAAAAGTAACGTCCCTGCCCATGCCTGCTGGACCATGAGTCAGCAGTAATATGCACCTTACTGCTGACCGCCCTGTTCAATGAGGCCAAAACATTGCCTTCCACATGCCGGTAGAGAGCATGGCCTTCCATGAAAAGAAATGGCATATTGGAACCTGCCACTGAGGTACAGCACATTCGACAAATTCACGAAAGGGGGCAGAGCCTACCAGCTAAAAAGGCAGCAGTTGCAGTGCTAGCAATTTGACCAAGCTAGCATTTAGACGCTGAGCATGTGAATGGCTGGGACCGAATTTCTTTTTACGGTTCAGCAACTGGGGTAGGGAAATTTGCCTACTAAAATCAGATGGTGGTGTACTGCTAGCAGATTTGCTGAAAGTCCTTAGGACACCTATTGCTATACCGTCATTCTTCTCAGTGCAGGTTTTTGAGAGGACTGGAGGTATAGAAGGTTTGGAGATCCCAGATGAGGAGCAAGGAGAAGTCCGCCTTTTTATTTTATTTTTTTTAAATCAAAAAGGTTTTATTGAACATTCACATGTTTTCCAACAATAATCAATGTTCAGGTTACATTTACAGTTACAACATTAAAACCAATTAGGTTCACTTACATGTATACAGTAATTTTTCCAGTTAGTTTGTCAATCCGTTGCATTTCTCCAGACATCTACAATACCACTCTCCCTGTTTTGACCATCACCGCCCACATTGTTATTATTATATATAATCTGTTTCGCCCCCCCTCAATTTGTTTTAAAGAGATTGCAGGAGTCTAGACATCACCAGCTCTCTCGGGCTCAATCCCGGTGTGTCTAGCCATTTTGACCAGATATGCTCAAACCTACTTGGACATCCCCTATGTTGGTATATATATTTTTCCCTGATAAGGGTTTGTCCCATGTGTTCCACCCAGGAGCCCCTGGTGGGTGGCAGTGTGGATTTCCACCCCATTAGGATAAGTTTCCTGGCCTGAAATAGAGCCCTGGAGAAAGCGACCCTATCCATTTCCTTCGAGATCTCCTCCTCCAGGATTCCCAGCAAGCAACACTTAGGATCGGTGGGAACCTTTGTCTGAAATACTCCATTGAGCGTGCCCATCACCTCATTCCAGTACCGATGGAGCTTCGGGCAGCGCCATAGAAGGTGAACAAGGTCCCCGTCATGCTGTTGACAGCGGGAACACAGAGGGTCTGCCACCCTGCCCATCTTGTGCAACTTTTTTGGGGTGTAATGCACTCTCAGTACTATAAATAGTTGGGAAACCTTTTGTGCAACATTAAGGGAGCAGGTAGATATAGACTGAAGAGCCTCCTCCCACTGTTCATCTGTAATCTGGCCAAGGTCCCTCTCCCAGGCAGAGGCCGCCTTGCATGGATAAGCCCGCAAGTGTCTCACTAGCAGCATCTGGTAGCATTGGGATATAATTCCTTTGGATTCACTACTAGACTGCAGCACATGAAACACCGGAGTGGATGACAATATCCACTCCACGGCATTCCCCTGCGCAGCGACAGCATGTCGCAGTTGAAGGTATGAGTAAAACATACCATTCGGTAAGTTAAAATTGGCTTGCAGATCTGTGAAAGAAAGCAGTTTACCGTCCCTAAATATATGTGAAAGTAGTTTTACCCCATGCTTACACCATCTAGACCTTTGCTGTAGTTTTCCCAGTTCACTATAGGAGCGGTTGTCCCATATTGGACTGAAGTCCGTGAACCCTTGCACCCCCTGTATTTGTCTAACCTTATTCCATATTTTCTGTACCAGTGACAGGGTTGGGGCCTTTTTATTGGATTTCGCAAACAGCTGGGCCTCAAGACCCATAGGGATGGTCTCCGCTCCAGAAGCAATCAGCATCATCCTTGCTGCTGAGCCCTGTGGTTCTGGAGTCATAGAGCCAACCAACTGCTGCAACTGGGATGCTATGTAGTACAACCAGGGGTTGGGAACCGCCAGCCCCCCCGTTGTCCTTAGACTGCTGCAACTGTTCTAGCTTAATTCTGGGATGTTTGGTATTCCATAATAATTTACGAAAAAGGGTATTTACTATTCTGAAAATTTTTAGAGGACTTACTACCGGTGTATTGTGCAGGAAGTATAATAGTTGGGGCATTAAGATCATTTTAATTAAGTTGGCTTTACCTGCCAGGGACATTTTTAAGTTATTCCATGTGTTTATTTTATCTCTAAAACGCGAAAGCAAGGGGTATATGTTTAGGGAGCAGTAGTCTCCAATCCTGGGCGCTATTTGTATGCCCAGATATTTGAAACTAGTAACCAGAGGGATGGGGCAGTGGTCGGGGAGCGCAACCCCTTGATCTCCATCCAGCATCATCAGGGCTGACTTGGACCAGTTTATGGTTAACCCGGAGTAATGACCAAACAGTTTTATTATAGACATCGCCTCTGACAGCGAATTGCACGGGTCCCCCAGAAAGAGCAACATGTCGTCTGCGTACAACATTATTTTTTCATGCAGAGTTCCATATTGAAACCCTTGAATCTGGGCGCTATCCCTTATGAGGGCTGCTAGTGGCTCTATCGCGATCGCAAAGAGCAGCGGGGACAGAGGACAACCTTGCCTCGTCCCCCTGCCCAGAGCAAAGGCATGCGAGACTCTATCTGTCATTCAAATATTGGCCTGAGGGGATGCATACAGAAGCCTAACCCATGCTATAAAACGTTCCCCAAATCTAAATTTGTCTAATACTGCCCAGAGATATTTCCAGCTAACGCTGTCAAAGGCCTTGTTGGCATCAAGTGACAACAGTGCTCTTTGACCCACATTATCTGCCTGCAGTTGCATATTAAGGAACAGTCTCCTCAAATTTGTGGCTGTGGACTTTTGGGGCATGAAGCCCGCCTGGTCTTGGTGTATAATGGAGGAGATGACCCCGTTGACCCGGAGCGCCAGGACCTTTGCAAGGATCTTTACATCACTCTGGAGCAATGAAATAGGTCTATAGGAGCCGGGGTCAACCGGATCCTTCCCCTGTTTAAGAAGTAAAATCACATTTGCCCTTGCCATAGATTCAGGAAGTCTGCCTGCGTCCAGGCAAGCGTTAAATACTTTTAATGGTTCAGGGAGTATTTGTTCGCCATATTGAGTAAATACCTCCATAGGGAGGCCATCCCCACCCGGTGCCTTACACGTGGGAAAAGAGCCGGCCGCCATCTGAAGCTCCTCCAAAGTTATTGGGGCATCCAATTGTTTTTGTGCTGCTGCCGATAATGAAGGCAAATCAATCTTGGACATATATTCAGCTAGTTCTGCATCCGAGTAGGCATCCCTCGGCCTATATAGGTCTTCATAGAAGGATGCCAGCTCGGATATGACAAGTTCCGGGGAATTGACCATTTTCCCATTGGCAGCTCGAATGGCTCCAATGGCTGGTGATTGCTGTTGTGATCCCCCTCCTCATAAAATGCTAACTTCGTGAAGAACCTTTTACGTTCTGCAGTGGAGGATCTCAGTCGGTCCAGGGAATCCTGGGCCGACATCCATGCCTCCCTGGTGGAGTCAGTAGGGTCAGTTATGTAGGTAATTTCTAGTTGCTTCACCAAGTCCCCCGCCTGTTCCAACAGGACCGAGGAGTTGTGTTTAACCTGTTGTACTTCCTGAATGAAAATCCCTCTCAGATGTGCCTTAAAAGTCTCCCATTTCAAATGGGCGTCATGTAAATGTCTATGTGTTTTGAAGAAAACCTCGATCTGAGTTGCTATTCCCTCCTGTGAAACAAAGAGTTTTAACCAGAAAGCATTCAGCTTCCACGGGGCTTTAGGTAGGTTACTGGGGGGTCTAGTAATTAACCATAAAGTTAGTGGGGAGTGGTCCGACACTCCTCTTGGAAAGTATTCCACTTTGGATATGTTGCCTACCAGATTTGGGGTACCTATGCATAAGTCAATACGTGATAGCGACCCATGGGTCTTGGAAAAACAGGAGAATTGCTTGCATACTGGGTTACGATTGCGCCAAATATCTATCCATCCCACTTCTGCAAGTAGACGACTGAGAGCAGTGCCCCGTCCACCCCCAAGGGGCTGTACAGGTGGATGTCTGTCTAGTTTAGGGTCTAAGTAGCAATTGAAATCACCCATTATTAATACTGGAATATCCGGTTTGCTAGCTAAATAGGAAATTAACAATTGTAATACCTCTCTGGAGAATGGAGGGGGCACATATACAAAAGCTAATATCAAGGTAATTGTATACAATTTACAGTGCAAAAACACAAATCTACCAGATATGTCTATTAAGGAGTCTAGCTCCTGGTACACTAGGGCTTTGTGTATCAGTACACTTACTCCGCGTGAAAAAGCGGAGTAGGTGGAGTGATAGGCTTTGCCGACCCAGGCATATTGTAAGAAACCAACTGTATCATCCCGCAGGTGGGTTTCCTGCAGGCCAATTACAGCCGGATGGAATTTCCGCAGTCCGGCCGAGATCATAGACCTTTTCAATGGATCGTTAACTCCCCGAACGCTCCAGGTCACTATGGGTGTATCAGACATTGCAGAAATTCAGTCCAGTTCCTATCCGTGTAGCAAGGTCCCGTATTGTCTTGCAGCGCTTCCGGGGATCTCCAGTCAGCAATCCGTACATAAACTGAAGTGGCCAGCCGGCCACCCGGATCACAGGGTATGACGGTGATGCAGTTCAAACAGTGGAGAAGCAACAAAATGTCACAGAAATACTGTATAATCATTTGTAGAGTGAGGTGAGCCAGGTAGTAGGTCCAGGAAAAAAAGAGAACCTGTGAAACAATCCCGGCTGATTTTGCTACGTGGAGGGGTATCAGATTTTGTGGGGCTCGTTAGGCCCTAACCGTGCCAACAGGGCACAACACCTCAAGCCATAACAACAGTGGCAACGTGGAAAGTTCAGGTGCGGAGCACATCCGCCATCCATCCAAGTGGTTATTCAACACTTGCAGTGAGCTCATAAAATTGAAATTCCTTCGCTGGTACTAGGTGATAAGGAAAAGTCCTCTGTAAAAGGAGTAATAGCGACGGTATAATGTGGGCGCCTATTATTCCTGCAGCGAGTAGATTAAGTGAAGTCATCCATCCTCATTTTCGCGTCTGCGACGACGCAGGTCTTGCTCGTTTCGGTCCAGCCATCCTGCAGCATCTTGCGCGTTTTCAAAGAAGTGATTCTTATCTCCAGCTGTAATTCGCAACTTGGCAGGGAATAGCATTGCGTATTTAAGCTGTAAGCGTTGCAGCCGTTTCTTAACATCTGCAAATTTGGATCTTCTGCGTTGCACTTCGGCTGAGAAGTCGGGGTAAAAGGAGATTTTGATTCCATTAAACTGCACAGCCCCTTTTTCTCTAGCTAGTCGTAGCACTACTTCACGGTCACGATAATTAAGGAGCCTGGCCAGCATCGCTCTAGGGGGATTCCCAGGTGGGAGAGGCCTTGGCGGCACTCGATGTGCCCGCTCTACTGCATACAGGGGAGAGAAGGCCTCTTTACCAAATATTTCTTGCAGCCACTCTTCGACGAATACCGTGGGGTCCCTGCCCTACACCTTCTCCGGGAGCCCCACTATGCGAACGTTATTGTGTCTCAGGCGGTTCTCGATGTCGTCAGTCTTTTCAAAAGCCTGGTGTGCATGTTGTGCAGCCCCCCTCACATCTCTGTTTAAATGAGGCATCTGATCTTCTATGTCACTTACTCTCCCCTCCACTGCCGTGGTTCTCTCCCTGATTTTTTGAATGTCTTGACGGAGGAGAGATACAGTCTCCTTCAGTCCTCCAAAATTTTCTTTAAGATCATCCACTGAGGCAGTGCATCTATGGACTGCATGTAAAATTTCACTGAGCGTAGGCTGGGGACTGTCTTCCACTTGTAAATCAAATAGGCCTGGCATAGGATCTGGAGTCCATAATGTCTGTGTCGTCTGGCCTGTCTGTGTCTCCCCTGCCTGCCTGCTCCATGGACACTGCTGGGATCTGTGTGCTGGTCTGTGTGGAGTCAGCAGAGCCTGCCAGTTTCTGTGCATAGTATAGCATATCCCTGGGTTGGTCTTTGGTTTTAGGGGGTTTCTGTGACTTACCCCCCTGGTCTGCTTTCTTGTCCTGGCCTCGTGGCGTTCTCTGCGGCTGAGATGTCCAGGCGCCATCTTGGAAGTCCGGAGCGGCCAAGGCCGCGGCTTCACCGCGGTTCCCACGGGTCATCATACCCCCACACTGCAGCTGTATCTGTGTCCTGGGGTGACAGGGAGGCTGTAGCTACCGAGCAGTTCGGTTTTTGGGCGCCGGGAACAGCGAGGAAAGGATCGTTAAGCGGATCAACAGCGGGAGCTCCGGTGAACAGGTCTGTTCACATACCGCGCTAGGCCACGCCCCCGCCTTTTTATTTGATGTGGGTCTTTCAAGTGCTGTTGCCAATGGACTGCATGGCAGGTCGTTATATGTCTGATCAAGCATGTGTTGCCCAAGTGGCTGCTGTTCTGGCCATGCTTGATCCACTTCAGACATAGGTTGCAAACAGCAATGGTGCGATCTGTTGCACACGTGTCGAAAAAAAGGTCCACACCAAGGAACTTTTAAAAGTCAGCGAGGAGTCAGCAGCACCCTGCACCTGCGGAGCTCTGTGGTGTGAGGCAATAGGGTGGCTACCCTTAAGCTGCCCCCTAGAGGACATCCTGCCTCGGAGTTGTGCCTCCTCCTCCTCTCAGGCACCCAAGTACAGTCAGTGACCTCATCATCCCCTCCCTCTTCTTGTCATTGGAGCAAATTTGGCAGTATGCTGCAGCTGGGGGAACATGACTGCCAGTTTCTTTTCCTTCTTGGGCACCCCCTCTCTCTAGGCTCACGTTACTCCATAACTTAACCTGGGAATCAACATCAGAGCCTTCAAATCGCTGCGCATCCTCCAGCAGCATGTACCCAACACTGTGGTCAAATAATTCTGGGGACTCCTCCTTGCATGATGGTGGGGTTACAGAAGAAGTGACTGTGGACAAGGAGCCGGTGGAATAGGCCGCTTTGGCAGTTGCGTTGGAAGGCAAACTACTCTGAGCCTGGGTGACAGAGGATGAGGACGGCTTTGCTATCCACTCCACCAACTCTTCTGCATGTTCTGGCTTAATAACACGGCCAGCAGCAGAAGAAAGGGACAAGCGTGCCCAACGGCCACCTGCAGAGGATGCACCATGTCCACAACCAGCACTGTTGACTGTAGACACAGAGGCTGCTTGCCCTTTTTTAGTGGCCCGTGAGCGTCTGCCTCTCCTTGGTGGCCTTCCGGACATGATGTATATTTTGTTTTGCAACACCACACTACACTGTATTAGATACTGGGGGTTATTTACTAAAGGCAAATCCACTTTGCACTACAAGTGCACTTGCACATGATTGGATGATAAAATCAGCAGAGCTTCCCCTCATTTCAGATCTACCCCTCAGATTTACAGCGACTGTACTTTCAGTGCACTGGGGGCTATTTACGAAAGGCATATCCACTTTGTACTACAAGTGCACTTGGAACTGCAGTCACTATAGATCTGAGGGGGACATGCAAGGAAAATAAAGAACAGCATTTTTGCCTGCACATGATTGGATGATAAAATCATCAGAGCTTGCCCTCATTTCAAAGCTTCCCCTACAGCGATCTACAGCAAGTGCACTTTCAAGTGCACTTACAGTGCACTTGTAGTGCAGAGTGGATTTGCCTTTAGTAAATCAACCCCACTGTATTAGATACTGTGTACACCGCCTGCACTGTATTAGAAACTGTACAATGGCTACACTGTATTTTATACCGTGTACACCACCAGAAGTGTAGTAGACACTGTACACACTGTATTGTATACTGTGTACACCACCAGAAGTGTAGTAGAAACAGTACACACTGTATTAGATACTGTGTACACCGCCTGCACTGTATTAGCAACTGTACTACAGCTGCACTGTACTGTGTACACTACCAGAAGTGTAGTAGAAACTGTACACACTGTATTAGATACTGTGTACACTGCCTGCACTGTATTTGCAACTGTACTACTCCTGCACTATATTGTGTACTGTGTACACCACCAGAAGTGTAGTAGAAACTGTACACACTGTATTAGATACTGTGTATACCTCCTGCACTGTATTAGCAACTGGATTATGGCTGTACTGTATTTTATACTGTGTACACCACCAGAAGTGTAGTAGACAGTGTACACACTGTATTAGATATAGTGTACTCTGCCTGAAGTGTATTAGAAACAGTACATCACAGAATGTAGATATAGGCTACACTGAATGCAGAGTATATGTATATATACACACGCCTGCCGTGTAAGCAGCCTTATATAGTGTGGGGCGTGAACTTATTCCCCCTGATCCATGACTGGCCAAAGGCACCCTGCCTTTGACCAATTATGGCTCCCTTAGCGGGCGCTGTGATTGGCCAAAGCATGCAGGTCAGGTGCATGCTTTGGCCAATCATCATACAGCAATGCACTGCGATCTTGCAGTGCATTATGGTGCGTTCCGCGGGCGCTCGAATTTGCAGTGAACGCCTCATAATGTTCACTCTTGGGTGAACACCTGATGTTCGACCCGAACATCAAGCTTATCCCTAGCTTGTACTAGCAAGTGTACCTAATAAAGTGGCTGGTAACTGTGTGTGTGTATGTATGTATATGTATGTATATATATATATATATATATATATATATATATATATATATATACACGCATGTGTGTTTGAGCTTAATGCAATAGGCTGCGCACACTTATGCTTAGCTTACATGTAGGCAGCCTGACCCCATTTTAATCCACATATGGATTGGTGTGTTTAATCCACATATTTATTTACTAAGCATGGCAACCAATCAGCTTTTAGCTTTCATTTTTACAGCTTAACTAAACAAGCAGAAGTTAGAAGCTGATTGGCTACTGATCACAGCTGCTGCAGATTTTGTCAGCTCCAGTTTTAGTAGAAACCCCTCTGCAATGCTAATGTTCTTAGATCAGCAGAAAGGCATATAGGTCTTTTGTATGTGTCCCAGGAGGGCCAATATCTCTCCAGCTCCCCCCTGCCCCCAGCTGTGTGAGAGGCTATGACCTGGCTCTCCTGGGTCCTGATCCGTCTGTCACCAGTAAAGAAATGTTGTGCCTGATGAGCAGAGAGCCGGGCTCAGCACTGACTGCAGGTGACAGCAGCAGCTGCGCTCTGTGATGTGCAGCTTTTAGCAGAGAACAGCCACTGACTACGGGGTGCTGGCAGGCTGTACTGTGTGTGTGTAGGGGGGTGTCGCTTTCTTCTTTTCTCTAAACTCACATTCATTTGAATCCCTGCCATCCTGGCAATCCCATGAGCACTGGGCAGCATGATTTTGGCAGCAGCTGGCAGCAGCATCAAGCTGGGACAGGTCACCAGCTCAGCCCCTTAATCCAATCACAGAGGTAGAGGGGGTGACACAGGGTGGTTGTGTAAGAGTACAGGAATCTAGCTTGCAAGGAAAGGACCTGCCTTCTTAGAGGAGGAGAGGAAGGGTGGGTGCTTGGAGATCACAGAAAGAGCAGTATTGGTTTGTAGACAAACCCCCCTTTTTCTTTTTTTCTTTTTTCCTCCTGGGGGGGTTGGGGGACCTTTACCTTGTGTGTGGGAGCCCCACATCCTATCTCACGTGTGCTCTTGGAAGTCCTAGCAATGCATTGGTAGCACCGATGGTCATTCCAGCACTGCTTCTATTGGAGAGCATCGTTACATCTTGTTTCAGGACCACTTCTGGTGGACAGCTCCTTCCATCCGCACCAGTCTGCAAGCGTTCCCTGGACGTTCCCCATCGCTAGGATCCTTCTCTGTGGGCTGACCTACCTTTGGACCTCTAGGACTACTATGCATCCTGACACTGTCACTTCCTAATTATGTAAACCCCCCCCTAACTGCTGCAGGAAAAGGGGGGAACTCCATCTTCACCTCCACCCCCTTCTACACAAGATGACCACTGAAGACTCCTGTCTTTAAATTCAAACGCTGGTAAGTGATTTATCCCCAGAGGCATGCTGTTTCCTTATATTCATATTGAAAAGGGGGGGTTAAAGCTAGCCTCTTTGCTTGTGGGCTAGCTAAAATGGTTAACTATCCCTAAGAGAGCATTCAGTCTGCCAGCTGACGATGTGCTTCGCAAGAAGAGACCCTGCTCTGATCATATTCCATTACAAGCTGGAAACTGAGCAAAAGGAGAGAGAACATCCAAAGTGAGAGGGGATGGGGGAAGCAGGCTGAGCGATTACCTTTAATTCTCAAGAGCTGTGTGAGCTTGTTCTGTGCTGGGAAGACTAGAAAATGCAGATGTGCTTAATGTTTTGTGGCACAGCTTCTTATAGCTCCTCTGCAAGTGGCTGTAGTATGTTGGAGTGTATAGCAAACATTTAGTGGATTGATGCTTCATGCTTCTATATAGTTAATGGCTTGTCTGTCATTTGTCTCCTTCTGTTTCTTTATCCCTGTCTCACCCCCTGTTACTTGCTTTTGTCTGTCTAGTCTAAATGTGGCCATTTACATTGGAGTGCCCCTGTACTCATTTTGCAAGCAATCTAATATATTTCCCCTCCACTTCAGTCTCCCAGGGACTTTCATTCCTCTGTTTCAGTGCTCACCTCCCTATTTGCATTTTGGTCTTGTGCAACTGCTTTCAGTGATCTACCATTCCTCCCTATACAAAAGCATCCCCCTTATCTTTACTTCATCTATTATCCAGTCTCTTTACATTTGTTCATCATACCTCTGTGTGTGATTTAGGTATCATTTTCATCCCATACACTCTGTTCCCATTTCTATGACTCTCTCCCCAGCTCCTGGTGTAGCTCTCCCTCTTATCTCCTATACATCCCCCACCCCCCCTCCTATGTTTTCCTGTGCGTTAAATATTTTCATCTGCTCCTCTGAATTGCACCCATTTAACATCTTTAGGGCAGACTGCTCCAGTCTGTGGTTGGCAGCAAGAAGTCTTGATTAAAATCAGTCTTCTCTCTTGCAGTAGAGAGAGATTTACAGGCACTGAGATATAGAGGGTAATTAAAAATCCATTTTAGTTCGTGGGAGGGGGTAAGAGAATAGAAAAGAGAAGGGTAGCATTACCCCAAGGGGATCTTCTCTTTATTAATTTGCATATTGGCCAGGTTAATTCTTTAATGAAATTGTACCTGCATTAGACCTGGTCTGGTGCATGGAAGGAATCCTGTGTGCAGAATATAGTTTGAAGCAGTGCAACATTTCAGGATATGTTAAATCTTTTCAACTGTTTGTCAGCACTACTAACAGCGAAAGGCTAAAGTGCTTCAGCCCAAAAATTAATAAATACTACCCAATCAGCTATCTATCTATCTATCTATCTATCTATCTATCTATCTATCTATCTATCTATCTTTATACATCAGCCTTAGCCCATGATCCTATCTATCACTATTGATGTGTTGGGATGTTGAGACTTTCTTAAAATTAGGTTTCATCTAATGGTAAACAGTGCCCTATGTTTACAGATTACTGGGGGGGGGGGGGGGGGGGGGTAATGTAAAAATTGTTGAGTGACAAATGAAGGCTGCACATTATATTGGCATGCATTTTTGGTTAATAGAGTGTGTAAGATGGACCCCTTAGTGTGAAATATAGGACCAAGCAGGAACAAGAAGACGACTTGTTTTAATAGCATATACATGCACATTGTTATTATATATGGTATGTGTTGCAAGTTTAAAGTGGAGTTCTATTTTTCAGACTAAACTATAAGGCACTTTAACCCATTTAAAGCAGATTGCAGGGACATGCTGAGATATTGCTGTTTCCTCTCCAGTGTACAGCTGATTGATCTTCTGACTACCGATTATGAGGGATACCAGTTTTTGATGTGCTTATGTGTACATACACACAAGCTGTGTTTATTGGAGAGTACGGGAAATGAATGCAAATGTGTACAGATTGCATTCTGGGAGCATTTTTCCTTCCCAACTGTGTTTTACTGCATTTCATATTGCTATGTTTGTCTCAGCTGAACAGTAGTTTGACCCCTGGACTACAGATTACTGGGACACTTTCATACCGGTGTATTCATAATACAGTGTAAAACCATACATGGATTGCAATTAACAAAAACAAGCAATCCTTCATTATTGTCTTATCTCCAGAATATGTACTAATTCATTGCTCTATCTATCATCTTTGTTTATGGAACCCCAATCACTAATTATAATTGTTTATTCAATATTGCTTTATTGATCAATTGACAGTAATCAATTCAAGTTGAGTGAAGGCTGCTAATTGCATTATGTTCAGCTATAATATAGCATGTACAATCATATAGTGGCATGCTATCAATTTTACCTATGCAGTGTAGTCTAGTATTTGAGACCAAATTGATTTGAGTATTACAACAGTTGCATTAATACCAAGGTTTTCTTCAAGAAAGAAAGTAATCCATTGGGACCCCAAAAACACTATGAAATCAAGAGTATCCAAACATTTCTATACTTACAACTCCTTAATTATAACCAGGGGTAACAATAGTTGTAAAAAAAAATCCAAACATTTTTTTCATTGATTGCCATTATCACTAAATGCTCTAAGGCAGCCTTTCGCAGCCTTTTTACCTTGGGCAACCCTTGAAATAATGATCTCATGGGCCCCCTACTGATCAATGGTCTCAGGGAACCCCTACTAATCATTAGCATATCTATAGCTCATGGTACATTAGCAAGCACAGTAAATCACAATGTACTTAGAATATTTGACACCCAGGGCTACTCTAAATTACAAAATATGTTTCAATAATAATATTAATAAGGTGAAACAAATAATAATCATAATGGCCAAAAAAGGAATATGGACAGTGAAAATCGCAGTGGTACCATTACATTGATGGTTAGTGGAGAAATCCCCACTTATTATGATAGTCAGTGGAAAAGTACCTTTCTTCATTATTGGTCAATGTAATGCTCCCTTGCATGGGTGGTCAGTGGAAAAATGCCCACCTAGATTGGTTATTGGTGGGAGTAGGTTCTCATTACCTTGGTGGTCATTGTAGTGAGAGAAGGGCCTCATTACATTGGTGGTGAGATCATTTGTGTCAGTGGTTACTTATCTGGGAGTTGGAAATTTCTCACTGTTCAAGGAACCACCATCAGCTTCTGATTGTGGATTCCATGGAACAATGTTTGAGAAAGGCCTCTCCTTTTCAAACAACCTAATTCTGTTACTGAAGAGAATCCTTCCTATGATTCATGATAAAATATTCTGTCCTCCTGCTCAACTGATATGCCCTTGTCTTTTGTACAGTCCTTGAAGTATAAAGTTAATTTGCCAAATGTTGATAATGATCTTGGATGCATTTATGAATAATAATTAGATCACATCTGAGGTGCCTTTTATGTCAAACTGAACACATTTTTCTAACCTTTAATTAAATGTGAGAACTCTCATCCCTTTTAAATAATTAACTGTCTGCTTAAACATTTTAGAAATCTGCTACGTCCTTCTTAAAGTGTTACGCTCAAAACTTTACCCCATTTTGAGATCTTGCCCTACAAGCGATTTATATTGAATGTGGTCCTGTTACCATGGCCTGTCTGTGTAACGCTATTTTTATTAACATTGAAAGTTATCTCCCATTTAATGACCATTTTTATACTTTGTCACGACCCTTTCAGAATATGTTGCTATTCTGCTGAGGTTCAATAATTCTACATAATTTTGTGTGATCAGCAAAAATGGCTAGAGTAATAAAATGACTGGAAAGAACTGGGCCCAGCTATGATCCTTGTGGTACCTTCTGCTGACTTTTTCCTTTAAAAGAAAATGATAGTGTGTTTTATTAGCACATGCTTTGAGTTGTTATTGTTATGTTTAGCTTACCCATGTTTTATGTAAGTCTCATGTTTTACATTCTTGATGCACCGTATTTCCATTATTAGAAATATGCACATAATACTGTAAATGTGGATTCTGCTACTAGTGCTTACCTGTATTTCAACACAGTAGTCCAATTCTCCCAGATTAAAAACTGCTGGGATAAATTCTCATTAACACAGAGAATCTGTTGTTTCCAGACTTGAACAGCAGACTTGATCACAGGTGGTCATAAATGGCCTGAGCTCACCCCCAATTTGATGAAAATCTGGCCATTTAGGGCTATCCTAGGGGGATAATAATGAGTAATTTGAGGCACTCATTATTGCAAACAGTGATTTTCTAACTTGTATAATTTCTGTGCAGTTGGGCTGATCCTGCACTTTACTAATTGAGAAGAGTTAAAGAACACTTCACTATACTTGTGCTACTTCTACTAATCAGCGGAGTTGTTTAGTATATCTTGGTGGGTCTTAGCAATTTTAAGCATGTGGAGATGTCTGCCAGCCCAGTGCTGTTGAGGAGACTATTACTGTCATTTTAGGGCACATCCATTGACAAAACTACTAAGCGGAAAACAGAGCTAATAATAAATAAATATGGCTGCATGATTATACACGATTACAAACTATATAGCATAACACCTCACATTTATATCTCCCAAATGTTTCCTTTTGAAAACACTGAAAAGTTTAGAGGTCCTTTTTACAAAGCTGAAGAAAAGACAGTTTAGAACTGGCCCACAGCGATGAGGTATGAGGTTTGGGTTTGTCTCGAAATGGGTTTGCTAAGGATCCAGCGCATTTGAAATTCATGGTCCTGAAATTTGCCAGACTGAATTTGGTGTAACAATTATTGGTTCGGTCCAATCCCATGGGATGTCAGATAATAGCAGGCTCCTCCCAATTAGCTGAAGCCAGGGGGATTCTGCACCCCACAGCCACACGTAATAAAGGGGTGTGGATGCTCGTGAAATCATTGACTTAATATGTCTACATGACCATTTGTTGTGTTTTTTTTTTTTTCATTTTGTTTTTATTTTACACCATATTTCTTTAAAATTCCTGCAAGGTTAAAGATTGGTTTGGGGTTTATTTTTTTTTTTATTTTTATTATTTATTTTTCTTTTGGTACAGCCCTTTTCCTATTTCAGGGTCTGCAATATACAATTGTTGCTGAAACGCCAAAGATGCCTTTTTGTTTGTAATGGGTTACCACCTATACTGTACTTGTGTGTTAGGCTCGATTCACATCTATGCATGTTGCTTTTGGTGGGTTTTTTTCTTACTTGCCACGTTTTTGAGCAGCGTTTTTGCGGCGTTTTTGCCGCGATTTGCATTTTTTTTTGTTTACAGTTTTTTTTACAGTCTTAAAAAAAATTAAAAAAAAACAAAAAAAAAAAAACGGCAAAAACGCACCAAAAACGCACCAAAAACGATGCACTTGCGTTTTTGATGCTTGTCCATTGAATTCTATTACATGCAAAACGCTGCATTTTGCATGAAAAAAAGTCCCTGACCCTTTCCAAAAATGCAGAGAAACAAAAAGGCATTGATGTGAACATGTTCCATAGGAACCCATGTTAAAAAATTCCTGTGCATTTCTGCAAAATGCATCAAAAAACGCGCTAGTGTGAATTGGAGCCTTAAAGGGGGTACATGTGGTTAAGCAGCGTGCACCATAGCAATGAGGAGGTCCATGCCACGTAGAGGCAGGGCATGTCTACCTTTTCTATTTCAGAGTGGCCATGCCATACTGACACAGCACACCCAGGATGTAGTTGAATGGCTATCAAATATTCCTCTTCCTTCTCTCAGGCACAGAGCAGCCTATTGTCTGCAACGTCTGTTAATGCACCCTCTTCTTCCTCCTTCTCCGCTTCTGCTAATCTTGCCAAAGCCCTATAAATTGACAAAGAGGAGTCATCAGGATTATTTAATCACTCCATCACTACAGGATGATGATCTTGGTCATGCGCAAACATTCCAACTTTCAGATATAGAGGATAAGGAAGATAGCACCACAACCATAGAGGGAGGGGATATCTGCAGGGAGCAGCAAAAGGCAGTTATGTTTCAGCAGTGGAGCTTACTGCAAAGTGAGAATGGCTGATAAGGTGGCAGGCCATCTGTGGGCGCCACTGATTGAAGAGAAGGATAGCTCCAAGGTGGGGAGGCTGAAGAGCATTGAGGGAGGATTTTGGTCCGGGGGGCATAGACAGCTTTTAGAGGACTAAAGGGAGCATCCTAATCCATTTGGCAGCAATGCCCTACAGGTGCAAGCCACTGCAATGCCCAGAGTTGGTCCACAGAGATCCGCAGCATGGGACTTTTCTATATATATCTGCTGCCAAGAGAACCACAGCAGTCTGCAGCCTCTGCCTTCTGTGTATCAGCGGTAACAAAAGTACCAGCCCTTGGGGTACCATGTGCATGAGGAAACAATGACTGCACCACAGAACTCAGTGAGAGCATCACCTCAGTGATACAAGTTGGCAGCAAAAGGCCTGCGCTTCTGCTCTTTGTTCCTCACTTTCTCTATCTCCCCTGCCTCTGCAACATTCTCTTGCTGCATCTGCGGCAATATCTGTGGCCTTCAGCAACAGGGATGGAAGTCTCATAAGAGATTTCAGAGACTTAAGATACACAACATCAATAGGGGAAGAGGGTGATGGGGCCATGCTGATAAGAGTCAAGGGAAGGCTTGAACCTCTGCAAATGTCTCCTGAACCCACCCTGTTATCCCCAGAAGCATACTGTTCAAGGCAGCTGCTAGAGTGGAGGAAAAATGCCCCCAAATCACCCCATGTTCAGGATACTAATGCCAGCTTGTTAAAATAGATGGCTTTGTGCCTACTCACATTCCAGCTCATGGAATCAAACACCCTCCACAACTTTATGGCTTGTGCTACACCAGAGTGGCAGGTACCCAGCCGCCGTTATTTTGCCCTGAAGGCCACCCCTGCTCTCTACTAGCATGTGGTATTCATTGTGTCTGTGTCGCTGAAGGATGCTGTCAGTGGCATTGAGCACATTATCTCAGACATGTGGGCCAGTAAGTATGGGCAGGGATGCTATATATCCTTCACAGCATGCTGAGTCAGTCTTCTGGTGGTTGGGAAAGATGCAATATGGGTTATTCTCCTGGATCTAGTGGTGCCACCATGTTTTGTTCAATGGTTACAATGCAGTCATTTGTACCTCCCCATCACTGCCCTCATCTTCTGACTCCTTAGACCTAGCATTCCCACCCAAGCCCAACTGGATAAATGCTGCCACGCTATGTTGCAGCTCATCTGCCTGGGGAACAGTAGCCACACTGGGTCTCAACTGCTGGCAACTCTCCAGGCCCAGGCTAGGAGGTGGCTCATCACAAGCCATTTTTAGCCAGGCAAGGTCATGTGTGATAACAGCACTAACTTGCTGTCTGCCCTTTATTACACATGTACCTTGCCTGGCACATATCCACAACCTGGTGTGGAAGCAGTTCATCATGAAGTAAACTATCTTTCAGCAGGTATTTCACCAGGCCAGAAGGATTTGTGGTCACTTTAGGTAGTCATACTTGGCAATGGCTTGGCAGAAATGCAGCGGCAACATGAGCTGGGGCTCAATGTTAGCCATACTGTAGCATGTCGTCAATGAGTACCTATGTAATTATGGTATAAAGACAGGTTCTGATTAGTTATTCATGATGCGTGAAGCATTTTAGGATCTTTTGAAGACACAATCAAAATGATGATGAGGTGGGGATTAGTGATACAATGCCTCTTCGTCCTATAGAGCAAATTATTTGGCCTTATAAGCTGGGCATTGGAGGCACAGTATCAGGTGGAAGAGGAAGACTACTGCTGGTGTTTTATGGCCAGATGGATCCTCCTCTGCAAGGCAAGGGAAGCAGTGGGCAGAGGAGGAATACAAAGAGGAGCTGGGATGCAGGTGGTAAAGAGGAATTCTGGCAGACTTTAAGGAGAACATTTTGCCCTTCCCTAACCCTAGGAGTTGTACCTGGGTGGGTCAAAATTGTTGGGTCATTATTGTCCTCAGCAACACTGAAGACTTGAGGTCCTCTGCTACAGGAAATTTGTGGCAAATGGGGTAATTTATGCTCAAATTCCAACATAGGGATCCCAGGATTGGGTAATCGAAAAGAGAGACCACTGTTGGATGGCCACCCATTAGAACCTGGATGCAATGGTAAAATGTACGGTCTACTGCCACCATCCCAAAAGCCCAAAATGCAGAAAACCCAAAATGCAGCATTTGAGGAGGGGCTAGAACTCAATTTTTTTGACGGTGGCAGAATCCCCTCTAATGACCAAGATGCCTCCAATCTTCTGATCCCTGAAAGGAGGAGCGGTGGTGATAGTGCTGCCTCTGTGCTGCTTTTCAGAGTTTTGCAAACCAGAACAGCCAGGTCTGGCTCCAGACAGTACTCACAGGTAGCACCTGAACCACATGATTGCTGGCTACATTCCAGGGATGATGTGGACCCTCTCAGAAGTGTGTACTCTATTGACATTTGGAAACAATATATACCTGTGCACAGATCCCAATAGCTTGTACATGCATATAATCTACCAGGTGCTAAAGGGATGTGACCACATAATAACACTAAAAATACTGAATGAACCCTCTGCACACTGCTATACCCTTTCAAGCAAACTTTGCAATAAACATATGGATATTTAATTCACACATATTTCAATACATGTTTAGGCTGACCGACTGTGTCTAAGACCTAAACTGTGCAGCTCTCCCCCATTTTGTGTCTTATTGCCCCAGGTTGGCATTGTGTCAACAGGAGCATTTGCAGTGGCAAAGCAGAGTAGGACTGACTAAAGAGGGATTACTTTGACGCAGTTGGCCAGCTTAAACATGTATTGCAATATGTGTGAACTAAATATTCCTATTTTTTATTGCAAAGTTTGCTTGAAAGGGTATAGCGGTATGCAGAGAGTTAATCCAGTATTTTTACCATTGACTATTGGGTGTCTAGGCTGGACAACTGTTCAGAGCATGCACAGTATGTGCTGGCTTTTCGGACTTGTCCTTCAGCCACTGTGCTGTCTGAAAGGGCTGTAGCACAACAGCAGGTTTGCTATGAAGAGGCACTGTAATATCTGTATCTCCCCTGACAATATGTATTGGTTTACTTTCATTAAAATAAACCAGCTCTTGCTTACCAATGACTTCAAAACCCATTCTGTTGATGCTACAGACTAAACTGTTATTTTCAGCCAACCATCCCTCCTTAAAAAATTATACCTGCCAAGATTAACAGCTCCTGCCACCTCTCCTGGCCCATCCCAAACTGCAAAGGTGCCACACAATGTTTTTGCAGCCCGGCCTCAGCTGCCAAGTTACTAATGTTTTCTGAAGGGTAAATACTACTGTGTGTCTCAAAGTCTGTGGTCTGTTTTAGTGTCCAGACACTATAAAGGTTCCACACAATGTTTCCACTGCTGGTCAGCAGCCAAATTTCCAGTGTTTGCTGTAGGGAAAATCCTGCATTGCACCTTGACGTTTGCTCCTCAAACTGTGGCTACTGTCCCTCAGATAATACACTCTAATATTTATGTTAAGCTAAAAACCTACCTTGTCTCCTCCTCTTATGCTGCGGCCTAACCAAGCTGTTTACATACTGTCCAGCCACTAAACAATATTTGTTGCTATTGTCTCAGATAATACACTGTATTTTTTCTTGCAAGATAAAACCTACCTTGTCTCTTTCTATGTGTTGCTTATTCAAATGCTCATTTACTGTCTTGATGTTTGCAAATTACTATTAAATACATTACTATTAAATACGTACCAAAAGTCTATAGTTTGAATATGTTGGGAATGTAGTTTTGTAATATTTTATTTTTAAGACAATGCAGTGTTGTACTTCAAAAAAAGAACCTCACAATCAATACTATTATATTGCTATGCCACTGACCAATTTGTACAAAGTTGAGAGCTTTGGTTTTATTTTTTTCATTATATTTCCTATAGTTTTTTTATCTTCTGTGGCTGCTACTTCACCAGTCAATTCAGGCCTACTACAGCTTGATAATAAAAATAAAGGAATTCAGCCAAAACTACCTAAAAAGGTATTTCTTTCATGTTAAAAGGGTGTTCTATCTAAGTCAGGACTGTGCGGGCCAGTCAAGTTCCTTCACCCCAAACTCGCTCATTCATGTCTTTATGGACCTTGCTTTGTGCACTGGTGTGGAGTCATGTTGGAACAAGAAGGGGCCATCCCCAAACTGTTCTCACAAAATTGGGAGTATGAAATTGTCCAAAATGTCTTGGTATGCTGACACCTTAAGAGTTCCCTTCACTGGAACTAAGGGGCCAAGCCCAACCTCTGAAAAATCAATGCCACACCATAATCCCCCCTCCACATGATTTGGAGGGGTGGCCCAATGCTTTTGGCAATATAGTGTGGATGAGCAAGTTTGGGGTGGAGAAACTTGACTGGACTGCACAGAGTCCTGACCTCAACCTGATAAAACACCTTTGGGATGAATTAGAGCGGAGACTGGGATGGGGACCTTCTCGTCCAACATCAGTGCCTGACCTCACAAATAAGCTTCTGGAAAAATGGGCAAACATTCCCATAGACACACTCCTAAACCTTGTGGACATCCATCCCAGAAGAGTTGAAGCTGTTATAGATGCAAAGGGTCGGCCAACTCAATATTTAACCCTACAGACTAGTACTGGGATGCCATCAAAGTTCATGTGCGTGTAAAGGCAGGCACCCCAATACTTTTGGCAATATAGCGTATATACAGATATATATATATATTTTATAAATACTAATATTTTTCTTTTTTTAGAAGTGATCACAAAATCTCTGTTCCCAGCTGCATAAGGGGTTTAGATAGCTGAGGGTTGAGAAACAGCAGTACGCTGATCTTCCCAGTGAATGACTGTGTAGGAGGGCGTGTCACCACAAGTCTGATCATTAGAGGAGAGCAGGCTGAGTTGTCAGCTCAGCAAGAAAACTGACCATGCTGTGCTCTCATGCTTAGTGTAGTAAGTTTGAAATAGGAGAGCAGGGGGCCTGCCAGGAACACCAGGTATTTCACACAAAGGAAGAAATGCAAGACAACAGGTTACTTTTTCATACAAGTACATGGTACAGTAGGCACATATCAGGAATATGAAATGTTCGGTCAACATATTCTTTAACAAATATATCTGAATAAGGCCTCTTTCACACGGGGCAGATCAGTCATGATCCGCCCCGTGAACATCCGCTGGCTCAGCGGGGATAGCTCCGCCGATCCCCGCTGAGCAGGAAGATGACAGGTGCATCGCTGCACGTTGTGCAGCGACGGACCTGTCAGAGCGCCGCTCTCCCCTATGGGGGGATCGGATGATGACGGTCCGTAGTGTCCGTCGTCATCCGATCCGATCCGAAAACGGAGGAAAAAGTAGGTTTTTCCTCCGTTACACTTTTCGGATCGGAGCGGGGCGGATGTCAGCGGACATGTCACCGCTGACATCCGCCGCTCCATAGGGATACATGTATGTCCGTTTTTCATCCGAAAACGGAAGGATGAAAAACGGACATACGGATGCCTCGTGTGAAAGAGGCCTTAGAGTGATTTTTCATAATGAAAATTAACAGTATTAATCAATAGTATTAAGCAATGTTTACCATAGAAGGTGTTAAAGTCGGGAATACAGAAGTAGTTATATGTGTTGGTCAATGACATAAATTTGTCAGGCAAATATGCAGAGTATAGATCAGTGACCTAAATTATCTGCTTGCCGACCAGCCGCTGTCATTAAACTGCGGCAGGTCGGCTTGTTCCCGCGAATCGGCGTAGCTGTATGTCGGTCCCTTTAACCACTATAGTAGGCGCGCGTGCTGATGTGCATGGCCGGTGGCTGCGATGTCCGCTCGCCACCCACGATCGCTCCACAGAGAGCCAGAACAGGCATCTGTCAACAAACAGATCTCCGCTCTGACAGGGAAGTACAGAGTGATTGTCTGTTCCTAGGGATCCGGAACAGCGATGTCTCTCTACTCTCAGTTAGTCCCCTCCCCCCCACAGTTAGAATCATCTCACAGGGAACACATTTAACCCCTTGATCGCCCCAAGTGTTAACCCCTTTCCTGCCAGTGTCATTTATACAGTAATCAGTGCATTTGTATAGCACCGATCGCTGTATAAATGTCACTGATCCAAAAAAAGTGTAAAAAAGGGCCCAATCTGTCCGCCGCAATGTCGCAGTCCCGCTAAAAATCGCTGATTACCGCCATTACTAGTAAAGAAAAAAAAAATAATAAAAATGCCATAAATCTGTCCTCAATTTTGTAGACGCTATAACTTTTGTGCAAAACAATCAATATACACTTATTGCGATTTTTTTTTTTTATTACCAAAAATATGTAGAAGAATATATATTGGCCTAAACTGATGAAGACATTTTTTTTTTTTTGCATATTTATTATTGCAAAAAGTAAAAAATATTGTTTTTGTTTCAAAATTGTCAGTGTTTTTTTGTTTATAGCACAAAAAATAAAAAACGCAGAGGTGATCAAATACCATCAAAAGAAAGCTCTATTTGTGGGGGAAAAAAGGACGTCAATTTTGTTTGAGTACAAAGTCGCACGACCGCGCAATTTTCAGTTAAAGCGACGCAGTGCCGTATTGCAAAAAATGGCCTGGTCATTAAGGGGTAAATCCTTCTGGGGCTGAAGTGGGTAATCCCCCTTTCTGTTCCAACCAAGGCAAAAATTAAACTGCACTGCCTTGTCTTGCTTCCTTGCTTTTATAGGTACTGGAGGAAAAGAAGATGCAGATTTCCCATTACTGCACTGACTTGATGTATATTGTGGCAAGAATCATTTGAGGAACCTGGGAAGAATTCTGACTCATTCTGTCCCTAGATGGCACACCACTGCTTTCATATACCATTTTTAAGCATGTGAAAAGGAAACCTATAATCGTCCTTATAGAAAATACTAAATATGTATTGTTTATTTACAGATTGAGATCATTTTCTGCACTTAAAGGCCATGATTGATATAAGGGGATCTGTCAGGATCGAAATATGGGACATCACTTTGCAAACTTGTTTTTTTGAGTGCAAGCTCCAAGGCTGTTTGCTTTATCCTTCCTTTACTATTGGCAAGTCAGAAACTCAAAATCATGTGTCCTGACAATTTAAGAAGTAAATAAGCAATAGGAAAGCCTTTACCTTCAAACAAGTCAGCAATGAAACCTCCCATGTTGCTATTCAAACAACAGGGTCCTTGAAGCTTAACCCCTTGATGCCGACGTAATGCAAATATGCAGCTTTCGTGTTCAAGGGGTTGTACCAGGGTGATGCCTGCAGCTACAGGCATCACCCTGGTACCGTTTTTTAGAGCCGACGGTTGGCATTCTTCTGATTACAACCAATGCAGCTAAGCAGCCACTCGGCTCTTATTACAAGCAGCGGGAGGGCACGTCCCTCCCGCTCCCGCCGCCTTCCACGGCTCGCCCTTCCCACCGGGAGGCCCAATCGACCAGCTGGCACGTACGTTGGCTGTCCAGAGACCCGAACAATGCCAGAATCGCCTTTTATCAGGTCTAGTAACCCAGAAGCGATGACATCACTTTCAGATTACTGAAGACTTAAAGGTGCCAGATTTTAAAAAAATGACAGCATTCAGAACAGCCAAACTTGGCTTTTTAAATGCTTTTAAGTGCAAAGGAGGGATATGGGTTCTTATAGCCCCCAGATCTCTCCATAAAGAGTACCTGTCACTGCCTATTACTGTAACAAGCGATGGGTACATTCCTTGTGAAAGCAATACAAGTGATAAATGTAAAGGGACAGTGTATAAATAAAATAAATAAGAAAAAAATTAAATTTAAAGCGCCTCATCCCTCTGTGCTCACACGCCGACGCGAACGCATACATAAATGTAAACAGTGTTCAAACCACACATGTGAGGTATCGACGTGATCATTAGAACAAGAGGAATAATTCTCATGCAAAACCTCCTCTATAACTCTAAACAGGTAACCTGTTGAATTTTTGAAAGCGTCGCCTATGGAGATTTTTAAGTACCGTAGTTTGTCGCCATTCCACGAGTGTGCACAATTTTAAAGCATGACATATTAGGTATCTATTTATTCTGCATAATATCACCTTTCTTATAATTCAAAAGCATTGGGCTAACTTTATTGTTTTTTGTTTTTTTTAGTTTATGAAAATGTATTTCTTAAAAAAAAAATAGCATTTTAGCCCGGTTTCACACATGTGCGGTACGAATTGAAGCTCAGGTTTCACTGTGGAGATAAAAATCTCCTGTTCAAAGGAATCACTGCTTTTAGGTCAGGATCAGTGAGCAGGGAGAGGGGGAGGGAGAGGGGGGAGGGGTAGGGAGGGAGAGGGAGGGAGAGGGAGGGAGAAGGGGGGAGGGGGAGGGAGAGGGAGGGAGAGGGAGGGAGAGGGAGGGAGAAGGGGGGAGGGGGAGGGAGAGGGAGGGAGAAGGGGGGAGGGGGAGGGAGAGGGAGGGAGAAGGGGGGAGGGGGAGGGAGAGGGAGGGAGAGGGGGAGAGAGGGGGGGTGAGGGGGAGGTGTAGTGAGGAGAAGTAGAAAATCTATGTTCAGAACGCAATGCATCTGCAAAGCAGATGCGTTCCCATAGAAGATAAGGGGCTCGTAATTCGCACCGCAATGCCCAGAAAACACACACTTTTTTGTGCAATGCGCAGTGCGAATGCAACGCACATATGTGAACCAGATGCATTCATATGAATGTATTTTAAAATGTCTTGCGAATTAGATGCGGTGTAAGCTGCATCTAATTTGCATAGGTGTGAACCCGGGCTAAAAGACCGCTGCGCAAATACAGTGTGACAAAATATTGCAAGGATCGCCATTTTATTCTCTACGGCAGTGGTCATCAATCCTGTCCTCAGGGCCCACTAACAGGCCAAGTTTGCAACATAACTAAAATACATCACAGGTGATATCATTTGCTGCTCAGTGATTGCAGTATTTTAGTCTGCATCTCCCCAAGGTAATACATAAAACCTGAACTGTTAGTGGGCCCTGAGGACGGGGTTGATGACCACTGCTCTAGGGTCTCTGCTAAAATATATAATGTTTTGGGGTTCTAAGTAGTTTTCTAGCAAAAAATACTGATTTAAACTTGTAAGAAACAAGTGTCAGAAAAAGGCTTAGGCATGAAGGGATTAAAGGAAGATTCCACCTTTTGAGAAAAAAAAAAAAAAAAAAAGCAAGACGAAATTGATATGCTTATTTTAAGGCATCATGGAGAGTCCTGTGGAGTGAGCAGCAATAGGGTTACCCCTCTGTGTGTCTCAGGATGCATCTTTCACTAATCTGACTACACTGCATTGAAATGAGTTTGTTTTGAGTTCCTCCACCTTGCACATCGGCTTAGCTGTTTATGCTATTTTTTTAAATTATATTTTATTTCTTTTTATGTTAGAATATTATAGGGAACATCATTTTTGCTAACACAGTGAAAAGCAACTGTTATGCAGACAAGTGGGTAATTAGGCATATTTTATATAGATACACTAAAAAATAGATATAAATAGATAGATACATGTACAGACAGCTACATACAGATATCAGCAGAATTAGCTGAGATTGGAAACCCCATCCCTCTGTTAGTTTTCTGATTCTCTCCCCTTGAGAGCTGATAAAGACAGAATTTCAATGGGATTTCCAGGAAGCTGCAGCTTCAAATTGTAACCCTTTTGTGATCATTTTCTATATGCACTATTGGCCTGGACTATCCTGGACTATAACCAAATGTATATTTCACATAATAATAATAATAATAAAAGCTAGCAACATGTTCATGCTGAGTTGACTTTTCATTGCACAGCACTGTTTTTTGAAAAGGAATTTGTACAGTCATGAGGAAAAAGTAGTTCAATAAGTGACATTAATTTCTATTAGTAATCATTGATTTTAAGATTAGCGGAATGGAATCGTAACTCCTAGAAGCACAGTCTTGAATCCATCACTGTTAATCAACTTGGTACCCATAAATTCAGTACAATGCTATTTAAACTATATGTCAGTTTATTTCCAACGGCCCTGCCCCTAGCTGCCTTCCTACAAATACATGGCTGTGTCAGTTCTTCCCTGCTGTAGAGCTCCTCTGCTGCTTCTGTACTGTGAAAACCTCCTTAATACACAAAATGCTATCACAGCATCTTCATCCCACTCTCTGTACTGGCAAAAGCAGATTGTAAGCTGAATTTCCCTCTCTATTTCCTGTGACTCTAATCAGGGACTACAGGGAAGATGCTGCAGCTGTCCCCTCCCAGCACAAAACACAAGAAATATTATCCGTAATGAGAGCCAAAGGGAAAGGAGAATGAGAAAATAAATAAAGAAAAGGGAGAGCAAAGATAATAAAGGAGCTGGGCATAGGGAGAAATGGAAAGGTGAGGCTGACATGTCTGTGCTCTGCCACATGACATTTACAATGGTACAAAGTTGACAAGGTTGGAAGGTGAACCAGCCAAAACCACCAAAATATATACCGTTGATAATTATTGGTCTTGGCTTAGATTTTTAAAGGGAATATCTTTTCTATTTAATAATATTTTAGATGTACATGTTAAAGACATCAGTTTGATGTAAGTATTGTTATTGATGCAGGTTCATTTCATTTTTAAAAACATTTTTCTATTTTAAGTTTGTAATTAAATAATAATAATAATATATAATAATAAATATAATAAATAATAATAATAAATATTTGATCATTACATGCCCATAATACTCTTTCTCATGATGCAGCTTTATTGGAGTCGAGCTACTGTAAGAAAGGCTAATCTAGCATGACCTACCGGTATTTAATGATCGATTATTATATATATATATATATATATATATATATATATATATATATATATATATATATATATATATATACACTTTTTTATATACCTTATTTTATGTTATTTTATTTAGGTTCTCTCTTGTTATCAATAGAGCTGGCTCCTGGATTTTACAGAATGGCTTCTGGATTTTATAATAATTTGTCCACACCTGGATTGATAGATATTATAGGGTTTTGGCAGAACCCATTAATAGATACCAAACATGTCACGCTTTATAATTGCACGCACTCGTGGGATGGCGACAAACTACGGTACCTAAGAATTTCCATAGGCGACGCTTTAAATTTTTTTTACGGTTACCATGTTAGAGTTACAGAGGAGGTCTAGTGCTAGAATTATTGCTCTCGCTCTGACGATCATGGCGATACCTCACGTGTGATTTGAACACCGTTTACATATGCACATGATAGCAGGCCAGTTGGGGCCGGGGAATTCACCACCTCGCAGCCACATGTAACAAAAGGGCAGGGATGTTAGTGACATCATTGATTTAACCCTTTCATGACTGAGCCTATTTTTGAAATTTGGTGTTTACAAGTTAAAATCCGTATTTTTTGCTAGAAAATTACTTAGAACCCCCAAACATTATATATATATATTTTTGCAGAGAATCTAAGGAATAAAGTGGAGATTGTTGTGATATTTTATATCACACATGCAGCGGTGATTTAAATGCAAATTTTTGGGAAAAGGGACACTTTCATGAATTTAAAAAAAAAAAACAAACAGTAAAGTTACCCCAATTTTTTTCTATAATGTGAAAGGTGATGTTACGCTGAGTAAATAGATACCAAACATGTCACGCTTTATAATTGCACGCACTCGTGGAATGGCGACAAACTACGGTACCTAAGAATTTCCATAGGCGACGCTTTAAATTTTTTTTACGGTTCCCAGGTTAGAGTTACAGAGGAGGTCTAGTGCTAGAATTATTGCTCTCGCTCTGACGATCATGGCGATACCTCACGTGTGATTTGAACACCGTTTTCTTTGCTGCGCGAGCTCGCAGGGATGGAGGCGCTTTAAAAAAAAATTTTTTTTCTTATTTATTTTATTTATTTTTATATTTATAAATTGTGTTAAAAAAAATAAAAAAATGATGACTTATATTGCTGTCACAAGGAATGTAAACATCCCTTGTGACAGTAATAGGTGGTGACAGGTACTCTTTATGGAGGGATCGGGGGTCTAAAAGACCCCCGGTCCCTCCTTTCTAAAAACGGCGATTCTGAATACTGTGTATTTTTTAAAATGGGCGCCATTGGCAGCCGAGTAAACGGGAAGTGACGTCATGACGTCGCTTCCGCGTTTACAATTAGAAGGCTGAAACGAAGCTGCCCACAGCTTCGTTCCAGCCCGCCCCCAGCCGCTGGAGGCAGCCGATTGGTCACCGAGCCTCCTGATCGAACGGAAGGCCCGGTAAGAGCGGCGGGAGGCGGCGGGAGGGGGGACTTCCCCTCCCGCTGCTCTGGTATAACAGCCGAGCGGCTTTTAGCTGCATCGGTTGTTATACCCAGAAATCCGATCGCCCGCTGATCATCATCATCCCGGTATAACCCCGGAAAGCCGAGTACGCACATCTGCGTACGCTCGGCGGGAAGGGGTTAATATATTTGCATGGCCATATTTGGTCAATGACATTGTCCAAATATGGCCATATTAAGTCTAAATGCACATAATATAGCTGGATACTAATATTTATGGGTAGAGTTGATACAGGGAATATCCGATTGCCACTTGGAGGAACAGGAAGAATTTTTTTCCCCCAATCCGGATAATGCTTTGTTTTTGCCTTCCTCTGGATTAACTGTAGGTATTGGATAGTGTACATGGAGGTTTTCAATTTGAGTGTGTTGGATCCCTTTTTTTTCTTTGTTGGTTGAACAGGATGGACTCTTTGTTACATACATAGGCGTGCGCAAAGGGTGTGCCTGGGCACACCCTAATCGCCTTGTGTGGTGCATATTCCCCCCTGTTTAGACCACTGATATTTCATCCAAAAAAAAAAGTTACAAAAAAAAAATAATTTAAAAAGAATATAAATAAAACTACTGACACTGTCCACTGCCCTACTGACATCATCAGTACATATACACATGCATATGTATTTGAGCTTTGGGGTGCACACCCTAATGCAAGAGGCTGAGCACACCTATGGTTACATAGTTAATCTAGTCAAAAAAATGCAACATGTAGCTGTGGGGTGAGGAATTTTTCAGGCCACAGCTGATTAGACCAGTGGCCTGTTTTCACATGAAAGCTTCCCGCAGGTGCAGGTCAAAGTGGATTTGGCCCAAACCTTAGCTCGTCGCTATTAAGTAGTGGTATTCTATCTGGTAGCTTTACAATTGCTTACATTTTGTTACTAGAGTAGCAGCAAAAACTTGCAGGTATAGTCCCTTGTCAACCAGTTGCTATAAGCTCAGTTTGTCGGTAGCCTATGCACCATTCAGCCTGGTTTAGTTTTGGCTGCTCTGGGCAGCATTTGGGTACAATCACTCTTTGACAATGAATGCAACTGCAGTAACACAGACAAGAGGGGGAAGCTTCTATCAGGTAAGGTTCGAAGGTTTGTTCCAGATGTCAGACGGTTGTATGAGGAAAAAGAGATGTGAGTTGAGGAGCTGAGTAACTGGAGCTGCTGCCACACAAAGAGAGAGCCACACAAAGGGAGAGGCACTCAGTTCTGGGTCAATTGAGGGCAGTGGAGAGGCTCCATTTACGTTGTGACAGCTGTGAATTAGTTGACGATGTATCCTCAGTGTTCTTTACCAGTTTGCTGATGGAAAGCAAGCATAAGGTTTATGTCACACTGACAATTTTAAAGCAGTGATTTGTATCAGCTACAGAATCACTCTCTTTTGTAGTGATTTGTATCATTTAGCAATTTGTTGCTTTGTTGGTCAACATTTAGTGCTAGCTACACTAGCTACTGAAACACTAACAAGACAATCAGAGGGGGTTGTTCATATGCCAAAGCCACAATGCTTTTTTTCACAGCCATGGCAAATTTAACTTTACTTGTGAAGTTTGATAGGCGCGGTGGCACTCTCCCATTGAAGTCGGTTGAACCGGTTGTGGCATGTTAAGGACATAAGTACTTGGTGGTGCCGCTCCAGGCTGAGGTGTAGAGCCCCATTGGTACTCAAGAGGGTATAATAGGGTTGCCAGCATAAGAAAAACTCATCCAATGAACATTTTAGCTTAAAATTGCTGCTTGCCAAAGCCGATCCTAGTACGGATGTACTGTATACATGTGAAAGCCTCAGCCATGCATGTGAGCCATGCCCTGGGAGCAGCATTGAGTTGGAAAAAGGATCACCCCCTTATGTCAGTATTTTATTGGACCATATTTTGCTTCAATTATAGCCTTTAGTCTGTTGGGATATATCTCTAATAACTTTGCACATCTAGACTTCACAATACTTGCCCACTCTTCTTTGCAGAACTGCTCAAGTTCAGCCATGCAAGGACATTCTCCTATTTCTCTTTCAACCAATAATTACATTTTAGTCTCATCTGACCACCTTAACCACTTCAGCCCTGGAAGGATTTGCACCCTTAATAAAAAGGCCATTTTTTGCGATACTGCACCGCGTTGCTTTAACTGACAGTTGTGCAGTCGTGTGATGCTATACCCAAACAAAATGTATTTCCTTTTTTCCCACAAATAGAGCTTTCTTTTGGTGGTATTTGATCACCTATGCGGTTTTTATTTTTTGTACTACAAACAAAAAAAGAGCAACAATTTTGAAAAATAAAAACAATATTGTTTACTTTTTGCTATAATACATATCCAAAAAGAAGAAAAAATGTAAAAAAATGAATTTCTTCAAAAATTTAGGCCAATATATATTCTTCTACATATTTTTGGTAAAAAAAAAAAATCCCAATAGGCGTATATTATATTATATTATATTATATTGATTGGTTTGCGTAAAAGTTATCACGTCTATAAACTATGGGATAGATTTATGAACTTTTATTTATTTATTTATTTATTTATTTATTTTTTAACTGGTAATGGCGGCAATCTGCGATTTTTAGTGGGACTGCTACATTGAGGCGGACAAATCCGACCCCAAATTACACTTTTTGGAGACCAGTGACATTATTACATTGATCAGTGCTCTAAAAATACACTGATCAATGTATAAATGACACTGGCAGGGAAGGGGTTAACACTAGGGGGTGATCAAGGGGTTAACTGTTAGAAAAAATCAATGTTTGTTGTTGTGCTCCAAAAAAATAAAGTGCTAATGTGATCAATAAAGTGTTAAAGTGCAAACAAATACATATACAAGTGGATACAATAAATATCCAAAAATTCAATAAAAATACTGTGATCATGATGTATATAATCATACATAAAAAAATCCATAAAATTCATGTGATAAAACATGTAATCAGATATGAAGAAGTTTATCACACAAATTTTATGTATTTTTTAAGTATGATTATATAGCAGTTTTTGTGATCACAGTATATATTTTTGGAATTTTGAATATTTATTGTATCCACATGTATATGTATTTGTTTGCACTTTTAGCACTTTATCGCTCACATTAGCACTTTATTTTTTTGGAGCGCAACACCAAACATTGATTTTTTTCTAATTACTTTGTCGGGTGGGGTTTGACCCCTGTCGGTGTTTTTGCTGCAACCAAATCACATTATTTCCCCCCTTTTTAAAAAAACCTTAGGCAGCATGGGAATACCCATCTTCTTAAGGGGTTAACTGTGTTCCCTGGGTGTGTTCTAACTGTAGGGGGGATGGGCAGCCAGGGACATGACCGAGATCACTGTTCCTGATCACTGGGAACAGAAGATCTCTGACATATCCCCTGTCAGAATGGGGATCCGCCTTGTTTACAAAGGCAGATCCCTGTTCTGCCTCTGTGCACAATGATCGCGAGTGAGTCCGCTGGACCCACGGGCATGCTTCCGCAGCTTGCACGCGCCTGCAATCTCACCTGTACGGACCTGCACGTCGGTTCGTGCAGGAGAGCCAACCTGCCACAGTAAAAGTATGGCGGCTGGTCGGCAAGTGGTTAAACACACCTTAAAGATTCTGAGGCCACATGGAAAAAGGTGTTATGGTCAGATGAGGCTAAAATGTAAATATTTGGCCTCAACACCAAACAATATGTCTGGCGGAAATCCAATACAGCTCACCATTCAAATAACACCATTCCTACAGTAAAGCATGGAGGTGGTAGTATCCTGTTATGGTGGTGTTTCTCTGCAACTGGGACTGGAGCACTTGTCAAGATAGAAGAAAAATGGATGGGGCAAAATACCATCAAATTCTTGAGGGAAATCTGCTGCCCTCTACAAGAAAGTTGTCAATGTGAAGTAGGTTTACCTTCTAACATGACAATGACCCAAAGCACACAGCAAAAATGACTACATGGTGGTTGAATGAGAAAAAGGTGAATGTCCTTGCATGGCCTAGTCAGAGCCCAGACTAAAACCCCATTGAAAATGTGTGGAATGACTTGAAGACTGCAGTCCACAAATGGTCACCATCAAATGTAACTGAACTTGAGCAGTTCTGCAAAGAAGAGTGGGCAAATATTGCAAAGTCTACATGTGCAAAGTTAGTAGAGACATATCCCAACCAACTAAAGGCTGTAATTAAAGCAAAACGTGGTTCAACAAAATACTGACATAAGGGGGGTGATCCTTTTTCCAACTCTGTGTTTTAATTTTTTTCATTTTTTTTTCTGACATGTTATATCTTTCACTTGGATGCTATAAGTTGCACTAGTAAATACAGATGGATAAAACAAAGACAGAATGCGTCTTCATTTCAGGCTGCAAAGCAACAAAATATGATTTTTTTTTTTTAAATGGGGGTGATTCTTTTCTATACCCACAGTATATAGCTAAAAGGCATGTTAGTTCCATGCAAAATCCCTATTCGGCAGCAAAAAAAACAAACACTTTTTAGGGGGCTGTAGAGACTGCTACTTGTGTGAATTTAACTAAACTCTGTAGCTATCTGCAAATGGCCAGAGGAAACAAGAAAGGAGATTTGTAACTACCACATGACCCTCAGACCCCATTCACACAGGGACGACTTGTCAGGCGACCTAGTCGCCTGACAATTCGCCTCCCGTTCTGTGCTATGGAACCGTTCTAAGGGGAGCGACGCAAGTCGCTCCGACTTAGAAAAAGGTTCCTGTACGACTTCGGGGGCGACTTGGGGCGACTTGCATAGACTTCTATACAGAAGTCGTTTTGCAAGTCGCCCGGGCAGTCGTTTGCGAGGCGACCTGCAGGTCGTGTTGCCCCTGTGTGAATGGGGTCTCAGTGTGGCGAGTACCTACAGTAATAGAAAAAGGACTATTAAAATTGAAGTAATCGCTAATAGTAAGTTTGTTTTATATTTTTAAAAATTAAAGCGTTAAAGACATCTGTTTAGTGGAAACTATTATTCACTGAGTTGATGGTTTTTGTATAAATCTGCTTTATATATTATATTCAGGACAAAAAAAACATTTTTTTTTAATTTCTAATCAGTCATTTGGGAAATATTGCAGATGCATATTTCATATTTACAATTTCAATCCAGCAGGTGGAGCTTGCTTAAACAAATCGAAATATTCGTTTATTTCATTGATGCCGAGCTTATATTTATATGCAGAGTTACTTACATAGGTCAGCCTTCCTGGGGGTGTTATAAATAAATAGAATTGGGGAAGGAAAGAGGGGTGGGAAAGGGTACACAGAGGTTAGGGTGAAACTAGGCTGGTGGCTCTTTGCAGCCATCTCTAGACCCACCCCATAATTAAATAATTGATAACACTTTAGGTTTTTATGGTCAAAAGGGGGAAAGGGGGCGTTGTTATGTTTTTTCGTGTTTGGTTGGGTTAGAGGATGGGGGGGGAGGCAAGGATAGAATAGAGGGGAGACACTATATCTATATATAGATATATATATATCTATATATAGATTGATATATATATATACAAAGCCTAAAGTCCCCTAAACATTTCTAAGGGGAAGAGAGGGTTTTTAACTTTTTTTCTCCTATCTCCCCTTCCGGGGGGAAGGGGGGGTGGTGGATTGGGTGAAGGGGGTAGTCTATCTCCTCTTTCTCTTAAAAATGTGGAAGATGGTTGGGAGAACCTTAGAATCGTGTGTATATTTTGGGTGATGGGAATATTATGTGGTTTATATACTTTAGGAATGTCATGTATATGTAAGCATGTATGTTGTGATCTTTGAATGTCATGCTATGCAATTATGGCTCGGTTCACATTGGAACCGGCTGCGGATCGCACAGGAACGCTGTGTGTCCCTGTTCTCCATTTTGGGGACGAATCAGGGCCGAATCTATGCCTGAATTCGGCCCTGAAACGGAGCCAAAGACGCACTGCGTTTTTGTGCAGTGTGCTCCGAAGCCGCAATGGAGATATGTGAATCGGCTCTTTAGCTAGCTGCTCACATTCTCCTGTTGTGCGAATTGGATGCAGGGAAACCGTTGTCTCCTGCTGCTGTCAATCATATCCTGTTAAGATGGAGTGGGGTTTAGCCACGCTGCTTGGGAGCGCACCTGCAAGTGGCTTGGTATAGGGGCACAAAGAGGAAGGAAGAGTGGAAAGCGCCAGTGGGGGGACCCCAGAAAAAAAGGTTTAGGGCTGCTCTATGCAATGCCATTGCACAGAGCCGGTAAGTATAAACCTCTTTTTTATTTTAGAAAAAGAACATTAAATACTTTAGTATCACTTTAAGATTTATTTGATTTTTAAAAAAAAAACAGTTTAAAGGATATAAGCATATGTTTAAACATTAAAAGTAAATAAAACTGAAGCCTCAATTTAAGGGTCCATTCACACTAGGAACTGCATGTGAATCACACAGGAATGCACTGCACTAAAAGTAGTGCATGCACTACTTTTTAAAATGCGCAGCAACTTTTGTACCATGCACTCTGGTGCGGGCCATTGTGGGCAAACACACTACGTGTGCGACCTGTGCTTGGGGTGTTGTTTACTTTGCACTGACCCCCACAGCAGGGAAAGCAGCTTTCCTGCATTGCATTCTAGTGTAGAATAGGGCACTAATATGACATTAACAATATCTTTATTTTCCCAAAAACAATCCATATACATCAACCACTTAATGTCCCTGTAATCTATATTTGATACAATTGTTGTTTACTGTGTTTTCTGCCTCCTTGTAATGTCCTCTATGACCTCCCAAACTTCTCCTTTTCCCCCTCACTTCCATTTCTTTGGAACAAGCAATGCACATTATTTGTAGTCATATGCATTGCTCTATGCACAATACATATCTCATAGTCCAGTGTTCATAGTCCCTAGACCAGTGATGGTGAACCTTGGCACCCCAGATGTTTTGGAACTACATTTCCCATGATGCTCAACTATACTGCAGAGTGCATAAGAATCATGGGAAATGTAGTTCCAAAACATCTGGGGTGCCAAGGTTCGCCATCACTGCCCTAGCCCATCTTGGGTGCAAGCAGGAGAGGGTGGCTACATTTCTACATACAGTGGGATAACGGAGAACAAATGTAGCCACCCTCTAACAGAAAGATGGATCAAAGTAGGCAGAGCAAATTAGAAAGTACTTTTTGAAATCAAGAATACATACGTGAAAATATATTTTTTTTTAACCAGAGTTTGATGTCACCTTAACCACTTGCCTACCAGGCACTGACACCTCCTTCCTGCCCAGGCCATTTTTCAGCTTTCAGCGCTGTCGCACTTTCAATGACAATTGCGCGGTCGTGCTACAATGTACCCAAACACATTTTTTTATCAATTTCTTCACACAAATAGAGCTTTCTTTTGGTGGTATTTAATCACTGCTGAGTTTTTTTTATTTTTTACAAAAAAAAAGACCAAAAATTTTGAAAAAAAAAATGTTTCTTACTTTTTTTCTGTCAGTAAATTTTGTAACTAAGTAATTTTTCGCCTTCACAGATGTGCGCTGATGAAGCGGCACTGATGGGCACCGATAGACTGAACTGGTGGGCATTGATGAGGTGACACTTATGGGCACTGATTAGGTGGCACTGATGAGGAGGCACTAATATGCCGCACTTATGGGCACTGATAGGTGGCACTGATGAGCACTGATAGGCGGCACTGATGGGCACTGTTAGGTGGCACTGATGGGCACTAATAGGCGGCACTGATCGGCGACACGGATAGGCGGTACTGATGGGCATTGATGATTGACACTGATGGGCATTATTGATGGGCATTGAATGACAGCAGTGATGGGCATTGATGGCCAGCACTGACTGGCATCGCTAATGGGCACTGATTGGTGGCACTTGTGGGCAGTGGTGGGCACTGATTGCTGCCAATGGTGGGCACTAAATTGTGACACTATTTTGCAATATTGTAATCAGGGCACTGATGATCAGTGCCCTGATTACATTCCTAGATGTGCTCCTTCGTGGAGATGCTGCTGATTGGCTCTCCTCGCCACCATCTCTGCCAGTGTGAGGCGAGAAGCGTCAATTACCGGCACTTCCTTGTTGATTGGACACAGCCGATCACATGGTTAAAGAGCTGCGGATGCACCTCTTTCCAGAGACCGGGGTCGCGCTGTGTCCTAGCAACATGGCGCAGCCACGATCGCCTTTCTGGGACGCCGTTATATGACAGTGTCCCTGAATAAGAGCCGCCCCGCCATCACTTGACGGTGGGCGGGCGGCAAGCAGTTAAAGAGATACCAAACTCTGGAACTGTGCCCAAAAAAGGCAGGCAGAGGGGAAAAGGTTTAGTCACCAATGTTGCCTTTGGTCTCTTTGCAGCTGATCTTTCCCCATTACTGAATTACAAGGCCTTGCTCTACCTTGTATCTCTGTGTGGAATCAGCCATCTTGGAAGAGGCAGGGTCTTGCTTCCTCATGTCAGAACCTCTAGCAAGGAGAGCAAAGTAGTACAAAAGTGACATTACTAAATCTTACTGCAAAACCCTGTCAGACTATAACAGTCAAAGGCATCAGTGTATTAGATCTCACTGTGCAGATCTGAAGCTTTAGGCTAATGGGTGCCTGGGAAAACTCACATACCAAGAAGTTCATTGGTATGGTTCATTTTTCAGGGTGCAGTTTAGGTACAATTGTTGATGTTTCCTATAGCAAATCTTCATTTTCTAAGTTCAGGTTTGCTTTGTTTCCTACTAAGCAGGCACAGGAAATGAGACAGAATCAAATATAGAACTCCCTCTAGGCGTTCATCTATGCATCTCTCTCTATAGTTAATTTAATAATAAAAGAAATGAAAGAGTAAGCATTTAACTACTTGCCCCCCGCCCACAGTAGAATTACTGTGGGCGGGGGGCACAGGGAGGCCGGACAGCGTATCTGTACATCACCAGCTTGATTCCAGGTTTGCAGAGCAGGGAGAAAAAACAGCCAGATAGAAAATTAAAAGCAGCACACATTACACAGTTAACCCTTTTATTGCCCCTAGAGGTTAACCCCTTCCCAGCGAGTATCATTTGTACAGTGTCAGTGTACAGTATTATCACTGATGTATTAGTGTCACTAAGGATGTGAGTGTCAGTTAATGAATATCCCAAATAATGTCTGTTAGCTCCAGATTGCCCGCCACCCTATCACACTCACACTATAGATCACTGCCATTACAGTATAGTGTTTATAGCTGTATTAATTCCAGTATATTTGGTATATACCAAAGTTCTTAGATGCTATAACCTTCGCACAAACCAATTAATATACACATCTATTGGGATTTTTTTTTTTACTAAAGACATGTAGCCAAATCCATTTTGTCCTAAATTTATGAAGAAATTTGATTTTTTTATTGTTTTAATTGGTTATGTTTTATAACAAAGTAGAAAGGCTCCATTTTTATTTTTATCTTTTATTTTCATTCTTTCATTCATTCATTTGTTTTTGTTTTTTATAATAATAATAAAAAAAACCCAGTGGTGATCAAATACCACCAAAAGAAAGCTCAATTTTTGTGAAAAAAAATGACATAAATTACATCTGCATGCAGTGTTGTTTGACTGCGCAATTAGCCAGTTAAAGTAGCGCAGTGCGGAATAGCAAAAATGCCTTGATCATGAAGAGGGTAAAACCTTCTGGAGGTCAAGTGGTTAAAGAGGAACTGCAGTCTGCTCTCATAATTTGTAATAAAAACATCTTTGCTATTCTGAAGCTTCCCTCCAACCACTTTGTGTATATATATATATATATATATATATATATATATATATATATATATACTGTTATTCTGCACTTGCCAAATATGCTGCAGAAATCTCCCTCCACTGAGTCTGGCTGCAACCATTTTAACTGTGGGCAGCTGAAGCTGCTGCCTTTTCACTTGGATTTACACACACACAGAGGCACACCCCCAGCTCTGCAGCTCTCATTGGCCCTCTTATGACTCGTCCCCCACCCTTCCTGGCAAGCTCTTACAAGAGTGAGAGAGAGCTGTGCATGATGTCATAAGCATTTTACTAGACAAGAAATAGGAAGTGACATGCATATGACCTCTGTTTAATCAACAGGAAGTGATGTTGGCAGCCATACTCCATAGTGTGGTCTGGTTTGTCACCTCACTTCCTGTTGAGCTTGATATATACTGCTGGATGTTGGCAGCCATACTCCAGATCGAGGTTGGTTTGTCATTTTACTTCCGGCTGAGTATAACACATAGCGCTGAGTGCCGGATGTTATGCGGACTACTGTTCCCTTATTCACATAAGCCCTTTTGTTTTTCCTAAATTTTGGAGGCATATCCATATATATAAGAGAGTTTAGATCTCCTTTGTTCCAATTTGGATTCAAATTAACCAGAAGTGACCAAACCGGAAGTGACTAAACTGGACATGACCAAACCAGAAGTGATGTACTTCCGGTTTTCAATCACTCTAATTTGGGGCCACACAGCCTATTTAATGCGCAGTTATATAGTATATAACACTGCTTGGGGTATTTACAAGGAGCAGCTTTATTCACAAAGTTTACCTTTTATTTTCAAAATAAGAAAAAAAACCTGTTGCTGTAGCTGCTTGGTTGGGGCTCTTTTAACCACTTCCAGCCTGGCCTATAGCAGAATGACGGCCGGGCGGTGGTTCAGTTACCCTGACTGGGCATCATATGACACCCTGCAGGATAGCAGCCGCCACGTGCCCATGGGCGTGGGCATCGCAGCGATCGGTGGTGCAGTGTGTCAGTCTGACACACCGCTACACCGATCTTGGTAAAGAACCTCCGACGGTGATCAGCTGTGTCCAATCACGGCTGATCACGATGTAAACCACAAATGGACACTGACTGGCACCTCTATGGCACATTACAAAACAGGGATGCCCAGCAATGCCACCCATAAGTGTCCATAAGTGCCACCTATCAATGTCCATCAGTGCAGCCTATCAGTGCCACATACCAGTGCCACCTATCAGTGCCCATCAGTGCCACCTATCAGTGCCCATCATCAGTGCCCGTCAGTGCCACCTCATCAGTGCCCATCAGTGCCTGTCAGTGCAGCTATATAAGTGCCCGTCATTGAAGAAGAAAACATACTTATTTACAAAAAAAGTAACAGAAACAAAGAAAAACTTTTTTTTTTTTCAAAATTTTCGGTCTTTTTTTATTTGTTGCGCAAAAAATAAAAATTGCAGAGGTGATCAAATACCATGTCTAAGTGCCTGGTATTGAAGTGGTTACATTAGTAGGATGCTAAAACGTTCTGTTTTAGCATTCAACTAGTGGCCACTGTGGAGCAACACTGATGAACATTGTTTCCATTTTTTGTTTTAACTTAATTTGAAGTGTACAAAATGTACACTACATTCAGGTCTTCGCACAGCAAGGCGATGCCCTGCACTGCAGTGACCAGTGGTACCATCTAGTTCACTGTGAAAATATGCAGCATGACTGCATTTTCTGCACCACACATCACACCTACTTTGTTGTGTAAGAAGGGCACATAGAAAACAGTTGTTTTCAATTTACCCTTGCGGTAACTGGCATTGTTTCACTATGGGAAGATACCAACCACAACAGTGTGTGTGTGAAGAAGCTGTAAAGCCCCTTACACATGGACCAAATGTCGGGAGACAACGGGCGGTAAGAAAAAAACAACAAAAAAAAACAGCTGACATTTTGGCCCGTGTGTATGTCAGTCAGTCCAAACCAGCAGGCAACCGACTCCCGATCAGTGCTCTCAGCCAATGGTTGTAGGGGGGGGAGCTGTCAGGTTTTTTTTTAGAAAAAAACTGTTAGGGCTCATTTACACTTGCTTCGGCTTCAACAAGGCTTCAGACAGGCTTTATTAACACTCTCTGAATGCTGGTCAAAGCTCCTGTCACTAAATAAAATGGTTCACTTACAGTCCTGTTTACACCTGCTTTTGATTTGCTTCAAAAATTTTACCCCATGTAGCTTCAGTGGTGGTTCAAAGTGTCTTCAAAAGCCCCACCGAAGCCAAATCGAAGCACCAAACAAAAACAGGTGTAAACAGGACTGTAAGCTAACCATTATATTTAGGCACAGGAGCTTTAGCTGGCGTTCAGAGAGCTTTAACACAGCATGTCCGAAGCCATGTTTTGAAGCAAGTGTGAACTAGCCCTTAGTATGTACAGAGCATAAGTGTTAGCTGGATTTGAGTTTTGATTTATCTAAAGTCCATTTAAAACAACATGCCCATCTAAGGCTATCCTGCCCAAAGCGTGAGAGCACTGCGGAATTTCAAGATAGAACAGACAGCTCTGTCATCCTGTTAAAGGAAGGAAGGACAGTAAATGAAACTATGTCACAGGGGGCAAGAATCCCGCTGTTCTGCTCCAGATGCTCCAAATATTCATCCTTCATCTACTTGCGGCCGGGTGCCAGCTTGCATCAGGGCTTGTCCTTGCCACACATATCGTACATAAATTACAGGAAAAGAGCCCTACTCCAGACTTGTTACTGCTTTATACTTTAATCAGTCACCCGGTCACAGACAATCCACCGAAGCAACTCTTCTGATGTGTTTTACTTGACAAGAGCTTATTTGTAGAGACTCCATAAATATACAGTGGCAAGAAGTCAGGAGTGTGGTTCTTTTTCTGCACTTTATGTGTAATATGTTGCAAGGGGATTCCAAAAAAAACAAAACTGCTTTACTAATGCTAGCACCAGACTGCATCATAGTTGTAATATTTTATTTTACTTATTCTTTTATTTTCTTTTTTTTTATCAAACGGGTTCTTTATTGAACTTCAAATAAACAATTACAGATACATTCAGAGACAGTTAACCATAGTCTTCAAAATATTTACAAGAAGGGTGTTTCACTTATAAAAATATTAAATTAGAACACATGTAAATATAGAGTCAAAAATCTAAATGATACATACACAGCTTCCAAACTTTCCTGAGCAAGCCCTGTGTTGGTACACATATTTTTTAAAAATAAGGGTATTTCCCATGTGCACCACCCACATTTGGTGTGAAGGAGGTGCAGGTGATTTCCAGAGCATCTTTCTAGTTTAAGTTGAACACTGCAATAATGGCTCAAAATTATTATTATACAAGATCTATATAGCACCAACAGTTTACGCAGCACTTTACAACATGAGGGCAGACAGTACACTTACAATACAAATCAATACAGGGGGGATCAGAGGGCCCTGCTCGTTACAGCAAAATATGTGCTCACTAGAAACAAACATAATTGCCATAATAACCAGCTGTTTGCTGTTGTGTAGTAACTTATAGCAACTAGTCTTCTCCTTCTTACCTAACAACAACAACCAGCTGGTTATTATGGAAATTATTTTTATTTCTAATTTTGAGTCATTATTGCAGTTTTCAGCTTAAACTAGAAAGATGCTCTGGAAATCACTTTACCCTCCTTCACACCAAATATGGGTGACGCACCTCGGAAATACCCTTATTTTTGAAAAATATGTGTACCACCACAGAGGATGCTCAGGAAACTTTGAAAGGTTGTGACAAGTGTAGTTACTTAAAGCAACTAGTCTTCTCAATCTTACCTAACATGTCACATTGCTCTTGCGTTTTTGCAAATTATCTACTTAAATCCATACAAACATCACTTTATAGTCTCCTACCATGTGAATTTATAAAAATATATAAAAACTTACTTAAATACAAAAGTGGCAGGCCATCAACACTTGCTAGTTACAACTTGCCTGGGCTAATCAACACAATTTGGAAGATTAATTCAGCTTACTCTACCTTTTCCATCCACCTACTCAAGAGCTGATTTTATTTTTAATTCAAACCAGGCTCTAAGGCATGCTAAAGAGAAGGAGTGGTCACAGGAAATACCAAAAAAAAACCACACACACATAAAGAATGCCATAAAAAGTTTTGTATATTTTTTTAGATACTTTTTCTCTTACTGTGCAATGCAGGTGCCCAGCAGATTAGAGTAACTGTATTTTTTTCTGAAATTTCTAGAGGGTGTATCTGAATTACGAGTAGATTTAAAATCAGAAAACAGGGAGCCGGAGAGAGAACATCACTGTCTTATGCCCCGTACACACGGTCGGATTTTCCGACGGAAAATGTGTGATAGGACCTTGTTGTCGGAAATTCCGACCGTGTGTAGGCTCCATCACACATTTTCTATCTGATTTTCCGACACACAAAGTTTAAGAGCAGGCTATAAAATTTTCCGACAACAAAATCCGTTGTCGGAATTTCCGATCGTGTGTACACAAATCCGACACACAAAGTGCCACGCATGCTCAGAATAAATAAAGAGATGAAAGCTATTGGCTACTGCCCCGTTTATAGTCCTGACGTACGTGTTTTACGTCACTGTGTTCAGAATGATCGGATTTTCCGACAACTTTGTGTGACCGTGTGTGTGCAAGACAAGTTTGAGCCAACATTCATCGGAAAAAATCCTAGGATTTTGTTGTCGGAATGTCCGATCAATGTCCGACTGTGTGTATGGGGCATAAGAGTTGTAGTGATAGGAAAATCAACAAAAAATTCCCATGCATGTGGATAAACCTCAGTGTATCAATATGTTCAGTGGAGACATTAATGTACAGCAGCTTCATAAGAATACTTTGATGAATATAAAACAATAAAAAAAAGGAGAGAGGGGAAGCACACTAGTCTCAGTGTAGTATACAATGTACACAAATTAATTAAGCTATGCACTCACATAAAGGTAGTGTAACACAGGCATTACTCAGTGTATCCAGCAGGTGGCATCCTTCTGATAGTCCCCAATGGAGATGTATGGAGGGTGGATAGGGAGCTGATCCCGGTGCATGGTCTCATCAGTGAATGTAAAAATACAGTGGCACAAAACTAAATTTAAAGGGAGAGTGGGGCTGCTCTAAGTGTAGTGTTATTTGTTAAATAAAAAGATTAATGATAAAAATACAGTCACATTTAGTAAGTAAAGCAACAGGAAATATGCCAAAAACTTCCAGCCAGTGGCATTATACCATGGGTCACAATTGATAGTCAGTCCTGGATGGTCATAGGTGGATAAGTATGTCGAGAAGCACTATAAGTCTTTCATAGGATGAGATCAGGGAAGAACCCACACTGGTGTGCAAGATTGAATCACTGGCCAGGGGGGCCAGCCATGATAACATTACGCATTGGGCGTGAGTGGGAGAAGCAACAGGTAGGTGGACTGTGGTGAACCCATGTTGGATCTATGAGCCCATGAACTTGTGTCTGTTTACCTCAGAGTACCTTTGATCCATCACATTTATGCCTGGAAAACCCGATGCAAATGAACACAAATATGTTTACATTTGTTTGCTCATAGACCTACAGTACATGAAGCTTCCAATCAGGTCCACCTGAAAAATGTACCTAATCAAAAAGCCTATATGAAAGGGACCTTACTGTACATAGATACTACCATTATTGCTGCTCTACTTTGGCACCACAACTCATGGGAGTTGATTTACTAAAACTGGAGAGTGCAAAACTTGGTGCAGCACTGCAAAGAAACCAATCGGCTACCAGGTTTTTTTTCTTGTCAAAGCTTAATTAACTGCTTGCCGACCGCCGGCTGTCAATTGACGGCCAGGCGGCGCAGCTCTCGTTGCGGGAGGGTGTCATATGACGCCCTCGCTTTCCCAGCCCACCAGGGGGCATGCGCATGCCGCCAATGGCAATCGCGTGCGCCCGCCGGCTGCGATGTCCGCTGGGCACCCACGATTGCCCGGTAACACAGCAGGACCCTGGATCTGTGTGTGTAAACACACAGATCCACGTCCTGTCAGGTGAGAGGTGACCGATGGTGTGTTCCTAGTACAGAGGAACACCAATCGGTCTCCTCCCCTTGTGAGTCCCTGCCCCCTACAGTCAGAAACATTCCCTAGGAACATAATTAACCCCTCGATCACCCCCTAGTGTTAACCCCTTCCCTGCCAGTCACATTTATACAGTAATCAATGCATTTTTATAGCATGGATCGCTGTATAAATGTGAATGGTCCCAAAAATTTGTCAAAAGTGTCCGATATGTCCGCCGCAATATCGCAGTCATGATAAAAATCGCAGATCGTCGCCATTACTAGTAAAAAAAAAAAAAAATAATACAAATGCTATAAATCTATCCCCTATTTTGTAGACGCTATAACTTTTGCGCAAAACAATCAATATACGCTTATTGCGATTTTTTTTTTTACCAAAAATATGTAGAAGAATACGTATCGACCTAAACTGAGGAAAACATTTGTTTTAAAGAAAAAAAAATTGCATATTTATTATAGCAAAAAGTAAAAAATATTGTGTTCTTTTCAAACTTGTCACTTTTTCTTTTGTTTATAGCGCAAAAAATAAAAACCGCAGAGGTGATCAAATACCACCAAAAGAAAGCTCTATTTGTGGGGAAAAAATGATAACAATTTCATCTGGGTACAGTGTTGTATGACCGCGCAATTGTCATTCAAATTGTGACAGCGCTGAATGCTGAAAAATGGAGGTGGTTAAACAAGCTGAAGTTAGAAGCTGATCTATTTAGTAAATCAACCTCACAGACTATCCCAATGCATTTTGCATCAGTTTTTCATTTGGACTGCAGCAGACGGAGGGGGGAGTTTAACATAGGGTTAGTGTATAAATATAAAGAATATAATTGTCTGTAATAGTCTGTCTTAAGTCCTTCAACAAACTGAACGTTTCACATTGACATTTACTGTGCAACTGAAGGTAATGCATTAAATACATACAACGTACATAGGAACCAATCAACATACTGTATATGACAGTAAAATGCAGCTGGGTTACCTGGAATTTACAGGTCTTATTTAAATAATTCTGAAATGGAAAATGACAGCTTAGTTGTGCTTTGGGCACAATTTTCACAATTCTCTTTTCATAGGTATCTTTAAATCAGCCTCAATATTCTGTATTCGCAACCACATTAGGTGTAATTTTCCTATATTGCAATTTGTTGAGGGAAGTCAGCTGTGTGCAGGAAAGCACACTCTCCCCGTCATAATGTTATGTGGTATAAATTGCTGTTAAAATATAAATTCATTATTGTTCTATGTGGCATAAACATGCCTTTTCTGTGCATTAGTTCAAAATAAGATGGCCTTGATGGGTAACAGATAGTACATTTTTATTTTCCAAGATATATAAATATCTATATTCCTTTTGAGCATGTGCTTGAACCACATGAGATTGAAATATGATATGATGCATGCACTAAGAGAAAAGTAGAGATACCTAAACAGCATTGCCTTTTTTTCCAATCAGAAGATTTCCAGGAGGAATAGAAATAATTCAAATTGAATGGAAATTCAATATGGCAAAAATCTGTAAATTTTATTAGTAACACAATTAGGAACTCTCAGAAGTTATTATATTAGCACTAAGTATCAAAATAACATGGTTTACATTTCAAAGCCTTTCAGTATTAATTATATATATTTTTTGGATGGGTGGGGGTTTGTTTTTCATCTCTTTGTAACATGGCTTCTATAAATGTTCACCTAATTTCATCACTGATAATAATGCATTACTTAAAGCTGAACTCTAGGCAAACAGCTAAATACACAATTGAAATACATATACTGTAGTACATATGTACAGTTTTACCTGCTAAATTTTTTTTCTTCCCTGTCCATACATTACTGAGATTTTCACAGCCATGCTCATTAAATGTAATGAAAAATACACCCATTTGGTGAGCTCACTATCAGCAGCTAGACTGCTTGCATCAAATAAAAATCCCCTCCGGTGAGTACCAGGGAATTCACTTAAAATGGTAGTAACATGTTTATTCCTTATTTCAATATTTTTGTTTTATTTTATTATTATTTTCATTTTATTTTATTATACTCTAAATTACTCAGTTAGAATGGATTTTTGACAAGGAATCTAGAATTGTTAAAATGTTAAACTGGTCCAACTGTTCATTGATGCTTAATAATTACTATTTTGTCAAGAGTACAAATTATTATCAGATGAATCATATATACTGTATTTACCAATCTTCCAATATAAGTGTTGTTTGGCACATTCTGTATGATAACTTTGTACAAATTATCCAGAAAACATTAAAAATTTGGGGGAAAAAAGGGTAGTAAAGTCCCTGTTGTTTACTTGTACCTATAGGTAATCCTAAAATAAGGCTTACCTGTAGGTACAGTAAATATCTCCTAAAAGTGCATTGTTTAGGAGATATTTACTTGGCGTACCATCCACTGAGAGAGCCATGCCGTGGCTGTGGCTCCCATGTGCATAAGTAACGTCATTGCAGCATGGCCAGTTAAAAAGCTGAAGCCCACAAACCAGAAGGAAGACTGTTTGTAGACAGAAGTCCTGTCGTTGGTGACACGCCGCTGGAGGGCTTCGTTCTAAGGTGCTAGTATGCAATGCACATTATGCAAATATGCTGCAGAGGACCATTTTGTTGCAATTATTTTTTTTTGCTGTTTACTACCGCTTTAAAGCATATAAATGAAACAAAGCACGAAGCCAAAAGAGTAAGGAACCCAAAATGCTTTAACGGTTCTTTAGCAGCATCACATAAAACAACCATTTCAGGGGCTCACAACACAACCTGTAGAAGGGATCTAAATTGCTCCCATTGCCCCACGCCTTTGACTGGAAAGTGAAATAGTCATGCAGAACACTTGACTGGCTTCTAATAATGTCCCTCTCTGTTCTAGTTTCTACTTTTTACTTTACAGGGAATTACAGGAGGCTGATATTATGGCATGTTCCAATAATAACACTAGTTGCATCAATACAGTGGGGATGGAAAGTATTGAGACCCCCTTAAATTTTTCACTCTTTGTTATATTGCAGCCATTTGCTAAAATCATTTAAGTTCATTTTTTTTCCTCATTAATGTACACACAGCATCCCATATTGACAGTAAAACAGAATTGTTGACATTTTTGCAGATTTATTAAAAAAGAAAAACTGAAATGTCACATGGTCCTAAGTATTCAGACCCTTTGCTCAGTATTTAGTAGAAGCACCCTTTTGATCTAATACAGCCATGAGTCTTTTTGGGAAAGATGCAACAAGTTTTTCACACCTGGATTTGGGGATCCTCTGCCATTCCTCCTTGCAGAACCTCTCCAGTTCTGTCAGGTTGGATGGTAAAACGTTGGTGGACAGCCATTTTTAGGTCTCTCCAGAGATGCTCAATTGGGTTTAAGTCAGGGCTCTGTCTGGGCCATTCAAGAACAGTCATTTAAGAGTTGTTGTGAAGCTACTCCTTCGTTATTTTAGCTGTGTGCTTAGGGTCATTGTCTTGTTGGAAGTTAAACCTTCGTCCCAGTTTGAAGTCCTAAGCACTCTGAAGAAGGTTTTCGTCCAGGATATCCCTGTACTTGGCCACATTCATCTTTCTCTCAATTGCAACCAGTCATCCTGTCCCTGCAGCTGAAAAACACCCCCACAGCATCATGCTGCCACCACCATGCTTTACTGTTGGGACTGTATTGGACAGGTGATGAGCAGTGCCTGGTTTTCTCCACACATACCGCTTAGAATTAAGGCCAAAAAGTTCTATCTTGGTCTCATCAGACGAAAGAATCTTATTTCCCACCATCTTGGAGTCCTTCAGGTGTTTTTTAGCAAACTCCATGCAGGCTTTCATGTGTCTTGCACTGAAGAGAGGCTTCTGTCGGGCCACTCTGCCATCAAGCCCCGACTGGTGGAGGGCTGCAGTGATGGTTGACTTTCTAAAACTTTCTCCCATCTCCCGACTGCATCTCTGGAGCTCAGTCACAGTGATCTTTGGGTTCTTCTTTACCTCTCTCACCAAGGCTCTTCTCCCCCGATAGCTCGGTTTGGCCGGGCGACCAGCTCTAGGAAGGGTTCTGGTCGTCCCAAACATCTTCCATTTAAGGATTATGGAGGCCACTGTGCTCTTAGGAACCTTGAGCTCAGCAGAAATTTTGTTGTAACCTTGGCCAGATGTGTCCCTTGCCACAATTCTGTCTCTGAGCTCTTCGGGCAGTTCCTTTTGACCTCATGATTCTCATTTCATTTGCTCTGACATGCACTGTGAGCTGTAAGGTCTTATATAGACAGGTGTGTGGCTTTCCTAATCAAGTCCAATCAGTATAATCAAATACAGCTGGACTCAAATGAAGGTGTAGAACCATCTCAAGGAGGATCAGAAGAAATGGACAGCACCTGAGTTAAATATATGAGTGTCACAGCAAAGGGTCTGAATACCTAGGACCATGTGATATTTCAGTTTTTCTTTTTTAATAAATCTGCAAAAATGTCAACAATTCTGTGTTTTTCTGTCAATATGGGGTGCTGTGTGTACATTAATGAGGAAAAAAATGAACTTAAATTATTTTAGCAAATGGCTGCAATATAACAAAGAGTAAAAAAATTTAAGGGGTTCGGAATACTTTTCGTCCCCACTGTACATAACTGCATCCATTGATCTATTTTTAAATCTGCTAAGATTTAATAGTAAAAGGTTGATACATCTGGGTGGTGTATAACAGGTAGTTAAAGTGGTTGTAAAGGCACAAGGTTTTTAACCTTCACTAACTGTCATGCATTCTGTGAACAGAAGCCCCCCCAGACCTCCCTAATACTTACCTGATCCCACTCTTGATCCAGTGATGTCCACGAGAGTCTTGTCTCATACTCCTGATTGGCTTTTTGGCAGCAGTGGGAACCATCGGCTCCTGCTGCTGTCAGTGACAGCCAGTGAGCCATTTAGGAGATGGAGGGGACGGGGCCGAACCACGGCTCTGTGTGTGAATGGACACACAGAGCCACGGGTCGGGAGAGCACCTACTTGGGTGCCCCCATAGCAAGCTGCCTGCTGTAGGGGCAAACAGCATGAGGGAGGAGCCAGGAGCGCCGGCGGGGGACCCGAGAAGAGCATTTGGACTGCTCAGAGCAGGTAATTATGACATGTTTGTTCTTTTTAAGAAAAAAAAAAGACTTTCATATCGGTTTAAGCTTTACCGCTTCTTGTTTACTTTTTTTTTTTTTGCAGCTGTGCTCTTTGTCTTATATTGTATCCATTGTGTTAGTCTGGCATTTTCCCACCTCAATGTCAGTTGGTGACCACACCTTTTCTGACTGATTCTTTCATGGCCATCAAATTCTTACATGCATTTATCTTCTTCACCAAGTGTGCTATAAAGAGTTGAATGAGATAAAAAATGTCTTGCAAGATAGCTAGTGTAATGCTTTGTTTATGATTCAATGCTACATGCTGAGAAAATTGTACATCCTACAGCCTATTCTGAAAAACTTTTAGAGAGGTGGATAAACATGAAAAGAAGGTGTATTATAACTATTCTTTATGCTCAGCTGCTTGAATAAATATTACCTTCATGGTTTATTTTAGAAGCTTAGTAAATGACTTCCAGTTTCCATTGTTTTAATTTGAATAAACTGAATATTTAGGCTTACATCTTTTCACATATTTTTCCTTCTAGAACTTTGATGCTGCTTTCTGCTCATGAACAGTACTGCAAAACATCATGGCCTCAACACCATAAATCATCATACAGACCCTCTGACTATAGGAGTGTGGAGACTGCTTTGAAAGAAGAATTATCTAGGCTTACAAAACCTCACCATGGATATGCCAAAGCTTACAATTATGGTGTGCACGTTTATACTTCTTAATACTTGGACATGTTGGTCCAAACCAAAGGGTTCGCCACATATGAATTCTGTGAGGATAGATGGAGACCTCATTCTGGGTGGTCTTTTTCCAGTACATGGAAGGGGAAGTGATGGCAGAGCCTGTGGAGAACTTAAAAAGGAGAAAGGAATACATCGCTTAGAAGCAATGCTGTATGCTCTTGATCGTATCAATGCTGATCCTGATCTCCTGCCCAATATCACTTTAGGTGCTAGAATTTTGGACACCTGCTCCCGAGACACACATGCTCTTGAGCAATCCCTAAGCTTTGTTCAGCCACTTATCGATAAGGACCGAGCAGAAGTGCGATGTCTCAGTGGTGGAAACCCTATTATTGCTCAGCCTGAGAGGGTAGTGGGAGTGATTGGAGCATCTTCGAGTTCAGTCTCCATTATGGTGGCCAATATATTAAGACTCTTCAAGGTGAGTACACTTTCATTTTTTTCCAATTTGACCATAAACATTAACATTTTGGCATATTATCTAAGTTTTATAGAAATTGACATTTGATTATTCTAGAAGCAATTTTTATTTTATTTTGAACTCTGCTTTCCTGCATGCAAACTGTCAGGCACATTTCTTTATTTGTTGAAAGGGGTTGTACAGGTAAAATATTTAACACCCTCTGGAGTTTTATACATTGTAACATTATGGCTAAACATGTACTGTATGTGTTACAGATTAGTGACTATTTGTACATTGCTTATACAGCCCTCTACACCTCCAGCAGTCTTTCTTAACCCTAGGGTTTCTCCAGAAGCTGCTAGGCAAATCATGAGCAGTCAGCAATGATAGAATGAGCTACTGTGTTCTGATGCCTGCATACGTCTGGCACCGATGCTATTCTAGAGAGACCTGAAACAAAATAAACACAGAGCTAAAGATGTCTAAAAATGTATAAATCTGTGCTTGTGGTAACATGAAACCATAGTTCATATTTTAATTTGTTATTAAATTGCTAACTGGTTGCTATAGGCAGCACAATGCAAGAAAGAACAACACAAAGTAAGAAAAAAGAGAATGCAGATTGTTTGCTATGAACAAAAATGTAAGAGCAAAAAAAAAATGAATACACATCTTTCATGTAATTAACCACAAGCAACAATCATCCTCTCTCTAAGAGGGACGTTATTCTGACAAACCACCAGTTAAATGGGGCATTCTTCCTTCTAACCATCAATGTAAGGAGTCTTTACATTGACAACCAATGTAAGAGCACACTTTCCACTGCCCCTTATAGTAAAGAGGCACATACATGTTCACTGATCACAATTGTAAAGATGCATTTGATAATCCATGTAAAGGGACACTACAATTTTCACTGTGGTACAATTTTAAAAAAGGTTGCTCAAATATCAGACCGCATAAGTGTGCCTTTTGTGTTACGAAGGAAGTCAGGTAAAATGCTCTTCTGGTTCTATCAGTGTTTCTGTGCACTGCATATTTTTGTCATGTACACATTCCCTGCCTCTCAAATTGGGAATTTTCACCAGAACTTGCTTTGCGAGACATGACAGTCGCTTGTTATATTCCAGACCTTTACTGCTGCTTATTTCTTCAAGGTTAACATGACACACAATAGGCATCTAAAATAAACCAATACGTATGTCTAACAGGGTGACTAGTTCATCCTACCCAAATCCTCCACCAACAGAGCAACTGATTTGAAACATAGATCTATACTCAGACAAAAAAGTTAACAAAACCCCCCCCAAAACAAAAAAAAAAAAATGGGCAGACTCGATGGACTACTCAGTCTTTTTCTGCCATCACTTTTCTGTTTCTATGTTTCTATGTCTATGATTTGGGCCTGTGATGAAAGCTCTGAAAACACACTGAAAACAAACAGAGGTCATGTTTGGAAATAGCTTGACATTTCTAAATATATTAAAAGAAATAGTCCAATTTAAAAATGGTGAATTCCTCTTTGTGTCATGTAGTCTAAAATCCCACGCTTAGCAGCTAGGGAATGCAGCAACTGATTGGGTGAAACAAAACATAGGGATTTACTGTTCGAGGTTCACGGAATCAGCAAAATATTGTGGACATTTTCCATACTAACCATAATACACTGCCTAGCCTTTTCACTTATGTCAGCTAGCTTAGAAGGGCCAAAGGGGGCATTTTGGATAGGTCAGCCCCCTTGCAATAAGACAATGAGGACATGTGTGTTTTAGCTATGATAGATCAAGCATAGGGAGTTCTGCTGATCAAGGGTGTAGTGAAAGATCAGTGTTGATTTTGCATGCACTGGCATATCTGTTAAAGTAGATGTACAGTTGTGCCTAAAAGTTTGCATAGCCTTAGAGAATTGGTAATATACAGTATGTACCATTTAAAAAAATGAGTGAGCATGCAAAACACATTTCTTTTATTTCTTATGGGATTTATATTCAACTGTAGATCATAAAATAATGGCACAATTCTAAAACAAAACATAACAAGTAAAACAAATGAAATGACCCCTGTTCAAAAGTCATGCATACCCTTAGCTCATAATACTGTGTATTGCCTCTTTAGCATCAATGACAGTGTGCAGTCTTTTTTAATAGTTGTCTATGAGGTCCCAAATTCTTGCAGGTGGTATAGCTGCCCATTCATCTTGGCAAAATGGCTCCAGGTCATGCAAAGTCTTTGGTCATCTTGCATGAACCACACGTTTGAGATCTCCCCAGTGTAGCTGGATGATATTAAGGTCAGGAGACTGTGATGGCCATTCCACAACCTTCACTTGCTGTAGCCACTGAAGGGTCAACTTGGCCTTGTGCTTAGGATCATTGTCATGCTGGAAAGTCCAAGAGTGTCCTATGTGCAGCTTTCATGCAGAAGAATGCAAATTATCTGCCAGTATTTTCTAATAACATGCTGCATTCATCTTGCTATCTACAAGATTCCCGTGACTTTAGAACTCACACTCCCCCAAAACATCAGTGAGCCACCACCGTGTTGCTATAGGCCTTGTATACCCCTCAGACTCCCCAAATTACGGTGTTCCAGAAGCTGCGAGACATGTCAAGGTGTTGTCAGGCATATGGTAACCAGGCTTTTTTGTGGTATTCTTTCTGGCAACTCGACCAGGCAGCTCATTTTTGTTTAAGTATCGTGGTATTGTGCTCCTTGAAACAACCACACCATCTTTTTCCAGAGCAGCCTGTATTTCTCCTGAGGTTACTTCCAGGTTTTTCTTTGTATCCAAAGCAATTCTTCTGGTAGTTGTGGCTGCAATCTTTCTTGGTCTACCCGACCTTGGCTTGGTATCGAGAGATTCCTGAATTTTCCACTTCTTAATAAGTGATTGAACAGAACTGTTGAATATGCTTGGGCAATGGATAATGCTTGGCCATGGTTTCAACAAAAGAATATGCCTGGGCAATGTGCATTAGCACAGAAGCTTATGACCTCTTTCACACTGGGGCTTTTTTCTTGTGCTTTTGGGCTAAAAATAGCACCTGTAAAGCGCCTAAAAAACACTTCCCCTGCAATCCCAGTGTGAAAGCCAGAGTGCTTTCACACTGGGGCGATGCACTGGCAGGACGTTAAAAAAAGTCCTGCAAGCAGCATCTTTGGGGCGGAGAAGTATACACTGCTCCTCCACCGCTCCTGCCCCTTGAAATGAATGGGCACCACTGTCAAAGCGTCTGCAAAATGCTTCGGCAGCGGCACTACACGGGTGCATTTAAACCTTTATTCGGCCGCTTAGCGCCGCTAAAATGACGTTAAAGCACCGCTAAAACTAGCTGCGTTTTACCGTCAACACACGCCGGATCCAGTGTAAAAGCAGCCTATAGGTTCTTTTGGGAGAGCATGTGACAGAGTGGTTTACAGACAGGTGATTATGGAATAGGGGAGCAGAGCAATGTCGCCCTATAACATGAAGTGCATAACAAGGACCTTTATAGCAAGAGCACCAGCTATTATTTTTATCTTTAATGTTAGAACCCTTTCACACTGAGTACGTTTTGCAGGCGCTATAGCGTTAAAAATAGCGCCTGCAGTCCGCCCTCCAACAGCTGCTTCATTGTTTTCAGTGTGAAAGCCCGAGGGCTTTCACACCAGAGCGGTGCGCTGGCAGGACGTCAGGAAAAGTCCTGCCAGCAGCTTCTTTGGAGCGGTGAAGGAGCGGTGTATTTACCGCTCCTCCATCGCTGCTCCCCATTGAAATCAATGGGGCAGTGCTGGGATACCGCCGGCAAAACGCCGCTATTGAGGCGCATTGCGGGCGGTTTTAACCCTTTCTCGGCCGCTAGTGGGGGTAAAAGCGCCCCGCTAGTGTCTGAAATGCGCCGCTAATCCGACGGTAAAACGCCGCTAAAAATAGCGGCGTTTTACCGCCGATGCTATAGGCGGCTCGTTGTGAAAGGGGTCTAAAGCATGTTAAAGCTTATATGAAATTTTAGTGGTTATGTTTAGCTACTTTACCAGACTATGCTTGAGTTCTGTGAATTCCAGTGCTTGGGTACATTTTCTGATGTGCTCTGTCTGTGTGCAAGGATCTGTACACCCAAAAATCTTTTTAAGCACCTCAAAACTGGACTATTTCACCCCCTTCCCAGGCCATTATTTCTCATACACACATAGGCATTGTTATAATTACACCACAAAACACATTCTGCTGTCTCCTGAGTATGGGAATACTACCTGTGTGAGACTTTTTCACAACCTAGATGTATAGAGGGGCCCAAAATCCTAAGAGCTCCTTTGAGCATTCAAGGAGCATAGGTTACACATCTAACTTCCTGACTACCTAACACATTTTTGGAGGCCCTGGAGCACCAAGACAGTGGAAACACCTACAAAAGGACCCCAATTTGGAAAGCAAACTCCAAGGTATTTTCGAAAGGCATAGAGACTCTTTAAAAAATGGCATTTTTTTCCAAGTTGTCAATTGATAAAATATTTCCAACACACAGCTTGCGCATACTTAGGATTACACCCAAAAACACATTCTGCTACTCCTCCCTTGTATGGCGATACCACATGTATGAGACTTTCACAGCCTAGCCACATAGAGGGGCCTAAAATCCAAGGAGCACCTTTAAGGGCATAAATTATGCATCTAATTTCCTGATCACATTTATAGAGGCCCTGGAGCACCAGGACAGTAAAATCACCCACAAAATAACCACATTTTGGAACGCAAACACTCCAAGGCATTTTTAAAAGGCATAGTAAGTCTTTTGAAGAAGACTTCAGTTTCAGTTTTGGAAAATGCAAAACACATTCTACTTACCCTTCTGAGTATGGCGATAACACATGTGTGAGACTTTTTCACTGTTTGGGCTGATTATCCACTTGATCTTTGGAAGATTTACTCCCCTTTACTCCCCATGAACAGGCCATTTTTTTCTATACGGCACTGCAACGTTGTACATAAATTAAATTTATGTCATTTTTTTCCCCACAAATAGGGCTTTCTTTTAGGGTTAATTGACCACCACTGGGTTTTTTTATTTTTTGCGCTAAAAAATATTTTAAAAAATCAAATTTTGGCCAATATGTATTCTACTACATATTTTTGGTAAAAAATCCCAATGAGCATATATTAATTGATTTGCGCAAAAGTTATAATGTTTACAAATGATGGTATATAGTGACATTTTTATTTATTTATTTATTTTTAATACTAATAATGGTGGCTATCAGCAACTTACTGCAAAAGTGCATTGGGACAATCTGACATTAACTTTTGACACTTTGTGGGAACTAGTGACACTAATACAGTGATCACTGCTAAAAATATACACTGTCACTGTAGTAATGACACTGGCTGGGAAGGGATTAAACATCTAGCATGATCAAAGGGTTAAATGTGTGCCTAACTACTGTTTTTGTGTACACAGTGTGCTGCTTTTACTAAGGAATGTATTTTCTGCTTTGCACATCCCTGCTGACAGGATGGAGCTCTGCATTGTTGCATTGTTTCAATATGCAGAGCTCTGTCCAGTGTGCCTCCTTGGCAAACAGCGGGTCCTGGCGGACATCCATTGGCTTGCACCCGCTGATCAGCTTCTGCTGTGACTGTTCACAGCAGAAATGGCACGCTGGCTGCGCACACGCATGCTCCCTACTCAGAAGTGCAGAATCGTGTATATATACGTTATTATGCATAGAACGGCCACCCTGTAGCAGTAAATCGGCTATAGGGTGGTCGGCAAGTGGTTACATACCAGCCAGTGTATCTTGTGTATCACACAAATCAACCAATTGTACCAAAACCAATGTACTGTAATGGTCGCCTCTATACAAATGGTCAGGGAATCTAGCTTAGTTTAGCATCACCTATCACAGTCCCAGTTCCTTTAAGCCAAGCAAGCCTAGTCTACTGGTACATGGCTATCCTCAGGAATGTCATGTTCACTGACCAGGAAGTACAAGAGGCTGAAAATAGGAAGTACAAAAGAGTCCCTGTGGTTCAGAAGTGCAGTTGTCTGTAGGGGATAACTGGGACTGGTTTCTCACAGGAACATAGTCGGTTGGATATGCTGATGGATCAGTTCAGGATGCAGGCAGACACGTGGTCTGCAAACAGGCAGAGGATTGGACCAGACAACAGGCAGAAATGTGGTCAAGAAACAGGCCAGGGTCAGTAGATGTGGTAGGCAGAAACAGGAACATTGTTGCTGACTTATACTGGTCTGGTGACAGTGACACTGGGACTGGTGTGGTCACAATCACGGACACTGTTGCTTGATTACACTGGTGTGGTGACACTGCAATTGGTATGGCAGTGATCATGGAGACTGTTACTAGTTGTGGCAGTAATTAGGAAGAATATGACTGGTGTGGTGGTGATCAGACCCTGTAACTGGTGTAGCGGTGATTAGGGACAATGTGACTGACGTGGAGGTGATTAGGGGCAAAATAACTGATGTGACAGTGATCAGGGACATTGGGACTAGTGTGAAGGTGATCAGGGATATAGATGAGCTCTGGCGTGTTCGCACAGCCCACGTGCAGAGCCCGCCAGGAAGTCGGCACTGCACTGTGCTAATCGCAGGCAGTGAGACATTTCCCGATGTGCGGCTGCAGGGATCAGGAAATGTCTCACTGCTTGTGATTAGTGCAGCACAGTGCCGACTTCCTGGCAGGCCCTGCACGTGGGGTGTGCGAACACGCCAGAGCTCATCCTTAATCAAGGACAATATGACTGGTGTGGCAATAATAAGGGACAATATGACTGGTTTGGTGGTAATCAGGGACAATATGACTGGTGTGGCGGTGATCAGGGACACTGTGAGTGGTGTGGTAGTCATTAGGTACTGCCAGGGCTGGGCTCAGCCCTTCCTTCTCAAAGCTGGCTGCTCAGCTGTCGGCTAATTGCCAGCTCCTATCTCTCCACAGTGACTCACCTGTTGATGACATCCTGCTCGTCAGTCCTGCCTACTTAAGCCGTCCAGTCCAAATGATCTCTGCTTTCGCCTTGGTCACATCTCTAGAGACATTCTCCTGTGTTCCTGTTAAAGAGTTGTTTGGCTGACATTCCTTCTGGCTCCAGATCCTGCTTGCTGTTCTACTACGCTCATCTCTGGCTCCCTGATGTTTTGGCTTGTCATACTATCCGTTTTGGTTCCTGAACTCTGGCTATGTTTTGACTATGTTTACACTGTTTACCTTTTTTTTTATTATTATTGAACAAGTGTGATTTAACTGTACTTCTGTCTCAGTCTGATTCATGGTTTCTGCGAGGTACATAGTAAATGGGTGACGTGACTTGGGACACTGTCAGTGGCTGGCCATAATTGGGGGCAATGACTGGTGTGGCTTTGGTTATGGACACTGACTTACAGCACTGGTCTGATGACATTGTACTGCTGTGGCGGTGATCAGAGATAATGGCTGGTGGCCCTGACATACAGTGATATCAGAGCAGCAAGACATTGTACACACTGCCAAAACAGTACGATATCACCATAGTGTGTGTCAATGGCTTATATATATTAAGCCATTGAGAATTACTGTGACAAGCTGTGATTGGTTACCGTTACCACATGGTACAGAGAGGCGGTGCTTGGCCCTGTACTATGTGATCACTGACCAATAATAGAGGTCACAATAGTTCTGAATGGCTGTATGAATGGCAGCCATCTTTACTACTGGACGTGTGATCTCTGTGATTGGTCACAGTGATCACATGGTACCATTGTGAAGTACCGCCGCTCGGTACTCAGAACGGTGATCCGCTTCAGGAGTTGTTGCTGTCAATCTATCCAAGAGTTGATTTCTTCACAGCACTTCATTCGATCGTTTGAAAAAACACTGCACCCAAAACGTTGCACGCCCCTCCCCATACAGCCAAGTGTTTGGTATTTTCCTAGTTAAAATATACAAAATAGATGTAATCTCAATAAAATAAAATAAAATATATAAAAAAAGTGATGGTGGATGGGAAAATGTTAATACTGGACATAAGCCAGTATTCCTGCTATTTTTTAACTTCCTTTAACAGATCATGCTGTGCAGCAAAAGTGTCAGTTAGAGAGTTGAGACCAACCATTAAACACTGACAGGGGTGGTCAACTTCTAATTTCATAAAGTAAATTGTGATTTCAGGTAGAAATATGTTAAAGCGGCGTTCAGCCATTTTTTTTTTTAAGTCAGTAGCTACAAATACTGCAGCTGCTGACTTTTAAAATATGCACACTTACCTGTCCAGGGCGCCCACGATGTCGGCACCCGAAGCCGATCTGCCATCTTCGGTAAAGGAATCAGGAAGTGAAGCTTTGGGGCTTCACAGCTTGGTTCCCTACTGCGCATGTGCGATCCCACTGGTTCCTGCTGTCTTCTGGGACCTGTGCGACTCCCAGAAGACAGCGGGGGGGGGGGGGAGGCACCGGATATGGCATAGATATCCACGAATACTGCGGCTATCTATGCCCGGAAGTGGGAGCAAATACCTGGATTATACAGGTATCTGCTCCCCCCTCCCTCCTGAAAGGTGGGAGGGGGAGCAGATGTGACACCGGAGGGGGAGAGGATTCCGAAAAGCGGAAGTTCCATTTTGGGGGGATTCCGAAAAGCGGAAGTTCCATTTTTGGGTGGAACTCCGCTTTAATGTGGGCCATGAACTAAAATAATGGGTCTGTTTTCACTAGTTTCACTAGTTTTCTCCACATATAACCCCAGCTTCTCAGAGCCTCTCCTCGTGCCATAATCATGGAGGAGAAGGAGGTGGAGAAAGAAGAGGTGAAGAAGGAAGAGGAGGAAAAGTAAAGGGGGAGAAAAAGAAAGAGATCACATTAACAAGGTTTACCGCCTACTATCTCCATGTACCTCAACTTAGGCTAGAATGTCACTTTTTTTTTTGGAAGGTCCTGAAAGTCCTTCAGTTTTCAGCCCATACCTCCAAAGGGGGTGTCAGTTGCAAGGCTTGTGAATGAACTCATCAGCATCCTTGCAGTTAATTCAGAGCTACAAGCTGTCTGCCACAGGAGCTGATGGTACTTGTAGTTCAGAATATAGTAATAATCCCCCAAAGACTATAAACTACCATGGACTATAAAAGGGTCCACAGCTAGGTTTGGGTTTAGTGGCCTTCAAGCAGGATTCAACAAACCCTCCGCGGATCGAACTCAGATTCCCTCACCCCTAACAAGCAGTATGCAGGAAAGCCATTGAATTATTGCATGTTAATTACTATGCTTGTCACTCCTGAACTGAATCCAATATGAATAATTGTATCAGATGCAAAATTAGGTATAGAACAGTGATTGCTTATGGTACAACAGCAGTGAGTTTATGTCTAGTTAGACACGTAATAGAGGGTTGCGCAGTAGGAGCATTTAATGCACTTTTATGGGTTATATTTATGCATCAGTTAAATGCTCTGCTTTGAGCTGACCTTGTATGCTCAGGAAACTCTGAGCAAAATAAAACCAATTCTGAACATTTCCTGCAGACACTAATGGGCTTAATAGGATTTTAATGGTGATTTTAATTCTTAGAACGCAGTATGTGGGTGAATTTAAAACATCTCTCTTCTGTATCTTTCTTGAACAAGTCTTTGTTATCTGCTTGTCTATCATTCCTTGTTTATTCTTCTACTATCTAAGCAAACATCTCCCTTATCTTCTCACCCCAGCCCCCCTAGTTCATTGAAATTTTTATGCATCCACATTTGCATAGGGAGGGGTAAGTGTATATTTTCCAAACTCTGATACAGTTAGAAAGACTCACCCAACATCTCTTGTTAACATAGTTGTTAATATCATTTTCTTTAAAGTGAATTGTCTGATATGCTGGACTCTCTCACTTGCTCCCCCCCCCTCATCTTTCTCATTTTTACGTCTCCCTCCTCCACCTCCATCTCCCATTTTCTCTTGCCGTTGTCTCCGCTCTGAATTCCCCTGAAGTGCTGATAGAATTAGATTTTCTGGGGAAGCTCTTAACGAGCAGTAATGCAGCATGAGAAGCCAATATTAAATAATTAATAGAGAGAAGAAAAAGACAGTGAAAGAAAGGCAAGCCAAAGGGAGATAGAGACTCGGAGTGACGGATGCATCCATACATGCACAAAAATACACACACATGCACACACACAGACATACACAAACAAAATCATTATTTCTCTGAACACTATGGTGTGAAAAGGGAGGACAAGGAAACATTTATATGTAAAAATTACCCATTCCCTAACTGAATGTGTAACTGAGCGTTATGTTCTCTGTAAAGCGCTGCAAAAAAAAAAAAAGTCTCAGCACTGTATAAATGAGTAAAAGAAAAATAATGTTAACTGCAGGGGAAGAGATGGGGGAGGGACACACAGCAGAAAATGGTAGTTTAAGTTCTAATCATCTCTGTTGCACACCTAACTATTCCCAGAAATGCAAGAGATTTTTTGAACATGTGTGCCTTTTCAGATTGCTTTCTAAAGTGTACATGGTAATTTTATAGTAATATTATGTTCAGGAGAGAGTTATAATGTATTATTTTACGCAGAACTCCAGGCAAAAATAATACGATAAGAATGAATAGCCCATTAAAGGATAAAAAAATCCAATCAAGCTTTCCTGCAATATTTAGCTTTATTCCATAGATTTCCCCAGATCATTTTTTTTCTGCCACTAAATGTTCTCAGTCTGCTTGGCAGCATCATTTAAGCCACTTCCTCTGAGCCCAGGTCATCCTGGACCTGCTCCAGCCTGTGACTGGATAGTAAAAGGAGAAGAAGCCAACTCATGAGTTAATCTCTCGGGTACTCTCCTTTCTCCTCCTATCGGAAATGCTTTTTGCCAGCACATAAACTGATTGGCTCCTGATACTCCTTCTTCATCTCACACTTCAGCTGTGCTGTACAGGGACTGCAAAAGGCTGAATCTGGGTCAAATTTAAGTACTTACACTGTTTGCATTTAAAAAAATAATTTAATGATGTATTAATGATTAGAAAGTTCCATTAATTATATACTGTATCTGCCTAGAGCTCAGAATGTCCTATTGAGGTGCGTTTGAACTTCAATTAAAGCAGGTCAAAGTCAGTTTTTTTTCTTGTCAAAGGCTACTACTGCCATTCAAACAGGCATTTGCATTCAAATAACTAACACAGCATTTTAAAAGAACCATCTTCATGAGCTCAAGAGTGCAATGGTGTTTCTTAAGGCTAATGCCGCGTACACACGGTCGGACTTTACGGCAGACTGTGCCCGGCGGACTTTGACGTACTTTACGACGGACTTTCTGAATGAACGGACTTGCCTCCCCCCAACCACCAAAGTCTGTCGAATGCGTACGTGATGACGTACGACCGGACTAAAATAAGGAAGTTCATAGCCAGTAGCCAATAGCTGCCCTAGCGTGGCTTTTTGTCCGTCGAACTAGCATACAGACGAGCGGACTTTTCGACCGGACTCGAGTTCGACGGATAGATTTAAAACATGTTTCAAATCTAAGTCCGTCCAACTTTTGAGCAAACAAAGTCCGCTGGAGCCCACACACGATCGAATTGTCCGACGAAATCCCGTCCGCCGGGCAAAGTCTGCCGTAAAGTCCGCTCGTGTGTATGCGGCATAAGACAAAAAAAGAGAACTGTCAAATGTAGTGGGAGTGTGAGAGTGGGGTGGTGGGGATTTAAGTATGTGTAAGAACATTATAGGGAGGCCTGGGGTAGAGGAAGAAGAGTAAGGGGATAAAAAGAGAAAAATGTACTGTGTGGTATAAAGTGAGAACAATAGAAAAAAAAAAATAATAATACAGAAAAGAAAAAAGGGAAGAGCAGGAAATGGGGATAAGGGGCACAGGTTTAGTCATCCCGACTTTAAGACCAAGCAGTAATGCTATGTGGCTATATGTTAACATGGTATGAGGAGCGAATGGTCAAAGTTTGCTAGCTGGTAGTGTGTTATGCATGGATCCCATATTCTTTGGAATTTACACAATATATCACTTGACATTGAAGTCTCATGGTACATACACAGGTTAACACATGAGTGAGTTTTTACATTTGGGTTGCCCCAGTAAAGTTACAATGGTACCATAGGCGTGGTTCTAGAAATGTTGAATTTTGAAACACTCCCATCAAATATGTTTAAATGTCAAAGCATTTTACTTATTTTACTGAAACAAGAAGTTGAAGAGGATGGCAGAGATGCATTTGGAGAATGGTGATCATTCTTATAAATTGTTTTAAATGGGGTGAGCTTAGAGGGGAATCAGTACAGACTAATTTAAAAAGATTTTGGTTGACTTTGTGACCTTTTTTGTGAAATAGGTTGCATACTCTGTAGTTTTGCTGAATGCCACTAGTGGAAGCTCCAAGGTTTAATCCAACCCTGTGTAAACATGTGGGTTATCCAGTACAATGGACAGAGGTCAGTGGGGCGGGAAGGGGGTGGGGGAGTAATCTACTGAAATATTTGATGTTATGCCATACTTTTAGGGAATAGGTGAAAATTGGGTTGTGTAGTTTGGCTGTGGGTAGGCAGAAGCCACAGTAGTTTATTAGGAAATTGGTGGCTACCCACAAAAGTATGATAAAGGTGGTTCATAATAAGGTAAATTCGGAGATTTAAGCTGGTGGTAAAAGCAAGAAGGATATAGTGATTGTAGAGCACGTTTCTAGTGATCCTGGATTTTTAGAGCCCCAGCTGAAGTGTGGAATTTCTATTTCTAGGGTGCACATTATATAAGAAGGAATGTGGATCAGAAGAATGTAGAAGAAATGTAGGTTTGTTCTTAAGTTGAATTTTTATGTAAGTTGGAACAGCTACATTTTTTAACTGTAGCTCCAGCCAAAAAATATATTTTTTGGATAGTATAGGGAAGGGCTAACACCGCTGTAACATTTGTTTTGCTGTCTGTGCCCCAGTTCAGAAGATCTAACCTCACTTTCTGTCCCTATGACAATTTGATTTTGAAAATTTTGGGTTGTTATGGAAACAAGGATGGGTGATAAAGATTCAGTTTAGACACCTTTTTCCTATAATAACTCTTACAGGAGTGAATTTCCCATCCAGTAATTTGGATAGGGTCAGAGATCGTCGCTGGAGCCGACTCACCTTGTGAATGTCTGAATAGCCCTACTCACAGCTCAGGACAGAGTGCTTTTTCTCATTAATAACTTTACACACTCTAGTCTCAGATTCAAACTGTCTGTACCAGGAGCAATCTGGATCTCCACTTTTCTAGGAGAAGCCTGGGACTGAGAGTGGCCTCATGTGAGGCAATTCCTTTGGCCTGGTTTCACCCCAGGATTTTACAGGCCTCTGTTCTTCAAGGGACAAGTTGACTCAGTCTTTGGTCAGGTGATTTCCCTATTGCTGAGACTCAGAGGTCTGGCTCTAGAGCAAGGAAGTCTTCTCTTTCAGTTTAGGGAATCGCAATGGAAAGACAACTCAGACAGTGGACCATTCTTGGGAAGAGACCTAGACACCCTTGATATCAAAGGGGTTGGTTGTCTGATGTCTTGCTTTCCAAGGTAACATCCGAAAGTTCTGATCTGTTTTATATAATCAGGATCAAAGCAGGCAATGCCATTATGGTGTCATACAATTTTCAGGTTGATTCAGAGTTTTGCAGTAGCAAAAGGCTGGATTGGTATTCCTGGCAAAAAGTCAGGCTCCAGCCTTGTCAGGAATGGATATACATTTTGGCAGGCAGACTGCATCTGATGGCAGTGCCTAAACCCGTGAGACTGATTTCTACCCCTGGAGTTATTCCTGAAGCTGTGTCCCAGGTAGGCAACTTCAGAGGTTGACTACGGGACCCCTGAGGTCAAACTAGAGGCTAGTCAGGTTTGGCTCAGGTGCCATGGTCCTCTGGTAGAATGCTTCTGTGACTTTCAGTACTTCCTTCCCTTGTTTTTCTCGCATTTTCGGAATGGAAAATGTTCCAGGCTGATTCAGGCAGATGTGGTACTCCAACCTAAAAGGGGCGCCTATACCCACTCCTCTAGACAGTTGCTCTGAGGGACAGTTGCTTATCTTGGTGTAAGCCTCAGGACTTTCTCACAAAAAGTTTATTCGCTGGACAAGTCCTCTCATGCAGCTGGGTCTAGGTTAGCATTTGGCTCTTAATATCGCTGCCCGTGTGACTTTATGGGATCTTAGGTAGTTTACTCATAGCCTTCACTTGGGGAGATGCCTGTTTAAGGCTGGTGACCTTCTCTGGCATGGAACCTTTCACAGGTTTAACATAAGACAAGGTTATTAGAAGCCAGTTCTCCATTTTGCTCCAGTTAGTTTCTATTAGAGATGAGCTTTCTGTTCAGGTCGAACAACCGAACATTATGGGCCATTCGCGGTGCATAACGGCCCATAATGCACTGCGGGAGCGCAATGCATTGCTGTATGATGATTGGCCAAAGCATGCACCTTGACCTGCATGCTTTAGCCAATCCCAGCGCCCTCAGCTAAGAGAGCCATAATTGGCCAAAGGCAGGGTGCCTTTGGCCAATAATGGCTCAGGGGGGCTAAGTCTATGCCCCACACTATATAAGGCTGCTTGCATGTCGGCCCCGTGTTATGTGTGTTGTTGGTGTGGACGGAGAGAGAGTGTCATTTAGATTGAGTAGGCAGGCAGGTTATTCAGTTAGCTGCAGTGTATTTTATTTATATATATATATATATATATATATATATATATATATATATATATATATATATATATATATATATACATACATACATACACACACAGACAGTCTCGTGTGTGTGTGTATATATATATATATATATATATATATATATATATATATATATATATATATATATATATATATATATATATATATATATATATATATATACACTGTATCCAGTTTAGATATATCTGACTGAAGGCCATTCCTGGTGTACTTTTTCTAATATACTTCTGGCAGGCAGTTTATTCAGTTAGCTGCAGTGTATTTAATATATATATATATACAGACAGTCTTGCAGTCTCGTGTATATATACAGTGGGGATGTAAAGTATTCAGACCCCCTTAAATTTTTCACTCTGTTATATTGCAGCCATTTACTAAAATTATTTAAGTTCATTTTTTTCCTCATTAACCGCTTCAGCCCCGGAAGATTTTACCCCCTTCCTGACCAGAGCGTTTTTTGCGATTTGGCACTGCGTCGCTTTAACTGACAATTGCGCGGTCGTGCGACGTGGCTCCCAAACAAAATTGACGTCTTTTTTCCCCACAAATAGAGCTTTCTTTTGGTAGTATTTGATCGCCTCTGCGATTTTTATTTTTTGCGCTATAAACAAAATAAGAGCGACAATTTTGAAAAAAATGCATTATTTTTTACATTTTGCTATAATAAATATACCCCAAAAATATATAAAAAAACATTTTTTTTCCTCAGTTTAGGCCGATCGTATTCTTCTACATATTTTTGGTAAAAAAAAAATCGCAATAAGCGTTTATTGATTGGTTTGCGCAAAAGTTGTAGTTGTTTACTAAATAGGGGATAGTTTTATGGCATTTTTATTAATAATTTTTTTTTTACTAGTAATGGCGGCGATCAGCGATTTTTATTGTGACTGCGACGTTATGGCGGACATGTCGGACATTTTTGACACATTTTTGGGACCATTGTCATTTATACAGCGATCAGTGCGATTAAAAATGCACTGATTACTGTGTAAATGACACTGGCAGTGAAGGGGTTAACCACTAGGGGGCGGGGAGGGGTTAAGTATGTCCTAGGGGACTGATTCTAACTGTAGGGGGGATGGGCTGTGTGTGTGACGTCACTGATCCGATGACAGGGAACAGAGATCCAGTGACACTGTCACTAGGCAGAACGGGGAGATACTGTTTACATCAGCATCTCCCCGTTCGTCCTCTCCGTGAGGCGATTGCGTGTATCTCCGCGGCGATCGAGTCCGCGGGACCCGCGACCCGACTCACGGAGCTCCCGGCGTGCACGCAATGGCACAGCGGGGGAATCAAATGGACGTACCTGTAAGTCCATTTGCCCAGCCGTGTCATTCTGCCGACGTACATCGGTGTGCGCTGGTCGGGAACCGGTTAATGTACACACAGCACCCCATATTGACAGAAAAACACAGAATTGTTGACACTTTTGCAGATTTATTAAAAAAGAAAAAATGAAATATCACGTGGTCCTAAGTTTTCAGACCCTTTGCTGTGACACTCATATATTTAACTCAGGTGCTGTCCATTTCTTCTGATCATCCTTGAGATGGTTCTACACCTTCATTTGAGTCCAGCTGTGTTTGATTATACTGATTGGACTTGATTAGGAAAGCCACACACCTGTCTATCTAAGACCTTACAGCTCACAGTGCATGTCAGAGCAAATGAGAATCATTAGGTCAAAGGAACTGCCTGAAGAGCTCAGAGACAGAATTGTGGCAAGGCACAGATCTGGCCAAGGTTACAAAAAAATTTCTGCTGCACTCAAGGTTCCTAAGAGCACAGTGGCCTCCATAATCCTTAAATAGAAGACGTTTGGGACGACCAGAACCCTTCCTAGACTTCCGTCTGGCCAAACTGAGCTATCAGGGGAGAAGAGCCTTGGTGAGAGAGGTAAAGAAGAACCCAAAGATCACTGTGGCTGAGCTCCAGAGATGCAGTCAGGAGATGGGAGAAAGTTGTAGAAAGTCAATCATCAGTGCAGCCCTCCACCAGTCGGGGCTTTATGGCAGAGTGGCCCGACGGAAGCCTCTCCTCAGTGCAAGACACATGAAAGCCAGCATGGAGTTTGCTAAAAAAACATCTGAAGGACTCCAAGATGGTGAGATATAAGGTTCTCTATTCTAATGAGACCAAGATAAAACTTTTTGGCCTAAATTCTAAGCGGTATGTGTGGAGAAAACCAGGCACTGCTCATCACCTGTCCAATACAGTCCCAACAGTGAAGCATGGTGGTGGCAGCATGATGCTGTGGGGGTGTTTTTCAGCTGCAGGGACAGGACGACTGGTTTCAATCGTGGGAAAGATGAATGCGGCCAAGTACAGGGATATCCTGGACGAAAACCTTCTCCAGAGTGCTCAGGACCTCAGACTGGGCCGAAGGTTTACCTTCCAACAAGACAATGACCCTAAGCACACAGCTAAAATAACGAAGGAGTGGCTTCACAACAACTCTGTGACTGTTCTTGAATGGCCCAGCCAAAGCCCCGACTTAAACCCAATTAAGCATCTCTGGAGAGACCTAAAAATGGCTGTCCACCAACGTTTACCATCCAACCTGACAGAACTGGAGAGGATCTGCAAGGAGGAATGGCAGAGGATAACCAAATCCAGGTGTGAAAAACTTGTTACATTTTTCCCAAAAAGACATATGGTTGTATTAGATCAAAAGGGTGCTTCTACTAAATACTAAGCAAAGGGTCTGAATACTTAGGACCATGTGATATTTCAGTTTTTCTTTTTTAATAAATCTGCAAAATTGTCAACAATTCTGTGTTTTTCTGTCAATATGGGGTGCTGTGTGTACATTAATGAGGAAAAAATGAACTTAAATGATTTTAGCAAATGGCTGCAATATAACAAAGAGTGAAAAATGTAAGGGGGTCTGAATACTTTCCGTCCCCACTGTATATATATATATATATATATATATATCCACTGTATCCAGTTTAGCTATATCTGATTGCAGGCTGTTCCTGGTGTACTTTTTCTAATATACTTCAGGCGGTGTACACAGTACACAGTACTGTGCACCCATAGTGCAGTTGCTACTACTTTTCTGGTGGTGTACACAGTACATCCATAGTTGTTATTACACTTCTGTTGGTGTACACAGTACCGTGCACCCATAGTGCAGTTGCTACTACTTTTCTGGTGGTGTACACAATACAGTACACCCATAGTTTTTACACTTCTGTTGGAGTACACAATACTGTGCAGTTGCTACTAATTTTCTGGTGGTGTACACAATACATACAGTGCACCCATAGTTGCTTTTAGACTTCTGGTGGTGTACACAATGCCATTCACCCCTAGTGCAGTTGCTACTACTTTTCTGGTGGTGTACACAATACAGTACACTCATAGTTGTTATTACACTTCTGTTGGTGTACACAGTACCGTGCACTCCTAGTGCAGTTGCTACTACTTTTCTGGTGGTGTACACAGTACACAATAGATACAGTGCACCCATAGTTGTTATTACACTTCTGTTGGTATACACAGTACCGTGCACCCCTAGTGCAGTTGCTACTACTTTTCTGGTGGTGTACACAGTACACAATACATACAGTGCACCCATAGTTGTTATTAAACTTCTGTTGGTGTACACAGTACCGTGCACCCCTAGTGCAGTTGCTACTACTTTTTTGGTGGTGTACACAATACAGTACACCCATAGTTGTTATGACACTTCTGTTGGTGTACACAGTACCGTGCACCCCTAGTGCAGTTGCTACTACTTTTCTGGTGGTGTACACAGTACACAATACAGTGTAGTGTGGTTTTGCTAAACAAAATTTACGGCATGTCTGGAAGGCCACCAAGAAGAGGCAGATGCTCACAGGCCACTAAAAGAGGGCAAGCTCTGTGTCTACAGTTGATAGTGCTGGTCGTGGACACGTTGCATCCTCAGCACGTGGCTGTGGGGCACGCTTGTCCTTTTTTTCTGTAGCTGGCCGTGTTATTGAGCCACAACATGCAGAAGAGTTGGTGGAATGGATAACAAAGCCCTCCTCATCCTCTGTCACCCAGACTCAGAGTAGTTTGCCTGCCAATGCAGCTGCCAAAGCGGCCTATTCCATCGGCTCCATGTCAAGAGTTACTCCTCCCCTAGCCCCACCATCATGCACGGAGGAGTCCCCTGAACTATTCGACCACAGTGTCGGGTACATGCTGCAGGAATATGTGCAGCGATTTGAAGCCTCCAATGAAGGTTACCAGGCTGAGGAAGGGAGTAACATGAGCCTAGAGAGAGGGGGTGCCCAAGAAGGTCAAGAAACTGGCAGTCATATTCTCCGAGCTGCAGCATACTTCCAAGTTTGCTCCAGTGACGAGGAGGGGTGCCTGAGAGGAGGAGGAGGCACATCTCCAACGAGGCAGGATGCCCTCCAGGGGGCAGCTTAAGGGCAGCCACCCTATTGCATCACACCGCAGAGCTAAGCAGGGCGCTGCTGACTCCTCACATATTTTAAAAAGTTGTTTGGTGTGGGCCTTTTTTGACACATGTGCAGCAGATCGCACCTTTGCATTTTAACATATGTCTGAAGCGTAACAAGCGTGGCCAAAACAGCAGCCGCTTGGGCACCACATGCTTGACCAGACATATGATGACCTCCCATGCAGTCCGTTGGCAACAGCACTTAATAGACCCATATCGAAGAACAAGGCGGACCTCTACTTGCTCCTCATCAGCTGGGATCTCCAATCCCACTATACCTCCAGTCCTCTCAGAAACCTGCACTGAGAGGAATGAAGGTATAGAAATAGGTGTCCCAAGTACTTGGGGCCAATCTGCCAATCACCAACCTCGGGTTTTAGCAGGCAAATTTCCCTACCCCAGTTGCTAAACCGACGAAAGAAATTTGGTCCCAGCCATCCACATGCTCAGCATCTGAATGCTAGCTTGGCCAAATTGCTAGCACTGCAACTGCTGCCTTTTCAGCTGGTAGATTCTGCCCCCTTTCGTGAATTTGTGGAATGTGCGGGACCTCAGTGGCAGGTTCCCAAATGCCCTTTCTTTTCACAGAAGCCCATTCCAGTTCTCTACCAGCATGTGAAAGGCAATGTCTTGGCCTCGTTGGACAAGGCGGTCAGCAGTAAGGTGCATATTACTGCTGAATCATGGTCCAGCAGGCATGGACAGGGACGTTACCCTTCTTACACAGCACACTGGGTAACTGCGAAGGTAACGGGCTGGCAGCTGGGAAGGATGCAGGACAGGGTTCAGTATTGTTGGAGCTTGTTCTGCCACCGCGTCTCCAAAATGCTAGTGGTGATTCTGCCACAGCTCTCTCCTCCACCTCCTCCTCTTCTTCTTCTTCCTCTATGGCCTCTTCCTCTGCAGATTTCTCCTCTGAACCAGCGGTGCTCCGTAGGTGTACAAGGGGCTTGGCAAGCACTCAGGCTAAAAGATGTCATGCGGTGCTTGAGTTGGTCTGCTTAGGAGACAGGAGCCACACTGGGGCAGAGATTCTGTCAGCTCTGCAGGGGTAGGCTCAGAGGTGGTTGACACCACGCCAGCTTCAGCCAGGAACAGTTGTATACGACAATGGCACCAGCCTCCTCTCTGCCCTCCGATGGGGACACTTGACCCATGTTCCCTGTTTGGCTCATGTCCTGAATTTAGTAGTGCAGTGGTTCTTGAGCAGGTACCCTGGCTTACAGGATCTCCTGAGGCAGAAAAGGAAAGTCTGTGGTAATTTCCGCCGGTCATATAATGCCAGTGCTCGGCTGGCTGACATTCAAAGAGAATGCAACATGCCCAAGAACCGCCTCATTTGTGACATGCCCACCAGGTGGAACTCAACGCTGGAAATGCTGCAGCAGCTGCACATGCAGCGGAGGGCCATCAATGAGTACCTGTGTGAGTATGGCACCAGGACAGGATCAGGGGAGCTTGTCTTTTTTCGCAACGCCAGTGGCTACTGATCAAGGATGCATGCACTGTCCTATCACCATTTGAGGAGGCCACGAGGATGGTGAGCAGTGACAGTGCATGCATCAGTGATATTGTCCCTCTTGTCTTCCTGTTGGAGCACACGCTTCATGGTATAATGGACAGGGCACTTGAGGCGGAACAGCAGGAGGAAGAGGAGGACTTCCTTACCTTTCAAGGACCCCTTTATCCAGATACTAGTCTTCCTGCAGGCCCGCCGATCACACAGGAAGAAGAAGAGGAGGATTGTGTCAGCATGGAGGTGCAAAATAACACTGAGCATCAGCAACAGTCTTCAAGGGATCTTTTGCAGTCCCCAGAAACCCATAGAGTTGTATGTGGCCGGGAGGAGGTGGTTGAGGATCATGTGATCCTTAGTGACCCAGAGGACTCAGGATCAAATGCCTCTGCAAAGTTACGCTGCATGGCCTCCCTGATCCTGCAAAGCCTGCGAAAGGACCCTAGGATTCGCGGTATCAAGGGGGGAATTATTACTGGCTGGCAACGCTTCTTGGTCCATGTTACAAGGGTAAGGTTGCAGAATTTATCCAGCCTTCACAGAGGGAGCAGAGGATGAAACATCTTCGGGAGGCCTTGCAGAAACGTTTGTGCAATGCGTTTCCACAGCCTGGGAGGTTACAATTTCCTAGTGCTGGACAACGTGTTGCTGAGGCTTCGTTCAGTCACAGAAAGAGCTGTGGAGAAGGTGGCGGGCTGACCGATGCCTTAAGACAATTCTTCAGTCCTCAGCGCCCAGATCAGTTCCAGCAACCATCGCCAGCGTCTGAATTACATGGTGCAGGAATATCTAGGGGCAAGATCAGACTTGGAGACCTTTCCACCAGAACATCCACTGGGTTACTGGGTCTTGAGGATGGACCACTGGCCAGAGCTTGCTCAATATGCAATTGAGCTACTGGCCTGTCCTGCATCCAGCATTCTTTCTGAATGCACATTCAGTGCTGCTGGAGGCTTTGTAACCGATCACAGAGTGCGCCTGTCCACAGACTCTGTTGATCAGCTCACATTCAAAAAAATGAATCAGTTTTGGATCACCAGCTACCAAGCAACTGATGTTGATGTAACCAATTGATTTTCTATGGATGTGGGATCCCTTGAAGACTGAATATGCTGAGTGACTATCCTATTATGCCAAGTGACTATCCTATTCCTCCTTCATGATGATAAATTCTAGGAATATTTTCGGTTCAGGGCACCCCCACCACTGCCTAAGGCCCAATTTTTCTGCCCCTGTTTAACAGGGGCTTGTAATCACAATTTTTGATCTAATATTTCACAGCAGGGCCTGTTCCTGTGCTCAACAAAAGTATCTGTGAGGCTTTAGAGAGTTGTGCCACCACCACCCCCTAAGGCCCAATTTTTATGCCCCTGTTTAACAGGGGCATGTAATTACAATTCTTGATATAATATTTCACAGCAGGGCCCATTCCAGCGCCCACCAAGAGTAACTGTGAGGACTTAGTGTTTTGGTACCACCAACACCTAAGGCCCAATTTTCCGCAGAGTGTATAGGGCAGGCCGTATAGTATATACAGGCGGCCCCCTATTTTCAAACATCCGACTTACAAACGACTCCTACTTAGAAACAGAGTGAGACAACAGGAAGTGAGAGGAAATCTACCCCTAGGAAGGGAAATTCTCTCCTGTAATGCCCCGTACACACGGTCGGATTTTCTGATGGAAAATGTCCGATCGGAGCGTGTTGTCGGAAATTCCGACCGTGTGTGGGCTCCATCGGACATTTTCCATCGGATTTTCCGACACACAAAGTTGGACAGAAGGAGATAAAATTTTCCGACAACAAAATCCGTTGAAGGAAATTCCGATCGTGTGTACACAAATCCGACGGACAAAGTACCACGCATGCTCAGAATAAATAAAGAGATGAAAGCTATTGGCCACTGCCCCGTTTATAGTCCCGACGTACATGTTTTACGTCACCGCGTTTAGAACGATCAGATTTTCCGACAACTTTGTGTGATTGTGTGTATGCAAGACAAGTTTGAGCCAACATCCGATGGAAAAAAACCTAGGATTTTGTTGTCGGAATGTCCGAACAAAGTCCGACCGTGTGTACGGGGCATAAGAGTTAATATGGGACAAAGGTGTCTCCACTGATGCTTTATCACCAATCCTTGTTTCCCTAATAACCCAAAATTTTCAAAATCCAATTGTCATTGGGACAGAAAGTGAGGTGAAATCTTCTGAACAGCAGCAAAACAAATGTTACAGGGGTGATGATAACCCTTCCCTATGTTATCCAAAAAGCTTAAAAATAGATTTTTTGGCTGGAGCTACACTTAAAAAATGTACCTGTTCCAAATTACAATCGGATTCAGCTTAAGAACAAACCTACAGTCCCTATCCTGTTTGTAACCCGGGGACCGCCTGTATACTGCTGCTGTTCAGAGTATATAGGGCCTGGGGGCCCCACGCCTTTTTTTTTTAAATTTGAGTGCGGGGTTCCCATAAATATCCATACCAGACCCAAAGGGCCTGGTAATGGGCTGGGGGGGGGACATTACATTTACATTCATCCTTTAGAAATGTAATTTTGTGCAGGGACTGTTCTAAACATGGGAAAAATTAGCCATTTTACAGGCATACTATAGTCACCCCCCAGGCACAATATTTAAAGGAATATTTCACTTTTATTGTTTCACTTTAAGCTTTATTAAAATCACTGATCCTGAAAAAACAGACGTTTTTAAAACTTTTTTTTGCATTGATACATGTCCCCTGGGGCAGGACCCGGGTCCCCAAACACTTTTTATGACAATAACTTGCCTTTACTTTCCTCTTTTGTATTTCAAGATGGATCCTGTACTGATGCTTTGATTTCTAGCTCCATCATGTCAAGTCGACTCAACAGACCATCAACCAACTCCATGGTCTAGGGTTCAGGTTCCATCCTTTACTGACAAGATGCACTTGAATCTAGCTTTTGGCTACAGACTACAGTTTAACAGATTATCACGGCTGCCACCTAGCCTTTTATCCTATCCTTTCCCTGTGTTCTACCAGGGGCTTGGGGTGATTGTGGCTGGATAAACACATTTGTTGCGGGAGCTGTCTGTTGTCCTATTTCTGTTTGTGCTGTAATTTTTGGGGCAGGCTTTGGGGGCGTGTCCCATTGAGAAGGGGGTGCACTCCAGAGGACTGTCCTGGGGGTTTGAATGTTGGTGCAGATGGGGAGGGTATCGCAGATGGTGCTCAATTTGTTTTCTAACAGGCAGACCTTCACCCTTATCTGAAGCCAGCTTGTCGTATAAGAATTATTGTGGAAGCTCTTCGAGCTTAAGGAAAGTTCACAGCCTTGCTGTTGTCATGGCATCAAGAGCCTGTGGGCATTTGCTTGCCTATCCCATAGTGAGAAGTCAGCCAGCATGGCAGGCAGCGGAGCCAATCTGGTTCTATTATGGCGCATTCTTTCAGCACTACTGATGGGCTTAGTAGTCCTCACTACACCTGTCTTTGGCAGGAAGCCAGTAGCTTACTCACTTTCTTAGGATCTAATTTGCTGAAGCTTCCCACCCTGATAGCTAGTTATTGATCTATCATACATATGCTGCCATGGAGGCACCAGGAAAACAGAAAATTGTATCCTCCTTACTGTAATTTTCTTTTCCTGGTGCCTATCCATGGCAGCATACCGAACCCACCCAGTTTGTTCCTAGATATGTACAGGGCATGGGCTGTTGTGTGGGTGTTAACTTTTTATTGCTATGCACTGATCCTGTGGGCGGAAGTAGGCAGGGCTACTATCATACCTATGCTGTCATGGATAGGCACCAGGAAAAGAAAATTACAGTAAGTAGGATACAATTTTCTGTTTTATTTTCATTTTGGATAGAGTAAGGGAGGGTTATAACCCTCAGAATTTTTTTTTTTGCAAACTGTGCCCAACTGGGGAACCTTCCCTTCCTGTCCCATAACCAAAACAGGAAGTGAGAGGAAATACCTCCAAAATGGGGAAATCACTAGTTGTCACCAGCACTGGTGTCCTCATTGCAAGATTTCTTCTCTACTTCTCTGTTTTGGGGAGAACACAAAATTTGGGATTCTCTTTTACTTTTACTTTCAATGATAACAGTACAAATAATGAGGTTGAATCTTCCTAACGGGGCACAGACAGCTAAAAAACATCTGACAAGTGTTCTAATCCCTGGCCACTCTATCCAAAACTAAAAAATGTTGACTGTAGTAATACTTTAAGAAGGAAGAGTTAATTAAAAGAGATTCCTGGATTGTTCAGTGGAAATTTGGACTTTTAGTTATTAGAGAACATGAGGGAAACAGGTTCATAATATGATTAAGGCTAAGGTGATGAGGTAGGTAGATATGGTTATGGATATGTGAGAGAATAATTGGTGCAAATGAGAGTATTGGGAATAGTCCTGGTGAGAATTATTACATTTTTTCCAAAACTGGTTTGACCAGAGCATTATACAGCACAGAATATTTAGTGTGTACTATTGTGTCCATGAAGGATGAGTAAAGAAGCTTGTCATCTGTTGATAAAGGAGTATAGGATAAGGTTGGAATCCCCACAGAAAAGTTTTTTTTTAGCTGCTTCTTAATTAAAGCCCAGCTCCAGACGAAAACTTTTATTGGTTTTGGATAGAGTAGGAAAGGGTTAGAACTTCTATTGATTTCTAATTGCCATCTCTTTGGCAGTTGGGGAGCTTTTCCCTGACTTTCTGTCATATTGATCTCTGTCTTGGGAATATATTTCCTCAAAGAAGATGCAGAGACAAAAACATCTTGCGCAAGCAGCACAGTAGTGACTTCAGCAATCCTCACTACAAGGGGCATGAAGATAACAGTCAGAAGCAACAATGCCTCTTATACAGCAGGTATACAAATATAAAGTTGTATAAACAGGAAAGCCTGGGCACACTCTCATGGCAGCAAGTGTGTTGCTAAATTTCAGAAGGAATTAAAGACAAAGGGTATTCACAGCACAATTAACATTTCTAGTGCTTTTCTATAAAATGACAATTTTCAATTTTTAAGTTCCGGTCTACTTTAACGGCTTCAGCCCAAGATTTTACCCCCTTCCTGACCAGAGCACTTCTTGCGATTCAGCACTGAGTCACTTTAACTGACAATTGCGCGGTCGTGCAACATTGCACCCAAACAAAATTGAGGTCCTTTTTTTCCCATAAATAGAGCTTTCTTTTGGTTGTATTTGATCACCCCTATGGTTTTTATTTTTTGCACTATAAACAAAAAAAGAGTGACAATTTTGAAAAAAACGCATTATTTTTTACTTTTTGCTATAATAAATATCCCCCAAAAATATATAAAAAAACATTTTTTTTCCTGAGTTTAGGCCAATATGTATTCTACATATTTTTGGTAAAAAAATCTCAATAAGCGTATATTGATTGGTTTGAGCAAGAGTTATAGCGTCTACAAAATAGGCGATAGTTTTATGGCATTTTAATTTTTTTAATTTTTTTTATTAGTAATGGCGGTGATCTGCAGTTTTTATCAGGACTGCGACATTCCGGACACATCAGACACTTTTGACACTATTTTGGGACCATTGTCATTTATACAGCGATCGGTGCTATAAAAATGCACAGATTAGTGTGTAAATGACACTGGTAGTAAAGGGGTTAACCACTAGGGGGCGATGAAGGGGTTCATCACCCCCCCCTGACAGGATGTGCTGATCTCTGTCATGACACAAGCCAGAATGGGGAAATGCCTTGTTTACATAGGCACTTCCCCGTTCTGAGGCTCTGTGACACGATCGCCAGGAGACCGGCGGACATCGAGTTCCACCGGTCCCGCAGGTACGGTCACACTGTACGCAGAACGCGCACGCCTGCTATCCCAGGCTCTTAAAGCGGACATACAGGTATGCCCATTTGCGCACCGCTGCCTTTTTGCCGACGTATATCGGCTTGCAGCGGTCGGCAAGTGGTTAAAGCAGTATTAAACCCAAAAGCAAACATTTATTATATTGCAGCTTATCAATTCTTAGATTTGATGGCTGTATTTGTCTCTTGTTTTTCAACAGAACAAGCTCCCTTGCAGTTACAGGGATGGGACAGACCATTTAACAATGGCAGGGGAGCTTAAAGTGATAAGCTTTTATTTATGTGAAACATTTATCCGAAAAGGAAAAAACTGTTCGCTGTAACTGATTATAAAGTATTAGCTGGAGTTTAGCTTCAATTTGTTACCATCTCCCCAGACTAACGATGCTGCTGTCCAAATCTGCCCTCTGTGCTTATTCATTCAGAGTGGTGTCTGTATAATACAGGAGGTGTGTTACTGGCCAGATCACCAGGGGAAAAGAGGGAAAAAGCCTAAAAAAGAAAACAAATGCAGCCATCGCATCTAATGATTGGTAAACTGCAATGCAATACATTTTTTTTTTTAATGTTTAATACCGCTTTAAGGTATGGCAGTCATGTGTACACCTGTGCCTGGTTTCAACTTGATATTCCTTTATTCCCTACTGCAATGTCTGTATATACTTGATTGGGCAGGTCTGTTTTGATTACGGTATATAACAAAGGTAGAGTTCTTACTAGTTGTGATAACCATTTCAGTTGGTAAGACACCTGAGTTTAAATTAAATGTTGCAATTATATTTTGCACTTCTTTGGAGTGGTCTTCCTAGTATCTAGTACCTAGTAATTGCCATTTTTTTGTATTTGTTTCATATATTACCCACTTCTGACATGTTTTTTTTCATTTTATGCTATTGCATTTTCGGTACCCATTGTGGATACATTTCAAATTTTCCCACCCTGTGTGTGTTTTTTGTAAAGATTGTTTTTGCAGATTTGCCTTAAGATTCTGCTAAACCTTGTATTAATATTGCTTGGACCAAAAAAAGGGGGTAGACCCCTGAAAGTTTGTCCTGAAAAATGGGCTGTTGATGCATCTACAATTCTGCAATGAATTGTTTCATCAATATCAGTGAATATTGTCCCTGGATGAGAGTTTCAAGTCTACCAGAATTTCTTCTGTTGCTTTACTCTCACTCTACACTCTCCTAATAAATTTGTGCTTTAGAATATCAGGCTTACATTTGTGGTCACATATTCATCTTTTTACAATAAGAACTGTGTTGCTTCCTCTATGTTATGAATGCCCAGCCTTTCTCCCCATCTCACAATATAAAAAAACTAAAGTAGAGAGCTTTACCTTGTCTTTAATTACAATGTGTTTCCGTGTTGGAGGCCGTAAAGACATAGTTGCTGCATCAAAATATATTCCACATCTAACAGGAATAAGAAAGCATAAAGATAAACCCCATGTGGATATTAAAAATGCAAACAATGCTGCTATGTATTAGCTAATAAATCATTAAATATTTGTCTCTTGATATTAACAGCACTCAGATGTGCTGTATGCAAACATTAAAAAAAAAAGCACAATTTAAATGACTATATTGAGAAGAGGGATGACATCATCAATTTGTTGTTGCTCCTTCAGTCTCCAGTCAGCAGCCCGGGGGTAAGGTGGTGTCAGCAGTGTATATCTTAACTGTAATAGAGAAAATTGTGTAATCCATGAAGCTGAGCTGAGCTTTCCTCCATTCTGAGGAAAGAATGGAGGTAATGCAAATACTATGGCCCTTATGAAATTTCATCTGCATGTTTGGACTTCAGTAACAAGTCATCCCCTAAGCAATAACTATCAATGTGGAGTAAGGGCACAGAGGTGCCCAAAGTAATTTCCCTTTCTGGTCACTATATGGCACCAGAGTCAGAAGAATGGTTTAGGCCCAGGACCATGTGAATAGGTGGTGTAGGTGCCTCAGGAGCCACTACAGGTCCTGATAGCAAGGATGCCAGTATAGACAAGCGGCACATTGGGTTAATGCCAATCTTGCCCTTGCCAGCAGTGGGACACCCTGGATAGTAGGCTAGCATATAAACAGTTGAGGTGAGGAGCCACCTCTAACTCTTGGCCTTGGAAATGGTATGAGGACCAGGCTACAGTAGCCTGTGAGATGACCGTATCCGTTTTTCACTCAGGAGGGAAGCAAGCAAGGACAGGAGCAGGACTTTATGGTCTGTGCACATCCCGGTCTAGGGATGCAAGGTCCTGGGCAACCTCTGTAAGGTATGGTCTATTCCTTGTCTCACACTCTCCTTTTACCTTTTCAATGGTTCTGCTTGTAACAGAACCAATGTGTCATCTTCAGGGACCATGAAGCTTATAATTATGTTTTTATGGATGTGACTACTTGTAGTACAAAGTTAAAAGGCTTTATGCTTTTGTACTCTTCCTTCTCCTAATCTTATGATGGGAATGTTAGCTGGTAACTTACTGGTATGAGTGTGGGCTGTTTTTTGGATCTGTTACTGTAAGGCCTTTAGCGGGAATGGTGAAGAGCAGTTGTAGAATACAGCATAGGTCAGGCCAGATGCCTCTGAGGGGTAAGGTAAGGCGAAAAGAGCAAGCCTCAGAAGCTGTTAAGCCCCCCAGATACCCCCAGGAGTCCAGGGTCCAGAGTATTACAGGGTGCTTGAGAACCAACTTCCTTGTCTGGGCATGAAGGAATTAAAGTGATTTTAAAGTCTTGTTCTCTTTTATTTAAAAAAACAAACATGTTTGGTCCTATCCCCTCTCTCCTGATTGGCTGACTGACTATGACAGCAGTGGGAGTCAATGTGTCTCAGTGTCTCAGCTAATCAGAAGGGAGAGTCCTGAGGACTTTGCTGGATAGAGATGGATCTCAGGTAAGTATTGGGGAGCCGAGGGGGGCTGCTACACATAGAAGATTTATAGGTGCTAATCATGCATCCTAGTAGGCCAATGTACTACACAAGGCAAGCATAACATTATACACACTGTACTGGTGCAGTTCAACCTAATGTTCAATGCTAGATACCATTTCACCTTTGCTTAGTCTGTAACTGACATAATAGTGTGCAGAACAGTGCTTTTTTGTTTTTCATTCATGGAAAGAAAAATACATTTTCTCCCCTAAAATTATAACGGTATTTGGTAATAATTACATGCTTTTTTAATTATAAGACTCATTTTAATTGACATGTACTCAGCCATCTGCGTGGTAAGAACATTGCTATTGTGACTTGTATCATTGTTGCGCTCACATTAAAATAAAGCACACAGTTTGCATTCACTGGCTTGTTTTACTTGGTTCTTAGCTTAACAATTAGATAATAAAGACATAATTCCTTATATATTAGATACAGTATACCAAAATACCAAAAAGATACAAAAAATAAAACAAGTAATGAGGAAAAAACTAATGTCAAAGAACTGGTGGTGGCATGTTTTTATTTCTGTGCTATGTAAATCTACCACTGCCCCATGCTTTTTAATATAAGGACTTATATTATTGATTAATATAACTTGATGTTAATGGGTTTTATGTTCTAACTAGCATTTGACTGTTGTCTAGATGCATCCTCAGCCATTACAGCAAGTGATGTTTAGTGCAATTTATTATATTACTTTTGCTGAAATATATTACATTATTTTTTTTAGGGTTTAGATACCCTTTAAGCATAGTGTACGTAAGAAAATTGTACTAGCGAGTTCTTGACCTTTTATGATATTTTATTTCATGCAGTTGTATTTTAAGGTTTAGGTCAATGTTAGCATGTAGCTTCTACATGGGATTCATTGTTTTTTTAACAGTCTAATAGAAAGAGTGATATATCTAATTATCCAGGAAACTCAACAATAAATTACAGGACACCACATGGAGTTATGACTCAAAGGTGAACATCTTTGTCCTATTCTTTTCATATGCCGTTTGTGCTTTTTCTTGTACATGTAAGTCTGAACTTATTTTCAAGCCTTTTGTCTCACTGAAGCTAGAGCTTTGTTCCTGTCTCAATTACTGTTGTCATTTGCACTTAATTTTTCTCCTTCTGTCACGCTATTTGCATTTATGTTCCTGCCTCTTACTCGCTTGTTGCTTTTTTCTTAGTTAAATTCATTCTCATTGCCTTAGTCTTAGTACTTTTACCATTAAATTTTTATAGATGGCAGAAGCCAGAAGCTATTGAGGACACAAAAGAATGCTCTGCTGTAGGATAATACAAACCCAAGATTGGAACATATTCTTAAATTTTGCACCAGTAGGCCATAACTTTCTTGATTTTGTTTATACTACCTTCCTATAAGACACTGCTCCACATTCTTGTTAATATAAATAGGTGACAAGTTCTCTTTACAGATCATTCTATGGTAAATCTAGTTGGGCTTTTATGCAGTACTAGTTGGGATTTTATACAGTATGTAATAATGGAATGTATTCTCTGGTAATTGGGGGCCACAGGCTTCAGGATGGGAACTAAGGGCTGGGTGCAGGATACATAGTACAGAGATGTCAGGATACAAAGTACAGAGTGGAGAAAGGTCACCATGCTTCCACATCTGTAAAGAATAAAGACCTCTTTTTTGCCAAATCCTGTGGTCTTGTTCTGTGCAGCAAAGTGAGAAACCTGGGTTTTCCTACCCTGTTCCTACCTGTGTCATTGGCAGTTGACAAGGGCTGAACAGGTTAGAAGAGGTTAGATCTCTAGAGGGCCCATTGGTGGCAAAACACCTGAAAGACAGTGGGCAGAATCATGCCATCAAAGAGTCAGCACTGCAAAAACACCTCCCTATAGGTGGAACCCAGTTTTTGTTCTCAAGATATTATGCTGGTAGATCATGGCCCAGGACTAGGACCAGCTAGTCCAATTTGCAATAGCAGGAGATTTTGACCAGCTCTCTATGGAGCCGGTTCACATATCTCTGCAGTGGCTCTGGTGCAAATTTGCACAGGGGTCCTGTGCTTCTTTTGGTCCATTTCAGGTCTGAATTCAGTCAAAAATTCAAGCTGAAATCGGACCTGAAACGGTGAATGCACCGGACCCCTGCTGTGAGCCACATGTGGCAATAGTGTAAACCTAGCCTTAAGGTCCAGTATTTTCTGGGGTACACAAGTTTAAAATGCACTGTGCCATTTTTCAAAAATATAGCTTAAAGGATAACTCCTCTTTCATAGGAAAAAAAATGCAAATTAAAAAATAAAATAATATAGCATATTCAATTGTAACACAAGTAATTGAATTTTATTAAGAAATACTTTTCTCTTTCAGTCTGCAGCGCTTCAATTTGCTGTAAGATGCAATGCAATATGGCAATCTGGAGGTGCTCCGTTTACAGATGATGAACAGAATGCCACCCCCCCCCCCAATGTAATTTCCTCATTTCCTGCTTGTGTTATTGGCTTACTGATTTTCCCAGAAGTCTGCACTAAGATACAAGTCAAATTTTGGGAATCCCCTGCAACAAAAAAATCATTTTCCCAAAGAGAAATCCTGTCTATAGGGATGCAGATCCTGCCACTTTCCTCATTAGAGCCACTCCTATACAGATTCACTTTGCACATGGACACAGGCAAACAAACAGTAGCTTCTTTAGAAAAACAAAAGGTAGGAATCTGCAACAAAGTTTGTTAAAATCTCTGCAATGTACATACATTACCCAGAAAGTTTTTTTCTCAACAAAAGTGAAAAAGAGTTACTCCTTAGTGCAAATACCATATGTGTAGGCCCATTCTTTCACCCCTGCAGCATGTTAAAAATAATCCCAAAGTTTACATGCCTAGGTCCTGGCTTATTTCCAGGACTCTGAAGACGTTAGGTGCTCATCCCCAGCATTGCAAGAGTGAGCAAGCTTCCTGGATCAAAAACTGCACATGTACTGCACGTGTAGTGCATTCTCTCCCTCCCCTATTTCCCAGCGGCAGCTTGTTGGGGTAAGGTAAGAAGAATCGCCCTGAACATTTAAATCAGCTTTTGAATCAGGAAGCGCTCGTTCCTGCGATGTGCCCAACATCTACCATGTTCTGGAAGCAAGCCAGGACATGGAAAGGTAAACATTGGGAGTGTTTTGGTCAGGCTTTAGAGGTGATAGAAAAGGCCTACAGGTATGGCATTTGCATTAAACAATATGTTGGGTATAGATACACTTTAACTCATTTACAGTTAAATGGGCTGGGATGCCCAGGGCCAGTAGGAGGGGCTGCACAGTGCTGATGTCATTAGGAGCCCTACTACTACTACTACTTTACCCTCCCCCGGATGTCGGTAGCAAATTGGTCACAGTTTTGGGGTGTATAAAGGGCCCCCCTGCCCTGTCACTGCATATATGTGTATAGCTGTCATAAATGGTGAGGTTGTTAAGGTTGAATAAAGACAAAAGGCCATCCAGTTCAACCTGAGTGTTTGTGGGTGTGTGTTTATGTCACTACAATTTTCAATATCCCTGTATATTGTGTTTGCTAAGAAACACATCTAAAAGTTTCTTGAATTTATCTACATTACACTAAGGTTAATGATGTATTATTGACTACAAAGCTGCATTAATTTGCATCTTTTAAACCTGCTTGTAGTTCAGTCTTAAAATAGGAGGAAATACGAAATAACAAATATAAAGTTACTTTATTCAAGAGTTAAGTGAGGAAATGCGTGTTTGTGAAATAATTATGGTGTATGCGTGTGTGTGATTAAGTGCGAAATGATGATGACATTGCCTGAGAAAATAGCATCTTTTAAATTTGCAATGTAGCCAGATATCAGGCAGGCTGGAATAGGAAGTCAGGACAGTTGAGCAAAAACAAAAAAAATAACAACCTATTACCAGCAATATACTTAAATGAGAAAAAATACAGGAGAGCAAAAGCACTTGCATATGACTGCTCTGACACATTTTCTCTGTAAATTTGAGGATTATTTTTCATCTAACAGAAGGCCATTAATAGCTCATGATGAAATCAAATCATTCACTAAGCACAGAAAGGTGCACAGCACACAAATGCAATTAAACATCGAAAACTAGGAGGCTAGCTTTGGGAATTGTATCCTGCTTATCCAGACAGCTAGATGGGATGTCCTGAAAGGGTTTTCCATTAATTTAAAAAAGGAGCACTATTCCCCTCAAATATTGCACTGTACGCTTTTTTTCCCATTCTTTTAAAGGTTCTGCTAAACCTTTATTGCATATTATTGTCAACTAAACATAAGGCTATTACAAATGTAGAAATATACGTGTGGATAAAACAGCTTCTGTGCTCCTCATGGCTCTGATCATGAGGCACATTTAGAAGAATGTAAAACCTTTGTAAGGCCATTCATCCTTTTCATCTTATCAAAGCTAAGCAGTCTGATCCAAGGAGAAAAGCGTATCTCCAATGAGGCATATAGGTATATTCCTAATCATGTCAAGTCATAGTGTAGCTAGTAGTAGTTGGTCACTTAGACTAGACATGTTCTCTATTGTTGAAGATTTGAGATATGATTCAGGTTTGACTGGCAGTGGACTACAACCCAGTGGTTGAGAACCAGTGCTCTGGTCCCAGAATGTACAAATGTTGACACTTCCATAGTGACTGGCCAATAGAAAGTCTTTACGTGCTTGTATCTTGGAGTTCCTATGTACTGTAACTAGTATGATGTAGTAGAGAGGAAGGGGTCAGATACAACATTTTTCAGTGCATCAGAGTGTTCGTGGATATATGGTGCTATCCCTTTACAAGAAAATGTACTAGAGATGCTAAATGCTTATGTTTGATCATTTGACAGCCCTTTTTTTTAAAGCTATAACTTGTTTGCTTTTTTTAATCTGACTACTTCTTTAAAGCCCAACTACAGCCAAAACTTTTTTTTTAATGGGTAAGATTCAGTTTTTTATTGCGATCTCCACTAAGGTCATTTTTTTTTGTGCTCCCACTAAGGTCATTTAAATCTCATGCTCTGATGACTGGGTACTGCAGTAATAGGAAGGGATTGGAAAATCTGTCCAATAGGGGCAGTAGCAACAAAGATGCATAACTTATTAAAATGAGGGAGGGTTACTATTTGCTTATTGTCCAGGAGGTCACAGAGACAGGGACATTACTGCAGTAGGGTCACTAACCCTTTCCACTCCATATGTTTTCTACAAGGAGCATAATCAAGTAGTAGTAGAAACACAAACTTTTAATTCTTTTTTAGACTTGGTTACAAAGCAGGTCCCATGACATAGTGTCAACACAAGAAAAAAACAGTCATTCCCAGCACCCAGAGGCCATCCAAAGAGAGATAAAGGCTTTACAGTCAACACATCTATAAACATCCCAAATGCTTGGCGAATGCAGCCCTTCTCAGATAGGTGATTTCAATGTAAAACTACAAAAAAGAACAAATGGGGAAGGCACAAACACCTAGTGCATTACCAAAAAAAAAATTAGGAAAAATATGAAACCAATAAAAATGGGTGCTCACAAAAGTACAGTATAAAAGAACATGTAAACTGGAAGATGCCGTATGATTCAGGGTACAAGTGCTCCAACAACATCCCGCTATACTGGCAAGCTGACGCATCTTGGGGGCATACCCCCTTCGTTAGAGCTGTGTTGAGCTCTTCCATTTTCATGCACTTGTGTCTTCTCTGTTTGTTCTTTTTGTAGTTTCCCATGACATAGTATGATTTACTGGGGATGTATTTATAAACACTGACACTTTGGGCAACCGCTTGCTTTCAGTGGTGGTAACTAACAACTATGGTTCTTTACCAGTCACAGTGGTTTCTGAACATATGATCCCTACAAACATTGCCACTTTCAAGCTGCGGTGGCATTTGCAGTGATATTGTTTTAGTCTGTAAAATTCCAGTATAAATAAAATAAATAATTTAATGAAGATCTTTGATAAGCTTATTCATTCAGTTATACAGTATACATTGCAGAGAACCTACATGACCACAATTCACATGTCTATGTACCAGACACAATATAACTCTCAATGTCTTTAATGACAACAACTTCCAGGCACCTTCTTTCATCTAATTTGGGCATGTTCGGAATTCTAAGCATATTGAAAACAAATAGTAGATCTCCATGATGTATTAGGCTCCCCAATGGGACTAAACCCCAAAGCCTGTCTGCTAGGCATTACGAAACACATTAAATTGGACCAATATACTAAGATTTTCTTGTTTGGGACACTTTACACAGCCAAGCCAAACAAGGTGATGCTTAGACCTGGCTACCGGCTCTCCCTCACAAATTGACATATTGGTTGACTCATATTGTGCTATCTATCTTACAATTAAGGAAAGTGACTTATGAGCATAAAGGTTTTTTTAGCTAACAATGCCAAAAATGAGGTGAATATGGCTTTCCTCATGCGCTTTCTGTTAACCTTCGGAATATCCTTACCTTTAGTGTTTTAGTGTTAAGGAGATCCTTAGAATATCACCCCCCCCCCATTCCCTTTTTTTTCTATTTGCATTGCTGCTCTCCTTGCCCTTTTCTTTTCTTAGTAAGAAGAACACAAAGGGTTACCTCTCCTTGTTAACCTAAGCTTCAGAATGTGTTCTACTTTTCTCTCTATATCTCATGGTATGGCAGCAATTATTTTTTTCTGGTCAAACATAGTATTGTGACTGATAATATACCATAGTGCCCAATTGCACTCTATATATTTATGCTATGTGGACTACTCATATGACTTTTATAACCTGTGATTACACCTTGTCTTTCATTCACAATATGTGTAATTATTGATAAAAGATCTACTTGCCAAGCTGTACTACCATACTGTTCTGTATGAGAACTATATTCATTACAAAAAAATTTCCTCCATAAAGAGGGAAAAATGTGGTGTTTATATTAAGTGTCCAAAGAAGAAGCAAGCAATTCATAGAGTTATGGTAAAGGTAAATTATTTATGCTGACACTACTAAATTTAGCTTTAACATTATTGACATCTATTTGACATCTATTTAGCTGGGACATCTCTTGCTGCATCATCCTCCAGTAATCCCAGGATGCCGGGTGGAGCCTTGACACCCTGGGCTCAAAGAAGGTGAGTTTAATGGTAATGGGTGCCATTCAACCTGGAAGAGAACAGCTTGATTCCTGAACTTGCGAATCTGTGGAGAGGTGAGTATAACAGTCAGACTTGCTTTGCACTTTTTAACAACTTCCAGGGACTCATATTTTTTATTTGGTGCATAAGCTGGAGTTGGCCTTTAGATTATTATAATGATATATAATAAAAGGCAATTTGAAATATATAAACAGCCTATGCTATGTGAAGCATGGGCTGTAAGGACTGATGCCACACCACTGGAACTGCAATACTCTGGTAACAATTGAGGGAGATCCCCCACAGTAGCTTGGTCTTCTGGAGAAGCTTCATGCTTGCTGGTTCACACAATGAAGGGCCTCCCACTTGAATTGCCCAGCTAGCTGCCTCTGCCTCATCAGATGTGATTTTCTCTGAGTTGCTGAGATAGAGTAAAATGGAAACATATCCTACCTTGATGTGTCCAGGAAACCAGGGCATTGTGGGAAATGGTGGTAAAGAGGCCTTTGTCTGCATCTGATTATGGTGAGTAAATGTGGTTACATCTGCCAGAATTTACATTCGTACAAGACACATTAGTAATGTAGAGGAAAGTGGAAGGAACCACTTAGCACAGCAGGGGATACATGTGATCAAAGCTTCTGAAAGTGTCAGTTTCTGAAGCGATTTCAATCAGCGATTTTCTTTATCACAGTGGTGTTCAGTGGCACGAGCAGAGGAGAGGTGAGGGCATTCATTATTAGTACATTTATATTCGCAATAGTCTTTATTAGATGAACTTGAGAGAAACATGTAAACACATTGTTAAAATACATCTTTGAGAAATATCTTACTACCTCACCTGTCAAAGGATTTTTATTTGTCTGCTCAGGCCTAAAATTCAAACAATTATATAGTATAGTCAGTCTGGTGACTTGAGTTTTTTCTGCTGTAGTTAAACAAAACAGCCTGGTCATCTCCCTCCCTCCAGCCTTTGATAGGAAAGCGAGCAGTGGCATCTCCAGCTTTCATATTTAGGGGGGGCACATGGGGGTACAGGGACAAAAATAGGGGGGCAACTATAAAATGCGCATATATATATATATATATATATATATATATATCTATATATATATATATATATATATATATCTATAGATAGATATCTATAGATATAGATATATGAATACATACTGGGGCCCTTTACTACGATCCCACAACGGCCCTTTCACATGTTCTGCAGTGAGCTCCCTTCCTACTGTATTGGGGTCCCCCAGGGTGGCAGAAAACAAGAGATATATGTCACCAGCATACCAAGAAAATATAAGGATCCAAAGCAGAGGGAGAACTCTCAGGGTTGCAAAGGTTGTCTTGCCCCTGGGCCCTGATGTTCTGCCGCCACTGTGGGGTTTCCCAGCCTCCTCTTGCTGTCCTGCCCCTGCTATTGACTGCTCTGGTCTGGCATCTCTTGGAATTTACAGGCTGGTTCTCCTGTCCTAAGGATGGGAGAAATCAGTCTGTTTTTTCATTAACTGAGAGTCCTGGTGGAGTCCTTCCTGCAACTCGCTCTTCTCCCTGCCAATGAGGATGCAGGGGAAGGAGCAGATCAGGCGGCCGTGGTTGTGTGAGCGCTCGCATTATGCAGTGTCAGCAAGCAGAGGGAGGGGGAGGAATCACCCGCAGGAGCTGACTGGGGACTCTCTCCCTCTTAGACATTGATTTTTTGTAAAAAAAAAAGAAAATTTGTATTTATTTATTGGGGGGGGGGGGGGGGCGGCATATGGTGGGGCACAGCATAATGTTGGGGGGGTCAGGGCCCCCTCTTTCCCCCCCCTAGGAACACCATTGACAGCGGGGGGGAAAAGCAGCAACAAGTTGATGAGGTAATCTTTCTGCTATCTCCTGTCAGAATTGTTCACTGATAGCGCACATAAATACAGGACAGCTGATTGGGAACTAGTGTTACTCCTCTCTACTCCAGTGTGAATGCTGCCATACAGATTTTTTTGTTATATACTGCACATTATTGTATTTATTGTTATTTTTATGATCTGCTTGGAGTTCAGTTTTAACTGCTTGCCAATCAGCTGCCGCAGTTATACAGAATAGCTCGGCTACGCAAATCGCCGTACCAGTACGGTGGTCCCTTTAAAGGCTATAGCAGGTGCACGTACTTTGCCAGAGCCGATGCGCGTGGCCGGCAGCTGCGATGTCCGCCGCTGACGATTGCTCCACAGAGAGCCAGAAGGGGGATCTGTTAATGTAAGAAAACAGATTCCCGTTCTGACAGGGAAGTAGAGAGAGATCTGCAGAGGAGTAGAGAGAGATCTGCTGTTCCTAGTGATTATGAACTGTGATCTCTCTCTACTTCCAGTTAGTCCACTCCCCTCCACAGTTAAAAACACCTGCCTAGGGAACACTTAACCCCTTGATCGCCGCCTAGTGTTAAGCCCTTCCCTGCCAGTGTCATTTATACAGTAATCGGTGGCTATTTTTAGTCACTGGTCTCAAAAAAGTGTCCAAAGTGTCCGATCTGTCTGCTAAAAATTGCTGATTACCGCCATTACTAGTAAAAAAAAAAATAAATAAATAAAATGCCATAAATATATCCCCTATTTTGTAGATGCTATAACTTTTGCGCAAACCAATCAATATATGTTTATTGTGATTTTTTTTATGTAGAAGAATACATATTGGCCTAAACTGATAAAGAATTTTTTTTTGGGGATATTTATTTTAGCAAAAAGTAAAAAATATTGTTTTTTTTTCAAAATTGTCGGTCTATTTTTTTGTTTATAGCACAAAAAAATAAAAACCTCAGAAGTGATCAAATACCACCAAAAGAAAGCTATATTTGTGGGAAAAAAGGACCTAAATTTTGTTTGGGTACAGCGTCGCATGACCGCACAATTGTCAGTTAAAGTGACGCAGTGCCGTATCGCAAAAAATTGCCTGGTCATTAAGGGGGTAAAACCTTCCAGAGCTGAAGTGGTTAAAGCAGTATTAAACTCGCAGCAAACATTTATTATTTTGCGGCTTACTAATTTTTAGAAGTGATATCTGCATTTGTTTTCTTTTTTTAGGCTTTCTTTCTTCTATTTTCATTTGGTGATCCAGCCAGTGAGTATGTTTTTCAAAACAACAAGCTATTTTCAGATGTATCAGTTTACAGGGATGGGACAAGACATTAACCACTTTCAGGGGTGCTTACAATGGTCAGCTTTTATTTATTTATTTATGTAAAACCTTTATCTCAAAAGGAAAAAAAAACTGCTGTAACACTGATTATAAAAAGAAAGCTAGAGTTCGGCTTCAATTTGTTAGTGAATTTAAATCTGCTAGTCCATCTAACACTACCCTCCCCCAGACTGATAATGCTGCTTTCTGCTGTACCCTGTGCTCCATCATCCTGGGTGAAGGCACTCTAATACGGGAGGTGTGTTACTAGCCAGATCACCAGATGAACTGAAAACAGAGGGAAAAAAGCCTAAAAAAAATGAATGCAGCCACCACATCTAATGATTGGTTAGTTGCAATACGTTACATTTATCGTTTTGGGTTTAATACCACTGTAAATGAAGAATTTAATTTCAGCTTAACCAGTCTAGATAGCAACTCAAATTTAAATTGGTTGATTATTGCATTGACACATACTGTATCTGCAGAGCACTGTGTACTACTAATTCTGAAAGATGCAAAAGATCCTTTGGACAGTGTGCTAACAGCAACAATGGAATTAGAGCTCTCAGAGTGCTTAATTGATATTTTGTACTGGCCATGATACATAATTAATTGGTGTTTTGTGTGACTCTTGTGTTTCTTCTGGGTGTACATTCATCAGTAGTTTTCCCAGCTACTACATAGTTACATAGTTAGTCATGTTAAAAAAAGACACAAGTCCATCTAGTTCAACCATTAAAAATTAAATAAAAAATAAAATAAAAAATATCATACAATCCCATTTACCCAATCCTATACCCCAGGGCTTGACAAATTTGCTTGGAATCTAGGAGCCAGCTAAAAAAGTTAGGAGCCAGGTTTTTTTTAAACGACCGACAAAGCTTTATTTTCAATATAAAAAATAACTAATCTTAAATTTACACAGAAAAAGACCGCCCTGCTAGAGGCCCGAATAGCGTCACTAAAACGACGGTAAAGCAGCGCTAAAAAATAGCGCCGCTTTACCGCCGACGCCCCCCGCGGCTCGGTGTGAAAGGGCTCTAAGGGTCCGATCAGGTCCGCCTGAAAAACAGACAGGCGAACCTGATCAGACAGCCCATGTGAAAGGGGCCAAGCAGGGAGATAACAAATAAATTAATTTTAATTAGGAAAAAAAAATAAATAAAGAGTTTTTATATAAATATAAAAAAAAATAAAATCTATTACGAAAAAAAAAAAAGGCTATCCCCACATTCACTTCCTTCTCTTCTCCACTTTGGGAAGGAGATGGGCAGTGAAAACAGGCAGGTATTTTGCATTAGCATTGCTGGTTGCAATACCAACGGCCACCACAAGATGGCGCCAGATTTCAGAAGGACTCCAGAACTACCGAAGAAGGCCGCAAAGGCGGGGCCTCAATTACCGGCCGGCGCGGCCCGACGCGATCGCACGGGGGGGGGGTCGGAGTCCGCACAGAGGCAGGATACCCCCAGCTGTGCAGCCCCAGGCGCCAGGTCGCTAATTCTAGTCGCAAATGCGACCTGGCGCCCGGGATTTGTCGAGCCCTGCTATACCCACAGTTGATCCAGCGGAAGGTGAAAAAACCCCCCAGAAAAGCAAGATCCAATTTGCTACAGCAGGGGAAAAAATTCCTTCGTTATCCCAGAGAGGCAATCGGATTTTCCCTGGATCAACTTTACCTATAAATGTTAGTACCCAGTTATATTATATACATTTAGGAAAGTATCCAGGCCTTTCTTAAAGCAATCTACTGAGCTGGCCAGAACAACCTCTGGAGGGAATCTAAACTAGTTAAAGCTGTGGGAAAGAGATAAAAACAGAGGGCACCCTGGCCTAGTGCATTAACCTACAACAATTTTATTATAGATAAAATATAAAATATAGCTACTCACAAACATAGATAGTAAAAGCTCTCATCCAGCCATTGCATGTGGCTACAATTTCCCAGTTTTGCCAAAGCCTCTAGCTTGAGGAGGACCTCACCAGGGTCCCTGCTGGCTAACACGTTTTGAAGGTATGTCTTTCTTCATCACAGCCAAATGACAAATAAGCATGCAGCCTTTTAAATACCTTAAAGTAGATGTAAACCCGATTCATGAAATTTGAGCTGGGCACATACCATGTTTCCCCGAAAATAAGCCCGGGTCTTATATTAGTTTTAGCAACCAAAAACAAGGTAGGGCTTATTTTCAGGGTAGGGCTTGCCATGCAATGTGCTATCTTCTCTCCCCCTCTCCCTCCATGCATGCCAGGAATCCCCAGTGTGAACAGAGTAAAAGTGTGTATAAAATGCTGGAATCATCTCTATTACAGGATTGTGTAATGTGGAGGGTGTGTGTCTCTGTAATAAAATTGTGCAAGTACCTTCTTATAGCGCCTCCATGGCCAGCCTGAGCTGTCTTCCACAACTCTGAGCACTGCAGAGGGGGGCCGAGACCCCACACGGACACCTGGGAGACGAGGAGAGCAGCAGAGCTGAGGGCCTGCAGAGGGAGGGGGCCGTGATCCCACACGGACACCCTGGAGACGGAGAAAGCAGCGGAGCTGAGCGCCTGCAGAGGGAGGGGGGCTGAGGACCTACACAGAAACCCGGGAGACAAGGAGAGCAGCGGAGCTGAGCGCCTGCAGAGGGAGGGGACCGTGATCCCACACGGACACCCGAGAGACAAGGAGAGCAACGGAGCTGAGAGCCTGCAGAGGGAGGGGGCTGAGGACCTACAGGGAAACCCGGGAGACGAGGAGAGCAGCGGACAGCCAGGAGAAGAGGAGAGGAGATCAGCTGTACCGAGGGTATGTGATACAATTGTATTGCAGAGGCACACACCTTTTGAATTGTGTACTACTATAGGACATTGGATTCTATCTTTTCCCAACCACTTTCAACCAGGGCTTATTTTTGGGGTAGGGCTTATATTGCAGACCTTCCTGAAAATCTAGGTAGGTCTTATTCTCGGGGTAGATTTTATTTTCGGGGAAACACTGTATATCTGCAGTGTTTTCTTAGCTCTCTCCAAAGTCCCGTGGCTTTCTCCTACTCCATTCTTCTGTTATCAACATGATAACTTCTGACAAGTTCTCAGACACAAGATAAAAAAATCAGCCTGAAATTTGTGTCAGGGCGGGTGCTATAAATAGATTAGCAGACAGCTGGTCAATTCACAGCATGGCTCTGCAAGTCTCTGCCTATGAGGAGAGAGGGTGTGTGCCTTTCCTCCAATCAGCTGTCTCACAGTATATGGCAAGACTCCCCTCCCCCTGCTGGAACAGAAAGAGAAAATTCTAACAGGACGTGCACATTCTAAACAGTATATAAAGATGAAGACAGCAGATATACATGTAAAACTTATGTAGGGAGATTTGTTTCATCTCTGTGTATCATCTGAGGCTGTTAACTTCACTGAGTATATGTGAGGGTTTACATCCACTTTAAGTCTAATTGCTGTCCCTCCCACAACATGAGAACCAAAGTCTCCTCCCAAATTCCTGCCTTTGCATGGGGTAGTTGTATAACACACTATAGTGGATTTTGATAAGAAATGATTTATGTTAAATTGGTGAAATACATTATAATACATTATATTATAGATTGGATGGTAAAAGGATAAGCTGTAATACTTAAGCCGGTCAAACATAGATCAAAATTTGGCCAGTTCAGCAGAGACCATCTGAATTTTAAATCCAAGTATGGGCACCCTGGTTTTACACAAGTTGATCTATCGATCGACTTTTGTACAACCAGCCTGCACTTATAGTTTTCCCTAAACTATAAGTGCCGCTGTCTATTGCCACCAAAGCTAATCATTGTATTCTGCTGGCAGGGAAGGCTCTCCGCTGGCAGAACACAACAGCGCTACAGGAGAGATTCATTGCTGATGGGGAATTGAACATTTGTTTTTTCTTTCCACCTGTGGTGGAAGAAAAATAATTGTATATTCTATCGCAAGCATTACTTACTTTATTCTTTGCTTGTTTCTGGCGCTCTCCTCTTCTATTCAGCACTCCTGGTTGTTGGAGGGCCTTTTCCGTCTACTGATCCTACACTGTGTGTAATGATATTAGAGTGCTGCTGCTGGTTGGAGAGCTGAAAAGGCTACAGGGCAAAGCTTGCCTGGGAGCAGTGGTGGCCTGTCCATACGGGGCGGAGGGGGACCGCCCCCTAATCTACATGCAGGGTGCTGGACGTATGGATTCCAATGGGTTTTTTTTTTTTTTTCAAAGCACATGATTAGAGTCGGAGGCTCTAATTGGCTTCAAAAAAGGGTGTGCTCGGGGCGCAGAACACTGCGCCCTAAGCCCACCCAATTGTGTGACTATAGCGAATAAATATTTGCTATTGTCTTCCTGATTCTCTTCCCGGCCAATCAGGAAGCGGGTCCGGAGACCCGATTGGCCGAGAGGAAAAGCGACTGTATTGGATGCGGAGGAGGAAGCTGTCGAGGAGGAGGAGACGCAGGGGAGGCCGCCGAGGAGAAGGAGACAGAGACGCAGGAAGGCTCCGAAGCTGCCCCTGACCTAGATGGGGTAAGTGCGGTGCTGGTGGGCAGAAGAGCAAGCGGCAGGCGGGAGGGGGTGAGTCGACCGACCGGGGGGTTGGCTGGTGATTTTTTTTCACCAGCCCCCCCCCCAAATTGGAGCACCAGCCACCACTGCCTAGGAGTGATGAATAAGGTAAGTATTATCGCTTATTCCTCTGCCCCTACAGTGCAGGGGGCCCCACTCAAAGGGTATATTTTTTAGTTCAGCTTTAAGATGTTGCTATCTTTGCAGGTTATTAAGAGGGGACGTGTCCCTCCTCTGAGCCATTCAGCCTTATTTTTAGCATAGCCACTACCTGAAAAGAAGAAAGTCATTGCGTAGTATGCTACCTTCTAGTTGCATGTGTTAAATTAGAAAAACTCGCAAGCTAAGTTTCATTTACCTGAAAAATAAATATGCTTCTTAGTGTTGAAATTGAATGTTAGGACAGAAAATATGTTAAAGCACCATAGATTCTCTTTAACATGGACATGAAGCTGGTCATACACCATACAAGCTAATTGCACAATCTCTTTTAAATGACCTAATAATATGTAGACCATTCAAGAGAAGTGCTGGAAGAAACTTTCCATGCTACAGCGTCTTGATTGGCTGTTAGTGGAGGCATTCACTGCAGTTTAATATATCACACTATGCCATGTCATACACTGGGAATTAAAGGGATTATGTTCAGGAACCATACATTCCAATATAGCTGGCTGTTGCATTAACAGGAGCTTTTTCCATTTCTCGTGGTAGCTCTTATAAAGCCTTCCTGGCACCATTCTTGAGCAAAGTACATAACGTTCATTCATATGCATATTCTTGTTCTTTAATTCCCAACGTCATTTATCATCCCCCACAGAGGAGTGCCTACTAAGGATGTAGAGGGAATAACTTTGACAGGGCCTGTGAAGTCACAGAGCCCAAGCTTAACCGCTACTTTCTCTTATTTACCAGCTGTATGTTCACATTACATCCTATACAGAATAAAGCAGTCTCTTTTTTTTTTTTCCCTTCACATCCTTTTTTCCTTTTGTGTTATCTGTTTTTTCAGCTGCTAGTAGGTTTATTCTGGAAATTTCCTTTATGCAGATTACATAATAAATTATACTATAATTTAATTTTTCTATTGCGTTTTTTCCAAAGGCACATTTTTTTTTTTTTCCTGGTGTCGTTTAGTTTTTTTCTTTTGGACAAAAAAAAAAAAATGTTTTATGAAAGGGTTAATATGGGCACTTAAATCTTTCTGAGAAGCAGCTCTTAGCTACAACATCAGAGTCCGATGGCTTTAAGTTATGCATCTGAATCCGATTCACATTACAATTGTGGCATTCATTTGGGAACTAATGACTAATCTGGTGTCAGCAGGCAAAGTGATATAGTTGCTAGCTTTGATGTTAATATTATTTTTTTTTTGGGTATAAATGTTTATAGTAATTTGAGGATTGCAGATCAGCGCTGTCATAGCTAAAAGGGAGGATAAACTGGATGAATCCACCGTCTTCCACTGCTGCAGTCCTCTCTGCGCCCAACACTCTAATCATATTGTGTCTGAACTTGTCTCAAAGCAAAAATAAATCCTGTGATTTCTTCTGACTCACTGTCAGCTATTTTCACCCTCTCAGCCTGCTGTGTCTCCACCCCCTTTTTTTTTTCTTGGCAATCTTGCTCATTCTTGTTATTTCCTACTCATTTGGTGCATTTAAAGTACTATTTTCTCTGCTAATCTAGTCTTTTGTTTCTTTTTGATTCAGAACTTTTTTTTTTCTTTTGTTTTAATGTGTAAACATAATCATTTCCTGTTTTCCACTACTTCTGTACAGTTATGAAGAAAAGTTTGCCAAGCCCTACAAATTATCTTTATTTGTGCATGAGATTTGGTCTTCCATCTAAAGCTACTCATACACTGAGCAAATCATAGGAACCGGCTGAAATTTGCTCCGCGGGTGGTCCATTTGGCAACCACTTGCCCTCCGGAAGATTTAAACCCCCCCCACTTCGTGACCTGGCTGTTTTTTTTTTTAGATACGGCACTGCGTTATTTAACTAACAATTGCGCAGTCGTGCGACGCGGTACCCAAATAAAATGTGCTTCTTTTCCCCTAATTAGAGTTTTCTTTTGGTGGTATTGGTTCAGCTCTGCGGTTTTTATTTTTTGCACTATAAACAAAAAAAGACTAAAAAAAAATTCTTTCCTTCTGCTATTAAACAATCCAATAAAAAAATGAAAAAAAAAATGGAAAAAAACTAATTTCTTCTTCAATTTAGGCCAATATGCATTCTGCTACATGTTTTTGGTAAAAAAAAAAACATTAAGCATATATTGATTGGTTGGCGCAAATGTTACCACGTCTATAAAATAGGGGATAGATTCATGGCATTTTTATTATTGTTATTATTTTTTTTTTCTTTTACTAGTACAGGCTGTGATCTGCGATTTTTTAGCAGGACTTCGACATTGCGGCGGGCAGATTGGACACCTAACTGATATTTTTGACACTTTTGTGGGAACCAGTGACATTATTACAGTGATCAGTGCTAAAAATATTGCACAAAAGTTATAGCGTCTACAAACTATGGGATAGATTTATGGTATTTTTATTTATTTTTATTTTTTTTATTAGTAATGGCGTTGATCAGCGACTTATAGCCGGACTGCAACATTGCGGCAAACAAATCGGACATTAAGTGACATTTTGTGGGGACCAGTGGCACGAATACAGTGATCAGTGCTAAAAATATGCACGGTCATTGTATTAATGACACTGGCAGGGAAGGGGTTAACATCAGGGGCGATCAAAGAGTTAAATGTGTGCCTAGGGAGTACTTACTAACTGTGCGGGGGTGCTTGTACTATGGGAAGGCAGAATTCTGTGTTCCTGCATTGTAGGAACACAGGATCACAGCCTTTCTATCTCACAGAATGGCAATCTGCCTTTTTTACATAGGCAGGCCGCTGTTCTGCCTGTGTCCTGAACAATCGGCGGGTCCCACTGATTGGCTCCCGCTGTGTCCAATCACAACAGGAGCGGGTTTCCAGCAGCGCGCCCCAGACCCGGACGTGTAGGGTCACGTACAGGTACGTCATTCTGCCCAGGAGAGCCGCCTTGCCAAGGATATATACAGTATACGGTGGGCAAGCAGATAAAAATAGCCAGGCAGAAAATTGTCAGCCGAACAGTGGCATTCAAAAAAGCAGCTGCTGTTTGGGTATTCTGACAGCAGCCAGCATTGGCTGTCAGAATATAATAGCTTCATGTGTGCAATATTCAATGACGCCAAGCAAAAGTTCACTAAATACTATCCTTATTCACCAAAAATATATTATAAACATCCACTACTTAATGGTCCTGTAAACTATTTTTCATGAAATAGTTTATTACTGTTTTTTTTAAGTCTCCTTAAAATGTCCACTGTGAGCTCCTAAAAAATGTATCAGTGCATCCCTACTGACTAGTATTCCAATGTTTTCTCCTTTCCCACAGTTTCACTCCCTCAGTCAGCTAATGTTACCCCAGTACTGATGGAGAGGGACAGTGGAGGGGCAAACAAGGATGCTGTACGGGCACCCAACGGCCTCCTTATCAACCACTGACATCATTGGTTGTTAGGATGCCAGCAGCTAGAAGGTTGTAATGGCACACAATTAAAACCTATGGCTTTGTGTAACTAAATGGCAGGCTTGATCTACCCTTTGACTTGTATACAGTATTTGGGCAATTTTTAGGTATTTTGCCAAGGCACCCCTGAAGCAGCCTGAAGGCACCCTGGTTCAAAAAGCCTGCTCTATGCACACTACAAATCCCATATCCTGGTCCATAGTCCATCTCAGGAGCAAGCAAGAGAGGAAAGCTACATTCCTTCATACATTAGGACCATAGGGAATGAACATAGTCACCCTCTAGGGCAGTGGTCATCAACCCTGTCCTCAGGGACTATTAACAGGCCAGGTTTTATGTATTACCTTGGGGAGTTGCAGACTAGAATACTGCAATCACTGAGCAGCAAATGATATCACCTGTGATGTATTTCAGTTATCTTGCAAACCTGGCCTGTTAGTGGGCCCTGAGGAAAGGGTTGATGACCATTGCTCTAGAGGGTGACTATGTTCATTCCCTATGGTCCTTATGTATGAAGGAATGTAGCTTTCCTCTCTTGCTTGCTCCTGAGATGGACTATGGACCAAACTATGGGATTTGTAGTGTGCACAGAGTAGGCTTTTTGAACCAGGGTGCCTTCAGGCAGCAGCCAAAACAGAGAGATTTCAGGGAGGCTGAAAGCAATAGCAGGTACTTTTTTAAAATCAAGAATACATACTTGAATAAAATGTTCTTCTTTTAAATGAGAATTTAGTGTCACTTTAATATTGATTTTTGCTCACAGAACCGCCAATGCACTTTGGAATCCCAAAGGTCCATCCCTTTTTCATGGCCTGAATGTGATCAACAGATTGGACTCTAAAGTGGGCTCTAATCAGCAGGTTTAATCTTCTGAAAATGCTAGTTGCCTGTCTGTTATCCTGGATTAGTGACCTCCTTGTCCTTATCAGAGAAAGGTCACAGAAACCAAAGCATGCATAAGTATTTTAGCTGTCTCGTATGTGATCCATACCTATCCTCTTAAGAGCCAAAAAAGAGATCTTTCGTTTATAGGTGTGAGCTCCAAACCAGGTTATTGTAAGTGTTTTATTCATCGATCGATAAAATTATTTTGTGCGCTCTGGTCTCTCGGACCTTACTCTGAAGTAGACAAGGAGGTCAATAACCCAGGACAGCAGCCAGGCAACTAGTATTTTTTGAAGATTAAACACTAGTGATTATGCCACTTTAGAGTCCTCCAATCTCTTCATTACATTCAGGCACTGAAGAAGGGGGAGATTTTTGGGCCCCCAAGTGTATTGGCTGCTCTTTATTGCCTCTTTGTGAGAAAATATCAATATTAAAGGTGTTTGGACTCTCAAACATTTTGTTTGGTGCTCTCACTGCATTTTGAATTTGTGAACAATAAAAAAAACAGGCTCCCTGCTTTTGGAACACCCCACTTTTGTTTTAGAGCAGCCTTACTAAAGTTACTGTGCCTTATCACAGTCTGATTGACCTACTGACTGTTTTAATTTTCACTTGTTCCAGAATACAATAGCTGGCAATGCAGATTTGTCCATCCGCACTGTATTTCTGAATTATAAAAAAAAAAAACTATCAGTGTATGGCCAGCTTAAGGGCTTGACTTATTTAAGTGTAATGTGAGGTAAAATGCTGTGAAATTAAATTAACTTAGCACAAATTTCCAATCATATGCAAGGATTTTTTTAATAGAACTTCTTTTGCCTATGTGGTGTTTGAAGTGCACATAGGTTCATTTTACTGCACTTAAATTGGTTCTAGCAACAAATATTTTTCAATGGTATATATATATATATATATATATATATATATATATATATATATATATATATATATATATATATATATATATATATATATATATATATATATGTATCTATGCTTTGAAATGTGTATATGTAAAACTTACCTGCAGTTTTTATCCAACAGCCAGATCGCAGTATCCCCCTCAACAATGGGGCTAATTTAAAAAAGGATTAATATAGGCTGATTGGCAAAGGGAATTTTCAACTTAACTTAGCATGTGGAAGTAAAACTCAGGTTATTTTAATTATTTTTTTTTTATTGCACATGATTGGGTATACTTTGTAAATTGAATTTTTGCCACTAAGCTAATTGAAAATTCCATTGCAAAGAGAACGACAAAAACCTATTTAGAAAATCAACCCCAATTACTTAATTTGCATTTCTTTCCTTATGCAGGACTTCATCTTTAGTCAAGCATTATCTGGTATAAACTTGTTACTTCCAGGACTAAGATACTTGTTCAGAAATTATAGTAATGTAAATCCTAGTAAAGGCAAATAGACTGCAACTACATGGCAAATGAGGTTTAATGTGGAAAAATGTAAAATAATGCATTAGGGTGGCAAAAATATGAATGCAATATATACACTGGGGGGAGAACCTCTGGGGGAATCTAGGATGGAAAGGGACCTGGGGGTCCTAGTAGATGATAGGCTCAGCAAAGCAAAGTTGCTGCTAACAAAGCAAACAGAATATTGGCATGCCTTTAAAAAGGTGAATAACTCCAGAGATAAAGCAATAATTCTCGAGCTGTACAAGACTCTGGTCCGGCCGCACCTAGAGTATGCTGTCCGGTTCTGGGCACCAGTCCTCAGGAAGGATGCACTGGAAATGGAGTGAGTACAGAGAAGGGCAACAAAGCTAATAAAGGGTCTGGAGGATATTAGTTATGAGGAAAGGTTGTGAGCACTGAACTTATTCTCTCTGGAGAAGAGACGCTTTTACTGTTTTTAGTTATGTTTAGTTTTTAGTTTGCAAGGTAAATTGCACTTTTCAAGGGAATTTTCCCCATAGTTCAACTTCCCTTAAAAGCGAATAGTCTATTGGCCTATTTGTGTGAAATCAACCACCTGGTGTCTCCATTTTAGGCTATGTTAAAGCGGGGTTCCACCCAAATTTTGAACAATATCTATATGTATTCTCTTCCTTGCCTAGATGCTGACATGCCGTTTAAAAAAATTTAAATCGCCGTAATTACCTTTTATTTTTCTATTCTTCTTTGCACTTCCTGGTTCTCCTCCCGTGGGAGTAGGCGTGTTTCAAGCCTCTCCCAGACTCCTGGGAGCTAGTCTCAGGCTTCCCAGGATGCCACTGAGCATGTGCGGGAATGAGCGGTGAATGCTGGCATTCACCACATCCAGGAAATAAATGCTTGTGGGCTTCAAATGCCCACAATGAAGATGGAAACCTCCTGCAGTGAATAATATAAGTTATTCTTTCCGACTAAATCTGACACAGGCGGACATATTACACACAATATGTGAGTATGTAATGCTGAGAAGAAAAGTTTGTGGATGAACTAAAAAAAAAAAAAACGATAGATAGGTGGACCCCCGCTTTAACAATTATCTGGCATAGATTAGTTCCTTCGTGCAGCAACTTGTCTTGTGCCTTGCTGCAAAGTGTACAGTTTGAGTGATTACTGGAGGAAAGAAAACTGAGGAAATGTTTCCTACTGCTTGCAGAAGAACAATTACATTGTCTTAGCCTAGGCAGGGTCAGTTCACTGGAGTTTAAGGAGCAGGTGCAGGGCAGAGCTTAAGATGGGCAGGGGGGCGCATCACAAGCACTTTAAAAGTGTATAGCTGCACAGATCACTTTTACTTTACCACTGAGGGCTGCATTCATGACATTGTACTTAAAGTGTTACTAAAGCCACAACAGTAAAATCAGTCTGTATATGCAGTAAAGTATGCTTGTTATACTCACTATGGAACCTAAGTGGTTAATCCTCTGCATTGTGTACAAAAGCTGTGTGATCTTGTCTTCTCAAATCCTCCTCTTCTTTAATTGACAGAGCATTAGGAGTCAGGCTGCACATGCCCAGTTGGGTGTTTATTGCAAGAGAGTTGTTTTTTTTTTTTCTTGAGAGAGTGCATGTGATCAGCACAGGGCCAATCAGTACTGTCCAGACAGAGGAGAATGAAAATTGGTCCTACAAGCCTAATCAGACAGTGACACAAGTAACAAGACTCCTAAAAAATTGCTGATGAGAAAAGGTATTTAGCAGTTTATATTTACTAAACCGGTTGCATTTCCATGTTCTGTGTACAGTGGGAGACCAGATATAGTGAATGCAGGGCCCTGGGTTTAGTAAAACTTTAAGCTTTCACTGTCTGGATGCACTATATACATCCAAAAGAGCTGAAATAGTTAAAGAGTACTTCCACTTTTGGCAAATTGGGATAACACCTAGTTTATATTTGTTGCATTTTTCAAAGAGGGCCAGATTTGTTGATGTGAACATGCGTGAGGGCAGAACATTTTGCCTGAAATTCTTTGAACCATTAAAATTAAATGCAAATTAACTAATACACTGCCCAACAAGAATTCTCTTGCCTCTGTGGCTGTGTGGTAAAGAGTCTAAGGATGAGCTTGGGCGTGTTATTTGGATATACTATATTTATTGGCGTATAACACTTTAAAAGGCCTCACCATTGCCACGAATGCAGCCTCACCATTGCCACGAATGCAGCCTCCCCACTGCCACGAATGCAGCCTCACCATTGCCATGAATACAGCCTCACCACTGCCATGAATGCAGCCTCACCATTGCCATGAATGCAGCCCCACCATTGCCATGAATGCAGCCTCACCATTGCCATGAATACAGCCTCACCATTGACATGAATGCAGCCTCACTATTGCCATCAGTGCAGCCTGATCCATGCCCATCTGCAGCCTCGGAGGGGACAGGGAGGGGGGGCGGGAGGAGCGCCAGCAGATTACATACAGGAGAATCTCCTTTTCACTCTTGCCTCCTATGCTAGACAGAACAGTCGTCCAATGCCAGCCCAGGAGATGGGACTTCCTATTACAGAGGGGATAAATAGGGGATAAATTTATTGCATTTTTATTATTATTATTTTTTTTTACTAGTAATGGCAGCGATCTGCGATTTTTATCATGACTGCGACATTATGGCAGACACATGGGACAATTTTGACACATTTTTGGGACCACTGGCATTAATACAGCGATCAATGCTAATAAAAAGGCATTAATTACTGTAAAAATGTCACTGGCAGTGAAGGGGTTAACACTGGGGGGGCGATCTAGGGATTAACTGTTTTCCCTGGAAGATGATTCTAACTGAAGGGGGAGGGGACTGACTAGAGGAAGTGATGGATCGTGGTTCCTAGCTAATAGGAACACATGATCTGTCACTCCTGTCAGAACAGAACAGGGAAGTGTGAGTTTACACACACTCGCCCCTGTTCTGTGTCTCCTGCTCACGATCGCGCGTGGGCAGAGGTCATTGCGACCGTTGGCCACGAGCATCGGTGCCCCCGCTGTGCAGAGGGCGTGCGCACGCCTGCTATCCCCACCTCGCCAGCCGTCGTAAAGCTACGACGGCTTGCGCAGGGGAGCCAACCTGCCGCAGTATAACTGCGGTGGCTGGTCGGGAAGCGGTTAAGCTTAAACTAAAAGGTAAGAATATATTTTTAAAAAGTTCCCTAATACTTTACGAAAGGCCCGGCAGCGTGGGAAGGAGGAGAGAGCCGAACTTTCAATCAATCTCGCGTGGCGAGATCTCTCGGAAGTGTTTTTGACAGGTACCCACTCCCCCCCCTTGCTGTCCAACTTTAAGTTGGACAGCAAGGGTTTTTTTCCTTGAATATCAGCCTTCATCTGCTCTTCTGTGACCCATTTTCAGCCATGAGCGGTTTAAAGTCCACTGTCGGCTGACGTCACTCATCTGGTCCAGGTTCAGAAAAGATCCTGACTTTACAGTCAGGATCCACTCAGCTGTGGCACCTTATGCTTCTAAGCTTAAGCTAAAAGGTAAGAAATTATATATATATAATGTAAAAAATAGGCATGCTGTGTGAATGGGAACACATGACAAACTACATATCCCCGCTCTCTCCCCTCTTAAACTACATATAGTAGGGTTTTCACAAATTTGAAATTTGGAAATTCACTAAGATGGATAGAAAAGGTTTCCTCCCTTGAACATTAGCCTACGTTTTGCTCTTCTGTGACCCATTTTCATCTGAAAGAAATTTAAAGTTCACTGTTGGCAGACATTTCTCATCTGGTCCAGGTTCGGAAAAGTTCTCAACTTTATAGTCAGGATCCACCCAGATGCCTGGACTGGCACTTGGCTCAGCCTCCCAGTGATCTGCTGGGAGACTGAGCCACTCCCTCCTGCCCCCCCACAGCCCAGTGCTCCAGTAAGCGCTGGAGGGGCAGAGCAGAGAGCCAGTGCCTGACAGTCATGGCTCTCTGCTGAGAGCAGAGGGGGAGAACTGAGCGATCAGCAGTATTTGATCACTCAGTTCTCACTGCATAGGCGGCAGGGGACAGATGCAGCATTGATCCAAGATAAGTATAAATGTTTGTGTTTTTATAAGTCCATACTTGTTTTTTAACAACTTTCTGACTGCGCTATAGCCAAAAGGCGACCATAATGCGGTTGGCCAGTTCTGAGAGGCCATTTATTGACATTTTTCCAGAACCCTGCCCCCCTGATCACAGTTCGAGCTAAAGGGCCAATCACAGCGGCCCTTTTTTCATGTGATCATCTGTGTCAAATCACAGCTGATCCCATGTAAACAAATGTTGGTAATCAGCATTTCCTTTCCTCAGCACTATCATTGTGAGGAAAGAAAAGCCGATAACCAGCTTTCCTGTGACAGCAAACATTTACACTGATAATCAGGGCACTGCTCATCAGTGCCCTGGTTATCAGTGCAGTATATCAGTGCCGCCTCATCAGTGCCTTTTCAATGTTGCCCATCAGTGCAGCTTTTCAGTGCCCATCAGTACCGACTCATGAGTGGCCATCAGTGCAGCCTCTTCAGAACACATCAGTGAAGAAGAAAAATTACTTATTTGCAAAATTGTATAACAGAAACTAAGAAAAACTTTTTTTTTTTTCAAAATGTTCTATCTTTCTTTGTTTAGCAAAAAATAAAAAAACCAATGGTGATTAAATGCCACCAAAAGAAAGCTCTATCTATCTAAAAAAATTATAACATTTCATTTGGTTGCAGTATTGCATGACCACGCAGAAAGTGCGACAGCTCTGAAAGCTGAAAATTGGCCTGGGTGAAAGTGCCCAGTAGGCAAGTGGTTAAGTACAAGATCTAATTACAAATACTAAGTCGTCTCCTTTCAAGACATATATATTAGGATCTTATGAGATCTCTGTGAAAAATCTTATGCTGGTCATGCAAGGTTCAAATTTCCTCTGATTTCTGTTGAAATAAGCCAAAATTTGATCCAGGCTTAACAAACTTCAGCCAAACCTTGAATGCATCCAATCAGGTGCAGTCACTGTTCAGATATTTTGACAGCCAACAAGGGAGATTCCTCTGTGCACGCTGTTTAGGGTGGATGGAGGAATCCTTTCATTTCCCCAAGGGGCTGAACAGAGAGGAATTGAAGCATGTATGGCTAGGGTACTCTAATAAAATGCTAAATTACTTTCATTTGCAAACATTTTCACTGACAATGGACTAATGGATATTCAAACCTTTAAAATCCATTTTTTGTGCTGTTTCCAGGCTTATAAGCTTTAAAGCATTGCCTTCTGAGGTCCTCTGATATCTTTTGTTTGAGTGGGATTTATTTTATTAACATTTTATAATCAAAACTTTTGTTATGCAACAGGGCATTTCAAATCCACATTTAAATGAAGCAATTACGGTATATAGAACACTTGACCCAATGGGGTTGCTTTACCCACTTGGATAAGGTAAAGTTATGTTCCAATTGATTAGCCAATCTTGATCACGCAATTTAAAAAAAGAGAGAGATTTTTGTTTGCAAATTCTTTATTGATTAGGAGCGTCACCTTATTCACAAGCAAACCTGCACTTTGTAAAGTAAAAATTCCCTGATTCTGATCATTTCAGACAGGACCATCTTCATTTTTATGCTGCAAATGATGGTCAGATCAGATTTTAGGAGCGGTTCATGCAGAAGTTCAAATACAGACTTATTTCCTAAGAAATGTTTGTTCATTAATACAGGCAGAGAATACCAAGTAATGCACATCTGTTTTCATGTCACACTATGCAGGTAAGTTGGCTCAATTATAAGTGCCACTTCCTTATATAAAAATAAGACAGTTGTAATGTGCCAATTCAAGCGTTCATTGTAAACCAATAAAAACTATAGACTGAAAACTTGCCCTATGTGACTTTTGGTGCCAATAAAATCCAAAGTAAGAAGTACATTTCATACAAAAAATAGTAGGTGAGAAATAACAAGCTTCTTTAGTGCTCGTTTACACCAAAACACAGTGTGAGAAACCAATGTCCTGTGCGTTAAAAATGCACTGGGTGAGCAATCTGCTCCAGGTCTCATTATAATCCTAACTACGCCCCAAACGGAGAGCATTTGCCTGCACCAGATCACAGGGTACACTACTTTTTGGTGTGCTCCAGTGCAATTTCACCCTGTTCAAATGAATGGGTTGAAAATCGCACTACACTGAGTCACATAGGAATTGCACAGGTACACGGACCGCATTCCTATGCAATTCAGTTGTGAACCCTCCCTAAAGAAATACATTTCAGGAAGGTTATGGTGCTAGTGAGTGTTGAGGTAGTCTAATTAGAAGAAGTTTAGGATAATTTGGCTATTTGCATGACAGAATAAGTCTAACGGCTCCAAGCATGGACACTACTAGCTTTATTGATAAGGTAGTGCAAAGTACAATGACAACATAAAAATAGTAGAAAACTATAACAATCAATAAAAAGTTATATTTTGTCTGCTTTTTTCTAATAATAATAGTACTTAAAGCTGAAGTCCAGGAAAACAGCTAAATACACACACAAAATATACATATGGAAACTTTTATCTGCCAAAATATCCATCCAGTACAGATATTTACACAACTCTGCCACACAGCACAGCTCTGTCTGGCAGGGGAAGAGACCTGATTTTTCTCTGTTGCATTTCAGTAGCATCTAGCAACCCTGGTCCAAATCATTTGGTGGAGGGGGGATTATGGTGTGTGGTTGTTTTTCAGGGTTGGGCTTGGCCCCTTAGTACCAGCGAAGGGAACTCTTAATGCGTCGGCATACCAAGACATATTGGACAACTTCATGCTCCCAACTTTGTAGGAATAGTTTGGGGATGGAGCCTTCCTGTTCCAACATGACTGCACACCAATGCACAAAGCAAGGACCATAAAGACATGGATGTGCGAGTTTGGGGTGGAGGAACTTGACTGGCTTGCACAGAGTCCTGACCTTAACCTGATAGAACACCTTTGGGAGGAATTAGACCGAAGACTGCAAGCCAGGCCTTCTCATCCAACAACAGTGCCTGACCTCATAAATGAGTTCTGAAAGAATGGTCAAACATTCCCACAGACACACTCCTAAACCTTGTGGACAGCCTTCCCAAAAGAGTTGAAGCTGTTATAGCTGCAAAGGGTGGGCCAACTCAATATTGAACCCTATGTACTAAGACTGGGATGCCATTAAAGTTCTTGTGCGTGTAAAGGCAGGCATCCCAATTCTTTTGACAATAAAGTGTATCTACTCTGCTCTTACTTCTTAGTAGCTCATAATTTGTCATATAACTGGACCTCTAACTACCAGAAGTGGCCATCGGTTTCCTAACCTGGCTTAAGCTTATGCTGGTTATTGAGCCCTATAGAATACTAGACCAGAAGGGACAGGGTTACCTAAAATAACAGAAGCTGCATATAAACTCTTTTGCAATAAAAAGGTTGATTTACCAACATACACTAAGGTGACCGCTACACACATATCCTAGCACAGACCTAGCTATCTAGCACTGTGCATGTGAGATAATATCCATAGGACAGATATACTTTGATACAAGGATTCAGATGTGCACTCAAAAAGTTATAGGCAGCTGCCCCCTACCCCTTCAGATCCACGCTATAGACGAATGATGGCTACAGCGTGGATCTGCTTTGCCGGGAGGCCGTCCCGTCAATAGATGTCCTCCCTTTTGCATGCTAGCCACACCCCCCTGAAGGGTGCGCACTGTGAGTCAATGAGACTCGGGTGTTCACAGATCATAGTAAGGGGCCGATCCCAGCCCCATTAAATGTGATCAGCTGTCAGACAATGACAGCTGATCACGTGATGTAAACAGAAGATCTGTAATCGTTTTTTTTTCTTCTCATGTTGACAGCGTTAGGAGAAAAAAAGCCGATCACCGGCTTTTGTTGAAGGGACATCGGTCCTGAAGAGGAAGAGGCGAAGCTGCCTCATATGTGCCCACCAGTACCACCTGGCAGTGCCACCTGCCAGTGCCACGAATCAGTGCCCACAATCAGTGCCCACCAGTACATAAGTGCCAGCAATCAGTGCCACCTATCAATGCCCACCAGTGGTGCTGATCAGTGACTCATCAGTGCCACCTAGCAGTGCTGCCTATTAGTGTCACCTAACAGTGCTGATCAGTGCCCATCACTGCCACCCATCAGTGCCCATCACTGCCACCCATCAGTGTCATCTATTAGTGCCACCTATCAATGCCCTTCAGTGCCACCTATTAGTGCCGATCAGTGCCGCCTTATCAGTGCCCATCAGTGTCGCCTTATCAGTGCCCATCAATGCAGCCTATCGGTGCCCATCAGTGCAGACTATCAGTGCTCATCAATGTAGCCTCATCAGCGTACATCAACGAAGGAGAAAAATTACCTGTTTGCAAAATTTATTAACAAAATATAAAACAGTTCTGTATTAAAAAAAAATTGTCTTTTTCTATTTTTTTAACAAAAAATAAAAAACCCAAAGGTGATCAAATACCACCAAAAGAAAGCTCTATTTTGTGGGGAAAAAGTTATAAAAATTTCATTTGGGTACAGTGTTGTATGACCGCGCAATTGTCATTCAAAAAGTGACAGCACTAAAAGTTGAAAATTGCTCTGGGCAGGAGGGGGGTTTAGGTGCCCAGTAAGAAAGTGGTTAAACTATTAGAACATGGGAATGCTTGCATAATAGTCTCTGCTCCTGGTCTGGGTGAAATATAACAGCAATAGTTCCTGTGTAAGATCATGTAATCTCTAGTCACTTCCTCCTTCTGAGTTTTTAACAGAGACAGAAAGTGATGCACATAAATAACTCACAGCACAGCCACTTACATACAGTAGAGAGCAGCAGATCCCTATGCAAGGAACTATAAATAAAGAGATTTAACAAATATAGAATCATAGACTCACATGTAGTGATTAATTGAGACCAGTTCATTACAAAAATAAAATTATGAATCCATATAGTGGTAAAATGTAATACATTTATTAAAAGATAAGTTCCACTTTGGAACATGTTACATCCATATTTAGGTTTTAATGTGTAAAATGCTCCCTCACATGTGCTCTTCATCTCCCTAGTCCTCCCCCCATGACAGCGGGCAGGGGATCTTCTCCAAGCACCCACTGTCACATTTTAAAAACAGTATGACTGTGTGGGGCACCATCTGCACAGCCACGTCCTTTATTCACAATAATCTGTGAATGAGAGATCTACAAGTCCCTTTTCACAGCGGCTGATGGCTTTTACTTCCCAATATACTGCAAAGGTGCTGATGAGCACCCTCATAGTTCATTCACAAGCCATTCAGCTTTCAAACTGACAACCTGTACAGAGGTACAGACTGAAAGTTGTAAGGGTTGTCCGCAGAAGCCTGACATTGCACCAGTGATCTACTAATCACAGGTGCAATGTTCTGCAGGTTCCTGCAGGAAAAAATAATATATGCATTTTTTTTTCTGCAAAAATACGTCCCATTATTTTTTTTTCCCAAAAAGGTGAACTTAGCATTTTAATTAAACATAATAGATTACACTAATTGTAGGCTATAAAGTAAAGAAATTGTATTATATTCTTTGTAATACACTGTTTCTTATTCCAAGAGGGATTCTAATGCCGTGTACACACGACAGAAAAAGTCTGATGGGCGCTTTTCATCGTATATTCTGATCGTGTGTATGCCCCATCAAACTTTTCACTTCGAAAATACTGATGGACCTAGAAAGAGAACATGTTCTAAATTTTTCCGACGGAACCAATTCCTGTCGGGAAAACCGCTCGTCTGTATGCTGTTCCGACGCACCAAAAACGACGCATGCTTTGAAGCAAGTATGAGACGGAAGCTATTGGCTACTGGCTATTGAACTTCCTTTTTCTAGTCCCGTCGTACGTGTTGTACGTCACCGCGTTCTGGACAGTCGGAATTTGGTGTGACCGTGTGTATGCAAGACCGCTTGAGCAGAATTCCGTCGGAACTCCGTCGGTAAAAAAAGAGTTTATTCCAACGGGAAAACCGGTCGTGTGTACAGGGCATAATACTTCTTACACAAAATGCTCTTCTCACTTTCACTGTCACTAGAAAGATTTGACTCTACATCTTAATACACATTGCTCCCTTTACTTACTGATGCTTTTTTAAACATAGCTCCATAACTATCTATTTAAAATTCTGCTGTTTTTTGAGACCTTTGATTCTAACCATATGCATCATTTATTATTTATTTTGATCAGAATTCTTGATCTCTTGCTCACATTGTCCAGTATTTTCTCTTATTACGACAAACATTTTATTACAACACACATTTGATACATTGGATTACCTAACAACTTTACATTGCTACCATACTACACTGAGAGATAGAGATAAATGTCAGTAACCAAGACATATGACGTTGTTGTTAATATTGTTAATAGGATTGATTTATACAATGGCTCCAATGTTCTCACCCCATGGTATAGAATGAGTGTAACATTTATGTTAATGAATATGTTCTATTCTGCCATTATATTGATTCATGATTGTATTTTTACAATGAACTGGGATTATCTGACTACTTTATATAGCTACACTCTCACATTGTGAGATAAGTTTTTCTTACCAAGATATATGAGGTCTTTGTTAACAAGATTTACTAATACTGTGGCTGTTATGTTGATTTTATTGAATATGTTCCATTTAAACCACTGTATGAATTCATGATTATATGTTTTCAGCTTACCAATTTATCACTATACTGTATGTGAGTTTATGGACACACACACACACACACACACACACACACACACACACACACACACACACACACACACACACACACACACACACACACACACACACACACAATTGTCAAAAGTATTGGGACACCTGCCTTTACACGCACATGAACTTTAATGGCATCCCAGTCTTAGTCCGTAGAGTTCATTATTAAGTTGGCCAACGCTTTGCAGCTGTAACAGCTTAAATTCTTACACATGCACTCCTAAACTTGTCCACAAGGTTTAGGAGTGTGACTATAGGAATATTTGACCATTCTTCCGGAAGTGCATTTGTAATGTTAGACGAGAAGGCCTAGCTCGCAGTCTCTGCTCTAATTCATCCCAAATGTGTTCTTTCGGGTTGAGATCAGGACTCTGTGCAGGTCAGTCAAGATACTCCACTCCAATTCGATCATCCATGTCTTTCTGGACCTTGCTTTGTGCCAGTGGTGTAGATAAGGGGGGAGTCAGGGGTGTTCAATTTCCCCCAGGGCCACAACGAAATGCATGGTGTCCCTGCTCTGCAGCGGCACATGGCACCAGCGACAGGTAGCACTGCAGTCTGGCATACAGGGTATAATAATGCCGCTGCATCAAGTATAATAGATCATTAGGCATACCCACATGCATGTTGTGGTACACCGCCAGGCCGGTCTATCGGGCTCGGGGCTGAAGGCTGACAGATCTATAACCAGGCAGCACAGTTGGAGTCGGCAGTGCGTGTAGTCCTGCCCACTGCACACCATGTATTCCCGTTGGCTTGCAGTGCCACTCCCACCTTGAGCTTGGGAGAGGAGCTTTGCCTGGGCCCTGGAGCGTAGAGTGCTTGTAAAGTGCTGTGTAGCCGCCAGCCCCCCACATGGATGAACTGCTGCTGTCCTGTCCAGGTATGTCCCTCTTTCTCTCTGGTCTAGTCTCAGAGAGTGTCCTCAGACTTACCACTGCTCAGACTGCTGTGCTGCTGCTGGCATTCTGCTCTTCATACTAGGTAATCATGAGTCATTGAGAGACTGTCTGTGATTCTGTGTTGCAACTGACAAAGTATGTGATTGAGGCTGGCTGGGCTAAATTTTGCACTGCTTGTGTTACTGACAGTTGACTGAGGCTAAGCTGAGCTTTCTATTGCTTGTGTTACTGACAGTCCAGCTTGGCACTGGCAAGCTTGTTGTGGTGCTCACTGGCTTATTGATTCATCAGTTGGCACCACAACATGTCTGCCAATGCCAGAGCCAGGCTGGACTTTCTGCTTCCCTCAGTGTCATACCTTGGCCCTGTTTTACCCCTGGTTCATACATATGTGGTACAGGAAACACTGTGCTCTCTGTGCGTTTGCGCACTACATTGCAATCACACTGTGTTTTTGATCTGCTGCAGGTGTCAATTCAAAGTTAACTCCACCAAAGAAGGTCACAAACACAGTGCTTGTCTGAACCAGATCGCATGGTTGGTTTTCAAAAAAAGGTGTTTGCACTTTTTTGATGCAATGTGGTGCAATTCAGCATACTCAAAATGGGCTCAAATCACACCACACAAAATTGCATGTGAATTGCACAGGAATGCGGTGCAGTTCCTGTGCGACTTACATGCAAACTATAGTGTGAAACCAGGCTTACTGTGTTGATTGCGGTGCAATCAAGGCTCATTCATTTTGAATGGGCTCAAATCGCACCAAAGTCATGCATGCACCAATTTTGGAACCGCACAGCAACCGGTTCGCATGGTCATTTTCTGAATGCGATCTGGTGCAGGCAAACACACTGTGTTTTGCAACCTTAGCTTGGGGTGTCATTAAAGTGGCCCCTTCCTGTTCCAACATGACTGCTCACCAGTGCACAAAGCAAGGTCCATAAAGACATTTATGAGCGAGTCCTGACTAGGGATGGGTGAACGGTTCGGCCCGAGCATAAGTTCGGGCTGAACTTTCGTTGTTCGTTGGTTCGCCGAATAGCCGAACAAACGTGTCGTTCGACTGGTTGTTCGGCCCCCCGAACCAACCACAATGCATTGCGGCACTGAACAGTGCATTGCAAGCCCTGATTGGCTGAAGCAGTGAAAGCTTCAGCCAATCAGGGCACAGAGCACTGTGAGAATCATGACTGGACACTGTCATCGTGACTTTATCCAATCATGGCACATTTCCGCCAGACAGTATAAAAGTATTCTTTCAATGACAGCAATTTTCAGTGTGATTTTGGCATGGATAGAGATAGAGCAGGGCTCTGTTTAGTGCTATTAGTTAATTAGTGTGCTATACTGTGCTATTTTGCTTCAATTGTCAGTGTAGAATATTAGTTTAGGGTCAGTCTAGGCATAGTGTGAGTGTAGTGAGGAGGACCATCATTCAGCTTTGCATAGAGTGCAGCTAGAGTAGGGACAGTTCAGATAGCATCAGTGTAGTGACGGTTAAACATCGTCTATTTGATTGCGTTACTGCCAGTTTAACGCCATTTACTTCGGTGTGCGTCCTGCCAGTTTAACACCATATAGTTTTGCGTGCGTTAGTGCCAGTTTAACTCCATTTACTTCTGTGCGCGTTACTGCCAGATTAATGCCATATTGTTTTACATACGTTACTGTCAGTTTAACGCCATATCGTTTTGCGTGCGTTACTGCCAGTTTAATGCGATTTACTTCTGTGTGCGTTTCTGCCAGTGTAACGCCATATAGTTTTGTGTGCGTTACTGCCAGTTTAGGCCATATAGTTCTGTGTGCATTACTGCCAGTTTAATTCCATATCATTTTGTGCAGGTTACTGCCAATTTAACGCCATATCATTTTGCATGCGTTACTGCCAGTTTAACGCCATATAGTTCTGTGTGCATTACTGCCAGTTTTTAACGGCATATAGTTTTGTGTGCATTACTGCCAGTTTAATGCCATATAGTTCTGTGTGCATTACTGCCAGTTTAATGCCATATCATTTTGTGTACGTTACTGCCAATTTAACGCCATATCGTTTTGCGTGCGTTACTGCCAGTTTCACGCCATATAGTTTTGTGTGCATTACTGCCAGTTTAATGCCATATAGTTCTGTGTGCATTACTGCCAGTTTAACGCCTTATCATTTTGTGTACGTTACTGCCAATTTAACGCCATATCGTTTTGCGTGCGTTACTGCCAGTTTCACGCCATATAGTTCTGTGTGCGTTACTGCCAGTTTAATGCCATATAGTTTTGTGTGCATTACTGCCAGTTTAACGCTATATATATATATATATATATATATATATATATATATATATATATATATATATTGCAGTATATTATAGTGTATCTGTGGAGTGTGTCTGTGTAGTGTGAGTACTCAAATTAAAGTGCACCAAACACACTGATTAAAGTGCATCTTCGTACAGATTTCAACTTCTTCTTTACATTTGCTTAAGGACCGCCCCCTCCCTCCCAATAATGTCTGGAAGGACAACAAGGAGAGGCAGACGTTCCCTTGGCACTGTAAGGGAGCCAGCAACAAATGTGACCACAGGCAAAGGTAGATGTGGTGGTCAGTCCTCAGGCAGGGCATCATTCCCTCTGTTTAGTGAGTTTGCCCGTGCTATCCAGCTACAGCATGCAGAGGAGGTGGTGGACTGGCTTACTAAACCTTCCTCGTCCTCCTCATCCTCTGTCATGCAAGCAGAGACAAGTGTGCTGTCCCCTGCAGTTGCCAGAGTGGATAAACCTGCCTCCTTGTTCACATGTATTCCTGCCATAGCCCCAACATCAGCCACAACATGAGCCTATAGAGAGGGAGGAACATTGGTAGACAAATTGGCATTCATGTTCCCCAAGCCGCAGCGTATTGCCAAGTTGTCTCCAGTGGTAATGATGAAGATGGAGATGATGATGATGTCACTGATGCGACTTGTGTGCCAGATAGAGCAGAGGAGGAAACGGAAGGTGAGGCGGCAAAACCCCAAGGAGGCCGACATCAAGAAAGAGTAGAGAGCAGCAACCCTATTCTATCACATTCTGCAGCTTTTATCTCCCGGCCCACTCCCCAAAGCTCAGCTGTTTGGGCCTTTTTCAGCACATCTGCAGCAGATCGCACTGTTGCGATCTGCAAACTGTGTCTGAGGCACATCAAACGTGGCAAAAACCCCAACCATTTGGGTACCATGTGCTTAACAAGGCATTTAACGTCCAACCACTCAGCCTGTTGGCAAGAGCACCTAAAAGCCACAAAAAAGGGGCACAAATCTGTCCCTCCTTCTCCTTACCCACTTCAGTCTGCTCCTATGTTACCCAGTCATTACCTCTCAGCAGCCTCCACTGACAGGGATGATGGTATAGCACAGGGTGTCCCAGGTCCTAGCAGCACATCTGCCAGCAGCACACCAACAGCTGTAGACTGTAGCCGGCAAAATTCTCTGCCCCATCTGCTGCAGCGGAAAAAAAAATGCAGTCCCTGTCACCCACATGCCCAGCGTCTGAATGCAAGCTTATCAAAGCTGTTGGCTCCCCAACTTATGCCTTTCAGCCTGGTGGATTCTGCCCCCTTCTGTGAATTCGCACAATGTGCTGTACCACAATGGCAGGTTCCCAGGCGCTACTACTTTTCACGTAAGGACGTTCCATCTCTCTACCATCACGTGGAAGGGAATGTTCGGGCAAGGCAGTCAGCCATAAAATCCACCTTACTGCTGACACGTGGTCCAGCAAGCATGGGCAGGGACACTATATTTCGTTCACAGCACACTGGGTAACACTGCTTGCAACGCGAAAGGATGCAGGACAGGGCTCAGTGCAACAACTTGTTGTGCCCTCATGTCTCCATACAGCTGGTGGTGTTGATGCCAGACCTGTGAGCTCTACCCCCTCCTCCTCCTCCTTCACACCTCCATGCCCTCCTCTGCAGAATTGTCCTATTAACATCAGGTACCCCCTAAACGTTCAAAGGGCTATTCCCAGAGTCAGGCCAAAAGTTGCCATGCAGTGCTTTAGCTGGTGTGTTTAGGGGAATCAGTCCTGGATTACCAGCTATGAAGCCCCTGATGCCGATGTCACTGATTAAGTCTTTTTGGGATGTGGAATCTCTGCAGGACTTCGATGCTGCCTAGCTTTGAGGGTGTTCAATCATTTCCTCTGGAAGAATATTTTTGGCATAAGTTTCATGGGCACAATTAACACCCAAAGGCCAATTTTTCAGCACCTGTTTGACAGGTGCATATCATTGGAATTTTTTTTGCCTTCATCAAGAGTACTTCTATAGGGTTACGGTGGGAAGGCACCACCGACATCCAAAGACCAATTTTTTTGCACCTGTTTGACAGGTGCATATCATTGCAATTTTTTTCAGCAGGGCCAATTCTTGCTTTCATCAAGAGTACCTCTATAGGGTTACGGTGGGAAGGTGCCCCCGACACCCATAGAGTAATTTTCCTGCACCTGTTTGACAGGTGTACATCATTGCAATTTTTTACAGCAAGGCCAATTCTTGCTTTCATCAAGATTATCTCAATAGGGTTAAGGTGGGAAAGCGCCACTGACACCCAAAGACCAATTTTTACGCACCCGTTACTTCTATCCAAAGTAAAAGTGACACCAGAATGTATCCAAAAAATCTGTAATCTTGTTCCAAGTGCACTACATTGTGGCCTCATCATGCACACTTTATAAATTCAATTATTGCTGAAGCAGATTCTAGACATGGTACAGACAGACAGGTAGAATAAGGGGACTCCCCAGGCACTAAATTGGAAGGAATTTTTCATTTTTATGCTTTCACTTTAAAAATCAAAAAATCACTGCTCATTTAAAAATTAAGTTTTTCACAAACTTTTTTTTTATTGATACATGTCCCCCAGGGCAGGACCCGGACCTCTATAACCATTTTATGCCCAATTACTTGCATATAAGCCTTCAAAATGGGCACTTTCAATTTTTGACGTTCCGTTCACATTGACTTTAGTGGGGTTCATTATACATGTCCGAACTCTCGCTGTGTTTGAATGTTCTGGTGCGAATGGTACAGGAGTCCATTCAGCCCATCCCTCAACCCGATAGAACACCTTTGGGATAAATTAGGGCGGAGACTGCGAGCCAGGCCTTCTCGTTCAACATCAGTACCTGACCTCACAAACGTGCTTCTGGAAGAATGGTCAAACATTCCCATAGACACACTCCTAAATCTTGTGAACAACCTTCCCAGAAGAGTTGAAGCTGTTATAGCTGCAAGGGGTGGAACAACGCAATATTGAACCCTACAGACTAAGACTGGGATGCTATTAAAGTTCATGAGCGGGTAAAGGCAGGTGTCCCAATACTTTTGACAATATAGTGTATGTGTGTGTGTATATATATATATATATATATATATATATATATATATATATATATATGTGTTGAATCTCTTTTTTTTATTTATGATATTGTAATATAGTATTTGATCACTAGGGTCACTAGGATAATTTCAGATTAGTGTGATATATGTTGATTTTATTTACTTTTGCTTTATTGTTGTTCTTATCTTTACATGCATCTATTTCTAATATAAAGGTTATACAATAATAATTTGTAATAAAAATTTAACTTTCTCCAGATGAGATTACTTTTAGTTTTTTCGCTCTTCTGTCTAATATGCCGTGTACACACGGGCGGACTTTTCGGCATCAATGGTCCAAAAGTCTTTCTGACGGACTTTCAATGGACTTTTGACGGACTTCCGATGGACTTTCGAACGAACAGACTTGCCTACACATGATCACACCAAAGTTCGACGGATTCGTACGTGATGATGTACGACCGGACTAAAATAAGGAAGTCGATAGCCAGTAACCAATAGCTGCCCTAGCTTCGTTTTTCGTCCGTCAGACTAGCATACAGATGAGCGGATTTTTCGACCGGACTCAAGTCCGTCGGAAAGATTTGAAACATGTTCCAAATCTAAAGTCCGTCTGATTTTCGACCGAAAAAGACGGTGCAAGTCCGATGAAGCCCACACACGGTCGGATTGTCCAACGGATTTGTCCCGTCGGACCAGTCAGATCAAAAAGTCCGCCCGTGTGTACACGGCATTACTCTTTTTAGTACAGAGAACTACACAATTAGATCTACCTATTGATGCTGTTTTACATTGTTCTGCTTGTTAGGTTTAATGAAGGGGGAGTTTTGAGCCCCCAACACATGCTGACTACCTAGTGATCTTTCAAGATTAATTAATCTATACTGAATTTATTATAAACTTCATAAACTTGTGGTTCTTTGTTCCATCTTCCTTTGTGCTGTCCAAACCTAGCTGTGGGGTCAGACAGTGCGCCCTTCCTCCCTCCACGGCTGTCCGACATTGCAGCTATCAAGGAGCCTGCTTCTTTGGCATTTCTATAACCTTCTATACATTAAATAGAATGTATTTGAGTACATTTCTTTTATAAATAAATAGTGTTGTTTTATTGCTACACTATGAAGTCCCTTTAGTTCTCTCTTTCATAATGGATACGATCTGATGTGACTAAGATTTTAAACGCCATAGGTTTTATGTGGTCTACTGTTGGAAGCACCTTGATATTGTTGAAGCTCTGTGAGACTTCCTAAGTTAGAGGTCTTAGTTTCTGATTTTGAACACGGAAGCGGTAGCTAAACACTAAAGTATTCCGCATTGTATAAAGACACACTAATGCAGTGTTTTTCTCTTCAATTTTTTTGCTGATTTTTACGGACTATTTCTTGTGATATCAATGAAGGGTTTTCACTCCTGATTTTTCACAATATTTTGTTTCACTTGATTACTTGTTCACTTTTATGGGTTTTTCACATGGAGTTTCATAATGCACTATTATTGCATTAATATGAGATATTTGCTTTAAGCGCTTCCCGACCAGCCGCCGCAGTTATACTGCGGCAGGTTGGCTCCCCTGCGTGAGCCGTCGTAGCTATACGTCGGCTCGTGGGGTCAGGATAGCAGAGGTCCACACCCGCTGCACAGTGAGGGTGCCGATGCTCGTGGCTGACGGTTGCGATGACCGCCGGCCACGAGCGATCGCGAGCACGAGTGACAGAACAGGGAAGTGTGTGTGTAAGCACATAAATTCCTGTTCTGTTCTGTTCTGAGAGGAATGGCAGATCGTGTGTTCCTATTAGCTAGGAGCCACGACCCATCACTTCCTCTAGTCAGTCCCCTCCCCCTTCAGTTAGAATCACCTCCCAGGGAACACAGTTAACGCCTCAATCGCTCCCTACTGTTAACCGTTTCACTGCCAGTGACATTTTTACAGTAATCAATGCATTGTTATAGCACTGAATTAATGCCAATGGTCCCAAAAATGTGTCAAAATTGTCCGATGTGTCCGCCATAATGTCGCAGTCAAGATAAAAATCGCAGATCGCCACCAATCAATATACGCTTATTGTGATTTTTTTTTTTTTTTACCAAAAATATGTAGAAGCATACATATCAGCCTAAACTGAGAAAAAATTTGCACTTTTTTAAAAAATATTGTGTTTTTTTCAAAATTGTCACTCTTTTTTTGTTTATAGCGCAAAAAATAAAAACCGCAGAGGCGATCAAATACCTCCAAAAGAAAGCTCTATTTGTGTGAAAAAAAAGACGTCAATTTTGTTTGGGTGCAACGTCACACAACCGCGCAATTGTCAGTTAAAGCGACACAGTGCCGAATCGCAAAAAGTGCTCTGGTCAGGAAGGGGGTAAATTCTTCCGGGGCTGAAGTGGTTAAAGGGGACAGTGCAACATAGTTTATTTTTAACCACTTCAGCCCTGGACCATTTGGCTGCCTAAAGACCAGAGGACTTTTTACAATTTGGCACTGCGTTGCTTTAACTGGTAATTGTGCAGTCATGCAGTGTTGTACCCAGCTTTCTTTTGATATTATTTGATTGCCTCTGCAATTTTTATTTTTTGCGATATAAACGGAAAAAGACCGAAAATTTTGAAAAAAATGATATTTTCTACTTTTTGTTATAAGAAAAATCCAATGAACTCAATTTTAGTCATACATTTAGGCCAAAATGTATTCAACCACATGTCTTTGGTAAAAAAAATGTCAATAGGTGTATATTTATTGGTTTGCGCAAAAGTTATAGCATCTACAAACTAGGGTACATTTTCTGGAGTTTACACAGCTTTTAGTTTATGACTGCCTATCTCGTTTCTTGAGCTGCTAAAATGGCAGGGCAGTACAAACCGCTGAGAGACCCAAGGAAATTGCTGAGAGGCATGTTGAGCCCATTGAATATTTATTTTTTTGTCCCAAGTGATTGAAAAATGACAAAAAAAAAAAAATTTTACAAAAAGTTGTCACTAAATGATATATTGCTCACACATGCCATGGTTATATGTGGAATTACACCCCAAAATACATTCTGCTGCTTCTCCTGAGTACGGGGATACCACATATGTGGGACTTTTTAGGAGCCTAGCCGCATACGGGGCCCCAAAACCAGTCACCACCTTCCGGATTTCTAATGCCCCGTACACACGGTCGGATTTTCCGGCGGAAAATGTTCGATGGGAACTTGTTGAAAATTTGGATCGTGTCTGGGCTTCATCGGACATTTTCCATTGGAATTTCCATCACACAAAATTTGAGATCTGGAACTCAAATTTTCCGACAACAAAATCCGTTGTCGTAAATTCCGATCATGTGTAAACAATTCCGACGCACAAAGTTCCACGCATGCTCGGAATCAAGCAGAAGAGCCGCACTGGCTATTGAACTTCCTTTTTCTCGGCTCATCATACGTGTTGTATGTCACCGCGTTCTTGACGTTCGGAATTTCCGACAAGATTTGTGTGGCCGTGTGTATGCAAGACAAGTTTTTGCCAACATCCTTTGGAAAAAATCCATGGATTTTGTGGTCCGATCGTGTGTAAGGGGCATTAGGGCGTAAATTTTTGATTTCACTCCTGCCCTTGCCATTCTACCGATGTATATCGTCGTGAGGCGGTCAGCAAGCTGTTGCTATTTCTGTATTAAAATGCAATAAAATGTATTAAAAAGGCGTTTTTTGGCAACGTTTCTGAACAAAATGTTTACATAATTTGAGCACCTCCCATATGTTTACCCAATAACATTAGTGCTACCTTTATGTAACGTAGAACAATTGTAAATTTCACTGTGAACATTCAGTATGCGTTTTAGTACAGGAAAGCTTTTTTGCCCTTTTGATGCTACATTGCGATAGAGCAGGGAAAAATCAGTTTGCATAAATTAGTAGCAAAACATTCAAAATAAGTGCCTATATTGTTTAAAATCCAGTAGACATGTGCATTCGTTTTCGTCTGAATTTCAGTGCAGAATCCGAAAAACGAAAGATCGGACATAAACAAATGCTTTATTTTCATTTTCGTTGCTACAACAGTTCGATATAGATAGGAGATTCAACATGACGCTGACAATAACAATCTGTGTCCATCAAACCTGTGGTCGAATGTGTCTAACTTTAACTCTATTAGTCCAAGATTATTCTACATAGAGAGAAAAGATTCGACGTAGAGAGAAAAGATTCGACGTAGGGCAGAAAAGATAAATAAAAAAAATGATGATGATGATGATGATGAATGTTATTGGCTGATTGTAACCAAAGAGGAGGAGCAATAAAATAGCTAGAACTAAGTACAAACGTACTTTGGCTTATGGTGTCTGTTGAAAGCTCTAAGAAGATTCGACGAAGCAGGTACACTATACGGCGTTGTACAATTTAGCTGCTCCGTCGAATCTTCTTTGAACATTCGACAGACACCATAATTGCCCCGTACACACGGTCGGATTTTCCAACGGAAAATGTGTGATAGGACCTTGTTGTCGGAAATTCTGACCGTGTGTGGGCTCCATCACACATTTTCCATCGGATTTTCCGACACACAAAGTTTGAGAGCAGGATATAAAATTTTCCCACAACAAAATCCGTTGTCGGAATTTCCGATCGTGTGTACACAAATCCGACGCACAAAGTGCCACGCATGCTCAGAATAAATAAAGAGACGAAAGCTATTAGCTACTGCCCCGTTTATAGTCCCGACGTACGTGTTTTACGTCACCGCGTTCAGAATGATCGGATTTTCCGACAACTTTGTGTGACCGTGTGTATGCAAGACAAGTTTGAGCCAACATCCGTCGGAAATCCATGGATTTTGTTGTCGGAATGTCCGATCAATGTCCGACCGTGTGTACGGGGCATAAGCCTTCAATGACAGATTCTACCTTAATTTGGATTTTCGGACGAATGCAATTTTTAACGAAAAACGAAATTTAAGAAAAAACGAATTTCGGGAGTAACTAAATAAATTTATTTTTCGGACGAAAACGAAATTCCGAAACAAAATATTTCAGTGTGCACATGTCTAAAATCCAGTAATACACAATCTCACCCTGCTCTACACATGCTTAGTTGCTCTCTATTTGTAGGTATTGCTGAATTTGTAGAGGCCAAGCTGCTGACAGCCTTAAAGTGGAACTAAGCCCTATCCTTTACAGCCAAGGAAGCTGCTTCTATTTGATCTGATGTGCATGGTGCTGCACATGTGATCAGTTATGAAACCAAACATTTGATGGTTTGACAGTTTGGTTGAGGACACAAACAAATGTGACAGTTAGCAATTCCAGGAATGTAACTGTTTTTTTAAAATATTAAATTGATGGAATTAGTTCCACTTTATGAGTTACTGCTGTTCAGGGGCTCTGGGCTTCAGTAAAAAAAAAAAAAGAAGAAGAAGAAACAGGAGCAATGCACTTTACAGCACACACTAATTTTGGTAGCATAATTGTTCATTTGGAATGTATGTTCCTTGCTAAGGAACATTATTTTTTGTTGTTATGGATAAAGTTACGCTTTAAGATCAAGCTGAGTTGGTGAAGGCCCAAAAAAACAAGATGGAGACTTAAAAACTTTTTTTTTTTTTATTTACACTTAAAAAAAAAAAAGTTCTCTTTATGAGGGATCTGGATCTTTTCAGTGAAGACTAGATACAGACCCCTCATGCAGCTGTACAGCAATACACTTCAAATGATCTACTGATGGCAAAAATCAGACAGCACAAGATCACTCTACCAGTGATCTGATTCTGCAGGGAAATGCTGGACAGAGCCACAACAGCTCAGCCCAAGACTATGTACTGAAAGCCATGATGTCACTACACTTTCTGTAAACAAAGTTGAAAAGCAGGTTTCAGACAGACATAGGGTTTCTTTTTAATATTTTCTAATTAATTATTATATTTTATTTATATTTTTGTTTATTTTTAGAGGAACATTTCCAGGCCATGCAACAGATCGATTACCTTTCTAAAATGAACTTGAACGGATCCTGCTGCTTATATAAAAAATTGCAGCCAGAAGAGACCTGCAAAATAGGAAAGTTTATACGTACCTCTCTGGTGGGCAGAAAGCTCTGCACTTTTGCCTGAGCTAGGAGATTTGCTGCTATCCTCTTCCAGGTGTTTCAGATATCATGCCCTACGGGGCTGGGCACCGTGGTCCCTCCCACTGGCCGCCACTTGATCACTAATGTGCAATGTTGCAGCTGGCAGGAGGAGATATGCTGAGTGTTAAATAGTAGTGGTATTTGTAACTTTGCAAGACAGTGAATACTTTACTTACTGCCTGATGGAAGAATAGACAGTATTCTTTTACTCAGTTCTTCTGCCTGCAATTTTTTTATACAACTGACAGGGTTGCTTCAATGCCTAACTTCAGCTTTAGTGCTTCTAATGGGTTAAATTGAAAGGTGCATTTATTATGTGTAAAAAAACTCCATTCTTGAAGAGTCAAACAATATTGTCATTTTATAGGCAACTTTTAACATGCATTAAGTAGTATCCAAGCCTGATAAATAAGTGTTTATTTTGTTACACTTTTTTCAGGCTTGAAGCGGTGTATATGTGTGTGTGTATATATACAGTGTGTATACAGTATCTCACAAAAGTGAGTGCACCCCTCACATTTTTATATATATTTTATTTTATCTTTTCATGTGACAACACTGAAGAAATGACACTTTGCTACAATGTAAAGTAGTGAGTGTACATCTTGTATAACAGTGTAAATTTGCTGTCCTCTCAAAATAACTCAACACACAGCCATTAATGTCTAAACCGCTGGCAACAAAAGTGAGTACACCCCTAAGTGAAAATGTCCAAACTGGGCCCACAGTGTCAATATATTTTGTGGCCACCATTATTTTCCAGCACTGCCATAACCCTCTTGGGCATGGAGTTCACCAGAGCTTCACAGGTTGCCACTGGAGTCCTCTTCCACTCAGGTCTGGAAACATGCTTGGCCAGTCCATCATCTTTACCCTCAGCTTCTTTAGCAAGGCAGTGGCCATCTTGGAGATGTGTTTGGGTCGTTTTCATGTTGGAATACTGCCCTGCGGCCCAGTCTCCGAAGGGAGGGGATCATGCTCTGCTTCAATATGTCACAGTACATGTTGGCATTCATGGTTCCCTCATGCAGCCCCAGACCATGACACTCCCACCACCAATGCCTGACTGTAGGCAAGACAAACTTGTCTTTGTACTCCTCACCTGGTTGCCGCCACACACGCTTGTCACCATCTGAACCAAATAAGTTTGTCTTGGTCTCATCAGACCACAAGACATGGTTCCATTAATCCATGTCCTTAGTCTGCTTGTCTTCAGCAAACTGTTTGCGGGTTTTCTTGTGCATCATCTTTAGAAGAGGCTTCCTTCAAGGACAAAAGCCATGCAGACCAATTTGATGCAGTGTGCGGCGTATGGTCTGAGCACTGGCAGGCTGACCCCCCCACCCTTTCAACATCTGCAGCAATGCTGGCAGCACTCATATGTCTATTTCCCCAAAAACAACCTCTGGATATGATGCTGAGCACATGCACTCAACGTCTTTGTTGTTTTCTTTGTTGAAACTGAGTGGAACCTGTCCTGTTAAACCGCTGTAAGGTCTTGGCCACCATCCTGCAGCTCAGTTTTAGGGTCTTGGCAGTCTTCTTATAGCCTAGGCTATCTTTATGTAGAGCAACAATTCTTTTTTTCAAATCCTCAGAGAGTTCTTTGCCATGAAGTGCCATGTTGAACTTCCAGTGACTAGTATGAGAGAGTGAGAGTGATGACACCAAATTTAACACACCTGCTCCCCATTCACACCTGAGACCTTGTAACACTAACGAGTCACATGACACCGGGGAGGGAAAATGTCTAATTGGGCCCAATTTGTATATTCATAATCATATTCCAACATGTTAATGACCCCAAACACACCTCCAAGACAACCACTGCTGTGCTAAAGAAGCTGAGGGTAAAGGTGATAGACTGGCCAAGCATGTCTCCAGACCTAAACCCTAAATCTGTGGGGCAAGAGGGTTATGGCAGTGCTGTAAAATGGTGGCCACACAATATATTGACAGTGTGGGCCCAATTTGGACATTTTCACTTAGGGTGTACTCACCTTTGTTGCCAGCGGTTTAGACATTAATGGCTGTGTGTTGAGTTATTTTGAAGGGACAGCGAATTTACACTGTTATACAAGCTGTACACTCACTACTTTATATTGTAGCAAAGTGTCATTTCTTCAGTGTTGACACATGAAAAGATAAAATAAAATTTTTATAAAAATGTGAGGGGTGTACTCACTTTTGTGAGATACTGTGTATACACAGATCAGCAATAACATTAAGATCACTGACAGGTAAAAAGAAAAACATTGATTATCTCATTACAATGGCATCTAAAAGTCGATTAGATATACATGTATTAGGCAGCAAGTAAAAATATTTTCCCTGAAGTTAATGCGTTGAAAGCAGAAAAATGGTGATTGTAATGTGTTGTGTATGGGGCTTCATAGCTGAAGACCAGTCAGGGTGCCCATGTTGACACATGTCCACCACCAAAAGTGCCTACAATGGGCACATGAGCACGGAGTAATGGAAGAAGGCACCAGCATGTAGTATGAGAGGAAGGTAAACTGGCAGGGGCAGTGTGATGCTTTGGGAAATGTTCTGCTGGGAAACCATGGGATGTTAAATTTGACATGTACCACCTACCTAAACATTGTTGCTGACCAAGTACACTTCTTCACATAAACAGTATTTCCTGATGGCAGTGGCCTCTTTCAGTCCTGCCACACTGCAAAAACGGTTCAAGAATTGTTTGAGGAACACAACAATGGGTTTAAAGTGTTGACTTGCCTTCCAAATTTTCCTGATCCCAATCCATCAAGCATCTGTAGGATGTGCTGGAAAAACAAGTCCAATCCATGAAGACACTACCTCGCAATTTACTCCTGTGGAAAAAGTGGAACTTCCGCTCATTTGTCTCCTCCCCCCCTAATTTGGCACCTTGCGGGGGGATGGGATACCTGTCTTTGACAGATATCCTGTCCCCACTTCCAGGAGACCTGGCCGCTGTGAATTATGTCAGTGGCTCGGCTCTCTCATCCTCCCTCCTCCTTCCCCCGGGCCAGTACGAGAGGTAAGTGTCCTATTATTAAAAGTCAGTAGCTGCAGTATGTGTAGCTGCTGGCTTTTAATTTTTGCAGGGGTGGGCGGACCTCCTCTTTAAAGGATCTATTACTGATGTCAGATATCCAGCATTCCTTCAAAGCAATTTGATCCAAATATAGAATAGATGATCTTTGTCACATCATGTATTCTTTTCTAATACATTTTAGAAATGCCAATCTGTAAAACACAAACAAAACCAATAAGTAATGCAGCTGCCAGTTTATCCTCCCCATGGTCATAAACAATTGCATCCTTGATGTCATATAAGCCAATCAGATTGTTTTGCTTTATCAATCAACTTGGGGAATCATTCTAATAATTATAAATGGATGCCAATTCTAGGAATACATTGCCTAATTGTGTTGTGATTTGTTTTAGCATTTTTAATTGGCTAACATTTATGCAGCAGAATTTAAAGCATATTCTTTTCAGTAGAGTATGGTACAGTTGCCATTTGTTTTTCTTGTTCCAGCGACAGCTCAGAAGTTTGGATTTTCTCTCACTTTTAGTCCCAGGGACAATAGTCATCAGGACACACAGGGAAGATGAAGCTCCCCAGCGGAGAAACAGACAGCATTTAACATCTGATAATGGTTCTAGCCCTTCCCAAATGTATTACAAAATGGCTTTAGGTACACTTTACTAACATAAACAAGTGTCTTTTTTTAAATAATGCTTTAATGCAATTTTTGCTGGTTTAGAGTTTGGATATAACTCTAAATCCAAGATTTTGCTTTAAAGAAAAACACTGATCTGTTTCTAGCAACAAATACAGCTGGGAAAGAAGAACAATAGCAGCATTTGTTGCCATTTTGAATTGGGCTAATCTTCATCAAGCTCATTTTGTATGGAGATTTTGTACTTTGTTGTCACCAATTAGCTGCATGAACTATATCTCAAACTTAATGACCAGTGGTACTCTTATGGGGACTAGGCGAATGAGTAATCCACTTCACAACAACAAAGTGTTGTGTTTACAGTGAAGTTCTAAAATCTGAAAAAAAGCAGTCTTCAGGCCATGAACTAGGTTGTAAATGTATTATTTTCTTCAGTGTAACCAAGATTGTTATTCTCTGGTGTATGATACAGCATTCAAATTAGTGGTGAAGACATAAGTCTGCAGACCCTATGTATGTGAATGAGTATATTAGCGTTTGCTCAACACTATTATTAGCATGCATTCCAGTGCTTTGTACCTCACCCTTTTTGGGATCATTTAAGATCCAGTTAATAAGGTTTTCACAACACTGGGATACATTTTCTTTCTGCATCCTACCTCAACAACAACCCTTCAGGCCACCTAAATAGTATATATAGCCCAATTTTTTCTTTTAGTTCTGGAAAAAACAGGGAAGGATTAAAACCCCTGCTAGTTTATTTTTTCTGGTCCATGTCCCTTTGGGAAAATTTGCTTTCACTTCCTATGCTGAAGGCTCAACAGGAAGTGCAAAAAAATCTCTCCAGAGCAGGGGAAAATCCTCTCCTAGTTCTTGGAAATCTTTGATTGACCATTCACCTCTTGATCTGGCGACAACCATCATTTTCTGTCCTTGACAACTGTCTCTGGAACAAATAGAAAGGGTCACTCTCCTGAGCTGGACACAGCAATAAATGCTTGACAAATGTTATAACGCTCTCGCAATGTATTCAAGACTAAAAACTAAAATTTTGGCTATACATACACTTTTACCTGTAGACCTGTGATTGGAGAAAGAAATATTTTCCAAATACTCTTAAAGTAGTTGTAAACATACAATGTTACAGACGCTTTCCAATACAGTTATAACAATGCAGGTTCTGTGACTGGTTTTGCTTAGTTTCAAAAATGATCTTTCTTACCTTTTTTACAAGATTCAGAGTTCAGTCATGTGACCATGCATCTCTTCTTCCTGACAGTGGGGGACATGGTTACAGGACACATTACAGACACACAGCGTGCTTGTATTCCATAGTCTGTTCAGCCTGAAGCATCTGCAGTGCTTGAGTGGGGTGCATTTTCAAGAGGCAGGTTGTGATTGGGAGGAGCAGTGTGCCAGAGGCAGGCTGTGATTAGTTGGGGGCCATTGAGTCTGAACAAACTACCCAATACAGGCAGGCTGCGTATCTGCACAGTGTGCTGTACCTCTGAACAGTCGGCAAAAAATGATGACTGACCACACAAGAACAGGCCAGCTTCTGTGTTTTGTGTTGTCCATTTAAAACAAAGAAGAAAGGTGATCAACCAGGTACTTCAGATGAAAGAAGTGCATGATTTATAAGATACACATTAGTGAACACACACACATCAATATGTAGGGTAAAAAACTTTAAGCTGGCTATGCACTAGTAGAACTTTGAAATTTCTCATCATAAGAAAGATTGTGGGGGTCAAATCAATATTTGTTTTCGACCGTAGTGTTTGGAAAATTAGAAAAAACAGGGTGGATATTTTTCTCAAACAAATTTCTAACAGTTTATGAAGTTTTTGTTTAAAAAATGACTTTCTCCCCCAGATTGCTGGGGGGTTGGGGAGATGTGGTGATGTCCTGCTGGCAGTATGGATCTCTGAGTGCCCCTGAAGCTGTTTGGTGTGTGTGTGTGGGGGTGGAGGGTGTCCCCATGCATGGATTTATCTATTTATCCATTTGCGGACATTGGAGTGCATCAGCTCTTAGGATGGCCCTAATGTGCCATCACCAACCATGCATGTGACATCACTGCACCCAATTTAGCTCTGCTACTGTGCACCTGCGGCCGGGGATACACAGGAGGGCCCTTCATCTATTTAATGGATGCTGTATAGGAGGCAGTTTGGTTGGCAGAACACTCCACTATGGGGGCACAGTCGCTGGGGAAGACCTCCCTTTCTTGTTTTTATATATAAAAATTGGCCCTCTGTGCTGGCTGACATTGCTGACCCCAGTGGGTGTTGGTGGTGATTGGTCGGAGAAGCCCAATATGAATCCGACTTAAGGTATGTGGTTTTTGGAGTATTTATTACAAAACAAAAACATTTTGAAGGATTTCTTTTTCTTTTTTCGCACGAACCCCTAGAGGGTTTGTGCGGAATGCAAAGACTATCCTTGGTTTTAATAGGCCATGTTCCTTTTGAAAAATGAGACTCAATTTACAGGTTTTATATAATACAGTGTAGGTAGCCTTCTCACAGACTCTGTACTAATGTGTTAGAATGTTTATGGCTGGTATATTTTATCTTTGTTTTACCTTTTATAAATAAGGTCCATCTGATTTTCCCTGAAAAAGAGCAAGCCTCAAAACGTGTTGGGCATATGAGCAGAAGTTCTTTTGTTGTACATCTATTATGTAATTCTTTCAGTATTAAGGAGATTGGAAATAATTTTATATACTGTGTATACTATATATGTTATCTTCCAGTTACATGTAAACCAAGTGAGATAATCTTCAAAGTGAATGTTAAAAGCAAATGAGACTTTAAAGAACTTTTGAACATCATTCATCCAGTCATTGAAGGTACAAAGAATTTTCATACAAAATGTTTGTACGAAAATCTACTAGTGTATAGCCAGCTAGAGGTTACCGACTATAAAGGTATGGCAACTAAAACAAAACAGGTATATTCTTGCCTTTAATCTCCTCTGCTTTTCTGCCTTTAAGAAAGCTTTTAGACCACCGGTGGGAGTTGAGCATATATTTTAGTCTTTGCATTTAGTATAGTTTGCCCCTTTTAGCTGTTATCAGATAAAAATAAAAACAGACAGTTGCATGAACATTATTTTGCCTCAGCCTCCTTCTCTTCCTACTATAAGCGTCTTACCCTGTGTGAAGCAGTAAAAGTAGAAATCAAATATCTTGGCAAGCGTATGACTGCAGACATCCTTATAATGTATACCTAATATCTTCTGATTAGAATGTTGTAACCCTTGACTTGTGCTTAAGTGAACGGACCACAGCAGCAAAAGTATTAACAAGTTAGACTGAAGGAGGATTTCCACAATTTTAATCATATCATTTGCCATTAGATGGATGCATTAGTGCTGTAGAGAGAAAGTGGAATTTGTAATGCCTTTCTCTCTTAAGTAACTTCACTAAAGTCAGTGAAGTTACTTAATATCAATGAGTGTAATTTACCATGGTGAAAGAAGTCACTACTAATATTGACCTAGACACTGCCATTCAAGTTTGTATTTTACTGAACACTATTTTAGTTTATATGTTAGCCATTGATAATTAATTATTTTGAAAACGAGGGCCTTTTGGGTGTTAATGAATGTACATAGTTACACCTAGCATAATATTTTCTAGTATATGAATGAAATTAAAAACTAATACTTGATTATTAAGGCCAAAATAGACACTCTTCTTTTCAGTCTTATGCCGGCCATACACAGTTCGAATTTCGAAAGAATTTTCTTTCGAAAATCGTATCTAGGAATTTTCGTACGAATTTCGCACCATTAGTGGGCTGCAGCAACGGCTGATTTTCGTGCGGCAATCAGATTTGAGGAATCGGACATGTTGGAAATATTTAGAAAAACAAACGATTTTCTAATCAATGATGGGAGAATCGTGCGAGAAATGTAATAAAAGAACATTTATGGAGAGAAAAGAAAATTCTTTTCTGTAGCAACATGAGGTGAAATTGAAGGCTTGGTCGGCCGAATTTTGAAAATCAATGGTGGCATCGTCAGATCACAAAAAAAAATGAACTTTCTGATTTTGAAAAGAAAATTTGTTCGAAATTCGACCATGTATGGCCTGCTTTAGCTGTGAAAGCTCATTGCATGTTGCTAGTAGCTGACAATGTGCTTAAAGCAAATCTTCACCCTCTTTTTAAGTTTGTTTCATTTAAAATCTCCTTCAAATCTATATAATTTTTGGATATTGCAATCTTATTTTAATTTTCATAAATATCTTTTTTTTTTTCTTGCCGCTCCCACTTGCAGCCACCTAGGTGATTGATATAATATGGATGGTCCCCAGGACTCCTGGGATTGATGACTACGATATTCCAGGAGTCTTCAGATATCTTCGGGCATCCTCAACTTTGTACATCACAATATTTCAATACCTGAAATTAGGCAATTATAGTAGGAGTTTAACTTCCAGTTCTTTGTTGTTGACAAGTTGCCATAACAACAGGGCTGGAACTTCCGCCAGAGCTGCCTTTGGTATGGCAACTTATCAACAACAGTGTGTGTCGCGTAGTGTGATTACTGCACAGGTGCGATGACTGAATACAGCTGCCCAAAATGCAGGAAAGGAATGAGCTGCGACTTCAGGTGCCCTTATGCCGCGTACACACGAGCGGACTTTCTATCCTACTTGGTCCGGCACACTTTCCGACGGACTTTGTCCGCCAGGTGCGCCGGACTTTAAAACGGACGGACTTGCCCACACACGCCGGGACTTTCCGGCGGGCTAAGTCCGCCCGTCTTTCCGACGGACTTTCGCCGGAGTTCCGGCGGACTTTCATAATGAACGGACTTGCCCACACACGGACAAGTCCGTTCATTTTGAACGTGACTCAGGTGCGACGGGACTAGAAAAGGATGTCAATCTTGCCGCTTTTATCGGCGAGATTGACACCTTGCGAGCACCGTCGCGGGGCATACCAGGCCCTTAGGTCTGGTATGGATTATAAAGGGGAACCCCTACGCCGAAAAAACGGCGTGGGGCCCCCCTAAAATCCATACCAGACCCCGATCCGAGCACGCAGCCTGGCCGGTCAGGAAAGGGGGTGGGGACGAGCGAGCGCCCCCCCCTCCTGAACCGTACCAGGCCGCATGCCCTCAACATGGGGGGGTGGGTGCTTTGGGGGAGGGGGGCGCCCTGCGCCCCCCCCCAAAGCACCTTGTCCCCATGTTGATGAGGACAAGGGCCTCTTCCCGACAACCCTGGCCGTTGGTTGTCGGGGTCTGCGGGCGGGGGCTTATCGGAATCTGGGAGCCCCCTTTAATAAGGGGGCCCCCAGATCCCGGCCCCCCACCCTATGTAAATGAGTATGGGGTACATGGTACCCCTACCCATTTACCTAGGAAAAAAGTGTAAGTAATAAAACACACTACACAGGTTTTTAAAATATTTTATTAAACAGCTCCGGGGGGGGGGGATCTTCCTCCGGCTTCGGGGGTCTTCTTCCGGCTTCGGGGGTCCCTCCGCTTCATCTTCTCCCGGCGTCCGGTTGGTTCTTCTCCGCTCTCCGGCCTCTTCTCCTGGTGTCGCAGGTCTTCGGCCGGCCCCCTCCGCTGTCTTCATGTAGCTCAATTGCCAGCGGAGGTCCGGACTTCTTGGCTTCTTGGCTTCTCTTCTCTTCTCTTCCCCCAGATGTTGACACGACGCTCTCTCCGGCTGGACTGGTCTCTGAGGGCTGCGTTGTGACTTATATAGGCGGAGACCCCGCCCCCATATGATGTCACAGTCCTTGGGCATGCTGGGACTGTGACGTTTTAGGGGGCGTGGTCGACCACGCCCCCTAAAACGTCACAGTCCCAGCATGCCCAAGGACTGTGACATCATATGGGGGCGGGGTCTCCGCCTATATAAGTCACAACGCAGCCCTCAGAGACCAGTCCAGCCGGAGAGAGCGTCGTGTCAACATCTGGGGGAAGAGAAGAGAAGAGAAGCCAAGAAGCCAAGAAGTCCGGACCTCCGCTGGCAATTGAGCTACATGAAGACAGCGGAGGGGGCCGGCCGAAGACCTGCGACACCGGGAGAAGAGGCCGGAGAGCGGAGAAGAACCAACCGGACGCCGGGAGAAGATGAAGCGGAGGGACCCCCGAAGCCGGAAGAAGACCCCCGAAGCCGGAGGAAGATCCCCCTCCCGGAGCTGTTTAATAAAATATTTTAAAAACCTGTGTAGTGTGTTTTATTACTTACACTTTTTTCCTAGGTAAATGGGTAGGGGTACCATGTACCCCATACTCATTTACATAGGGTGGGGGGCCAGGATCTGGGGGCCCCCTTATTAAAGGGGGCTCTCAGATTCCGATAAGCCCCCGCCCGCAGACCCCGACAACCAACGGCCAGGGTTGTCGGGAAGAGGCCCTTGTCCTCATCAACATGGGGACAAGGTGCTTTGGGGGGGGGCGCAGGGCGCCCCCCTCCCCCAAAGCACCCACCCCCCCATGTTGAGGGCATGCGGCCTGGTACGGTTCAGGAGGGGGGGGGGGCGCTCGCTCGTCCCCACCCCCTTTCCTGACCGGCCAGGCTGCGTGCTCGGATCGGGGTCTGGTATGGATTTTAGGGGGGCCCCACGCCGTTTTTTCGGCGTAGGGGTTCCCCTTTAAAATCCATACCAGACCTAAGGGCCTGGTATGCCCCGCGCTCGCCGCAATAGGAAGATTTGTTTTTCCTATTGCAGCGAGCGCGAGATGCAATACCCTGCCCTCGTGTCGTATTTGGTCTGTCGGACCAGCCTACACACGAGCGGGCTTTCCGTCGGACCAGCACACACACGAGCGGACTTTCCGCCCGAAACTGAGTCCGACGGAAAGATTTGAAACTTTCTTCAAATCTAGGTCCGGCGGGCTTTTGGGAAGAAGTCTGCCGGAAAAGTCCGCCGCCGCGCACACACGGGCGGATTGTCCGGCACACTCTGGTCCGCCGGACCAAGTATGCCGGAAAGTCCGACCGTGTGTACGCGGCATTAGATGAAATGGCCACAACCAGACATTGCTCAGGAGGAATTCTACATATTTGGCAAGTAAAACCTGCATTTTACGGTAAAAGTGTATCCTAAGTGGTTAAAACACCGCCTAACAAAACTGAAGATGTGTTTATTGCAAATTATGGTAGTAGGCTGTAGCTCCTCTTTAAAGTGGAAGTAAAGCCCCATACACACTATTACATTTTCTGCAGATTTTTGTCTTCAGATTTACCAAAACCATATAATATGAGGTCAAACCTTAAGAGTTTCAATATGTATACAATCAGGCATGCCCATGCACTACATGCTTTTGGTAAATCTGAAGACAAAAATCTGCAGAAAATCTAATAGTGTGCATGGGGCGTTAACCCTCTTATCGCTTTCAGCCAAGGAAGCTGCCATATTGACCTCTGTTTAAATTTCAACTGCCATGATGCTGCACATGTGATCAGTTATGACACCAGCAATTGGATGGTTTGACGGTTTGGTTGAGAGCACAACCAATGTTACAGTTAGCATTCCCGGCATACCGGGAATGTAACTGATTTTTTTAAACTGTTAAATTGATGGGTTTACTTCCGCTTTAAGATTTTAAACATCACACAGGTAACTGTTACGATATTCCTTTTGGTTCACTTCCTGACTTTAAGGGTTCTGTAACTGTTTATTTAATCTGGGTTTTACACATGCAGATAGTGGTAGTAAAAATACTGCAGGTACACACACTTTAAAGCAGTTGTAAACCCACTTGGTAATTTTTACCGACAGCTAAGCATATAATAAGACTTACCTGTAGGTAAAATAAAGATCTCCTAAATGTGCACAGTTTAGGAGATAATCACCCTGCATGAAGCCAGTGTCATCACTGGCGCATGCGCTCTGAAGGTCCGGCAAAGAATGCGCTCTGAGCTTTGTGCCGGAACCCAGGGCTCCCGTGCATGACCTTATCGCGGCTTCGGCCAGTCACATAGCCGTCACGCGCAAACCTGGAAGAAAAACAGGGGGAACAAGTCAGCCCTCTCAGCGGTCAAATTGCAGCACTGGAGGGCTTCGTTCCAAGGTGAGTAGCACATTATGCAATTGCCTTGCAGATTTTTTATTTCTTTTTTGCAACATCTGCGGTTTACAACCGCATTAAATAATCAAAAAAGGCCATTCCTAAAAATAGAAAGAAAAAAATTAAGTTGTTTTCCTCAATGCACAATCATATTCTTTGTGTTAGTTTCCCTGAAAATTAACAACGAGACCTTGTCACTATGGCCAAGAACTAGACTTTGCCCCCAACCCCCCCCCCCCCTATTTTCTTCACTTCATATTTTGTAATAGCTCCCTTCAATTTTTTTTGTTTGTGCATGTGCCTCCAGGAAAACGTTTTTCAGGTATGGCTCAATGCTGCCTTTAGATCACAAGATTAGATATGCCTAGGCGGGGGGAGAGGCTTATGGATCTCAGGGTTAGGCTATGTAACTTTGAAACTGAAACAAGGTGTTAATCTCAATAAAAATAAAAAATAAACTTGCTTGTTGGCACTTGTGATATACTCATGTGCATGTTGGTATTCTACCTAACATACTTAGTTTTTCATGGTATTGACCAATATGAATACTGTTCTGTAAATTCACATTTTTATTTTTTTATTTTTTTAGAACAGTGTTATTTGACTACTGGGCACATGTAATTGAATCTGTCATAAAAGGAAAATCTTGGTCACTGGTGTCGTTTACTGTGCATGTTCTGAACATCCTTTTGATATGACACACAGGTGGACCTAGTTTACACCATCTGCTCTGCAACAATAATCCTCCAGAGAACATTTTAATTTTTCGTGGTCTGGGAAATACATCAAGATTTAATGTAAACGGATATGCACATCTTGTTTTTGTAATTAAAGCGATCACATCTTCATGCAGATTGCTATAAATTGGCAAATCAGTCACTCTTTATGGGCTGAAGGTAGAAAAAAAGTATTGAAAAAGATCAGAGAATCACCTCAATTTCCACAGCAATATTTATTAGAAAAGTAGGAAGAGTCTTTATTTCTAATTGCAGTCAGTTAGATTCTTACTACTTTTCAGACCAGCACTGGAATGATGACAGCTGGAACAGTTTGCTATGGGCAACATGAGCACTTTCCTCTTCATGGACTTATTGTGGGGGAGGGGTTTTCTCTATTACAAGACATTTTGTAATATATTGCAATGATACATTTTGATGGATTAGTAGCTTTTGCATCTCCATGGTAATTGATAGAAGTTGAACATTTACTCATTAGTTAAGAAGTGAATGCACAGCTTTTATTGCAACTGTTCATGCATGAAATAAATATCTATGCATGACTGTGCTTGGATATTTTATAAAGAGTTATAGATCTTTTTGCTTCTTGTGTATAGTAGATTTAAGAAATCAGACCCGATATGAACAACACATAGCTTAGAATAAACCCCAGGTCAAAACTGATACCAGAATCCCAATGAGCAAATAACAAAAAAGATTCTGTCAGTGGGGAGAAGAAGGGTGGGGATGGCGTTTAACCTGTTTCAGGTTCAGTATGAAGTGCAGGCACCTAGTGGTGTTTGGACATACTTAGAACAGCCTCCCAAAGCTTCTTGTCATGGCTGAATCTTGGGCCCTTCTGATAGGATAAGCTTCAACACGTCCACATTATGCTGATATTTGCCTGCCCCTTCCTACCTCCTACACATTTATATAAGCCAGTGAGGTTGCTTGTCAAAGTAATGGACCATGATAAATGTGTGAAGGTGGAGCTTAGAGGCAAGCTTCATCACTGCCTGGGGGTAGTGGCTATTTACGGAAGACACAAAACTTTCAGTAGGTCAGGATGAATGCAGTCATCTCCTGTTTCTCCGGTTTGACTTCACTACAATACATAACCCATAGTTTAACAAAATGGGGGAGCCTACATAATATTTGTGAGGGGGTCAGTTCGGCAGCAGATGTGTGTGACCCTGTCAGAAACTATGAATTGGCCCAAGACAGAAGTGCAGATAAAATCACACTTGTTTAATAATAATAGAAAACTGTAAACAGAACAACGTAGCCAAATCATAGCCAGAGTTCGGTAACCGGAACAGATAGTCAGAAAAGCCAGGACGTCAGGGAGCCAGAGATCAGCGTACTTCAGGACAGGCCAGGAAATTAGGAAACTAGAGAACCAGCATAGTGAAACAGCAAGCAGGGTCAGGAACCAGAAGGGACGTCAGCCAAGGGAGTCTTCAACAGGTACACAGGAGAGAGTTCCTGGATGTGTTGACCAAGGCGAAGACAGAGAGGATCTGGACCGAACAGCTGAAGTAGCCAGCAGGACTGGTGAGCAGGATATCATCACCAGGTGAGTCACTGTAACCAAGGATAACCAATAAACAGTGGAAACTTACGTGAGGAAATAACTTGGAAATGGATTATCTCATGGTGAAGAGCCACTATGGCCATGGACAACGAAGCAGTCTCATGAGTCACATGGGCAAGCTGTAGAGGTCTCCTGTCAAGAGTAACAAACAAATAGCCCCTGCCCCCACCTATAACTGGCCTTCACAGCAAGGCACACATGGAAGGGCTAACGCATAAAAGACAAAAACAGAACATTCCATAGCTCAACTCACCAACCGATCAAATTAACCTGTCCAACAATCTACGTTAAAAACAGGGGTTTAGTTAGCACGCTTTTGCAAACGCATACGTAAGCTGCAAGGCCTCTTCACGGCACCCTGTGTATTGCTTGCAGTCCTACCACTACTGAATTTTTAAGCATCTCCACAATGGAAGCACATGCATTAAATGGATAGATAAGGGGCAGGTGGGCCTGGAGGCAACCCAATCCCCCTTAAAGGAACAGGAGCACACTGGACACCCAGCAATAGCACAGTGGCAGCGAAGGTGCCCAGTGTGTCCCCGGACCATATTTACACCAGTAACAAATGGCCCCTGCTGGGTGTACAGGGTGCCATGAAGAGGCCTTGCAGCTTACGCATGCGTTTGCAAATGTGTGATAACTAAACCCCTGTTTTTTAACGCAGACTATTGGACAGGTTAATTTGATCGGTTGGCAGACTGGTTGGTGAGTTGAGCTATGGAATGTTCTGTTTTTGTCTTTTCATGCGTTTGCCCTTCCATGTGCTCCTTGCTGTGAAGGCCAGTTATAGGTGGGGGTAGGGGCCATTTGTTTGTTACTGGTGTAAATATGGTCCAGGGACACACTGGGCACCCTCGCTGCTACTGTGCTATTGCGCCATGTCCAGTGTGCTCCTGTTCCTTTAAGGGGGATTGGGCTGTCTCCAGGCCCACCTGCCCCTCATCTATTCATTTAATGCATATGCTTCCATTGTGGAGACACTTATAAATTCAGTAGCGTTAGGACTGCAAGCAATACATAGGGTGCCGTGAAGAGGCCTTGCAGCTTACACATGCATTTGCAAATGCGTGCTAACTAAACCCCTGATTTTAACGCAGACTGTTGGACAGGTTAATTTGGTCAGTTGAGCTATGAGCACTGGTTGGTCAGTTGAGCTATGGAATGTTCTGTTTTTGTCTGTTTCCCGTCAAGAGCCTCAATGGCAACGCAGCTGCAGCGGAATCATCAGTAAGACCTCATCTGGAATATGCAGTTCAGTTTTGGGCACCAGTTCTCAAAAAGGATATTGGGGAACTGGAGAAAGTGCAGAGAAGGGCAACCAAACTGATAAGAGGCATGGAGGAGCTCAGCTATGAGGAAAGATTAGAGGAACTGAATTTATTCACTCTTGAGAAGAGGAGAATAAGGGGGATATGATCAACATGTTCAAATATATAAGGGGTCCATTAGTGAACTTGGTGTTGAGTTATTCTCTTTACGGTCAACACAGAGGACACAGGGGCACTCTTTACGTCTAGAGGAAAAGAGATTTCATCTCCAAATACGCAAAGGTTTCTTCACAGTAAGAGCTATGAAAATGTGGAATAGACTCCCGCCAGAGGTTGTTCTGGCCAGCTCAGTAGATTGCTTTAAGAAAGGCCTGGATACTTTCCTAAATGCACATAATATAACTGGATACTAACATTTATAGGTAAAGTTGATCCAGGGAAAATCTGATTGCCTCTTGGGGAATCAGGAAGGAATTTTTTCCCCTGCTGTAGCAAATTGGAGCATGCTGTGCTGGGATTTTTTGCCTTCCTCTTGATCAACTGTGGGTATAGAATTGGGTATATTGGATTGTACAATATTTTTTATTATATTTATTTATGGTTGAACTGGATGGACTTGTGTCTTTTTTCAACCTGAATAACTATGAACTATGAATTGAGTGCTTAGATACAAAGGCAGCATCAATGAACAAGCCTGCAGCCCCAGAGTCGATTAGAACCTGTATCTCGGCAGACGACTCAGACCAAGAAAGGGTAACCAGGGGCTTTGGCTAAGCATTTGCTTTCAACCGTAGGGATTAATACCAGTACCCTATCCCCTGGGGAAATAGTACTGGTCTGGGTCCCCTCGTTTGTACACCCTCTGCTGTGCTAACTGCCCTTGGGCCAAATGTTCTTTTACGAATTGCATTACTCAAGCAATTCTATCTTGCATCTGGGCGACATGCTTAATCACACTCCTGTGGGGAGAACTCTCACTTTCTCAAGTTTCCTTGGCGATGTCCAACAGCCCTCTTGGGTGTCTCTCCGTAGAGGATTGTGGCACCTCCCTGATGGCAAATATCAAATAGGGTAAACCAGGAATATGCAATTAGCGGACCTCCAGCTGTTGCAGAAGTACAAGTCCCATGAGGCATAGCAAGACTCTGACAGCTACAAGCATGACACTCAGAGGCAGAGGCATGATGGGACTTGTAGTTTTGCAACAGCTGGAGGTCCGCTAATTGCATATTCCTGCTTTAAACCAACCCGTCTGTTTGGGGGTGATACACGGATGTCCGCAATTGTGTCACTTTGAACAACTTGGCATGGCTCTTTCATAACTCGGGACATAAGCGATGCACCTTGGTCCGTAAGCAGTTCCATACAAATCCCCACGCGACTAAAAACAAGAAATGGCTGTTTGGCTATCGCTTTAGCAGAGGTATTATGGAGAGTGATCACTTCTGGATGTAGTGATGTACTGATGCCCCCTAGCGACTTAATTATTGGACCTACCAAATCTATTGCGATCCTCTCAAAGGGGACCTCAATGATGGGAAGAGGTACCAGCGGGTTACGGAAATGTGGCATAGGTGCCGACTTCTGACACACAGGGCAGGAGGAACAATAATTTTCTATTTCCTTTATGACCCCAGGCCAATAGAATCCTTGCAATATTCTTTCTCTGGTTTTGGGGCCCCAAATGACACTGTAGCCACAGGATACAATTGGGTGTCCCCATGCACACAAATAACAGTCACCTTGTTATTCCCAGAGACCTCTGTAGTAACTAATTCAGCTTTTACCAATGTTATCAGGCTACCTGAATCCAGCAACACAACAACATTTCTACCATTAATATACATTTTGCATAAATGTTTCTCAGTTCCTCGAATGGCAGTGCATGCAACTGTCGCAAACAGCGACTTGCTTCTGTCTCTTAGAAAGTCACATTGCATCAGTTCATCCACAATTGGGCAATTTTCTGCAATATGTCCCTCTTGCTGGCAGCGGTAGAAAATAATCTTTTTTGCTGCCTCTTGCGGTCTTGACTTCCCAGGCTGCTCTTGCCAGACATTAGGTAGAACTCCCGCCCTCTTACTCTCTCCACCCTCACCCCTTGGTATCATCTTACCCGCCACTGGGGATGGTCTGGTCTTAGAGTGGAAAGTCTGTGAGTCCCTGGGAGAGGCGGTCAGGTTCTCTGTAGCTAAGTACCTCTCAACCAGATCCACAAGCTTGTCGGCCATTTCTGGGTCTCCGTGGCTTACACGCTGTTGGATGGCAGTAGGAAGACATCGCAGGAACCGATCCATAACAACATGTTCCAGAATTTTCCAGAATCTTTGGTGCGGTCAAAGTCTCTGGCTGCGGCCACTTCCTGCTCAGGTGAATGAGATCATACATTTGGGACCTGGAGGGGGAGGGTTCCAAGCTGGAAAGTCAAGTTATGCACACGCTGAGCCCGGACGGCCAGGGTGACACCCAGCTGTGCCAATATTAATGTTTTTAGCACAACATAGTCTTTTGCTTGGCCAGGCTCTAGGTCATAATAAGCCTACTGTGATTCACCAGATAATAGTGAGGCCACCAGTCCAGCCCACTGCTCCTTAGGCCACTTTTTCCTTTCAGCAGTCCTTTCAAATGTGGTCAAAAACACCTCAGAATCATCCTCTCCAATCATTTTTGGCAGTAAAGGATTCACACAAAGTGATGATTAGTGGACCCACTTGCCTCACTGGTCTACAGACCTGCATTAATGTCTCCACCTGTTGGAGGCTATGCTCTTGCTTCTGAAACAGGTCAGCTGATTGCAAGCTGGGAAGCTGATTTGCCCGCGTTTAGGACATGTTCGGGGCGCAAGCGATGCACCCGCAAACACCTCCACTCTACACTGATTTGCCTCTGGCTCCTGTGCTTTTTTTTATTGTCCGGGACCGGAGGACGACTGGACGGTGCTTTTTCGGCACTGCAGCCTCACTTCCAGTTTCCCGGCTGGTTTACATAGTTACATAGTAGGTGAGGTTGAAAAAAGACACAAGTCCATCAAGTCCAGCCTATGTGTGTGATTATGTGTCAGTATTTCATTACATATCCCTGTATGTTGCGGTCATTCAGGTGATTATCTAATAGTTTCTTGAAGCTATCAATGCTCCCCGCTGAGACCACCGCCTGTGGAAGGGAATTCCACATCCTTGCCGCTCTTACAATAAATAACCCTCTACGTGGTTTAAGGTTAAACCTCTTTTCTTCTAATTGTAATGAGTGGCCACAAGTCTTATTAAACTCTCTTCTGCGAAAAAGTTTTATCCCTATTGTGGGGTCACCAGTACAGTATTTGTAAATTGAAATCATATCCCCTCTCAAACGTCTCTTCTCCAGAGAGAATAAGTTCAGTGCTCACATAACTAATCATAACTAAGATCCTCCAGACCCTTTATTAGCTTTGTTGCCCTTCTTTGTACTCGCTCCATTTCCAGTACATCCCTCCTGAGGACTGGTGCCCAGAACTGGACAGCATACTCCAGGTGCGGCCGGACCAGAGTCTTGTAGAGCGGGAGAATTATCGTTTTATCTCTGGAGTTGATCCCCCTTTTAATGCATGCCAATATTCTGTTTGCTTTATTAGCAGCAGCTTGGCATTGCATGCCATTGCTGAGCCTATCATCTACTAGGACCCCCAGGTCCTTTTCCATTCTAGATTCCCCCAGAGGTTCTCCCCCCAGTGTATAGATTGCATTCATATTTTTGCCACCCAAATGCATTATTTTACATTTTTCTACACTGAACCTCATTTGCCATGTAGTCGCCCACCCCATTAATTTATTCAGGTCTTTTTGCAAGATTTCCACATCCTGCGGAGAAGTTATTGCCCTGCTTAGCTTAGTATCGTCTGCAAATACAGAGGTTGAACTGTTTATCCCATCCTCCAGGTCGTTTATGAACAAATTAAATAGGATTGGTCCCAGCACAGAACCCTGGGGAACCCCACTACCCACCCCTGACCATTCTGAGTACTCCCCATTTATCACCACCCTCTGAACATGCCCTTGTAGCCAGTTTTCAATCCATGTACTCACCCTATGGTCCATGCCAACGGACCTTATTTTGTACAGTAAACGTTTATGGGGAACTGTGTCAAATGCTTTTGCAAAATTCAGATACACCACGTCTACGAGCCTTCCTTTATCTAGATGGCAACTCACCTCCTCATAGAAGGTTAATAGATTGGTTTGGCAAGAACGATTCTTCATGAATCCATGCTGATTACTGCTAATGATAACATTCTTATTACTAAAATCTTGTATATAGTCCCTTATCATCCCCTCCAAGAGTTTACATACTATTGATGTTAGGCTAACTGGTCTGTAATTCCCAGGGAAGTTTTTTTGGGCCCTTTTTAAATATTGGTGCTACATTGGCTTTTTTCCAATCAGCTGGTACCATTCCAGTCAATAGACTGTCTGTAAAAATTAGGAACAACGGTCTGGCAATCACCTGACTCAGTTCCCTAAGTACCCTCGGATGCAAGCCATCTGGTCCCGGTGATTTATTAATGTTAAGTTTTTCAAGTCAAATTTGAAATTCGTCCTCTGTTAACCATGTAGGTGCTTCCTGTGTTGTGTCATGAGGATAAACACTGCAGTTTTGGTTACTGAAGCCCCCTGATTCACTCGTGAATACTGAGGAGAAGAATAAATTCAATACCTTTGCCATCTCCCCATCCTTTGTAACCAGATGTCCTTCCCCATTCTTTATGGGGCCAATATGGTCTGTCCTCCCTTTTTTACTGTTTACATACTTAAAGAATTTCTTGGGATTTTCTTTGCTTTACTGTGTTGCGGAGAGTGACTGACCAGGACCCTGTGATGTGAGGCGAGGTGGGGAGCGGATCACTGATGCGGCAGATGGTCATGGAACTGGCAGTGCTGAGTCTGAGTTCAGTCTAGCTGAGGTGAGTGCGGGTGCAGGGATTGGAGGGGACAGTAATGTGCATCGCTGAGTGTGTGTTTCTCTCTCTCCCCTGGGCTCCTCTGATAGGCTGCTTTCAAGGGAGTCTGTAAGTAATCTGCGCTGCCTGTGCACTGGGGCCGCATCACGGCTGGCTCAGAATCCTCTTTGCTCCACTTTTCTTCTACTGAGCTGCTCCGTATCCTCCAGCTTCTGCCAGCTGCTCAATCCTTTCCAGCTATCCGGAACAGCGGTGGGATCCACAGAGCCATGTCGAATGCCAGGACTGCACTTTACTTTGACGAGCATGCATCTTCTATCATCTTGTAAGTGTTTTTAATCTTGTCCTATTAAAGTCATGATTTTAATACTACACTCAGGTCGGTGCCTCCCCCTCCCTGTTTTCTCCTTGCACCAACAGCCCTTCTCTGCCCTCACACACAACTGAGAGTACAGGGAAGGCTTTACTGGATGTTCATGTCCTCATTTGCGTTTGGTCACTGTGGCTTGTCAATAAATATTACACTTTTTAAGAGCAATCACCGGAGTGCGGATCATCTTTTCCTCATTTCCCTACTCAGCCAGCAACTGTGGATCAAGCACCTGGGATCTCTGCTTTCTATGTGATGTATGGGTAGTAGCACTGACTTTTTTGTTTATATTTACTGGATGTCTCCTGGTGCTGTGAGCTGAGCTGAGGAATTGGAGCCTCTCTCTCTATCTTACCATGATCTGTGAGACTGAGCTATATACTCTTTCCTGTGAGGCTGAGCTGTATACTATGTCTTGTGAGGCTGAGCTGTATACTGTGTTTTGTGAGGCTGAGCTGTATACTGTGTTTTGTGAGGCTGAGCTGTCTACTATTTCCTCTGAGGCTGAACTGTATACTGTGTCCTGTGAGGCTGAGCTGTATACTGTGTCCTGTGAGGCTGAGCTGTATACTATGTATTGTGAGGCTGAGCTGTATACTGTGTTCTGTGAGGCTGAGCTGTTCACTATTTCCTGTGAGGCTGAACTGTATACTGTGTCCTGTGAGGCTGAGCTGTCTACTATTTCCTGTGAGGCTGAGCTGTCTACTATTTCCTGTGAGGCTGAACTGTATACTGTGTCCTGTGAGGCTGAGCTGTCTACCATTTCCTGTGAGGCTGAACTGTATACTGTGTCCTGTGAGGCTGAGCTGTCTACTATTTCCTGTGAGGCTGAGCTGTATACTGTGTCCTGTGAGGCTGAGCTGTATACTATTTCCTGTGAGGCTGAGCTGTATACTGTGTCCTGTGAGGCTGAGCTGTATACTATTTCCTGTGAGGCTGAGCTGTATACTCTGTCCTGTGAGGCTGCACTGTATACTCCTGACACTATGGGTGGAATACAGGGGACGGAGTGGGTGGATTCTATAAGGGGTGTGGCTTATTATAAGTGGGATGGATCAAAAAGGAAGGGCGGGGTCTGGTGCCCCTGTCCTAAAACTTCACCAGCCACCACTGACTTTAAGGCTGTGCATCTGTGCACACATGCAGAGCTGCTGTATGTCATTTGTCATACTGCCTTTAGATCACATGAACTCCAACTGGAGCACATATAATTCTGAGTTTATGATACTTCCTATATTTTAGGCCAACCTCTTCAATCCTACTAAGTGCTAAATGCCTGCATAATTGTTTAAAAGTGAACTTAATCTAAATGTATTTAGACTGTTCTCTGAGACTATTTTCACAGCAGTGGATCATAATAAAGAAGCTCATTATCAAACACTCATACTCTATACTAAGCTCAATATACATTTTGCTAAGTGCACAGTCTATATTACTGTAAATTAATCTTTTTGAGTTCACACCAGTTCACACTAGTGCTGATGCATAATCATGCATTGTTCAGTACATTTTGCAGCATATTGTTTCAGGTATTTTTGATGTGTTATAATGCTTCCTGCAAATTTTTTGTAGAAGGAGGAGACTGGCTTTTTAAAAACATAAATCTACCAAAAATGTAAATCGAAAATGCATGTCCATGTGCTCCCATTTAAAGTCTAAGGGAACAAAAATGCACTATGCCACACCAAAAAAGAACATGCACCTTTTCAGAAGTCATACTGCAGCATGTGGCATTGGTTTGAATGGGCACCACAGATAATAATATGAATTCTATTGCCATACAGGGCAGAGTGATGGCAGACACAGGAGAAACTAGTACACTAGTGTGAACAGGGACTAAAGCGGATAATGGGGCTGTATTCATTGTGGAGGTTGTTCTCTCCTTCTCTTTCTCTCTTTATATATACAGTATCTCACAAAAGTGAGTACACCCCTTACATTTTTGTAAATACTCATTTCATGTGACAACACTGAAAAAATGACACTTTGCTACAATGTAAAGTAGTGAGTGTACAGCTTGTATAACAGTGTAAATTTGCTGTCCCCTCAAAATAACTCAACACACAGCCATTAATGTCTAAACCGCTTGCAATAAAAGTGAGTACAAACCTAAGTGAAAATGTCCAAATTGGGCCCAATTAGACATTTTTCCTCCCCGGTGCTTTGTGACTTGTTAGTGTTACAAGGTCTCAGGTGTGAATGGGGAGCAGGTGTGTTAAATTTGGTGTTATCGCCCTCACTCCCTCATACTGGTCACTGGAAGTTCAACTTGTTACCTCATGGCAAAGAACTCTCTGAGGACCTGTAAAAAAGAATTGCTGCTTTCCATAAAGATGGCCTAGGCTATAAGAAAACTACCAAGACCCTGAAACTGAGCTGCAGCATGGTGGCCAAGACCATACAGTGGTTTAACAGGACAGGTTCCACTCAGAACAAGCCTCACCATGGTCGACCAAAGAAGTTGAGTGCACGTGCTCAGTGTCATATTCAGAGTTTTTCTTGGGAAATAGACGTATGAGTGCTGCCAGCATTGCTGCAGAGGTTGAAGGGGTGGATGGGTCAGCCTGTCAGTGCTCAGACCATACGCCGCACACTGCATCAAATTGTTCTGCATGGCTGTGATCCGAGAAGGAAGACTCTTTTAAAGATGATCCACAAGAAAGCCCGCAAACAATTTGCTGAGGACAAGCAGACTAAGGACATGGATTACTGGAACCATGTCCTGTAGTCTGATGAGACCAAGACAAACTTATTTGGTTCAGATGGTGTCAAGCGTGTGTCGCAACAACCAGGTGAGGAGTACAAAGACAAAGTATGGCCTGCCTACAGTCAAGCATGGTGATGGGAGTGTCATGGTCTGGGGCTGCATGAATGCTGCCGGCACTGGGAAAATATGTGGATATGACGCTGAGCACGCGCACTCAACTTCTTTGGTTGACCATGGCGAGGCCTGTTCTGTGTGAAACCTGTCCTGTTAAACTGCTGTATGGTCTTGGCAAGCATGCTGTAGCTCAGTTTCAAGGTCTTGGCAATCTTCTTATAGTCTAAGCCATCTTTATATAGAGCAACTATTCTTTTTTTCAGATCCTCAGAGAGTTCTCTGCCATGAGGTTCCATATTGAACTTCCAGTGACCAGTATGAGAGAGAGAGAGCGATAACACCAAATGTATCACACCTGATTCCCATTCACACCTGAGACCTTGTAATACTAACGATTCACATGACACCGGGGAGGGAAAATGGCTAATTGGACCCAATTTGAACATTTTCACTGGGGGGGGGGGGGGGGAGGTGTACTCACTTTTGTTCCCAGCGGTTTAGACATTAATGGCTGTGTGTTGAGTTATTTTGAGGGGACAGTAAATTTACACTGTTATACAAGCTGTACACTCACTACTTTACATTGTAGCAAAGTGTCATTTCTTCGGTGTTGTCACATGAAAAGATATAACAAAATATTTACAAAAATGTGAGGGGTGTACTCACTTTTGTGAGACACTGGGGGTCATTTACTAAAGCGATACGTCGCAAATTAGCGCTAAAAGGGTATTTTACTATAGCGCTGGTAAAAAAAAATACACTTAAAAAACTAAATAGCACCCAAACCCATACTCTACTAAAAGCTGGAGAATTGCACGTGGAAATAATGTTTAGAGCATGATATAATTGCCTAAATTGTACTGAAATATGCGGTATATTATTTAAAGATAATCTGCTTTTAAACTGTGTGAAAAAATGATTTCTACACTGAAATATCTTTAAAAGTCTGAGAAGAGATAAATTCCCCGTTTTTGTACAACTAGGTGCCAACACAACTGGGCATGCTCAGACCTGCAAATAGCTCTCATTTTAGCGCCAATGGCTTTTTACAATGCGCTATAGTAATTACCAAAATTAGCGCTGGGCTAAAATGAGTTTTTGAGAATGAAAATCTGCGCTATTATAGTCCAATGCAAGTTTCAGCCATTGATTCTAATGGAACAATTGTAACTTCTCCAAATAAATACTTTTAATATTGAGATGAAATGAATCTTTTTCTGAAATAAATGTTCCCTGCAACAATGTTGCTGCTTCTATTTTTTTTTTCTCATCTATTTTGTTTTTAAGAATGCTAGAATGTTGAATATTTTGATAAAATATATTTTTTACTGTCACTTTCACTTGTTACTCTCCATCTCACAACAATCTTTAGCCAAACTCACACAGGTGTCTTTACAAACCACGAACAATAGCATTGCTGATGCAAATTTAAAATGGGTCACAATTTTGTGTTTTTTATTATTTCCAAATAATCATAATTTGAGCCCAAAAAATGATATGTGTACCAACATCAGAAATCAAAATATAATTCCCAAAAATTAGAGGGTAACATCACTATTCTACACCCACCAAATATCACAGAATTAATCAAGAAGAATAACTCTTGAGTAATGTAATTCCATCACCTTTATGTCCAAAGAAATGCAGTATATGAGTATTAATGTGTAGGAGGTTTCCACACATGGTGGCTCTGTGGCTTAAAGGTTAGGACCTCTGCTTAGCATCTCTGAGGGTCTGGGTTCAAATCCCAAGCATGCCGCTTCATGTAGAGAAGTTGTCTCATCTCATCCTTATGTTGTTAAACATAACTCCTGACTCAGGTCCTAAAACCATGTATAAATGTAGTATTTATGTGTAGCAGGGTTCTACCACCATTGCAAATCTTGCCAGATACACTATCTAGCCAAAAGTATTGGGACACCTAGGCAGACCCAGTCTTAGTCTGTAGGGTTAAAATTTGATTTGGCCCACCCTTTGCAGCTATAACAGCGACTGGGAAGGCTGTCCACAAGGTTTAGTGTGTCTATGGGAATGTTTGACCTTCCTTCAAGAATCGCGTTTGTGAGGTCAGGCACTGATGTTGGATGAGAAGGCCTGGCTCGCATTTTAATTCAGCCAAAAGGTGTTCTATTGGGTTGAGGTCAGGACTCTATGCAGGCCAGTCAAGTTCCTCCACCCCAAACTCCCTCATCCATGTGTTTATGGACCTTGCTTTGTGCACTGGTGTGCAGTCATGTTGGAACAGGAAGGGGCTGTTCCTACAAAGTTGGGAACATGACATTTTCCAAAATGTCTTGGTATGCTGACACCTTAACTGGAACTAAGAGGCCAAGCCCAACCCCTGAAAAGCAGCCCCACATCATAATCCCCCCTCCACCAAATTATTTGGACCAGTGCACAAGCAAGGTCCATAAAGACATGGATGAGCGAGTTTGGGGCGGAGGAACTTGACTGGCCTGCGCAGACTCCTGACCTCAACACAACAGAACACCTTGGGGATGAATTTGAGCGGAGACTATAAGCCAGGCCTTCTTGTCCAACATCAGTGCCTGACCTCACAAATGCACTTCTGGGAGAATGGTCAAACATTCCCATAGATACACTCCTAAACCTTGTGGACAGCATTCCCAGAAGAGTTGAAGCTGTTATAGCTGCAAAGGGTGAGCCAAATCAATTTTGAACCCTACGGACTAAAACTGGGATGCCATTACAGCTCATGTGCATATAAAGTCAGGCGTCCCAATATTTAGGCCAATATATTGTATATTGCTTGTGACACTGAGCATGGCTAAGGACTTAGGGATGGTTGACATCACAGAGATGCAGACAACATGTGTGAGACTGCCTACTGGCTAAGTGGGTAGCAAGTCCATCTAGCGGCATTGGGGTTGCTGGTTCAATTCCCCAAAATTCTAATGCTTTTGTTGAAATTCATATGTTCTCCCTGTGTGGGTTTCTCACCACAATCCAAAGCCATGCTGGTATTTTATTTGTCTCCTGTTGAAATAGTCTCTAATGTAAGAAAGTTAGTTTTGGTCTTTATATTGGAAGCTCATTGCAGCCAGGGACTGATGTTAATGTTTATTAGCACTAATCATGCCCAGGGACTTGGACATTTAAAATTGTACGGTTTACACTGCACAGGTACATATGCTTAGAAAACTGTTGCTTTGTTTATGTGCATGCAAATGGGCTTCGATCTTTGGCCTGTAGTTGGAGATTTGATGCACATAGCCAAGTTGCAAACACAGTTGCAAATAGTATTATGTGTTCCTGCTCATCAGGTGCAATCACTTTAGACATACATGAAGAGACAGATTGAAAGATACTGGTGGGCGTATGTCAGTGTCCTAACAATACAACCTATCCTATATAAAAGGCTGCAGTGGGGGGGGGGGGGGTTTGTTTGGCCTGAGAAGGCCAGGTTTTTTGCTGTGATTTGTGGGGGAGAAGGAATGAGAGTGTGCATATTGACAAACGCCCAACTAGGGTTGTTTGCTGAAATTCTTAGGCATTTTTTTCATCAAAAGTGGGTTTATGTGGCCATGCTGTCAATGTTGTGTGTGTATTGTTCCTGTCTGACCATGTGCTGACCTTCTACTCTTTGATCTCGTTGCTTCGTGTACACAGAAATACAGCTTCCAGCAGAACATGGTCACCAATGTATGTGTGTGGAATGTAGGCTGGTAGTGGGTGTGAATATGAATATGTGCCTTTTTTAATATTATGTTGGAATGCTTTGTAAGAATAATGACTTAAGTATGTTTCTATAATCTTGCAGCTTAAAATGTGATGTGTTGCCCGTTATACACTGAAAGTAAATTTGTGTCCACTCTAAGGTTTAGACAAATTTTAGATTGTAAGCTCCTATGAGCAGGGCCCTTAAAACCCAATTGCTAACTGTTTTGCTAAATGTAGCACCATATATCCTGTAGAATATTTTTTTTTATGCTAGGAAATGTACATAATTTTGTTTCTGCTGGCAAAATAAAAGTACATTATTGAGCTTGTTCTCTTTTCTTTCTTCTTTTTAATTAGTTTTGGGGAAGTGCAATATCTTACTTATACTCATAGAAATGATAAGATATAATTGTGCACCAAAAAACAATCTCTTCAGCACACCTGTGAGGAAATGATAAAGGTGTTTAGGTGGAGTCGTTGTATATAACAGCTGTGGAGAATTACAGGTAATGAATTCAGCTGGGGAATAGGCAGTGTTGTATGTGTCAGCCTGGGTTCATGTTGGTGCGATTTGACATGTCAAATCACATGCCAAATCGACAGCAATTGCACTGTCCTTATCGGTGCAGCAATTTTCAAAAGTCATTTCTGTACTACTTTTGGTGACTTCGGGTGTGATTTCCATTGGCATCTGTGCAGAAACCTGCACAGATGACTCTGAAACCCTCCCCCCCCCCCCTGCAGTCGGGACTGACATGCGGGAATGAAATTGTGTGAGTTCATCTGAACTCTCACGATTTCCTCCCGCTGTCAGTGTGAACCAGCGCTCAAACTGGGCCTTTGTCTTTGTAATTCACCTGCTACAATCCCAGGGACACCATTCCTTATCAAACTCCCTTAAGTTTGCCTTCAAATATCGTTATAGATAGAAATACAGATTTGCATATCTGCAAATAAATTATAATCGTGGTTGCGATCAAAAGATCGTGGTTTCACCTTCTGACCCGGAAGTGCCTGTGCTGGTCAGGGTCTCCATCTAGGTGGACATGGCGAGGTGCTGCTCACTTGCCGGTAAGTGTAGGAGATCTACTTGTGTTAACTCAGTGTGGGGGTGGATGTGATAGATTTGTTGTGGGTGGGGTTCATTTATTTGTTTGGCATCACCACACATTTGCTTTCGTCCCATGTGCACACATCACTTCCTGCATTTGTTCTGCTGATGTAAATCAGTAAGGACTATGCAAATATAAACGAGAGCTCCTTTTTATATATATATGGCTTGTTGGGTGACTTTTCCAGCAAAGTTAGACCTCCGAGTTGTATGACAAGTTGTACCCCATGATTCTCAATGGTAACCATTTATATCTGTGCTACTGCAAGTTGCAACAACTTCAAAGTAGTCTCTGTACTACTTTGGTATGACTTTTATGCAACTTGAGGTACATAGGTCGCTATATTACACAGGCATTCCCAGAAGTTGGGGCCAAGTTGCAGCGGCAAAGTGGCAGCAAAATAGTGTGACTTTCAGGTCGCAGCAGCGTGAATGAGATTCATGGATAACACCTTTGAAATTGGCCCTTTTGTCACTTGTGCATCCTGAAAGTTGGGCAAAGTCGTCCCTGCACTACCTTGGTTTGACTTTGATGCGATTTGAGGTCCATACACCACAAGATTACACAGGCACTGCTTCAAGTCATGGCAAAGCTGTGCAATTTTAAGCTTGCACAAGTGCAAATAGGGCCTAATTCAAAGGTGTTATCAATTAATCTCATTAGGTTACTTTCACACTTGGGTGACTTTTCATGCAGCTTTGGACCTCAGAGTCGCATGAAAAGTTGCCCCCCATGATTTCCATTCATATCTATGCAACTTCACCCATGTTCACATAGGTCTGAAATGACATGTCAAATTGCAAGCCAAATCGGCTCCTATTGATGCCAATGGAACTGTTCGAATTGGTGCAACACTGCACAGATTCCCAAAAGTAGTTCCTGCACTACTTTGGGCGATTTCTTACCTTCCAACTTTTTGAGATGGGTATAAGAGACACCTATTAGCAAAAGTATGTAGGCATAGGGCCCCCTAAAACAACTCTTTAAAGGAGAATTAGTCCAAAAAAAAAAATTTAGTTAAACCCCCAAGTGCTTTTTTTTTTTTACTAATAATATTTCTTTAGATTGGCTTTGGAAATTTACAAACAAAGCAATTTAGAAATTAGATGAAAGGTTTAGTGCTGGGAAACCCTTTTTCTAAAAAGTGCATTTTATATACAACTATATAGATCAGAACAAAATGAGGGACAAATGAGAAGGAAAGAGGGACCGAGGGACTTTGTTCCAAATCAGGGACAGTTGGGACCTATGCGATTTCACTAGACATCTGTGCAGGAAAGTGCACTGATGTCTCTTAAATCACTCAAAGTCAAGCCGAGGCCCCTTTCACACTTGTGCGACTTTTCCTGAGACTTTGGACATCACAGTTGCATGACAAGTCATACCCCATGATTTTCAATGAGTATTATTCATATCTGTGCGACTTCAAGTCACACCGACTTCAAAGTAATCCCTGTACTACTTTGGTCTGACTTTGATGCGGGTTGAGGTCCATAGACCTCAAGTTTACACAAGCATTCCCCGAAATTGCGGCAAAATTGCAGACGACTACGTCCATAGACCTCAGGATTACACAGGCATTGCTTAACCACCTCAATACAGGGCCCCTTCCTGCCCAAGCCATTTTTCAGCTTTCAGCACTGTTGCACTTTGAATGACAATTGCGCGGTCATGCAACATTGCACCCTAATGAAATTTTTATCATTTTTTCCCCACAAATAGAGCTTTATTTTGGTGGTATTTGATCACCTCTGCGTTTTTTATATATTGCGCTATAAACAAAAGAACAGGGACAAGTTTGAAAAAACACAATATTTTTTTATTTTTGCTATAATAAATATCCAATTTTTTTTTTTGTTTAAAACAATTTTTTTCCTCAGTTTAGGCCAATATGTATTCTTCTACATATTTTTGGTAAAAAAAATCGCAATAAGCGTATATTGATAGGGGATAGATGTAAACCTTTTTTATTATTTTTTTTTTTTGTACTGGTCTTGGCGGCAATCTGCGATTTTTTTTATTGTGACTGCGATATTGAGGCGGACATATCTTACACTTTTGACAAATTTTTGGGACCATTCCAATTTATACAGCGATCCGTGCTATAAAAATGCACTGATTACTGTGTAAATGTGACTGGCAGGGAAGGGGTTAACACTAGGGAGTGATCGAGGGGTTAAATGTGTGTCCTAGGGAGGTGATTCTAACTGTGGGGGGAGAGGACTGACTGGGGGAGGTGATCGATCGGTGTCCCTATGTACAAGGGACACACAATCGGTCTCCTCTCCTCTGACAGGACGTGGATCTGTGTGTTTACACAGATCCACGGCCCTGCTCAGCTACTGGGCAATCGCGGGTGCCCGACGGACATCGCAGCCGTCGGGCACGTGCATCGGGTCCCCAGTGACGCGGCGGGCGCGTGCCCCCTAGTGGTTTGGGAAGTCAATCACATCATATGTGGTCCGCCTAGAGCGAGAGCTGCCTCTTCCCACCGTCATATGACAGTGGGCGGGCGGCTAGTGGTTAAAGTCGCATCAAAATCGCGCAACTTTCAGGTTGCACAAGTGTGAAAGTGGCCTAAGTCACTGTGCTGAGTACTATTATACCTAGAATATAAAGTAGAACCACCATCAAACACTAGTAAACGTATGTTCTCAATATAATTGTGCTCAGATGTCTGAAAATCACACAGAGATGGTATCACCTACTGAAAGATTGCATTGTACTCGGCAGCATATGCTGAAAAGAGGCAAACGCCTATTAGCCAATGCCACATCAGCATACTAACATATAATCACACACATAGATTGGACTCGATGGACTTGTGTCTTTTTTCAACCTCACCTACTATGTAACTATGAGCATGCTTGTTACCATAATATTAATGCCTGAAATGCAAAACATTATTGTATAGAATCAAACATTAGTAAATGTATTTTCTATGTAGGTATATGCTCAGCTCTGAAGCATAGTGGTACGCCCTGCTATCTTCAAAGGTTCAAGCCATGAGTTTAAATCCCACTGACAGTATCACCTCCTGAAAACATGCATTGTACTCAGCAGCATAATTAGCTAATGCACATCAGTTTAGTTTATTCCATATTTTAACTCTTCAAATGCATGCAATGGTATGTACTTATTCAATAATATTATGGTGTGGAATTCTAAACATCACACACTAGTTAACGGGCAGTTTACATTTTTTTGTTTGTTTATTTTAATTTGCTTGTGCACTGAAAAAATATACAGTTTACAGTGTAAATTTGCTGTCCCCTCAAAAAAACTCAACACACAGCCATTAATGTCTAAAGCACTGGCAACAAAAGTGAGTACACCCCTAAATGAAAATGTCCAAACTGGGCCCAAAGTGTCAATATTTTGTGTGGCCACCATAATTTTCCAGCATTGCCTTAACCCTCTCGGACATGGCGTTCACCAGAGCTTCACAGGCTGCCCCTGGAGTTCTCCTCCACTCCTCCATGACGACATCACAGAGCTGGGGAATGTTTAAGACCTTCATTCCTTTACCTTCCATTAGAGAATGCCCCACAGATGCTTAATAGGGTTTAGGTCTGGAGACATGCTTGGCCAGTCCATCATCTTTACCCTCAGCTTCTTTAGCAAGGTAGTGGTCATCTTTAAGGTGTGTTTGGGGTTGTTATCATGTTGGAATACTACCCTGCGGCCCAGTCTCCAAAGGGAGGGGATCATGCTCTGCTTCAGTATGTCACAGTAGATGTTGGCATTCATGGTTCCCTCAATGAACTGTAGCTTCCCATTGCCGGCAGAACTAATGCAGCCCCAGAACATGACACTCCCACCACCATGCTTGACTGTAGGCAAGACACACTCGTCTTTGAACTCCTCACCTGGTTGCCTCCACACACTCTTGACACCATCTGAACCACATAAGTTCATGTTGGTCTCATCAGACCACATGGTACCAGTAATCCATGTCGGAAGTCTGCTTGTCTTCAACAATCCGTTTGCAGGCTTTCTTGTGCATCATCTTTAGAAGAGGCTTCCTTCTAAGATGACAGCCATGCAGACCAATTTGATGCAGTGTGCAGAGTATGGTCTAAGCACTGACAGGCTGACCCCCCCCACCCCTTCAACCTCTGCAGCAATGCTGGCAGCACTGATACATCTATTTCCCAAACACAACCTCTGGATATGACACTGAGCATGTGCACTTAACTTCTTTGGTCGACCATGGCGAGGCCTGTTTTGAGGGGAATCTGTCCTGTTAAACCGCTGTATTGTCTTGGCCACCGTACTGCATCTCAGTTTCAGGGTCTTGGCAATCTTCTTATAGCCTAGGCCATCTTTATGTAGAGCAACAATTCTTTTTTTCAGATCTTCAGAGAGTTCTTTGCCATGAGGTGCCAAGTTGAACTTCCAGTGACCAGTATGAGAGAGTAAGAGCGATAACAGCAAATTTAACACATCTACTCCCCATCCACACCTGAGACCTTGTAACACTAACGAGTCACATGACCCCGGGGATGGAAAATGGCTAATTGGGCTCAATTTGGACATTTTCACTTAGGGGTGTACACACTTTTATGGCAGCGGTTTAGACATTAATGGCTGTGTGTTGAGTTATTTTGAGGGGACAGCAAATTTACACTGCTACACTCACTACTTTAGATTGTATATACATTTTGTGTGTATCAATAAATATATATTCCCTCAGGATGAGATAATATTATCCATGTAAATATGAGAGATGTCGTGAAGAAGATTCTACAGATTTATTGCACTTAGTGAATTTCGACATTTAGTAATCAAAGGGTCAGGTGTTGTTTCTTTCCCCATATTAGGAAAAATTTCAGACTAGTTATTGGTTCATGTTTGCAATGGTTTGTGTATAAATTATACTGTCCCATGGGGTAGTGCTCTAAGAGTTAAGACAGATGACAGACTGTTTCATGGTTTTAAATTTTAATAATGATACATTTTTTTTTAGTGTGGCCTCAGACCACTTACTTACCATGCTTTGTGATTACAGTTGGCAAAGATATTTTGGTAAATATACAATATATTCCATAATTTTGTGATTTTTCTTTGGGTTGAGAGGGGCTTTGAATGACACTCCTAAGCTTGAGAACTTTTATGCCAATGCTTTCATTTAGGTGGGGTCATCTTTTGTGTAGTTTTCAATTGGTAGTCGACCCTAAAGGCAGCATTCCTTCTCTCTGTGCTGCAGACCTCTTGCTTTTTTCATAATATGCTCTTCCTTCAGCACACAGAAGATTCCCAGTTAGAACAAAAAGTTATAGTATAATAGTAGATAATGCACATGACTGATAACAAATTGACAAAAGATTACTTGTCAGTTTGATATTACTTGTCAAATGTATCTTCTCTTCATCAGCTTTGGTGAGATAAAAAAATACTTTAAAGTACCTGTTGATATTAATCTATTCATTGAGTTATTGTTATGCAGAGAAAGAGAGGGAAACTATCGGAACATAGTACTCATTTATTTTTGAGGACAATTCCTGCAGATTGGAACTGCATAACAAATTATTCTTAAATAATGATAGTAACTTTAATGAAAAAGAATGAGAAAATCCCCATGAAGGGCTTTTGCAGCACGCTGCTTATTATATATTGTTCAGTTATTCTCATCATTAAGGCTCACCAACATCGGCAATCTTGACAATCCTTACGGGATTTCGTTAGAATTACCACTGGTGTGCTGGGTGGTCTAAGATGTATCAAAGTGAAAGTGTGTAAAATTCCTAAGAATACACAAGATGATAATAATCTTAATCCCTTCCAACCTGCAGTCTGTAGGTTAACCTTCACCTGTATGATACTCTGTGTAGAGGGAGTGGTAATCTATATTTCTACTTGACAGCTGTCAGGCATCTCTGTGCATAGCAGATGTTGACCCATCTGGTCCCCACTAACAATTAGGAACCAACCTGTGTAGTTTTTGATCAAAAGCTTTCCATGTCAAATATGAAATATGGACCATATGCCTTTGGAACCTGGAACATACCTAGGTTAATTGCTGCCTGAGGTGGTCATTTGTGACATTCCCCCAACCCTGGTTCTTCCTGGGGATACCTGACTAGAACAACCAATGATGCTGTGCAAATCAGCCACCAGAGTTCCAGCAACCAGCCTAGTAAAGTTGAAACAGGGCAAAGTTACTGAGCTACAGTGAGGACATAGTGTCAGTGATGGACATTCCAGGCTCAGTGCCGATCAAGTGCCCCCTGAAGCGGTCACCTCATTTTGTCTTGTTGACGGCACGCCCATGGCTGTCACTGACAGTGACTGCAACTGGTGTAGTTTTTTTTTCTCAGTGTAATTGCTATACATAAAGGAAGCAATGCAAGGTTTTAAAAGAAAAACTGTTTAATGAAAGTAAAAGAAAAAAGAATTACTTAATTGATTAAATAAATGCAGGATCTTTTTTAAAAGTTAGTATTGAATAAAAGTTTTTTTGTCTCTTTATAAACAGTGTAAAAAATATTTAGGTAGGAAAACTAGTCATACAGTTATTGTAAAGGTAACCAATACTTGCTGACACTGCTAATATTGATCTGCATTCTGCACATCAAGACATCAATGAACTCTGGCCATTAAAAGGTTGAAGAGCGTAAGGTAGATTATTTAATATTTGGTGGGGAGTGTGGAAGCTTGAAATCTTGTGCAAGCTAAGAGGTAGTCCTTAGAATTATCTGGGCTTGGTCATATCTGCTGTTCTGTCAAAAAATGGAATTTAATGTGTATCCTCACAGGGTGACACTGTGGATACACTAGTAACAATGTGCCAACGTCCCAGTAGAGATTTGAAAAAACTAAGAAATTGCAAAGATGGACTTTGTAGGCACACAAATAGGATAAAAAGTTTTGAAATTTTAATTGGATAAAGTTAAAAAGGTAATATACAAAACATAAAAAAGAACACACATCATACTAATGATGACATAAAATATATATGCCCCCAGGGACTCAAATAACATCACCAAATAATGTAATATAATCCAATGGAATGAAATATCAGATATGCTATAACCAATAATAACTTCCAAAGGGAATACGGCACTTGTTGCGCACCTGCCTATGCCAACCTGTATCTGGGGGGGTGGGATTTTCTAATGATTCTCTATCGAATTTCACAAACCACATTCTATGCTGGATGCGCTACATCGACGATGTTTTCTTCACTGGATACGTTTGTACCACAATCAATTTAACCTTAAATTTACATATAATTGTGATAAACAGAAAACAACTTTTTTGGACCTTACTATTTTCAAATATAAGGACAATAATCTGGCAACTGATCTTTTCCACAAAACCACTGCGGGAAACACGCTTTTACATTCGGCAAGCACACATCCACCAGCCTTGATACGTAGTATACCGTATGCCCAATATATCAGACTGTGGTGTAATTGTACACATTTGGCTGGTTTTCAAAAAACAGGCTAAACTCCTACAGGGATGTTTGTTATCCAGAGGATGTAGCAAATCTCTATTACGCCAGGCCTATAACAAGGCTGTTTGGCAAACACATAATTAATTACTCTTTAACTGCTTCCCGACCGGCGCACGCCGACATACATCGGCAGAATGGCGCTGGTGGGCAAAAGGGCGTACAGGTACGTCCCCTTTAAGAAGCCGTGATGCGGGTGCGCACTTGCGCCCGCTGTGTTCTCCGTGATCGCGGGTCCCGCGGACTCAATGTCCGCCAGGTGCCTGCGATCGTGTCACGGAGAGGTAGAACGGGGAGATACTTTTGTAAACAAAGCATTTCCCTGTTCAGCCTAGTGACAGAACATAGTTCACTGCTCTCTTTCATTGAGAGCAGTGATCGCTGTCATGTGTGCTGTAGCCCCTACCCCCCACAGTTAGAATCACTTCCTAGGACACACCTAACCCCTTCATCGCCGCCTAGTGGGCAATTTTTTTTTTTATAAAAATGCCATAAAACTATCCCCTATTTTGTAGACGCCCTAACTTTTGCACAAACCAATCAATATACGCTTATTGCGATTTTTTTTTACCAAAAATATGTAGAAGAATACATATCGGCCTAAACTGAGGATAAAAGTGTTTTCTTATATATTTTTGGGGGATATTTATTATAGCAAAAAGTAAAAAATAATGCTTTTTTTTCAAAATTGTTGCTCATTTTTTTGTTTATAGTGCAAAAAATAAAAACCGCAGAGGTGATCAAATACCACCAAAATAAAGCTCTATTTGTGGGAAAAAAAGGACATCAATTTTGTTTGGGTACAGCGTGGCACGACTGCGCAATTGTCAGTTAATGCGACACAGTGCCCAATCACAAAAAGTGCTCTGGTCAGGAAGGGGGTAAATCCTTCCAGGGCTGAAGTGGTTAAATTAAAGATCCCCACTATTAATCCAACGGTGAAATTCATCACTAGGTTCTCATCCCATCATGTTGAAATTAGAAACATCAATATATAGGTCAATATCCCGAAATCACCTTTAGACGAGCCCAATCTTTGAGGGACAAACTTGTTTCAAGCTACTACATCAAAGATTCACCATGTGGCCCCGCACGACCCAAGGGCACCTCGCGATGTGGCAAATGCGCATTGTGTCGGTGGGTTCTACCGGGCCGCAAACTAAAACTTCCCAATGGGGAAATTTTTTACCCCAATTTTTCCACAGCCTGTGAAACACAGGGGGTGGGGTACCTGATGAAATGTATATATGGGGCCTTCTATGTGGGGAAAACGGTCAGACAATTGAGACAGAGGAAACGTGATCACATATATATACGTCTGGCAACGGTAAAATGATGACACCAGTCTGCCAACACCTTGATCTCCATCAAAAATGTAATACCTGTCTTGTTTTGTGTTCTAGCCATCATCCCCAAAGATCCCAGAGGGGGGGAATGGAATAAACGTATTCTCCAGAAAGAGACCCTCTGGATCGAACGATTAAATGCTATATGTTCCCCTGGCTTGAATGAAATTCATCATATAAGCCCTCCTTATAGTCTGTCGCTGTGCCTGTGAAGACTCCTAGCTCAATCAATACATTATTATCATATCCATTATCTTTAAAGGAATTATTTTGATCCCATTCTTTATTGTCATTGTCCACCTCTTCTTGTTTTAGGGGACCTCTTTTTGACAATGTTAGATTTGACTTATACCTTTTGCCCCCTCAGCTGAGTTAAATCTCATTTATATTCATTGTTCCTAATTAATTTAAAAATAGTTTTCTGTAATTTCGTTCTAAAACCTATAAATTGAGAAAATTGTCTGTATCTATTTTAGGTTAACATCGCAAGCCGTAAATGGCTGTTTAGGGTCATGGATTGTTGATATTAAAAAGTTTTTCTACTTTTTTTTACTTACATGGTTATATGTAGATGTTTGTGTTACATCTCTAGTAACCTGCCAACAATTATATACACTATGGTTCATCTCTTTGGGTTGTCTGGTTGGTTCCAGCCTAGCTCTGTGACCTCAGGGTATGTTTGAGGCTCCCTCTTTCTTCCCATGTGGCCACACAGCGCCGCCCACCCGGTCATTTCTCTGTCTGGGTGTGCGCTGATTGGTGGGGCTTCTGGTTGTTCATTGACCTTCCCATAGGCTTGCCCCTTCCTTTTGCTGCACTAGTCGGGTTTTTACTTTCCGACGCAAGTGCAGCAGTTTGGGCATTATCTGACCATTGTTGCTCCTTCCGAGCGACATGGTTTACACTTGTTACTATGGGGGGCCCTTGTCCTCCCTTAGCCCTGCCTCTGCTGCCGTTCCATCGTTTGCCACCGCAACTAGCGGCAGTTCGCGGTGCATGCGCGGCAGCCAGTGGCCATGCCGGTCATCGTCAGTTCCGGTTGAGGGTGACACATTTCCGGCCAGGATGCAGTTTTAACCGGCTGCCCTCAGGCTGTTCAGTCAGGCTAGCGTTCCTGTTCGGGGCCTCACGCACGATCCGGTCTCCTCACATGCACTATTTACAACTATCCATTTTAGGTAAGACTGGGCCTATTGCTAATGGTCACTAGCTTTAATTTGGTTTTTGCCCGCACTATTTACTAGTTCCCTAATTATGACTTATTGAACTTTGGCTTTGCCTGTTCTGTTCTTTGTTTTATCACCAGGCAATAGTTGTTTGATCTTTCTGCCAAACCACTGGACAGCTTACCTCACTGGTCAATTTTCCAGTGCTAATTGCTAATTCTGATCGTGGCGTTAGATTAGCCTTTATCTAAAGTGCGTTTACATACAAATTCAGTCCCGGCTTTTATGGTTACCCACCATCGCTCTCTAAAGTCCTTTCTAGCCATTGGTAAGCCCATTTTTTGTTATATCCTACACACTTAATATTTTCGCATTTACTGGCCATCTTCTGGTATGCATTATGTATATACATAGTTTTAGCTACTATACGGATTATTTTTATTATTATTTTTATTTTTGTTCTACAGAATATTATTTCAATATTGGGGATCCTTTGTCTTTCTGATTTTATTCACACATGACCCCTACAATTTACTACCTTAAAAAATCTTTATACTCTGCAAGTATCTACTTACTTACTATTACTGTGTGTGTGTATATTTTGCAGCATTTGATTTGTTATCCATAGAACAATTTTTAGATTGCCAGTTCCCTTAAGCTGTGGCTGTGTCCCCATGGGAGGATTATTGCTTCTTGCCCCAGTGGTCATCAGACTTGGGTTTCACCCTGCTAGATCCCATTGAGATAACTATGTCATTGTTTATATTGCTTTGTATACTGGATAATATGTTTTATATATATGTATGTGTGTGTATGTATGTGTGTGTATGTATATATATATATATATATATATATATATATATATATATATATATATATACTATACTACTATTTACATATTTATCAGATCTGTAAGCTCCTGAAGCAGCGCAACTGTGAGCGCAACATGTAGAGCGCAATATCTTCTTGTGACCTCACACTGCAACTCTACCACTCCATGCACCTTATTCCTTTTGGATGTTATTATTGGTTATATCATATCTGACCTTTCATTCCATTGGATTAGATTACATTGTTTGGAGGTGTTATTTGAGTCCCTGGGGTCATATATAACCTATGTCATCATTAGTATGATGTGTGTTCTTTTAAGTTTTTGCCATGCAATTTTATGTCTGTTGTTACCCCATATGAATGGCTTTATGATGGCTTCCATTAGTTTGAAATGTCTAAGCACTAGATATATTGGCGAATGCCAAATCATGTAGAGTATTTTAGGTAGGAGGACCATTTTGGCCAGGTTTATTCGTCCCATTACTCCCAGTGGAAGGCGGGTCCATACCTGTGTTTTGTGCTTAAGCATTGCAAACAACGGCGTTATGTTGAGTGTCTCGTAATCTGCTGGGTCTCTCGTGGTTCTTATGCCCAAGTATTTGATAATCTCTACTCTCTGTAAGGGCAATTTGGCTCTGTCCTTGGACTGTGGGAAGCTGTCAAGGGGTAGTATCTGGGATTTATCCCAGTTTATCCTGAGGCCGGAGAACGTGCCAAATCGTTCTATTAGGTCCAGTGTAAGGGGTAGGGAATTCTCAGAGTCGTCCAGGTATAGTAGGGTGTCGTCTGCGTATGTACTAATTTTTTCCGTCACATCCCCCCTGCGAAGCCCCTTTATTTGCGGGTGCGCCCGGATAGCTATGGCCAAGGGTTCTGCCGCCAATGCGTACAGCAGAGGCGACAGAGGACACCCCTGTCTCGTGCCCCTAGATAACAAGAATTGGTCGGATGGCCATCCGTTCGCTAGTACCCTTGCTGATGGAGATTGGTATAAGAGTTGCACCCACTTTATAAATTTCGGGCCGAAGCCAAATCTGTCCAGGCACCTCCACAGGTATACCCATTCCACTGAATCGAACGCCTTGGCTGTGTCCAAGGCGACGATAATTCTTGACCCTACGTTGTCGTGTGTGGCTTGTAGGTTTATGAATAGTCTTCTAAGGTTGAAGGATGTATTTCTACCCGGCATAAACCCTGCTTGGTCACTGTGTATTAAGGAGAGGATTACCTTATTGAGGCGAATGGCTAGTATTTTTGCAAGTATTTTAATGTCTACTTGGAGTAGAGATATGGGGCGGTAAGACTCGGGGAGGAGTGGGTCCTTCCCTGGTTTGGGGATCAATACTATGGTGGCTTCTCTCATGGACGCTGGCAGTCTAGAATCTTTGAATATGGCCTCGTATAGCTGTAGTAGTCTAGGGATCAGTATTTCTGAGTATGTGGAGTAGAACTCCACTGGTAGGCCATCCGAGCCCGGGGATTTCGAAACTGGGAGTTCCGCCAGGGCTCCTGATATCTCGTCTATTGTTAGTGGGGCCTCTAGTTCCTCGACCTGTTCTGCAGTAAGCTGGGGGATTGTCAGTTCTCCCAGGAATGTTTCCATTGGGGAAGTGTCTGACGGGGCTGTTGCTGTGCAGAGCTTGTTATAGAATTCTCTAAAGATGTCTGTTACTCTATGCGGTTCTGTTTCTATAGCTCCATTGGGTGAGCGCAGTGAGATTACCACAGGAGGTCTGTCTTCACTATGTATTAAATAGGCAAGGAGTTTTCCCGCCCGGTCCCCATGTTCGAACGATCTCTGCCTGTGGAAAAATAGTTTTCGCTTGGATTTTTCGTAATGTAGCTGAGTCAGCACCCCTGTGTAAAGTTTAAGGTTGTCAGCTCTATCTGCAGTGGGGGCCTCAAGAAACAACTTTTCTGAGTCTCAGAGGCTCTCCTCCGCCCTGGTTATTGCCGATTCTGACACTCTTTTTAGTTTGTTAATTCTGTTGGTTAGTATCATGCGGGCGTGTTTCTTGAAGGCTTCCCATACCACCTGGACTGAGGCAGAGCCCTCATTGATCAGAAAATAGTTTCCCCACCCCGTTAAGAGGTCGTCCTCCTCCGGCAGTAAAGTTAGCCAGAAAGGGTTCAACCTCCACGTCACCGGGGGGCCGTTGCAGGGAACAGTAAGTATAACCCAATAGGGGCAATGATCTGATAGGGACCTAGGGGAGAAGCCCGCGTCTGACAGTCTGGGAAGGAGCACCTTAGACACCAATATTAGGTCTATTCGGGACATAGCTCGGTGTGACGTGGAGAAGCAGGAAAATTGTCTGTCTGCAGGATTCCTGATTCTCCATGTATCTACTAGATTAAAGTCGGATAGGAGTCTGGCGAATCTTGTGGGGTGGGACGTCACTGGTTCTGTGGTTGAAATATTAAGTCTGTCTAGGGCTGAATCGAGTACATTGTTGAAATCACCAAGCCACACGGCAGGAATGCCAGGGTGCAAGGTCATGAAATCGAACCCAGCAGCTATAACAGTCGCGCTGAATGGTGGTGGAACGTAAAATGCCATGAGGAGAAACAGGTCTCCATATATCTTAGCTTTTAAAAGAACATATCTGCCCAATGGGTCGATCACTGAGTCTTGGAGCACGAATTGGGTATTTTTAGCAATTAAAAGTGAGACTCCCCTGGGGAGGGTAGTGTGTGTTGAATGGAACATCCATCCAATCCACGGTCTCTTAAGTACTCTATGTGCGAGGCCTTCGGCGTGTGTTTCTACCAGAGCCACTACATCTGCTCTTTGTTTCTTGAGAAGTGAAAACACCGCCGACCTTTTTATAGGTTCCCTGAGTCCGCGGATATTCCACGTAATAAATTTTAGGCTAGCCATTTAAATGTGAATATGAGGTATTGAGCCCCAGAACTCAGATCTCCCCCCCCCCCCAAGCAGCGCAGCACATATACCATACATCATGACCATTAGCAGAAACACCATGGTGTTATTTTGGTAACAATTAAATTTTTTAGACATTGGGTAAGACATTAGAACTTCTAAAATTCTGATAACCCCTTCCCCCCTCCCCGCTCTGCACCTTCCAAACCTGGTGCGAGCTTCAATCCCGAACTGCCAACTGGGCATAAACATTGTCCCACCTGTGGAGGAAAAGTTAGAGCTTGACCATGTGTGGGTGGCAATTGCTGTGTTAGGGATACTAAGAAACTCAAGAGTCCCAAGCCACATGCACATCGTTGCCGAAGACTGTATGCTCCATTTCAGGTGGTGAACCGTGTTGTGTGGGGCGAAAATACGCTGCGTGTCGTTGCGCATTTCAGGACTTGACTCACCACTCCTGGTGAGTACTTTTCAGACATTATCTAGCTCCGTCGGTTGCCTGTGTGGACTCTATCCGGAAAAGTATGAGTAAGTGCCTGAGGCGTGTCTCAGTGGTAAGGGGCTATAAGAAACCAGTTAATTCAATTATATCGGTTGTTGTAGGGTGAAAAGTTCTCACGGTTTGTTGCCAGCCGGGTGCTCCTGAAGAGGTTTGTAGCTGTAGCGTTCGTTGGAGTCCGACCGTGATCAGTTGTGTTTAGGTGTAAGTCCAATCCAAATGGAGTTAATGAGTAGTCATCCATCATCGGGGGATAATAGGAGGGATAGGAAGAAAGCGGGATGACGGACAGTTCATCCTAAGATTTGGTATGGGGTTTCAAATTAGGAGTCGATCCGTGTGTAAAGACAGGGTGCAGTAGGATGAAAGATCTGTAAGGGTCACATATTGACATAGGCGCAGAGATGAGTATGAGAAAAGCTAGGACTTATCCGTGGTTTTCCCTCTGTTCCAGCCAGGCGATGGCAGCTTCTGGATCCTCAAAAAAGTGTGCTCTGTCCTCTCCCTCCACACGGTGGCGGGCCGGGAAGAGCATGGCATACTTGATGTTTTTTATGCGAAGGCGCCTTTTGACCTCCATGAATGTGCGTCTTCTCCGCTGCACCTCTGCGGAGAAATCCGGGTAGATTGCTATCATTTTGTTTCCTAGGGGAATGTTCCCCTTTACTCTGCTGAGGCGAAGTATGGCATCTCTGTCCCTGTAATTCAGGAACTTTGCGATAAACGTGCGCGGGGGGGGCTCCAGGTGGTGGCAGTCTGCCCGACAGGCGGTGTGCGCGCTCTACCACAAATGTTGGGGAAAAAGATTCTCTGCCATATGTATCGCAAAGCAGATTTTCAAGGAACGTGGGGGGGTCTCTCCCCTCAGACCCCTCAGGGAGACCCACAAATCTGAGGTTGCATCGCCTGAGGCGGTTCTCAATGTCATCCTGCTTCTGAATCAGTTGATTCACTTGATGCTGCAGCTCAGATGTTGTATTTTGCAGGGGGGGGAGGGAATCCTCCATATTGCTCAGCCTAGTCTCTGCCTCAGTGACTCTGCCTTTTAATTTTTGAAAGTCCTGCCTTACCAGTGAGATGTCCACTTTGACTTCTTCTATCCGCGCTGTGAGGGATGTCTGGCATGCTGTAACAGCTTCCTGGCATGATGAGATCGCCTCCAGCACCCTCGCTGTGTCTGTCCCAGCAGGAGGTTCTTCTTCCAGCGCGGCGGCGCCATCTTGGCTGGAGGGGTCCGTGCCTTGCCGGCGGTATTGTTCCAGCTTTGCGGCCGCTGTAGATGCCTTTTTTGTGGGCGACATGACCCCTGCAGGTTGCCGGTTCGGTGGTGGTGTGTTGTGGGCTGAGGTAAGCAGTTTAGCGGTCCCAGGATATTATAAAAGGATCAATGGCCGGCGGAGCTCTGTCTAGTTGCGTCCTACTGCATGCCGCTCCAGGCCACGCCCCCTGATGTGTGTTCTTTTAATGTTTTGTATATTACCTTTTTAACTTTATCCAATGACAATTTCAAAACTTTTTATCCTATATGTGTGCCTACAAAGTCCATCTTTGCAATCTCTTAGTTTTTTCCAATATTTGCTGTTCTGTTTATATTGGTCCCCAGCTAAACTAGCTAGAAATTTACTTTTCTCTTAAGACCCTAGTGTGAAGAGTTTCTGTTTAGGTTTATAATCGGTGGTGACTGAAAGTGAATTTCATTGCTAGGTTGAAATTAATAGTAATAACACAGTAGTTTTAGTTCAAAACCCTTTAAAAGCCCTAAAACAACCCTAAAACCCTCCCACACTCCTCAATTTCAGCTTCCCTATATCTCCAATACATTTTCCCAAAACAGAAAAATTCAGCAAAATTTGTGAAAATTTAGCTACAATATCATCAAAATAACACAGTTCTGTTCTATACCTACTGTTGACCACATTTTTTCCTAGCTGGGAACATAATCTATTATCTAATGGTTGGTTGATACCATAGAACAGTGTGTAGGCAGGTGCTGTTTACCCTTCCCTCTGTAGGTGGCGCTATGTTGCTAACGGCTGTACAGAGGGAATGGAGGATGAGAGGAACTTCATTCTTGTGAAGCCTCTGTAGGTGTCACCATGGGAGCAGTGGTACGATTGGAAGCTGCAGCATTGCATGGCCTCTGCCACCAATTTTGGTGAGGGCCGTGCACATAAATAGCACTGTCCCATTGTAGTTGGCAAGCATTTTCAAATTGGATAAGCAGGGGACAGGATCCAGGCAGGCTAGGGACACAGCATCTAGTCCTTGGGAAAGGTTCCTGAGGAGGAGGGACAGAATACGGACACCTTTGCTCTGCTACCTCTGGACTTTAGAGTTTGTGATAAGGATCTACCATTGGTCTTCTCAGGGCCGTTTATACCAAACAGCTACCCCTCTTCAATCAGATGCTGTTCTGGTAATGTAAGCCTCACCAAGGTGACAATAAGTGCTGGGACTATTTTGCTTTGCCAATAACATTGCTGAGCGTTTCTGTATCTGTGACACCTGTGTCAGTGAGGCGCTGTTACCAACGTGCTTAAGACTGTTAAAATACCTTGCCACTGTTCTCCATCTGTTATTTGTAACTTCCATTTAACTGTGCCACTATTCTTGGTCTTTGTGTGTCTATTCTCAACCTTGGGTACCAACCCATCAGCCCCACCCACAACCGCAAAAGATAATGTTTGAAATTAGCAAAATGGGTGGCAACAATTTGGAAAATTCCATATGTCAATTTGACCAAAAACAAATTCACTTCCTCAATTGTCTGTGTCCACAGTTTTCTCTAAAACTATTTTGGTGCAAAGAAAAGCAAACTAAAGCAATCCATTCACATGAGTTAATGGCAACCTATTGTGGCTGTTTAGGTTGGTGCTTAGAGATGTTAGAGGGTGGATATATCAAGTCTCAATGGCTCACCGCTTTCATCTGTTTAGCTTTAGCTTTAATAGGAATGACAATTAAAGCAGAGGTCCGCCCACCGCTGCAAAAATTAAAAGCCAACAGCTACACATACTGCAGCTGCTGACTTTTAATAATAGGACCCTTACCTGTCCTGGAGTCCAGCGATGTCAGCACTGCAGCTGATGTTTCCATGCAACCATTATTGCGGGTAAGGGAACCCGGCAGTGTAGCCCTACGGCTTCATGCCGGGAACCCCACTGCGCATGTGCTAGTCTCCGCTCCTATCTCCTACTTTCCCAGCGACAGGGGGAGGAGGAGGGAGCTGATCTGTGACATCAATAGCAGCGGCTGTGGCTCCTGGAAGTGGGAACAGGATACCTGTCAAAGACATATATCCTGTCCCCCCTCCCCCGAAAGGTGCCAAATGTGGCACCGGGGGGAGGGGAGGAGACAAATGAGTAGAAGTTCCACTTTTGGGTGGAACTTCGCTTTAATGGCGATTTTTAAATTTGTCTTTTAAAGAGCTAAACAGAGACATCCTTATTTCTGACTAGTGGCTCAAATCTCTCCTTTCTGTTGTTGTTAGCCTCACTTGCAACTGTCTTTCCATTTGGAACAATCCTTCCTACTTTCAAGTAGCTCTTTTAAAGTATCCTAAATAATTCAACAATAAAAAAAAAACAGCAAAATTACATGTGTAAATTCAGTGGAGAATTTGGCTATATACTTTTGTTATCTGGGTGCATGTATAGGCTAGAATCTCACCTAACATTCTTTCTCTTCGAGCATGGATATGCCACAACTTCTGTCTGACTGCAGTTTTATCACCCCCTTATCCATCACTTCTTACCCTGCTCTTTTCACTGTAACTGAACACAAGCTGTGTACTCTGTTCCTCCTTTTGCTGTTTCTTTATCTCAGTAGTCTTCCCACTTTGATCAGGAATGCCTTGCGCTCCAAACTTGGCAACAACCTACTCCACAGAAGGATATAAGGTACAATGCCAGTCCCTCTATAAACTACTGGAGCAGCCAAGTGGGTTGATTGGCTAGGCACCAAAATGTAAATGGTTTTCAGAGATGGTGATAGTATACAAATGCATAGCCTCAGAGTTCTTTAGATCTTGGGTTTCTACTATCATCTGTGAAGCAGCTGGAGTACAAAGCTACGCTGTGATTCTGCAGTGTCCCTGGAAGGGGATTGGACAACTACCACTAACCAGCCTAAAGGCATTTTTAAAATTGAACTTAAAAATGCATAACTATAAAAGTAAAACTGGGCTGTTATCGTATCTTAACATAATGTCTTTTATATCTTTCATCAACATTAGAATTTATTAAAATAACCAAAAGACTGTTTTTGTCTTGTGTTCCAAGCTAAAATGTCTGGGAAAGAGAACAACAATGTTTATGCCTGAGAGCTCAATGGATTGAAATGTTGATCGAGTTTCTTGAATTGGCAGCAGAGATTAGTGAGCAAATTAGTGAAGAAATGAGTCGTTAACCCAGCTAGGAATTGAGAACACTGGTGTTTCATGAGAAACCTCATGGTACTTAGCAAAATTAATATAAAATTTCATGTAATGTTGCATACATGATTATATTGTATACTGTATATATTTGAGAACAACCATTGATCTTAGTAAACTTTATTACATTGCTGTGACAATGCCTATGGTTGTGTAAAAGAACCTATAATTGCTGTATGGTCATCAGAACTTTTTTGGATCTGGCCATGGGCAAAAGAAAAACATACAGAAGTTATCCATTTTGCCTTTAATACATAGGCATAATCAATAAAACAGTAAATCTAGCAGATATCCAAAACTGTCATGAATGCAGCTGGTCTCAAGTAATGGTTAGCCAAATATGCCTAGGTTCGGTTCGAAGAACGTTCCGTGAGCTGTTAAAATTTTTTAAACCACAAGTCTACAAGAGATGAGTACAGAAAATAAATATTTGCCCATTTTAAAGTGGTTATAAAGGCTATTTTTTTCCTAAAATAATAAACATGTTACACAGTGCTTACCTGCTCTGTGAAATAGTATTGCATAGAGGGGTCCCTTACCTCCTCTTCTGGATTCCCCATCAGCGCTCTCTGCTCTTCCTCTTCTGTGAGTGCCCCCATAGCAAGTGGGCACTCTCCTGAGCCAGCTTGTGTACTCCCATAGACACACACAGTGCGGCTTTGCCATGCCCTCTGCTCCCTCCTCACAGGATTTGATTGACAGCAGCAGGAGCCAGTGAAACTACCCTACCACTTGTAAACAAAACCACTGCCGCACTCACCAGACCCAATGCTACCAAACACAAGCAGAAAACAGCACATAAATAACCAGAGGTATCTGGCCTCTCGCACATGGTCATACAGCTGCATCTGTACACTGGGTTGCCTGGTAATACCGGTTTCCACCATTGGAGGGTATCACGCTGGGCCTCAGATGCTGTATGATGTTAAAATGCTCACTACATGGAGCCACCCCGGAGGATCATATATAGTGTACTTTTATTAAGACTTGCAAAAAGAAATGCATCCAGATGCAAAAAGGACAAGCCGTTAAAAACAATCTTGAAGTGCACTTACTAAAATGGCCGCCAGTTCCGAATGTGATGTTTAAAAATGAAAGGTGGGTGGAGCTACATGCTGACGTCATGCTGCCACGTACTGTCTCCAAAATGGTGGCCATCTCAGCAAGTGCACTTCAAGTATTTTTAACTGCTTGTCCTTTTGCATCTGTACAAAAAAGTGACAACCTCCCCAACCTATAACTGGCCTGTGCAGCAAAGGGCATATAAAAAGGCAATGCACATCACAAACAACCAAAAGATTTACCAGCACACTTGCCAGCCAGCCTGCAAAACAACCAAATTGGCCCTACCTAACAGTTAATGTTGAAAACAGAGGGTTTTGTTTGCACATATTTGAAAATATGCAGTATGTGTAAGCGTGCCCCTTTCCTGAATCATCCCAGACCAGGTGCCTCCATCATGGCAAGGATGCCCACGCCAAGGGACCTCTGTATATGATGCTGTAATATCCAATAGTAGGAGGCCGCTGAATATTTATTAACTGATTTAATGAGCCATTCGCAGTTTCACTGTACCAGCCATGTGTACTTTCATGTGCATGACTTAATCAAGCATTTGCTACTGGCAGGATCAACCAGGTAAATGCAGATTCCAGGATATAGGGCCAACACACACAACACATAGGATATAGGATATTCCAGGATATAGGGCCAAGACACCACAATTGTATTCCATATAGTATGACATAACCTGGGTAATATTACCCAGGTTATGTCATACTAAAAAGAAAAACAAACAGAGGGCGCACCAGCCTTGTGCATTACCTTTGCAACACTTTAATGTATAAAGGATAAAAATTCATACTCACAAATGAGTATTGAGTCAAGCATATAATGTACAGTCCATCAATTGCATCATCTAGCAAGATCAGCTGGCCAGTTACAATGGTGGGATGTGTGCGCCCTCTGGTGCGCCCTCTGTTTTTCTTTTTAGAGTTTCCCCTGGGTTTCCCCTGACGTGTTATGAGTGGCAGCACACCGTGGTGGTTTGATTAGTGAAGATTGCTATATACCAGTCTTTCTGATCTACCACATCTTTCAAGCGCAGGAGTTCTTGGCTTTTTTATGTCATACTATATGGAATAAAATTGTGGTGAGACCTGAAGCCAATGTCTGTTTGAGTGTGTTGGCCCTATATCCTGGAATCTGCATATCCAGAATATTCAGCTGCCTCCTACTATTTGATATCACAGCATCATATACCAGGCTGCTCTCTGATGACACATGGCACACTACTCTCTATTTTAACCACTTCCCGCCTGGCCTATAACAGAATGACGGCTGGAAAGTGGTTCTGTTATCCTGACTGGGCATCATATGATGTCCAGCAGGATAACAGGTGATCATCGCGAGAACCAATCACAGCTGATCATCGTAAGAACCAGGAAGTGCTGGTAAACAGCATTCCTTGGTTCGTGCTGACAGGGAGAGCCGATCGGCGGCTCTCCCTGTCAGAGGGGGGGGTCTGTGCTGATAATCAGCACTTTGATTATCAGCACAGCCCCATCAGATGTGCCAATCAGCTGCCAATCAGTGCCCAGCAGTGCCCCAATAATAAAGTCTGCCAGTGCCCACCACAGTGCCAATCACTGCCCATCACAGTGCCAATCAGAGCCCACCACAGTGCCAATCAGTGACCATCACAGTGCCAATCAGTTCCCAGCATTAATACCTGTCAGTACCTGCCCAATCAGTGCTGCCCATCAGTGCCATCTATTGGTGTCCATCAATGCCACCTGTCAGTGCCAATCAGTGCCGCCTATCAGTGCCAATCAGTGCCGCCGGTCAGTGCCCATCAATGCTGCCTGTCAGTGCCCATCGGTGCCACCTGTCAGTGCCCATCAGTGCCGCCTGTCAGTACCCATCAGTGCCGCTTGTCAGGGCACATCAGTGCTGCATATCAGTGCCACCTATCGGTGCCCATCAGTGCTGCATATCGGAGCCGCCTATCAGTGTCCATCAATTCTACATATCAGTGCCTCCTCATCAGTGCTCATCAGTGCCGACTCATTAGTGCCCGTCAGTGAAGGAGAAAACAAAATTTTATAACAGAAATTAAGAAAATCCTTTTTTTTCAAAAATGACGGTCTTTTTTCGTTTGTTTAGCAAAAAATAAAAACCGCAGAGGTGATCAAATACCACCAAAAGAAATCTCTATTTGTGGGAATAAAATGATAAAAATTTAGTTTGGGTACAGTGTTGTATGACCGCGCAATTGTCATTCAAAGTGAGACAGCACTGAAAGCTCAAAATTGTCCTGGGCAGGAAGGGGTGAAAGTGCCTTATATTGAAGTGGTTAGTGATCCCTATTGGCTCATACTAGGGCACATACCATCTCTATCTGTGGTCAAGATATAGAGCTCCTGAGGAGGTTATAATTGTGAAACGCTTCAACCTCTTGACATAGCAGTAATAGAGTCACTTAAGAGTAATGTTATATATACATTGAGCTAATGGTTTCCTTTTAGAAAAAGTATGTTAAACAATTTTAACTTTTGTAATAAAGACAATATTTTATTTATTGGATTTTCATTGTCCTCTTCTGGTACTGCTAAAGTCTGTCAGTTCTTTTCCAAATTATGAATAATCTAATGTACATAACCACTGTGTTGCAAGACTGATGTACAATATCGCAGTACTGCCCTTCATTTCCTTATTATATTTCACTATCAATAAGTGCCACAGTTACTCTTGCCAGTGATAAATTTAATGTCTCCAATGTGACAGGTATTAGAAAATAAAATGTTATATCATCAGAATGTTCCAACAGCCAGAATAAATGTCAGCAGTGTAGGTTGAAGGCAAGCATGTGTCAGAAACCATGAATCCGACTAAGGCCCCTTTCACACTTATACGACTTGTCCCACGATTTTGTACTGCAAAATCGTATGACAAGTCATTCTCCATGATTTTCAATGACTATCATTCATATTGGCACGACTTTAAGTCGTGCCGACTTGAAAGTAGTCCCTGCACTACTTTGGTCCAACTTCTATGCGAGTTGTACTCCATAGACCTCAATGTTAAACCCTGAAGTAGCATGCAAGTCGTGCCTGAATATTATATAGACACGACTTCAGCACGACTTTGTAAGCACAAGCCTGGCCTCGCTATTCGGGAAAGGAAAACTTTTCTTTCCTTTCCCGATGAGCGACAGGCAGTGCTGACAGCTCTCTGGTATGAATCCAGAGGGGGAACGCTGCGCCAAGTTTTAAATGAAAAAACCGGCGTGGGTTCCCCCCCAGGGGCATACCAGGCCCTTAGGTCTGGTATGGATCTAAGGGGAACCCCCTACGCCGAAAAATCGGCGTGGGGTCCCCCCCAAAATCCATACCAGACCCTCATCCGAGCACGCAGCCCGGCCGGTCAGGAATGGGGGTGGGGACGATCTAGCGGCCCCCCCCTCCTGGACCGTACCAGGCCGCATGCCCTCAACATGGGGGGTGGGTGCTTTAGGGCATGAGGGGCACCCTGCGGGCCCCCCCACCCCAAAGCACCTTGTCCCCATGTTGATGAGGACAAGGGCCTCTTCCCGACAACCCTGGCCGTTGGTTGTCGGGGTCTGCGGAAAGTTTGGTCGGCGGACTTTGAATGAGGCCAATTACTATATAAAGTAAACATGTGGAATATAAAACAGTGTTGCTTATTGGGTTCCAACAGAAAGGGGGGAGTTTTTTGGAAACTTTGAATGAGAGATGTATACCAAAGAGCAGTCTTGGCAAAGAACAATTTATTATACCTTGTAAAATCATGTACAGCATACTGAATGACACAAAAAAACCCATACACAGAATCGCATACACGCAAGGCATGCTAAAAATTGCATATAAATATTGATGCCATGGTACTTGGCATATCATAAGGTAAAAACAAGTCCTGCACAACATGGGCCACTGGAAGGGCTGAATAGTGTAGGAAAACCTATACCCCAACGAAACGTGTTGGACTTACATAGATGCATGATGTCCATACAGATGATTTTATGTTTCTTATATTGTTTTACTCATATTTTCCAACACCATTCAGTCCTTCCAGTGGCCCATGTTGTGCAGGATGTTTTGATAAACAAGTAGCCTCACATCACAACTGATTATAAAAGAGAAGAGAGGCTCCTCCAAGTGTAGCAATATGGTTACATTTAATGAAGGTACAACATTTAGCAACTCACATGGTTGATGATTAAAACAGGCTCATCTAAATATGCAGGCATTTGGGGTAAAGCTGTCCACATAGACTGTCCTCTGCACCGCCATTAACGTTATCCCTTCCACGCTACGCTCCACATGCGCTTTAAGCCTCGCTTTCAGACACTGCAGGGTAGTCTTCCTGGACATGATTGCAGACTGACAGCGGTGAGAGGAAGACAGTCTATTTGGACAGCTTTACCCCGGATGCCTACTTAGATGTGCCTCTTTTAATCATCAACCATGTGAGTTGCTAAATGTTGCTATATTGCTAAAATCTTTTTATATGGACTCTAAACTGAAGGACTTATGAATAAATGGCTGTGGAAGGAATCATCTGAGCTTCCATTATTTCTTATGAGGAAATTCGCTTTGATATACAATTACTTTGATTTACAAGCATGTTTCCGGAACGAATAATGCTCGCAATCCAAGGTTTTACTGTATAATTAATTGAATAAAATTCATATTTAATAGCCATTTAAAGTCTCAAATTACAATTCCTCTTCCTTCTTAAAATATTCAGTATAGGAATGGAAACATGTGGTTGTACACCTTTTATTATTTGAGAGGTAGTCTTTAGTCCATTGTATAAACTCTCTCATGATGCCCGATTAGCCCTAGTTGTCCCCTTCATTTGTTTTAACTACTTAACATGTCCCCTCAGGCTGCTGTGCATGGTGGGTGTGGCTTGAGTGGATGTGGCCATCCAAGCTGTCATTTAATCCGGGAGCTGCAATGCGCACTACAGGCTCCCCCTGCCGCTCTGAAGTGGGATGGGCGGGTGCACTGACACGGCGCGTCGACATCATGTATTGCGCACTGGACGTGCGGCGCCCACGTGGTGCTGCCCAGCCGGCGACGTTGTTATACCTGTGAGCACTGTGAGAGCTGATTGGCACCAATTGCATGATTATCTAATCGGCGCACCACGGCACCTCTCCTCTCGCTCTGCATGGTTGCATGAAGTTAGTGGTGTGCTGCAGTGTCAGCCATGCGGGATCAGTCCAGGGTAGTTTTTGCATTCATGTCATTTTTTCACATTGGATATTGGTATCATGTGGGACCTCAATCTATATCCAAGAATGAGGCAATCTCGGCCTTCAACAGTCACCACACAGGTTTGTTTTGATTTCACTTAATTTTTATTCTGCAATTGGGTGAATTACCTGTTCACCTTGCCCACTTCTTATTTTTAACCTTGTAGTTGGGCTCTTAATAAGTCACTGTTGAATAATTATTACTGGCCAACCATATATTTGGGCCAGTTTGCACAATTTCATCTATTATGTTATTTTTCACAGAGGCCCTTATTGATTAATCCCACTCATCTACCCAACCACTATCATTGATCTATACCCCTAACACGCCCTAGGGGGATTTTTCATATCCACCCGATTGTTGCCATTTATCAATATTACTCTAAAAACTTTTTTAGGAACCAATATAACTATAGTTTTTTTTACCATAGATCCAGTTCACGCGCTTTGCTCCTGAAGATTGGCTACAGCCATAAAACTCGTCGAGCTATAGATGCTGTGTACTTCGTCATACCCATTCCAACTACTTTATGTTTATTAACTCAAATACTAGGTTCCATGGGTGTCTGTGTCAATCCCTTTTGGTATGTTTTAACTATTATCTATGATAGGGATCTATGAGGCCCCACAATAGGACATTATTGTGTGTGTATATTTATGTGATCCATTGGACCCTGTATTGCCTTATTGTATAATCTTGTGTATCATCAATGTTGGGGATTAAGAGAGGCCCCAGATTATATTGTCTATATTGTATTTTTATATGTGCGATCATGCATATTGTTTGATTTTGTATCGTTACCATGTATGAATCGAATTGGGTTTTTGTATTATCAACAAAATATACCCTGGCTATGAACTATTAAATATGAATTTTACTCAATTAATTATAATTATTTACCTTGTACCCACAAGTTTCAATTAAAGTCCCAATTTCCCCCTCATCTTACCTCCCCCCACCCTCCCTTTTCCCCTCCCTTATTTCCCCATTTTCTGCATATGCACTTAGGTCTACTTGAAACACTGCAGTAAAAATACTAATAAGTATTTTTCTTGTCAAAAAAAAAATAAGCCTGTTTGTGAAACTACATGCTGTGCGTGATGCACTTTTTGAATGGAAACCCTGATTAAAGCAATAATTATACTGCTCCTGGGATTTGTTTTCTTTGTGTAAATGTACCCTTTGTTCTATGAAATAAAATGGTGCTTGTAGTTATAATGAAATAGTACAAAAACGTTCCAGAAAAACAATGTTAAAATGAAATGGTGCTGAATCTTATATTGAAGGCAGCACGCACTCGTGGAAATTGACCGAGTAAGTGAAACCCAAGTTCAGCCATGTCGGAAAAAAGCTTTCTTATTGATTGCTAACATCAAACAAATTTCTACTACTTTTTTTTTTTTTTTGGTCAGGCCTGTAGCTGGAAGTTGGCTGCTGAATCCTCCCTCACACTAAGGGTGATTTTGAGTGCTTTTAATGTTACCTATTTTCCCATTAGAAAAGTGCCAGCATGAAAAGGTTCAGATGATCCTACCCTGACAGCAGCAACAGGGTTATTCCTTTTCTTGTACTTAATGGCTCTGCAACTGGTATGGATTCACATAAAGAATCCTTGCTACTCACTAAAATATATACTATACTATATAACTATGCAGTGTACATAAACATCTTAAAGTGCAACTAAACTCTCTTAAGCAACATTAACTATTTTTAATCCTTATGCTGCTAGTATTAGTATATACTGTAGATAGGAAGGTATATCATATTTACTTGTTTTAAACCCTTTTCTTTTTTTTTTTTACATTTCTTTAGTTGCTTCCTGGTTTTTGGTCTAGGCCGAAACAATGTCATACATCCAGGAGACTTTTTTTTTTAAATGGAGGAGGGAAGGAGGTGCTTTCTCAGCTAAGCACACTTTCCCACCTGCATGCATAAGCCATAGGTGTGCGCAGCCTATTGCATTAGCCACTTACAGACCGGAAGATTTTCCTGCTTAATGACCAGCCCATTTTTTGCGATACGACACTGCGTCGTTTAACTGACAATTGCGCAGTCATGTGACATTGTACCCAAACAAAATCGACGTCCTTTTTTCCCCACAAATAGAGCTTTCTTTTGGTGGTATTTGATCACCTCTGCGGTTTTTATTTTTTGCGCTATAAACAAAAAAATAGCGACAGTTTTGAAAAAAAAATGTTTTTTTCCTTTTTTTATAATAAATATCCCAAAAATGTTTTTAAAAAACTAATTTCTTCATCAGTTTAGGTCAATATATATTCTTCTACATATTTTTGGTAAAAATTATAGCATCTACAAACTATGGGAAAGATTTATGGCATTTTTATTACTTTTTTTTTTTTTTTTACTAGCAGTGATCTGCGATTTTAATTAAAGAAAAGATACTCATATGAGGAAAGACAAAAATAGCTGCACAACCCAAATAAAATTGTTAACAAAGAGGATTGTCCCCCATGAGGGGTCTTTTAGCAGCCAACAATAATTGAAAAGTGTACTAGAAGATAACGTAATAAATATTTTTTATTTTCACAAAGTATCAAAAAATGTTGATCTAGACATGAATACTCAAAACATAAGATGTGGTACACAAATAATGAATAGTGATACACCATAAAAACAGTAGTACATGAGTCTTGTATATGAGCATCTGACGCGTTTCGACCCCAGGGGGTCTTCTTCAGAGGATATATGTAAACTGTAAAGGTGTTGACATATGTTAAGATTCTTAATTAGGAGATGGAAATAAAGAACATTAAACAAGTATACTACTGTTTTTATGGTGTATGATCACTGTGTATTATCATTGTATACTGTTATGCCATTGGCGTTGTTTTTACTATTTATTATTTGTGTTCCACAGCTCATGTTTTGACTATTCATGTCTAGAGCAACATTTTTTGATACTTTGTGAAAATAAAAAATATTTATTACGTTATCTTCTAGTACACTTTTCAATTATTGGCTGCTAAAAAACCCCTTATAGGGGACAATCCTCTTTTGTGATCTGCGACCATTGACAGAGAACTCACACAGCAAGCACCCGTCTCCATGCAGCAGCTGCCAATCCTCGTTCTGCTAATGCCAAGGTGCATGCACGGAACCATAGCCAGAGACAAATGAGATCCAGGGTGGGCATGCACAATGGCACCTCTATGCGAATGCGCACGCGCGTCCGCGAGTGCCAAAGCGCTAATATGCTAATGCGCATGCGCCAATGTGCTAAGTTGCTAATGCGCATACGCATACGCACGTACGCTGGCACGAATCCTGGCACACAGCACCCTATATAAACAGAGAGTCTGCCTAGCATCAGTGCTGGATTGTCTTCAGCTTGTTCCTGTGTTCCTGTTGTTACTCTGCCTGATTGACCTTGTTCCTGAAAACCCGGCTATCGTCTGACCATTCTCTTGGATCTCCCCTGCCTGTTCAACCTGCCTCTACTTGCAATACTGACCTTGGCTTGAACTTATGATTACGGCTCTGCCTCCTGATTCTGTACCCTGCTGCCTGTCTGTTGCCAACCCCTGCCTGTTCCTGACTACGGTTTTGCCTTCTGACTTGGTACCCCGCTGCCAGCCTGTTGCCTGTTCCTGATTCTGCAGTTGATCCTGATCTGGCTCCCACTGAACAAGTTTGGTGATCAGTTTCCACATCTCCTCAGCAGAGCTTCCTATATCTCCAAGTTCCAGCCTCCTGCCTGCAGGCACCTGCACCCTTTCATTGCCCTCGCACTCCCTGTACCCACCACCAGGGGTGCTTGGACCGGAACCGTGCAAGAGGCCACCCTCATCATTTCGGGCTCCGCTGTAAGGTACGTGACATTGACATTTACAGTATACAGCTATAAAAATGCACTGATTACTGTGTAAATGTCACTGGTAGGAAAGGGGTTAACACTAGGGGGCAATCAAGCAATAAAATGTGTTCCCTATTTAGTGTTTCTTACTGTGGGGGGATGGGACTGACTTGGGGAGGAGACATATCGCTGTTCATACTTACTAGGAACAAACGATCTGTCTCCTCTCCCCTGACAGGACAGATTTGTGTGTTTACACACACAAATCCCTGTTCTGGCTTGTTCCTGCCCGCCGGCCATGCGCATCGGGTCCCCCACCATGCAGTGGGCATGCGTGCCTCCGGCGGCTCTTAAAGGGGACGACGTACCCATATGTCGTTTTCACGGGAACGTGCCACTTTGCCGACGTATATCGGCGTGAGCTGGTCGGCAAGTGGTTAAGGTGTGCACCCAAAAGCTCAAACACACATGCGTGCGTGTGTGCACCTGCATGTGTATGCATACTCATACATACACAAACAGACACTCTTATAAATAAATGTACACAAAAATGTAATAATTTATAGAGCATTCTGAGGGAGCGAATCCCACAGAATTTGTGGAAACTTGGCTATGGGAGACCAATATTTTGTTCTTGTGGGAAACGTTTGGTTTTTCTTTTTTCTTTTTGTGTTTTTTTCTTTTTTTTGGTGATACACATAGGCAAATGTAAATTTTTTGGAGAATTTTTTATATTATTCTCAATATTTGTTTCTAAATACTAAAAATAATTCACTATGTGTATTTTGTGATGCTCTCATATATAGGACCCTTTGGGGGTTGGTCATTGAGGGGAACGGCAATCCCTTGGGGGTCTATGTGAGATTTGAAGGAATTTGCGGTTTTTGTGTGTTTTTTTTTTTTGTGTGTGTTATTATATGGATTTATTAAATGCACACACCAGAAAAATAGGAATGAAAATAGAAATTTTCCTTTTACAGAGAACCTTAAAAAATATATAATAGACGCAATGCTATTATTGAAATGGATAATAGATGGGATCTTTCTCCATCTTATATTCTTTACATAGCGATATGTCAAATTTAATGCAGGTTCTTGTATCTTGGAATATTAGGGGGCTTAGCGACCCAGTAAAAAGACAAGCAATGTTCACTACATTGAAACAGTTTTCTCTGTCTATTATCTGCCTGCAGGAGACTCACTTAAATAGATATAAATTACACTATTTGAAACCTTCACAATATAGTAGACAATATCATTCTGTTTATACTACATATTCTGGAGGTGTATCTATATTGATATCAAATGATGTAGATTTCCTCTGCAGGCAGGTACAAACGGATATTAAAGGTCACTATATATTTTTGTATTGTACATTGTTTAGAAGATCATACGTGTTAGCTAATATATATATACCACCCCCATATTCAGAGGTACTTAAAGAACTACTGAAGTTCGCTTCTGATAAAATGGATGTTCCTTGTTTAATAGTAGGAGATTTTAATAATTAACTAGATCCCTCTTTAGATAAATTTAGTTTGAATGCAGTCTTGATGACTACAATATCTACCTCCTTTGCTGGCTTTATTGGGGAGATTGATCTTATGGACATCTGGAGAATATTACACCCTAATGATAAAGCGTTTTCTTGCTTTTCTAGCATCCATGGGACCTTGTCAAGAATAGACTTAGCACTAATTACCCCTACAACGCTACCAGTGATATATGTAACAACTTATGCTGCTAGAGGATTATCTGATCATTCCCCATTGCTACTTAAGTTGGCTTTAAATTTAACACAGAATTATACTTTTTGAAAAATCAACCCTTATTGGTTTGATCTTTTTCCTTCAAAACAGAAAGTAATGCTTGATATCTTGGCCTATAAAGATATAAACAAACCCTCCGTATCTTATTAGATATATTGGGACTCTCAAATTCTAATGCCCCATACACACAACCTGACATTCCAAGAACAAAATCCATGGATTTTTTCCGACAGATGTTGGCTCAAACTTGTCTTGCATACACACGGTTACACAAATCTTGTTGTAAATTCTGTACGTCAAGAACGCGGTGACATACAACACGTTCGACGAGCCGAAAAAAATGAAGTTCAATAGCCAGTGTGGCTCTTCTGCTTGATTCCCAGCATGCATGGAACTTTGTGTACAGGCGATCGGAATTTACGTCAACGGATTTTGTTGTCTGGAAATTTGAGATCCAGATCTCAAATTTTATGTGATGGAAACCACTGGTTCTGGTAAGAGTACCATATCTATTTTCATTTACTTGTCATGGTTATAAATAGATCTACTGCAGTGAATATAAGACGCTTATTTCTTAATATGCAGGTCCCCTCTGAAAATCTGGGTAATAGAGCTATATTGTTGCTAGACGAGGCAAAAGATTTTGACAGTATAGAATGGAATTTTTTATGGCATTGCTTAGAAAAATTTGGTTTCGGTCCATATTTTATAAGTTGGATACAACTCCTTTATGCTGCCCCAGTGGCACGGGTACAGGTAAATGGACATGTATCAGAGCCTTTTTCTCTGCAACGTGGAACAAGACAGGGATATCCACTATCACCGTTACTTTTTGTTTTAGCCCTTGAACCTTTGGCTGCTTCTGTCCGTCAATCATCAAATATTTTTGGATTTCACAGATCATTGGGAGGACAAGATTGCTTTATATGCTGATGATACACTTTTATTTTTGGGAGACACTTCATCATCTTTAAAAGCAGTAATGTCTTTAATACACATGGTTCTTTCTCAGGTTTTACAAAAAACTGGAATAAATCAATTATTTTACCAGTGGACCCCCTGATGACCAACCTGCCAATTTCTGCCTCTCAAATAGCAGTAGTTTCTACATTTAAATATTTGGGTGTACAATTTATATCATAAGTCAGTGCATATGTGGAGAGAAATTTGAACCCATTGCTTAAGCGGTTTAAACAAAAGGGGGAATTTTGGAGTATGTCGCTTTTAACGATAATAGGTAGAGCTAATTTGATAAAGATGATATGGATGCCACGATTGTTATAATTGTTACATAATTGTCCTGTGTGGCTTCCTCAGAAATTCTTTAGACAAATAGATACCTTGTTTAGAGAACTTATTTGGAAGAATAAACATCCTCGGATTAGATTGGAAATTCTGCAGTTGTCTAAGGATGAGGAAGGTCTGGCTGTTCCTAATGCCAGATTGTATTGTATTGTATCATCTCAACTTCCGCAATTGTATGGTTGGAATATTATAGACTATGAGGGCCCCATATAACAAATTATATTTTCTCAATTACCGATAAATCCACCAGTACAGTTAATAGTAGCCCACCACTATTCACAGGATACTCATTATGAGGGATATACTCAATATATGCTTATATGGAATAATCCGTGACTGTCTGAGGTAGCAAAACTTGAAAATTTTGATTTATGGAAAAGAATTGGTATTCTGCTTCTTTGTCAACTTTATGATAATGAGGCTTGCAACCATTTGACAAACTTGCAGAGAGATATAATTTGCCTAATAAGACATGTTTTCAATATTTACAGCTGCGACATGTTCTGCAGAGTCAAGCAAAGAGTTTTTTTTATTAAAATATTACTCTTCATCAATTTTAGCTATGGCAGTAACTGTAAGACGATCTAAACATCGGGGACTCATCGGGAACATATATTCTTTTCTACAAGAGAAAACTAGAAAAAATTTACTAGAGGTTAGTTCTAAGCGGTGGCGAAGAGATCTGGAGACACTCCGTGATGAGGAGTGGGAGCAAGCTTCGAAGAACTTATTTGGGGTATCCCTATCCTCCTTACAGTGTTTGACACAGCTGTTTATTATTCATAGAGCTCATTATACTCCTTTGAAGTTGCACTCTTGGGGCAAGGCAGCTACATTAAATTGTCCAAGATGTACTACTGATGTAGGTGCACTCATACATATGCTGTGGCGTTTTCCCAAATTGCATCATTACTGGGAAGCTGTATTTGACACTTTGAATTCCTTGTGCTTCACAGAGGTTCATTTTGATCCAAAGATAGCATTGTTATGGATTGTACCTGAGGATACTCTCCCAGCTGAAATGCATGTGAGAATATCTGTGGAGGATAACTGCAAATGTAAATAAATAAGGTATAGGAAAGTGTAGTGCTAAATATACCAAAAAATGGAACACCAAAGTATGATGAACCAAGGTGAAAAGTTAGTGAATATACTTTAACACAAGGTGATAGTGTTCAAACCCTCTTAGGGGTAAGAAACACAATACAAAAGTAGTGCATGATACCTAAAACATAATAAAGTCCACTAAATAAAAATAAATGCAAATATATAAAAACAAAAAAAAAAGATGGATGCAGGACTTTAAGTGAGGTGTGTCTCTGTGGGTAGAGGATATTGTAACTTTGATATATTAATAAAGACTATATAATGAAGCCAGTCCCCAATGGGTAGTCCCTATAATGAATAAACTAAATAAATATTTCTTGTGTACAATATAGGCACAATATAAGTATACCTTATATATAAGGTAGCTTGTATCATTATGAATTCATTTTATTATATTCTGTGCTTTTCATGTTTTTTATCATGTACTGCTTATTATTACAATTATGTATAATACTTTTTTCTATTATTGTCCTTTGTACCAATCATGTCCTTTTATATATAAATATTAAACATGTGAGTATTGTCCATTGAATGTTTATATCGTGCCTATATTGTACACAAGAAATATTTATTTAGTTTATTCATTATAGGGACTACCCATTGGGGACTGGCTACAATTTATAGTCTTTATTAATATATCAAAGTTACAATATCCTCTACCCACAGAGACACACCTCACTTAAAGTCCCGCATCCACCTTTTTAATTTTGTTTTTATATATCTTATAGGGATGGAGCCATGTCTCTGCTATGGTTGGGCTGACTTGGGTCACTTTGTGTTTTTTATCTTAAAGAAATGCAAATAAACTTCCTAAAAAGTGTCCAATCAAATGGCTGTGATACAATCCTCTGTGCTAAATGGCAGAACGATGTATGCAAAAAAATGACTGCGTGGCATAAACAAAGCAGGATTGACATTCATCTGATGGAAAGTTGTAGATAAATACTTCTTACCGGACAAGGTGGACCCACCTCTCGTACGACAGTGGGTCAATCGGGCTTGGGTTGGCCAAAAGCCAAATGCTCATCGGTAATACCAACTCGGAGGTAATACCAACTGTAGATGGATCACTCCAGGAGCAGATGTTGGATCATTTCGTAAGTATGGATCCAGGTATGGCAACCAAATCTCCAGGGCTCGGTTAAGTCTTCTAAGCAGGTAAAGATTGAACCTCAATTGAGGGTCAAAATGGGGCACCAGTGACAAAAATGTAACGTTGTCACATTAAACCATGTGGCCAAAAAGAAAAAAGGCTCCATATGGTACAGGTCATAAAAATTAAAAGATGTTTAATCTTATAAAATACAGCACATTAAATGACAGATGATTGCATAAAAAGTGATCACAAAAATAGTATTAAAAGCAATGTGGGAAGCATGTATAGCAAGCCCTACGTGTTTTGACCTAGAACCTTCAACTGGGGCATAACATTGCTCCCCCACATTATATATAGCTTACCTTATTAGCCATAAAGGGGGAAAAAACTCCGCCTTCAGATTATAGACCAAAAAACGAGGCTATGGCGTGAGTTCCACGCCTCATTGTGGAAATTCATGTGGGGTATCTGTCCAATGAGGGGGGCTAGATGCTTTTCCTGCCAAATGGGTTCCCGACCACAAGGGTATCAAGATGAGTTCCTCGCCTTGTTGCTTGTTGAGTTATGAAGAAAACAACCTCTACTGTGATGTGTCACATAATTGGCTACAGAACCTAGTTACTGAGAGGACTGACCAATGAGGACTAACCATGGACACCACTATTGTTGTTACACAGGTCATATGACCCACATGACTTGCCGCTGATCACAAGGGCTGCGTACTGGTCATGGCGTGATGACATCACGCAATGTCAGATGCTCAAGGTGGACGGCTCGGTCTGCTCAGCCCTATCCCAGCACCACAATGCCACGCAGCATCAGATGCTCAGAATGGGCGGCACGGCACACACAACCCTGCTCCATGTCCCGGACCAGCACAACACACACAGCGCCAGCGCGTGACCACTACCTGACCTAGAACCAGGTCACGCTGGTGCCATCGTCGTCATGGCTTCATGACATGCTGAAGTCAGCTGGTACGCTCACGTACTCCACATAGAGGCAACTCAAGCCTCACTGTGGATGATCGGCCAGCGTGACTACGGAAGTAACATTATGAAGGCCACCTGAACCCAAGAACCTCAACCTAACCCACAATATGCATGAAACAAATACAAATAAATGAATACCACCTAACTGACATACATATCAGAGACAATAAAAACATTTGAATCAGACATTAAATGTCAAATCCTAATAAAAAATGAAGCATAGAAAGTCACAATGTACACATGCCGCATTGATAACCAAGTAACAATGCACATGTGTCACAGTGTGAATAAAAAACAGGCAGAATGTAAGAAACAGTCAAACTCAATTGATGAAACAATTAATGTCCCAGTCGACGTTCATGCCGAACAGCGAGTAGGACCTAAGTTCATGTATCCAGTATGTTTCTAATCTGGATACCCCTCATAGACAAGAATCACCCCTCCAATGCGTAACAAATTTATCAATAATTTGAAACGGGTACCAATAGGGTTTTTGTCACGGTGTTGTAAATAATGGCGAGGCACACTGTGATTGGTGCGGCCATTTTTAATACTGGCTAAATGTTCGTTGACCCTCACAGAGAAGGGCCTAATGGTGCACCCCACATATTGTTTGCCACAAGGGCAGGTGATAAGATAAACTATGGTATCTTGTAGCACAAGTGGTACAGTGTTTCATTTTATAACTACGAGAGATGGCTGTAGACTCAAAAGTGTCAGTTTTGTATCTGCCACATGAGTTATGAAGGCATACATTGCACCTGCAGCAGGGGCAATAACCCTTGCATTGTTGGAAAAAGACAGCCCTCTTGAGTGGATCGATTATATTGGGGGCAACGTCACCTTGTAATGACCTGGCCCCTCTGAATATAACCCCTGCTCGCTCTGGGAGAACTGGTCCCAAAAACCTATCGTTCAGTAAAACCCCCCAATGTTTATTAATGATCCTCTTTATTTACTTTTGCTGCATCGAGAAAGCAGTAAAGAAGGACCACCTGAACTTGTTGTCTTGAATGGATTTAGGATTATCAATCAGCAATGGGCTCCTATCCATTTGTGTAGCTCTAACAATGTCTCTGTCTAAATCCCCGGGTCTGAAGCCTTTTTCGACAAATTTTGTTTTTAAAGTATCAGCTTAGTGTAAAAAGTCAACTGAATTGGTACAATTTCTTTTCAAACTGAGGAATTGGCCATAAGGGATGGATGAAAGCCATTGACCATGATGACAACTATCGACCGTAATGAAGCCATTCTGGTTGGTAGGCTTGAAAAAGGTTTTCAGCTCTAATCCTCCACTTTGAGCATTGACGGTAATCTCCAAATCTAAAAAAATGGTTGCAAGTCTCACTAGCCTCGTAACTCAAGGAAATACCTCTATTTTTGCCATTCAAAATGGTCATAAAGGCATGCAGGGACTCCGAAAACAAAACCGTGGATTTTTGTTCGAAGGGTGTTGGCTCCAACTTGTCTTGCATACACACGGTCACACAAATGTTGGCCAGCAATTATGAATGTAGTGACGTACAAGACGTACGACAAGCCGACAAAAAGGAAGTTCAATAGCCAGTGCACCACCCTTTGGACTCCTTCTGCTAATCTTGTGTTAGTAGAAGTTTGGTGAGTGACTATTCGCGCTTTTCAGGCTCATGCTTTTCAGTTCGTTTCTGCTTTTCAGGTTGTGCTTGTCGGTTCGTATCTGTTCTTCAGTGCATGCTTGTTAGGTCGTTTCTGTCTTTCAGTGCATTCTATTTATAGTTCGCTTCTGATTTTCAGTGCATGGTTGTCCGGTCGTTTCTGATTTTTAGCTTGTTCTTGTCAAGTCCTTTCTGATTTTCCGTGCATTCTGTCAGTTCGTTCTGAGCAGCCGTTCGTTTATTAGCCATATTGCGTTTGCTTTCTCGTCGTAGAGATTGTGCTGTTGTTGGGCTTGGTGTTGGAGTTATTGCTTTGACACAAGTCCAGTCCATGAACAGGGGGAGGAGACGTTCTTGGACCAAGAATTGGTTGCTTAATCTTGACCAATTCTGTCACATGCCTTTGTTGCAGGAGCTCCAGGAGAATAGTCCTGAGGAATTATCTCCGGATGACGGACCCCATCTTATACTGTCTATTGGCTTTGCTGTCCCCTTATATTATGAAGCAGGACACCTGCATGCGGCAAGCCATCTCTCCCAAGGAAAGTCTCGTCACCACCTTGCGGTACTTGGTGATGAGGAGAAGTCTGCAGGACCTGAAGTTCACGACTGGGATCTCCTCCCAGGCTCTGGGAATCATTATTCCAGAGACCTGTTCTGCCATAATTCAAGTCCTGCAGAAGGATTATATTAGGGTAAGTTTAATCTTTTAACATCACATTCTATGTATTTAATGTTTGCTAATGTATTGCATTCATTTCATCATTCCATAATTATCATGATTGTAATATGCTGTGAATGTCCTCTTTGTCCTCACGCATGCTGTAAGTTTTTAATGCTCCTTTTTTGTCCTTCATGCATATTTGCCTTTACTAACCTCCCCAGCATGCTATCTTGGGCCCATACACACCTAGCCTATTCATTTAACAATGTATTTTGTCAGCTCCATTGTAGTGCTTACCCTAAACACCACCTAAAATGTGTCCAAATGTTATTGTTGTCCTTAAATTCAGGCAGAGTTCAAGAGGCTTTTGTTTGGGGTCCCAAACTAATTTTTAACCCTCCCACCCCCCCAACCGCTAAGTCAACCGATACCAATACTCTATCTGCTGACTTTGCCAATCCCTTACACACAATATCTACCTCTTCTGTGTTCATATTTTGTTCTCCTATTATCTTGATAGGTAATTGCAGAATGTAAAAATGTGCCACCAGAGGGGGTGAGGAACCTGATAAGTTGACCTTATACTTTTGTCTTTAAATACTAATTTCAATAAATGTTATACTCATGTTGGCCAAAAATGTTTGTGTCTAATCTGCTTGCAATGTTATGTGCAAAAGTAGTAATTTTTTTTCTTGTTTGACTCCACAGTTTCCTTTCAACCCACAGCAATGGCAGACTGTGGCTTCCCAATTCCACCACCAGTGGGACTTTCCCAATTGTGGTAGTGCGATTGATGTGAAGCACGTCAGGATCATCCCACCACCCAACTCGGGGTCGTACTACTTTAACTATAAGGGGTTCAGTAGTATAGTGATGTTGGCGGTGGTGACTGCCAATTATTAATTCATATACCTGGACTTAGGGAAGAACGGCCGTATGTCTGATGGAGGAGTGATCGCCCAGACAGAGTTTTACCACCCAGAGGATAATGTTGCGGGCCTCAAGTTTGTTTTTGTGGCAGATAAGGCCTTTGCTCTGATGAGGCCGTTCCCCATGAGGACCATGACCCCAGAGTAGAGGGTTTTTAATTATCAGCTGACCCGTGCCAGAAGAGTGGTTGAGAATGCCTTTGGCATAATGGCCAGCTGGTTCAGGCTTTTCCTTACAGCCATAAACATGGCCGAATACAAACTGAATCACATTGTGTTGAGCTGCTGCATTCTGCACTTTTACCTTCGCAAGAATGCAGCCAGCTATTTGGCCTCAGTCACGGCTGAGGCCGACTATTCTGCAGAACCTACATCACTGACAGCGCTCGAAAGTGGCCGTCCTGGATTGCCCCCCCAAAGAGCCCGCGAAGTCCGGTAAAACTATGTCGAGTACTTCGTGGGTAGGGGGGCAATTGATTTACAAGCAAATCTTGAAGCTGTATAATATTTTTTTTTTTTTAACCAAACTCATATTTCATTTGAATTACTGTTTGTGTTTCTTATCTGTCTCCTAGGTTCTCAAATGGCCTTTTATTTTTGCCCATTTTCTTCAATAGTGCAAACGTAACTTATTTGATACATGAGGTGACAATCTTTTCTTCAGCTAACTATTATGCTGTGCTATGGGTCTGCTACACACACACACAATGTTATTGTTTTTAATGTATGTGATGCATTAATGAAAAAATAGCCACACATTGTTGAGTATAAAACATTTTACTCCAAGCACATTCACATGTGCGTTATAAACAGTTTTGTAACAAACCAACATCTTGGTGTATAACATGTATGTTTAACATAAATTTGCCTTTTTTTGGGGCTAAACAGGCATGTTTAAAAAACGGAAAATTGTATACTCACCTTTCCATAATTTTCCTTTTCTGTCACATCTCATGGCAGCATACACCTATGGGTTGTGGCTCCGCCTCCGCAACCTGATAGGACCGCGTAGCTATTAAACTCTGAGAGGGCACCCGCCCCAGTATTCTCCGTGAATATATACCTTACCTCAGATGGGTGAGCATCTGTATGCTGCCATGAGATGCGACAGGAAAGGAAAATTAAAGGTGAGTATACAATTTTCCGTTTTCCTGTCGCATCATGGCAGCATACACCTATGGGGAATAACTCGCAAACTGGGTGGGTATGAGCAGAAGATAAGTTTATTTAGAAGGAATTGAGGAGTTAGACTGTATAATTGCTATCCAGAATTCAACCGTGGACAATTTAGCGGAGTCCACTTTATCATGGGAAATAAAGGTGTTCTTTGAAGACCAAGTAGCTGCTTTGCAGATGGTTTAGGAAGATACCCTGCAGTAGGCCGCCCAGGAGGTCGCCATTGCCCTTGTGGAGTGTGCCCTTAAGCCCTCAGGCATTTGTGTGTTGTTAGATGCGTAAGCTCTTTTGATGGTCTTCACCAACCATGCTGCGATGGTGCGAGAGGTTGCTGCTTGTCCTCTTCTAAAGCCATGTGGAATGATTAGGAGATTTTTCGTCTTTCTCAGGTTATTGGTTGCAGAGAGGTAGGCTTGGATACTGGTCTTTACATCGAGTGGGTGTGGATCACCCTGTTCTGTGGAGAGGGTGGGGAGGCATAACTCTTGATTAAAGTGGAAGGAAGACAACACCTTTGGGATGAAGCAATCCAATTTTTTTAAGACTACCTTGTCTGGGTAGAAAGTTAGGTATGGTTCCTTTGCCAGCAAGGCCTGCATTTCCGAGACCCTTTTAGCCGATGTAATTGCTATTAGGAAGGTGACCTTGAGAGTTAGGTCCCACAGAGAGATGCCTTCCAGCGGAAAAAATGGCTCATGGGATAAGGCCTCCAGCACTACCGAAAGGTCCCATGTCGGGAAGGAAGGTTTTCTGGGTGGTCTGAACTTTAGGCAAGCCTTTTGGAATTGGATGACAAGGGGTTCCTGTGCCCACTTCACTCCTGTCATAGCGGACAGGGCTGACACATGTACCTTCAGGGTGCTAGACCTAAGTCCTTTATCTAATCCTAGCTGGAGAAACTCGAAGATCTGAGCAACCGATGGAGATGACGAGTTCCAGGATTGCTGTTGTGCGACTGAGAGAAAACTCTCCCAGATCTTTCTATAGGTATTGTTGGTTGTGCATTTTCTGGCTTGAAGGAGAGTGTCTACCACTTTCTGGGAGCAGCCTTCGACTAAGAACCTAGCCCTTTCAATCTCCAGGCTGTTAGATGCAGCCTCTCCGGAAATGGGTGAAGGAGCTGTCCCAGCGACGGGATATCCGCTGTCATTGGGAGCGGCAATGGCTTAGCTGTGTTCAGTTCGAGGAGCGTTGTGGGAGGACTGCTGTCACTGTGGACTTTGACCTCTTGAGTCTTAGTAGGAATCTTGGAATGAGGGACGTCGGTGGAAAGATGTACCCCAGACGGAAGTTCCAGTTGTGCTGTAGACAGTCCGTGCCCTCCGCCGATGGGAAAGGAATTCTCGCTAGATACCTCTGGCATTTCGTGTTGGTCGGTGTCACTGCCAGGTCTATATCTGGTATCCCCCAAGCTTTGGTTATGAGGGCAAAAGCTTGGTGGCTTAAAGCTCACTCGTTGGATACAAAAGTCCGACTTAGTCGCCCATTTGGTTTTGAACTCCTGGGACATACATTGCCGTTAGCCCTGACAGGTTCAGCTGTGCTCACTCGAGAACTAGGCGGACTTCCTGCATCATGAAGCGACTCCTGGTGCCTCCTTGCCTGTTGATATAGGCAACTGCCACCCTGTTGTCCAATTTTAACAGGACTTCTTTCCCCCTGAGGAGGGGGCTGAAGGCTAGCAGAGCTTGGAATGCTGCTTTCATCTCCAAGATATTTGAGACCACGTTCTGTGTCTTGAATGTCCAAAGGCCTTGGACTGCGTGGTGACAGTAGTGTGCCCCCCAGCCTTTCAGGCTGGTGTCCGAAGTGATTACCCCTTGGGGAAGGGGGACTATATGCCTGCATCTCTTCAGATTGTTCAATTTGGTCTACCACCAGAGAGATTGTTTCAGTTCTTTCTAGATTGTGATTGGCTGAGATAACAACACCCCGTTCCACTGTCTTAAAAGTGATGTTTGCAGGGGTCTTGTGTTCCATTGAGCCCATTGTACCATCGGGATGGTTGCTGAGAATGATCCCAATATGCTGAGGTACTCTCTGGCTGGCAGTGTGGTAGATGCAAGTAGCTTCTTTGCCTTTTGAATTAGACTAGGAATTTTTTCCTGCGGGAGTTCTAGTGTGTTGAGGCGGGTATCTAGTTCCGCCCCCAGGAATATCATTCTCTGGGTGGGCTGTAAGTTGCTTTTCCCCCAGTTTTGTAGGGTGGTGGTCAGAATGGATCGATGCAGTAGAAGGGAATCCCGATTGTCCGCTAGCAGGAGGATGTCGTCCAGGTAATGGTGGACTCTTAAGCCTTGTTCATTCAGTAAGGCAGTAAGACTTTGGTGAACGTTCTTGGAGCGGTGGAGATTCCGAACAGGAGACTTTGGAATTGTAAATGGTGATGACCTACCGCAAAGTGGAGAAACTTTTGAAATGAAATATGAATGGGAATGTGCAGATAAGCGTCCTGTAAATCGACGGAAAGCATCCAATCATCGATATTCATGGCCTGAAGAATTGACTGCAGGCTTTCCATTTTGAATGTCTCGACTAAGATTGAGCGATTGAGATTCCAGGACGGGACGCAGGTCCCCTGTTTTTTTCTTCACCAAGAATAACGGGGAGTAAAACCCTGTTCCCCTTTGGGATAGTGGAACTTCCACTATGCCTTCTTTCTGGAACAAATCTTGGACGTATTTTGTTAGTAGCGTCCTTTTCTCTCGAGATGCCGGTAGTCTGGTTACACAGAATTGGTCTTTTGGCGACCATGTCTTGAATCTCCATTTGTGCCCGAACTGGACAGTATCCACCGTCCATGGGTCCTTTATTGTTTCCGCCCAAACCTGCTTGTATCTCATGAGCCTGGCCCCTACCATAGCTAGTTGGGCGGACACACCTTCAAAAAGACTTTTGATCCCCTGTGGTAGGGGTCTTAGATTTTTGGAGCTTGAGAAATGATGACTGGGGGTTCTTCCAGTTCCTCCTATACTCTTTTTCAGGCCTGTAAGATTTTGCCTCCCTGTATTTATCCGGGAGATTCCTTCTAGAGGCAGGTGGTCTCTGTTGTCTGGGCCTTCTGTCTGAAGGGATAAGTCCCGAGTCCAGCTTTTCTCCAAAAAGATTTGTACCATCGAAAGGTATTTTACACCAGTTGGACTTTGAGGAGGGATCTGCCGACCAGGGTTTTAGCCAAAGCGCCCTTCTGGCCATCACTGAACTTAATATTGCTCTTGAAGTGGTTTTAATTATATCCACGGAGGCTTCTGCGACAAAGTCGCCTGCAAGACTAAGCTCTTGGAGGACTGAAATGACTTTTTCCTGTTCCACCCCTTCTGTCACCAGTTTTTCGGCGTTAGTGGACCAGCTTGAGATAGCCCTACCAACAGCTGCCAGTGCTATTGTTGGCCTGCAAGCGCCACCTGCCGGCAGGTAGGCTCTTTTAAGATCCAGGTCGATCTTTCTATCCAGAACATCTTTAAATGTGACTGCGTCTTCTATTGGAAGTGTTACATGCCTAGCAAGGCGCATCAGAGAGGAGTCGACCACTGGCGGACATATTAGTGGGTTGACATTAGGCTCTTTAAGCGGATAGAGCTTTGATAATCTGTTACTGAGGCTGGTCTTTTTCTCGGCCTTCTGCCACTCATCCTTGATTAGATCTTCAAGTTTGTCAATGAACGGGAAGGTCTCCGGGTCTTTTTTAAGGTTTGGAAAGTATTTTCTCAATTTTTGAGGAGTTTCTTTTTCCTCCACCCACTCGATTGCTTCCTTCAATGATTTCACGAATGAATCGATTTGTGAAAAATCGAAGCCGGTGGATGTCTCTAGATCATCATTGTCAAAAAGAGGACCTGACTTCTTTGATGATGATGGAGTAGCAGATGAAGTGCCTTGTATAGGTCTGTTGACCTCGGGCCCTGCAATTTGAAGGGATGACTCTCTATTTGACTCCTTTGTAACTGTCTCTCTGTCTCTAGTTACCTCGTTGAAGCACGTGCGACAGGCTAACTTGTCCGGCAGCGATGTGGTGCCCCAGTGTGTCAACATGTGCTAGCTCCCATCATGGGGGATCAATGGACATGTTTCGGGGGTGCAACCCCTTCCTCTCACCTACTTTAGTTTAGAGGAAGGGGTTGCACCCACAAAACGCTACATTGATATCCCATGATGGGAGATAGCACATGTGTTAGGTACCTGGTAGTAGAGCCTAACTTGTAGGAGAAGACCTCTCATACAACGCTGGTTCAGGAGCCACTGGAGTGGGGACAGTGGTCTCCTGAGCGCAGTGTGGTAGGAATGCCTGTTGGAGTATAGTCTCTGATGCTGAGGTAGAGATCCCTCCTGGGATGGCTGAACTGCAGGTAAGGTGGTGACTGGAAGCAGCAGGCTGACACACAGGAGGTGAGAGATCACAGGAGCTGGAACTGGAGGTGCAACAGCAAGAGCAAGCAGCAGGCACAAGCAGGATCAGACCGTCCGGGTCGGCAGGTAGATAAGACAGGTAATCACGGCAGGCAGAGGCAGTGTCGGTGGACAAGCAGAGGTTGGCAACGGTATCAAGTAGAAGCAGCAGAGTAGTCAGGCAGGCCAGGTCGGGTAGGAGCAGGACGGATGGTCAGACAAGCCGGGTCAAAATCAGGTAGCAGACAATCAGATGCAGGTTCAAACAGGAATCACAGAGCTGAGACGAAGCAGCAATGCACCCATGGAACAGGGGAACTTTTATGCGCTCTTTGGCGCCAAAACAGCATTAACGCGAACGCGCGCGCGCACCCGCTGATGCACGGAAACAGTAGCAGTTTGTTGCCGTGTTTGCACAGGGGCGCGCGGCGCATAGGCGCATGCAAGCGCCCAGGTCTGGCGCTGTTAGATCCCTGACAACATGTTGACACACTTTGTGCATCTTCAAAATTTGCCTTTGCAATTCATTTAAAAATGTAAAAACATGGACAACATAACAACAACTTTAAAAAAAAATTTTTTATTTTGCCTAAAATATCGATGATGTTGGTCAGTCTCAGTCAAAACACACCATGTATTATAAATATGCAGGTATCCATCTATTACCTGAAGCTGTGGTCTCAGTCACTGATCTGTTGTCGACACCATTTTAACTACTTCACCCAGCACTTCCTGAACCTCTGCATCCACATAGTGTGTGGTGAGTTCCCTTTGTTCATTCAGTGTGGGGTTACTGGTGTCCTCAGATGTCCCGTTTCTTTTCTCCCTTATGTGGATACAAAAAAGGTATACTTAACAGACAGATATGTTAGGCTAGAAATAGTAATATGAAACATTGCTTGGAAGTGTCATCCAATTGTCTGTTTTAGCAGAGTTCCAAGCTGAAGACATGATTTTTTCCTTTTCAAAAGCTGGAATACTTACCTGTTTTGTGCAAGTTTCACACATGGAGGGACCCCTAGTATCCACTGGAGCTCCTGCGTCCAGATGTGTAAACAGCTGCTGAGTGTCCTCTCCTAACACTGAATAAAGTTGTCATTTCATTATAGTTTCAAACACACATCTAGACCACAATCTAATAATATGCCTGAACAAATGTAGTTAACCTGCATCTGCCAAAAACGTATTAGTGGTCGAAAGAACAATATTTATTATAAACAATTCCTGTGTCCACGCAATTCAAACTTGGCATTTAAAACTGTACATCGGTAAAGAAAAACACATGGACAAGCACAAAAGTACTAATAATAATAGGAACAAACGACAAATTCTTACTTTTTTGCAGTACTTTCCAAATCTTTCTATACTGATCTTGCTTCCTCAATTTCAGGTCTGACCAGCGTTTCCTCAAATTGCTCCTTGGATCGTTGTACCCCAAAATTCCTGTGCAGGCTTATGACAACTTTAGCCATGATCTTGACCTTTTTCACATTAAGGTTTCTGTAAGGCCCATGATTCCCATCATAGTCTGTCCTCTTTAAGATGTCCACCATCTCCACCATCTGTTCAAAGGACATATTTGAGGCCTTATATCTCCTCCTGGATTGGGAACTGCCTTGCTCTGGGCTTTCGTCGTTGTTGCTCTCAGCACACACCTACTGTGTCTCTGCCATGTGCTCTCCCACTGCCCCGAAAGAGAAGAGGCACGGAATACACTAGAAAGAAGGACAGGGAGTTTCACGCATGTGCAGTGTATATAAAGCATAACATGCGGGCGATGTACGTACGATCAGTGAGTGGAGGACGGAGGAAAGTTAGCGCCGACCGTTCAAACGAAGGTACAGTTGTAACTTGGAGCATCAGTGGTTAGTTGCCTATACTGCTTATAGATTGAGGCCTATATTGGGACAAGATTATGAGAGTTTAGCCTGACATTAGGGTTTGTCTTGTGTTGTGTTGTGTCTTGCAGATAAAAGGGTTGATAAATTTACAGCCCCTGATTTCCTGCTAAACTTTATAGACAAATACAGGAAGCTGACATGTCTCTGGTAAGTACAATGCAGGGACTATTCTAACAAGCTAAAGAGAAAGGCAGCGCTGGAGTAACTGTTGGAATTAGTGAAGCCTGTTATTCCACGGCAGACATTTCCTATTTGAAGGCCAAAATTGGTAGCCTGAGGAGCACATATAATAGGGAGCGCAAGAAAATCCAGGATTTCCAGAGATCCGGAACAGCAGCAGATGACGTATATGTCCCCAGGCTGTGGTACTACCACAGCCTGCGTTTTTTTGTCCGACCAGACGGAACCAAGGCCATCGCTCTCAACACTTCCTTCAACATCAGCTGAGGCTCCTGAGGTCCTACCTGGGCCTTTCACCCAGGGAGAAGATGTGGAGGAGCCCAGCTTGACCCAGATATAGCATTGTTGAACATATTTCTTGTCAAAAATTGAATGATGTTAACTAGATGTTATTGATCACAAATTTCTGATTTAACAAAGTGGTTTACAGATCAATAGTAGCAGCTAAAAATGTTCGAGACAAGAATGAAAAATGCTAGGGTCAGAATGATAGTCATTTCTATTTGTTAACATTCAATTTGCAACAGTCATGACCTCAAAATTGTGTGTGATTGATGACCAAAAACCTAAAACTATGTACCATTTTCATGCACAGGAAAGTCTCAGCCAGGAGGAGGCCATGGCAAGCAGCCTGACAGAATCCCAGGTTCCTCCCCTCCGCCTTCCAACCAAAAGGACCAGGAAGGCAAGGAACCTGGAGGAGGCCACAGCTTCTTTACTAAGACATGCTACTGTGGCAATTAGCACGACCCCTGGTGGCCACAATGCCTTTGGATGCATCACTGCCAGTAAATTAGGAAGGAAGCCCAATGCACTACATGCGAGGAGATAATTCTGCAGGCCCTAAACAAGGGGACAAGGGGTGAACTCACATGTCAAACACACCTCTGTGAGTTGGACCATGCTCCTCCACCACCACCACAGCCTCCCCACCTACCACAGCAGCATGTAATGAAGTCTGGAAGGAAGTGTTGAGAGTGATGGCCTGGGTTTGGTGTAGTCTGGCAAAAAACGCAGGCTGTTGTAAGACCACAGCCTTGGGACATAAATGTAATCTGCTGCTACTCCCGATCTCTCGGAGTCCTGGACGTATTGTGCTCCCTAATAAATGGACTCCTCAGGTTACCAATTTTGACAGTCAAATAATTGATGTCTGCCCTGGGGTAAAAAGGCTTCACCAATTCCAACTGTTTCTCCATCTTTGCCTTCCTCCATATTTTATTATGACCTTGTGCTCTCTATTAAATGAAAAAATTTTTTTGGACAAATACTTGGCTATGTGTTTTACTTCAAAAAGGACAGTTTGTTTGTGAGTAGGCAGGTGCATTTCAAAAATACAATGTCAAATCAACAAGGGACACCAACATAGTTGTATCTTTGAAGTTCAAAAATACAAGACAATAATGGTGTTGTGGTAACTTGACATACAAAATAAAAAAAAAAATATTATGGAAAACACTAGAAAAAACCCCCCAAAAAATGAAGATAACTGAAAAAAAAACGCAAAAAAAAAAAAAAATATTTAGGAGATCACTAGAAATAATAAAAAATATGTTTGTCAGAACTCTGTGAATATCAGCAGCAAAACAACTTCATTGATATACCATTATAAAGAAGAAGAGAATGCACTGCATTGACAGATTTCATAATTTGCCACGTCACGAATGTGATATCTCCATTACAAATGCTAGTTTTACTAGACCAAGCGCTTCCGTCTCGTACTTGATTTCGAGCATGCGTGTTTGTACTTTGTACTTTTGTGCGACGGACTTGTGTACACATGATCGGAAAGTCCGACAACAAACATTTGTTGGCGCAAAATTTGAGAACCTGCTAGCCAACATTTGTTGGCGGACAGTCCGACAACAAATGTCCGATGGAGCATACACCCTGTCGGACTTACCGCCAACCAGCTCACATCCAACATTTCCCATCGGAAAAACCAATTGCGTGTACGCGGCATAAGTCTTCATTCCACAGGGGGAGGATGTCGTCTATGTATCTAACCAACAGGACCTTGATGCATTGATGACATCCTCCTCCCACTGGGCCTTAAACAAATTGGCCAAGCTGGGCGCATATTTTGCTCCCATGGCTACACCACATTTCTGTATGTAAAATTGACTCTGGAACCAAAAATAATTGCGCTTAGTGGCAAACCTAAGTAATTCCATAATATAATTTTGCTGTAAAATAGGAAGAGTAGAATCCCTAGACACAACCTCCTACTATGTCCAATCGGACCTGTCTAACCCCTCCTTATTTAATCCCCCTGGGAATATGGCTCCAACCTTGAATGTGTTTCGGAGTCTGGTCCTCAAGGATCTTGATTTGTTACCTAATAAAAAAGTTTACACTAATCCTACCATCACCAGTGTATTAAAAGCACTGTGTGAAAGGAAAGATTTGATTATCCTCCCTGCCGATAAAGATGGGGGGATTGTTGTATTGGATAAAGTAGATTACATCAAAGAGATGAGCGGGATCCTCGATGATCAATCCACATATGGTCTTCTACCGAAAGATCCCACTTTAGATTACAAGAGAGCCCTGGTAGAATTAATTGAAGAAGGTTCAGCATTGGGTATCCTTGATAAAAAAGAGAGGGAATTCTTGGTGCCTCTTGCCGCTAGAATCCCAGTGATTTACTACATGCCCAAGGTACACAAAAACGCAGTCAATCCCCCTGGATGTCCCATCGTCAGTGGGATTGACTCTGTTACGTCCAGAATCAGACGGTGTATAGATTTTCATTTACAACCCTTGGTCAAAATGATCCCTTCCTGTATCAAGTACACTAGGGACACAATTAGACTTTTAGAGTCAACAGAGTATCATACCAACATGATTCTGGTGACGGCTGATGTTGCGGCCCTGCACACCTGTACACCTCAGGAGTTGGGTTTAGCCGCAGTGGAATATTTTCTGTCAAGGGATTCTACTCTTCCTATTTTACAGCAAAATTATATTATAGAATTACTTAAGTTTGCCACTAAGCACAATTATTTTTGGTCCCAAAGTCAGTTTTACATACAGAAGTGTGGTGTAGCCATAGGGGCAAAATATGCGCCTAGCTTGGCCAATTTGTTTATGGCCAAGTGGGAGGAGGCTGTTGTCTATGCCCTTTGGAGACCTAAATTGGTCCTGTGGGCTAGATACATAGATGACATCCTCCTCCTCCTGTGGAATGGAGACTGAGTCCCTGCATGCCTTTATGACCATTTTGAATGGCAACAATAGAAGTATTTCCTTGAGTTATGAGGCTAGTGAGACTTACATACATTTTTTTAGATTTGGCGATTACCATCATTGCTCAAAGTGGAGGATTAGAGCTGAAAACCTTTTTTAAGCCTACTGTCCAGAATGGCTTCATTCCGGTCGATAGTTTCCATCATGGTCAATGGCTTTCATCCGTCCTATATGGCCAATTCCTTCGTTTGCGAAGAAATTCTACCAATTCAGTTGACTTTTTACATCAAGCTGATACTTTAAAAACTAAATTTGTTGAAAAGGGCTATAGACCCGGGGACAGAGACATTGTTAGAGCTACACAAATGGATAGGAGCTCATTGCTGATTGATAATCCTAAATCCATTCAAGACAACAAGTACAGGTGGTCCTTCTTTACTGCTTTCTCGATGCAGCATAAGCAAATAAAGAGGATCATTAATAAACATTGGGGTGTTTTAGTGAATGATAGGTATTTGGGACCAGTTCTCCCAGAGCAAGCAGGGGTTATATTCAGAGGGGCTAGGTCATTACAAGGTGACGTTTCTCCCAATATAATCGATCCACCCAAGAGGGCTGTCTTTTTCCAACAATTCAAGGGTTATTACCCCTGCCGCAGGTGCAATGTATGCCTTCATAACTCATGTGGCAGACACAAAACTGACACTTTTGAGTCTACAGCCACCTCTCGTAGATATAAAATGAAGCACTTTACCACTTGTGCTACAAGATACATAGTTTATTTTATCACCTGCCCTTGTGGCAAACAATATGTTTCGACTTTTCTCTGTGAGGGCCAACGAACATTTAGCCAGTATTAAAAATGGCCGCACCAATCACAGCGTGCCTCACCATTATGTACAACACCATAACAAAAACCCTATTGGTACCCGCTTTCAAATTATTGATAAATTTGTTCCGCATTGGAGGGGTGATTCTGGCCTATGAGGGGTATCCAGATTAGAAACACACTGGATACATGAACTTAGGTCCTACTCGCCGTTCGGCATGAATGTCGACTGGGACATCAATTGTTTCATCAATTGAGTTTGATTGTTTCTTACATTCTGCCGGTTTTTTATTCACATTGTGACACATGTGCATTGTTACTTGGTTATCAATGCGACATGTGTACATTGTGACTTTCTATGCTTCATTTTTTGTTTTTTTTTATTTGACAGGATACCTTATTATTTCATGTCTGATTTACATTTAATGTCTGATTCAAATGTTTTTATTGTCTCTGATATGTATGTCAGTTAGGTGGTATTCATATATTTGTATTTGTATCATGTATATTGTGGGTTAGGTTGAGGTCCTTGGGTTCAGGTGGCCTTCATAATGTTACTTCCGTAGTCATCCACAGTGAGGCTTGAGTTGCCTCTATGTGGAATACGTGAGCGTACCAGCTGACTTCAGCACGTCATGACGACAGTGGCGCCAGCGTGACCTGGTTCTAGGTCACATGGTGGTCACATGCTCTGCTTGGCGCCGGCGCTGGTGTTGTGCTGGTCCGGGACTTGGAGCGGGGTTGTGCGTGCTGTGCCGCCCATTCTGAGCATCTGGTTCTGCGTGGCGTTGTGGTACTAGGATGGGGCTGCGCGGACCGTGCCATCCACCATGAGCATCTGACGTTGTGTGACGTCATCACACTGTGACCAGTACGCAGTCCTTGTGATCAGCGGCAAGTCATGTGATTGGGTCATATGACCTGTGGAACAACAATAGTGACGTCCATGGTTAGTCCTCATTGGTCAGTCCTCTTAGTAACTAGGTTCTGTAGCCAATTATGTGACACATCACATTAGAGGTTGTTTTCTTCATAAATCAGCAACAAGGCATGGAACTTATCTTGATTCCCTTGTGGTCAGGATCCCATTAGGCGGGAAAATCATCTGGCCCTCCTCATTGGACAGATATCCCAATCAATGAGGTGTGGAACTGACGCCATAGCCTCGTTTTTCAGTCTGTAGTCTGAGGGTGGAGTTTTTTCCCTCCTTATGGCTAATGAGATAAGCTATATATATGAGCAATGTGGGGGAGCAATGTTATGCCCCAGTTGAAGGCCTCTATGTCGATACGCGTAAGGCTTGCTATACATGCTTCCCATATTGCTTTTAATACTTTTTTTGTGATCACATTTTATGCAATCATCTGTCATTTGTTGTGCTGTATTTTATAAGATTAAATATCTTTTAATTTGTATGACCTGCACCATATGGAGACTTTTTTCTTTTTGGCCACATGGTTTAATGTGACAACATTCCATTTTTGTCACTGGTCCCCCATTTGGACCCTCAATTAAGGTTCAATCTTTACCTGCTTGGAACTTAACTGAGCCCTGGAAATTTGGTTGCCATACCTGGATCCATACTTACGGATTGATGCAACATCTGCTCCTGGAGTGATCCCCTCTACAGGTTCCGTCTACCTCTGAGTTGGTATTACCGATGAGCATTTGGCTTTTGGCCAACCCAAGCCCGATTGACCCACTGTTGTATGACAGGTGGGTCCACCTTGTCCGTTAAGAAGTACCTATCTACAACTTTCCATCAGATGAATGTCTATCCTGTTTTGTTTATGCCACGCAGTCATTTTTTTGCCTACATCGTTCCACCATTTATCACAGAGGATTGTATCACAGCCATTTGATTGGACACTTTTTAGGAAGTTTATTTGCATTTATTTATTTATTTATATATATTTTATTTACTCAAGATGGCCACAGCTAGAAATGATAGGGGATGTTTTTTAAAGTGATTTTTTTCAGCAAAATAAAGCATGGCGACATAGATGGGTGAGGGAGTTTGCTGTAAATATACAATATGAATTAAATAGCATTTTCAGTTCGTGGTGTTCAGATAGAGTTTAGTTCTGCTTCCTTGTGTGCTGCACACCTTAACAAGATATAAAATGGAAAAAAATTATAATAATAATGCACTGCCTAATATTATTTGTTTAATGTTATTGCTGTTATCTGGATAGTTTAGCTGGAATATTTTTTTACATTTTTGTTAACATATTTATTTTACCTTTACACTCCTCACAGCATAATGTGCACTACCCAATAAAATCCTCTCATAATATGCACTAACCCTAATAAATAAATTACCTTATAATATAAACTACCCCTTCCAATTAAACCCCCTTGTGATATGCACTACTACCCCCTCCAATAAAATCCTCCCAAAATATACACTATCCTCTTAAATCAACTACCTCTTAATATGCACTACCCTCGCCAAAAAAAATCCCCTCATAATATGGTCTACCCTCCCCAATCAAAACCTCATAATATGCACTACCCTCTCCAATCAAATAACCTCATAATGCGCACTAACTTTTTTTAGTCAAATCCCCTCAAATATTCTACCTCCTCTAATAAAATCCCTTCATGATCTAAACTTACCCCCTTCCAATTAATTCCCCACATGACAGAGCTGCAAGGAGCCTCGGATGTGTGTCCCAAATACAAAAAATGATTTTTCAAGTCACACCAATGGTACTTTCAATTCCAACAGAATTACAATGTGCATATGGGTAAATAGGATATCAGATCAGGGAAGGAGAGGTCACACAGACCCTGCAGATGATGCTGCTTGACATTTTCAAACATTACAGTATATTACAATTTAGCCAAAGGATTTTAGCAGCAGATAGCTATTCATGTATTTAAATGACTACTGTGAACTATATTGATTAAGGTGCATTTTCTGGAAGGCATTCCAACTGCAATGTACAGTCTTATTCAAACATCTGAGAACAGCCTTGGACACACATATGATGCTTTGGAGAGATAAACAGATGAGTTTATTAGAGAGCTCCAAATGGTTAGAATGGCTTTTCACTCGTGGGATTTTTGGTTGAGATATATGCATTACTGTTCATTCTGTGAAGAGATACTCATGACTAATTGAAGGGCATAATAAATGCAAGTCATTAAAGGCACTGTATGTACTTAGTACATACTGCAGGAGTACACTTGTCTATGTTTTGGGCTGTATACACACAGCTTTCATCAGTTTGTGACATTTTAAGTACATGAATATATTTTTTAGCCAAGGTTGGTTTATAATAGTATTATGTATTGGTTACCTTCAGCTTTTCATATACTGTATATAAGCTTCTGGATTGGGTGAAAGGACCATTGAGGGCTAGACCTGCCTGAAAAGGAGAGAATCTTGAATGACTGATGGATTCTAACAGATTAGATCAGGGGTCTCCAATTTACAGCCCGCAGGCCACATGCAGCCCACTACAAAGCTTTTATGTAGGCCTGCCTGATGTACACAGTCTCTGCTACCCTTTCCCCCTCCCAACAGTAAGAGAGTACTCAGATGTAAAGGGGACTCTGATGTAATGGGCACTCTGAAGGGCTCACTGAAGTATGGGGAACTCAGATGTAAGAGGGACTCTGATGTAAAGGGGAATGCTGATGGGGACACTGAAGTATGGGGGAACTCTGATGTAAGGGAGAACTGTGATGGGGATCCTGAAATAAGGGGAGACTCTTATGAGATCCCTGAAGTGAGGAGGGACTTTAATGGGGACCCTGAAGTCAGGGGAAACTCTTATGGGGACTCTGATTTAAAGGGGGGCAGCGCTAAAGACATTATTGTACAGGGGGCCCTGATAAGAAAGGTACAAATTGAATTTATTTTTGTCAGCCTTTATTATTGGCTCACATTTATTTGGAATTTATTTGCTTTGTTTTACTGAGGTTCTATTGTTCTGAATGCTGATTACATAAAAAAAGTATTCATTCATACATTTTATTCATTCATGTAGTAAACTGATTTTTTTTTTTGGCTCATGAACATTTGTAAAATTTAGGATGTGGCCCTCAAAAGTTTAGGGACCCACATAGATAATTGCTTTTGTAAAATAAAGTGCTTGTGCGTTGTTAAATAATCGGTGCTCCAATGCTTTGTGTTTAGACAGAGGTGCCCCACATGGATGTACACTCACCCCTAAACCTTGACCACCTATCCCTACAGTGGTCACTTGTGCTTTGTGGGGAATAAAGACCCCTAAATGTTTTTTCCAAGGTCAGCTGTACTTGGGATTATCCTCCATGGATGGGGATGAAAAAATGACACTGGGGGGCACCCATAGTGTAAAACCGTACCTTAGTTAAAAGATACAAAATAAAACATATGGGATGCACTCACATGGTTTAATGCCTGTGCCTGCCACCAGGTGTGATCAACATGTGTTTTAGTTAAAGGGTAATCCGGCCAGTCCCCGTTTGACACCACTCTGTTGCGGTGAGGCTCGGTCCCCTGTACCTGTTTTCCGGGTGGATCTGGTGTCACGATGATGCGATCAAACCTTGACACGTTTCAGCCATTAGGAAATGCCGTCATCGGGAAGCTCCCTGATGATGGCCTTTCCTATTGGCTGAAATGCGTAGAGGCTTGATCGCCTATTTTCAGGCAGCTACGGTCCAGTCATATAAGAGGAGGGAACTCTGACAACAGTTGGGCCATTGAAGCCTATGGGTGACATCAGTGCTTGCTTTACTAGCTGCTATCAGAACGCTCTCTCCTCTCCCCTGCAGCCACCACTGGCTGATACAGGAAAGATCACATTCCCAGACTGGATCATCCTGAAAACAGTACAACAGTACATCTTTCTTACATAGGTTAGTTAGCTTAGGTGCTAGGAAGGGGGTGGGGTCAGTTTTAAGGCTAGTTAGGTGTAAGCTGGAATTCCGATTTAAGGGTAGCTAATTAATTTGATTGGTGGTCCAACATAAAACAATAGACCTGAAAATCCACCTGCACCATTTTTGCTGAAGCAGAGCACTGCAAGGTGCTTTGCTTTAGTGCATTGAATTGCCACGCCATGATATGTGCATTGCCAGGCAGGTAGCATGCAAAATGCACTCATTATCGCAGTACTGCTACTTATTCTTTTGTCTTAACTTATTTTTTAGGTTTAACATGGTGTTTTAATATGGTGACTTGGGGGCTGGGGAATAGCAGGCCTTTGCATTTTGAAAGACAATGCATTTTTTAATGAAAAAAGAGTTTTAAAGCCTAACTCCAGGAAAAGTAGAAATGCTCTATTGCAGTACAAGGGTAAAATACTCATTTAGGTCTAGGGAATTGTAAAGCAGTTTTACTTACCTTATCCTACACTGTCGGGTAAGATGGTGTTCCCCTAAGCTCCAGGAATATGGGCTCTACATCAGTCTTGATGATGTCAAAGGCATCTGACTGCCACAGCATAGGGAAGAAGAGGCTGCAGATACTAGGACTAGCTGCAGAACTGGACTTGCAGTGTGGAGGTGCCTGCAAAGCCGGAAAACTGGGAACCTCTAGATGTAAAGGAGCATTTAGCCCTTGCAGTGCTCGAGGATTTTTACTTTCCTTAGGTTCAGCTCTAAGAAAATATTTAGTAAAGGAAATGTAGATTGCTTTTATTTTCAAACCCGCATAACCAAAACAACACTTTCAATTATATTTGATTGGGGCAGGCTGCATACCTCTACTTCCTTGATGGTATCATACATAAGACAATTTCTTTTAAACTACATTGCATAAACTGTAGCAGGTACATGGTTATTAGCAGCAAATCAGCATTGCTGCATAAAATCAAGAGCACCATAACTGTTCATCAACTGACTGGAAACATTTTCTAACTTGCAGGCTACTTTATAGCAATATGGCAAGTGATAACTTCAAGCAAAAGTGTTTCTTGTGAACCAGAACAGTATGCTTACATTAACTCATGGAAGAATGAAAACGAAACAGTGCTGACTGATACAAATTGCCCAATGTCAAATGCATCATTTGTTCTGAGATGGAGAGATCTACGATTGTTAGACTAGTAAATAAATACTGCATATAGAGAGAGCAAGTACCAGAACAGCAGACAGAAAGACAGATGCGCAGTGCAAGTGGTATCACATTTAAAGCTAGATGCATGAAGAAACAGACACTTACACTGCTAAAAGAAATATGGCTTGTTAGTGAAACGGAAACAAAACACTCCACTGTCTACAATCTGACAAGGTACAATTAATAATATCCATTAGGTCTGCTTACAGCTGTGATGATAATTTGTCCATCATATGGATCCAGCAACACACAATGATCTATATGAAGCACTTGAAATATTGCAATACAGTTTTTATGCAGGTGTTGCCTTATAAGTTTATGTGAAATCTCCATTAATAGCTGTAAAAAATTGTAATTATGAATATATTTCATTTAACTTGTATCTATGGAGGGCGTGCAACATAGCTTCACAGAAGTGTCTGTTAGACAGACAATTTGGTGCCTAAGCTTGTGTATACAAACAATGGGACCCAAACCTCATTGTTCTACAAATACTCACTTCAAAGGATCCCATGTTTGAATATGCAATGAGGGGCCATGGCCAGTCCATCATGTATATTTCATTTCCCTGAAAATTTTATCTACTTACAAGGGTGAGTTTCCTGCTCAAAATAGTCTTGGACAAGGATTTGCATTAAAGAGGGCTGACTTATGCAAAGTATAGGGATTGGAGATGTAGCTAGTCCTTAACCAGGAATAAGCAAGCCCACCAATCAGAGCCATGCCATGCCAACCAATGAGGCATCAGCCTGTAATGATGTACACAGACTAGATGGGAGGGAAACACACACTCTATGGCAGAGCAGTCATGTGAATAGAACCTCTATGGGAATAGAAAAATTTGGGAAATCTCCCTTGTACTTGTATCTAAATATGTTGGTCTTAAGTCAATTATGTCCTACTGTTTGTAGATGAGTGTTTTAAGGAATATACTCTGTATTCCTTCATGTAATCCATGATTTTTACCCTTTCCCTGTACAAATAGATAGATTGTGTGTATTAGTCTAGGCTCACTTTACTATATACCAATACATTTTTGTTATTGTGTTAAAGCTATCACTCATGGTCAAAGAACGCTTATTTAACCCATATCATATCTTTAAGATATTAAATCGTAAATATAATAAACAGGTAACACAGGGTTTTAAAACCATGTTTCTACGGAACCCTAGGATTCCTCCAGAGGTTGCTTGGGGTTCCTAGAGCAATGCGTAATTTCTGCTTCCTAGATAAGTTCCCACTGACACCGTTAATCTATTTAGCTATCTGTAAGGGGGTAAGGGCCATTCTTCTCACTGACCATCACACTAATGTATCATGAGTTGTAGATATGGTAATTTTTAGCAGGGTTCATTAAATAAAATTGTTGGGACTTTAAATAAGACAACGACTGCTACAGAGTTCGTATGTCTCCATCCCTGAATCATATAGAAAAAAGAGGGGAAAGGGGAATGGGGGAGTGGTGGGACTTTATATGAAGCACAGCACCAGAACCAAATGAATCAATTAGTAGATATTATTTAATGGTGCACATGGATGCATGTGGGACAGTAAATAACATGTAATAAATAACATAATAAATACATATAAATGTATACACACACATAAGTGTTCCTACATAGTAAATAATATATATTAAAATGTATAAATGTAGCCCAAACTTGCATATAGACATGATTGATTGCACACATGATGATGTAAAATTGATTCAAATTTCTTCAAGGTATTCTCATAGTAGAGGCATGTTAGCTGTGACAATACATCGATATATAGCTCTACGCATGTTTCGTGGATAAATTTCAACAGGGCTGGACTGGGACAAAAATTTGGCCCTGGACTTCATCAAGACCGGCCCACTTTAATTTTGTACACGCACAAAAACAGTATCCTGTGCACTTGCACAAGAGTGACGTCATCACGGCCCAGCTATCCACACAACAGGAGCACGCAAACCCAGATAGAAGACCGGGTGAAGGGGGAAGCCCCCGGCAGCACGCTGCTGGAGGGCTTCGCTTCTGTGGGTAGTGTGATCCACTTCCTTCCACCTTTCACAAGTGGGATCCCACTACCCAGAGTTTTTTTTCTTGCACTGGGACACTTTACTCTTACTGCTTTGATTGCATATTTTGCACAGTTTTTTTTCTCTGCACATTCGAAGAGACTAATTTTACACATTTTTTGCACTCCTTTTTGCACTTTAATACCATGGACATAATTTGGCTATAATGGCTATATTGGTTTTAATTATAAGCGTGGTTTATATATGAATTTTTTGCTGAAAATATTTTTTTGCACTTATTTTTTGCACATTTCAATATTAATTGACAATTTTGATGAACTTTTAGCTATTTTGGATTTTGCATATTGCTTGAATCATTATTTGCACCGAATGGATTTTTGATGTTATTTTGATGTTATTTTAGTTAGCGCCACATCCTTTGCTATATATTCAATGGCTCTACATTTTACGGCTGTGCCAGGCTGTAAGCTACTAGCCAGGCATCAAGGGTTACTCGGCACCAGTTGCCCCACCCAACCCCTACCCTGCCCCGCCCCTAAACACGCCCTCATAAATTATCTCATGAAATGACACTTAAATGTTTTAGGCAGAATTAAGTTACAAAATTAAATATTAACAACAACTTTATCAGTGCTCCTCAGCACAGCCTCACCAGTGCCCATCAAGCAGGCTCACCTGTGCCTATCAATGCAGCCTCGTCAGTGCCCCTTAATGCAGCGTGACCTGTGCCCACCAATGCAGCCTCACCTGCGTCCACCATTGCAGCCTCACTGTGCCCATCATTGCAGCCTCATTGTGACCACCATTGCAGCCTCACTGTATCCACCGTTGCAGCCTCACCTGGGCAGAGGAAGAGAGAGGGCAGCTGGATCATGATTCGGGGAAGAGGAGAGCCGCAGGATCACAGAGCAGTATAGCACACCGGAACAGCTTACATTACAATTGACTCCACTCTGCTCGCCGTCATACACAGCCCCACCTCCTCCTGACCCCGTGCCTGGGATAGATAGAACACATCCCAGCATTGGACCCGCATTCTGTCTATCACAGGTGCAGGGCCTGGAGGAGGCGGGGCTGTGTATGACGGCGATCTGAGCGGAGTCAATTGTAAAGTAAGCTGTAACAGCGGGCTATCCCACGGCTCTCCTCTTCCTCCATGCTCTCTTCCCCCGGGGCGATCGATGGGAGAACGGCCCCCGATCAACCCCGTCTGCTGGCGGTGCTCGCCCCCCCTCCCAAGCAGCCCTGCTCTGAGTCCTCTGTCACAGAAACTGGCCCACTGACCCATCGGCCCAACGGGAAACTCCCGGTAGTCCTGATGGCCAGTATATCCCTGACTTCCACTCTTCAGGAGCAAATGCAATATAGGTATGTCTGTAATAAAATATAAATACCAAATAGTATAGTAACTAAAATAACAGGAAGAGGGGGAACCACAACTTAATCCCAACACTCTTACCTATAAGTAAACTACAGTATTCAACAACATGGCTAATATTATTAGATGGAGGCACTATGGGAACATCATCCCCGGAAACTAAGGTGGCGGTGACTGCGGCAGCACAGCACAGCGTTGAACAGAAACCAGGAAGTGAGCATCAATAGAGATATCGTCACATAAGTAACTGTGGTTATAGTAAGTGCTGAATAGGGGCCCATAGGGCTTCTGTGGAAAAATTGTAAATAAAGTGTATCAGCAAAGTGACTACACAATAAATAATTGGGGAAGATATAGAAGCCATTACCAAAAGGAATAGGAACAGAGACCAGATTGTGAATGTAAAGTAGAAACAAGTGAGAGACTCACCATAGAAGATAGCACACAAAAACCATAGATAAATAGAAAGCCAAATGTTACCCTTGGTATGGAGTGAAAAGCATAGTCCAGAGATGTGCATAGTGTCATCAAGGTGCAAGGAGCAAACTGGTGTGTGCTCCATAGGGGTGTGGAATAAATACCCATTACATCGCCACAGGACCCCACCCACGTCACGCTGCATGCTGATGGGAAGGCGGAGCCAGTGTTCGAGCGACCATTGACTCCCGGCATTGGACACCACAATGCTCCCTCAAATCGCATGCAGATGGATATACAACATCGGCCCGCGGCTTCAAGATTGAGGTCAAAGACACGGCGCGCATTCACAATCTGGTCTCTGTTTCTCTTCCCTTTGGTAATGGCTTCTATATCTTCCCCAATTATCTATTGTGTAGTCACTTTGCTGATACACTTTTTTTTACAATTTTTCCACAGAAACCCTATGGGCCCTATTCAGCACTTATTACAACCACAGTTACTTATTGGGGACGACATCTCTATTGATGCTCACTTCCTGTTTTCTGTTCCCCGCTGTGCTGCCGCAGTCACTGCCACCTCAGTTTCCAGGAATGATGTTCTCATAGTGCCTCTAGCTACTAATACTACCCATGTTGTTGAATACTGTAGTTTACTTATAGGTAAGAGTGTTGAGATTAAGTTGTGGTTTCCACTCTTCCTGTTATTTTAGTTACTATAATATTTGGTATTTATTATTTATTAGAGACATACCTATATCGTATTTGCTCCTGATGAGTGGAAACGTGCGTAGAGCTATATATTGATGTATTGTCACAGCTCCCATGCATCAACTATGAGAATACCTTGAAGAAATTTGAATCAATTTTATATCATCATGTGTGCAATATATATTATTTACTATGTAGGAACACTTATGTGTGTGTATACATTTATATGCAGGGCTTTTTTTCTGGTGGAACACACCGGAACGCCGTTCCGCCACCTTTGCCAGAGCATTCATTTCCCTCCTCTCCTCCTGTATACCCTGCGCCCTGCCCTGCTGCCTACGGAGGGATTAAACATGGGGAACCTCCACCAGAGCATTCCCTTTGTAACCTGTGTAGCCCCGGCTCCTCCTCCAATGTAGCCTGCTGCGTGCTGCCACTGCCCGGAGGGATCGAATGGCTGCAGCATGTGAGAGCGGGAGGTGGAGTGATCTGGATTCCGCAGCTCTGCCCCACCTCTCAGTGTTGTCCGAGAGATCGGTTTGGCGTTGTGTGTCACGCTATCTGATCGTGGATAGGTAGGTAGTCAGGCGGTCCTCCCCCTCACTAGCCTCCCTCATGTCATGTAAACTGAACTGGTATGTTACTGTGAGCAAAATGCTGCTAAAGGGGTTGTGCTGTAGACTGGGCTGGGTGGTCTGCGGACTAGGCTGGGTGGTCTGTAAACTGGGCTGGGTGGTCTGTGAACTGGGCTGTATGGTCTGTAAACTGGGCTGGGTAGTCTGCGGACTGGGCTGGGTGGTCTGTGAACTAGGCTGGGTGGTCTGCGGACTGGGCTGGGTGGTCTGCAGACTGGGCTGTGTGGTCTCCTGACTGGGCTGGGTGGTCTGTGAACTGGGCTGGGTGGTCTCTTTGCTGGACTAAGCAGGGCGGTCTTTTTGCTGGACTGGGCTGGGCGGTCTCTTTTTGCTGGACTGGGTTGTCTCTTTGCTGGACTGGACTGGGCTGTCTCTTTGCTGGACTGGACTGGGCTGTCTCTTTGCTGGACGGGGCTGCAGGTGTCTCTATGATGTACTGGGCTGTCTCTTTGCTGGACGGGGCTGCAGGTGTCTCTTTGATGTACTGGACTGTCTCTTTGCTGGACTGGACTAGGCTGTCTCTTTCATGTTCTGGGCTGCAGCTGTCTCTTTGATGTACTTGGTTCCCTGTTCTCTAAAGGGGCGGCTCTAGGGGTGGTTCTAGGGGTGTGACCTAGGAGGGGCTGGTGAGTTCCTGCACCTTTTCTCTGAGTAAAAAGCCCTGTTTATACATATTTATTATGTTATTTATTACATGTTATTTACTGTCCCACATGCATCCATGTGGACAGTTAAATAGTAATTGATTCATTTGCTTCTGGTGTTGTGCTTTATATAAAGTATGCAATTGAAAATAATACCCATGCATGTATATATTACTGGAGCATAACTAACAATCGTATTAATAAATATTAAATACAGTAATAACATACTGTATATACTGCATTTAAGAAGAAAGTATGTACAAATACCACAGTACGTTGGGATACATGAAAGAATGGTAGTCAACTGATATTTGCTGCATATAATTGAGGAGCAGTGATGTCTAAAGAAGAAGTCTGGGTTTGCCGCTACCAGGGGTAGTGGGTTCAAGATTCACAGTCCCAGCGATGCAGTCCACAATGCACTGCATGGCCTTTGAACTATGGCCAACAGTTTAAGAAGGCCAGTAAGGGAGTTTTTAGTTAAAAGAGCCCTCTAAATATAAAGGGGGGCACAGGGCCGCCACAGTGTCATTGACCTGGAAAGCTGATAAACTGCATTTGGAAAGATTATGGTCCTTTAGGAAACTGTACACATTTGTAGTAGAAACATGCTGGCAGGTGAAAAAGAGCTGTTGGCAAAAAAACAAACACACTGTGCAATCAAATATATAAACATAATTTTACCACACTAATAATAATGATATACAAAACCGATTTTGTGCAATAATAAAAATAATATGGTAAGTCTAATTTAAGTGCTTATTATGAGAACAACTGTCGCAATGCAATAATGTGTACACGACTGTGTGATAGAAGGTGTCTGATTCAGAAAAATTCCATAATCACCATGTGGATCATCACCAATATAGGGAATGGACTTTTATCAGAGTAAACAAACTCTATTACAAAGTCAAATCAGCCTGTAAACAATATCCTGTAATAAAGTATCGGGACCAATGTTGTTTGGTCAAATCTTCATGGTATTCTCCAGTTGTATATTGGATATACATGGTAATTATTATGATGGAAGATTCCACCATAGACTAAAAATAGAAATGCCCACATAGTGTGAATCCGTAAGACACTTTTATTGAAAGCAAGTGTAAACCTACTCAAGTGTGAGTCATGAAAACGGTGCTGTACATATAAAACATTCCCAAGTGATCTAACAAGTACTTCCAGATAGTACAAACAATTCAAACAGGCGTGGCTTTAGCTCTGGGCGGTCCTGTTACACTGCTCTGTCATCGGTGGCTTCCTAATTCCTAATGAGAGCTTGATAGAAACTTGTCAGCGGCAGGAGAGTTCTGCACCTATAACCATATTGAGCTACTGTCCAATTCTACCTGCCGGTCAAAGTGGGCCTATAACTGTTAGTTATAGCAGCGATGCCTGCTTTTACAACAAACTAAAAAAGCATTTTCTTTCCAAACTGAAATACACAGATTGGGGTGTGTTTCTGCTATATGTAAGCCAAGCTAATTGTAAAAACAAAATCAATTCCAGAGCCAAATATGTGCTGCCAGTTTACATTATTGCTGAAACGATGTAAATTGTACTGTTCTGTACCACCACTCACAGCTTTAAAACATCCCCAAAGCATGTTCGGGTTTGCAGAATTTATAACAAGACTCACCAAACCCCCTGGCAAATTGTACCTGGGCAGATTCACCCATCACTATTAATGTCACACCTATAAACCATAATTGGATAAAATGGATACACATGGGTCTCCAGAACATTTTCTATTTAATTATTGTATTATACTGTGTTACATAGTTAGTCTGGTTAAAAAATGAAAAAATGGCTATGAACACCCAATCTTGATGAGTAGAAGCAGTGATGTGATAAAGTTGGCGATCTATGTGGGTCATATAAAGCACTACTAAGTTTTGTACTTGCTGGATAAGTATGTTTGCTAAAATATTGTTTTATGTATGCCATCTGTTCCTTCCCTGTTCTGACATTTAATTGTGGTTATTTTAGCAACTAAATAAGCTGGTATTGTGTTTGTAGGCCTATATAATTCATGAGAAACTATTAAAAAAACTGTTTGGCACTACAGATTAGCAAACCAAGCAATGTTTGGTTTTCAGGTAGTTCGACAAACTCAGAAAGAAGACTGTGAACACCAAACATACTACAGAACTGTACTGAAGTCTATGGCAGCTAATTCTTGCTTGTTTTTTCTGACCTTTTTCAAGGCTAATTTGCAAGCTATTGTTAAAAAAGTGAGGTATAGGGGGGGAGGTGCTGCGCTAACCAGAAGAAAGCTGTAAATCTCTGTCTGTGGTCAATTAATAAAATGACATAAAATCGCATAATAAATCGCATAAATAAGTGTTGACACTAAAAAACATTCAAGTCTTAATAATCAGCAATCATGTGTATGTGAAAAAAAGTGCATAAACAATCCTTTTCAATTGGTATATACTAAATGACAAAAAAATCGCATGTTAAATCGCATAAATAAGTGTTGACACTAAAAACATATAAATCTAGATAATCATGTGTTGGTGCACAAAGGGACATAAACACTACTTCATGTGAATAATTCTAAATAAAAATACATAGAATAAATCAGAAATAACCATCAAAAACATATCCTTCTAAATGGTGCAAAACGTACAAAGTGCCAGTGCTTAAAGGTGATCTAGATATCGCAAATAAAACACATCAATCCAACGCAATACGGATAATAAATAATATAAATAAATGTCCCAATAATAGTGATATAAAATATATTGTGCTGGCCTGTGAAACAAATGACCAATGACATGCCAGTAAGTGCAGCAAACCTAAAGTGCCAGTATAAAAGTCATTGAAGGTGCAAAAGCAAGTTCTGGTGTATTCAACAAAACAACAGTGGGGTGTCTGGGATGCAATTCACTCAGTGTCCTCTTCGTGCATAAAACACTAATGTAAGCAGTGGCCCCTTACCTAGCGGTGCTTTTAAAATCTTTAAGTAGATGTACTCACATAAAAACAATGCAGAGCAAACCTCTCTCCTACGAGCAGCGAACTCGTTCTGTGTCTAGCAATGTGAAACAGCCTTGAAATAACAAGCTTTGGGGTGCCTGAAACCTGCACGTGATGTCAGGGAGCAGTAAAATGTAATTATTTTCTGTTTGCAAACAGGGCTCAGGGGTCATTTAGCAGCGGTAGCACCACGGCCACTAAATCACAGATCCCGGCTGGCTTCTCTTTGTAATCGAATTGACTGGTGATCCTGGGTGATGTTACTGACCAAATATGGTCATCACCATATTGGTCAATGACTTCACCCAGGATCCCCAGTTGTGGGGGTGTAGAGACATCACTGGACAGCCAGTAGTTGTGATCTACATCTATGTATGATGTGATTGACATTAGATTTTACACAGGGAACATCATTGTTTTAACTTTTTTTATTGATAGACTTTTTCACAGTGTGGGGTTTTTTGTTTTATATTTACACTTTTTTTTTACTATGTACTTCACACTTATCCACCTAGGGGGAAAGGGAATATATGGGCCTCCCCTATAGTAAAGGGGCTTCCATCATGGAGGCAAGGCGCCTTGATGGGGGGTTGAGTGTTTTGCCTCACCAGATCTTTTCCAATCACAATGATCCACCACCTGGTAGTGAGAATCCCCCACCTGCTGATTTTCACCTGTTACAATCCCTCTGCAAATGTTTAAAAACAAAAACAGCCAGGGGAAGCTGGGTGATGTCATTGATCAAATATGGTAATGACAATATTTGGTCAATAGCATCACCCAGGATCTCCAACATCAGCTGGCTGGTGATCGGTCATTTTGTGACGGTAGTGCTTATGCCACAAAATGACAGACTTCTGACTGATTGTTTGCAAACATCATTTCGGGGTTAAGTGGGGTACACACTATAAATAAATTGCGTAAACGATCGTCTGATTTTCCTCGTTGTTTCACAGCAAATCAGAACCAATGATTGACACAGGCTTTTTATGTTGTTTATTGTTTCTGATCATGCACAGTTTTTCTTTTCTGAATTCTCTTATATGAAAATCGTACAAAAACGGTAAACAGTAAATGAAAAGTTCCCATACGAGAAAAAATGTGGAGTTTGATTCAGTATGAAAAATCGATAGGAAAATCGTACAAAAATTGTTTGGATGAAAATGTTGGCCTGATTTTTTTTTTTATAATGTGTACAAGCCTTTAAAGAGGTTGTAAACCCACGGTGAGAAATAAAACAAAAAACAAAAAAACCCTGCAAGACAAAGGCATAATGAGCCAGTATGCATAGCATTCTAGCTCATTATGACATACTTACCTTAGATCAAAGCCCCCGCAGCAGTCTCGGCACACTGCTTTGGCTGGTGACATGTCTCCCGGAGTTACTTCTGGGTATTGCGGCCTCCGGTGCTGAGATTGGCCAGAGCCGCAATGATGTCACTCCAGCGCTTGCGCATGGGAGCTGCCGGTAATGGCATATCGGCTGAAGCAATGGCACAAACAAGCTGTTGCTTCAGTGCGCATGTGCCGATGATGTCAGCACATGATGATACAGGGGATATCTCCTAAACCGTGTAAGTTTAGAAGATATCCATGGTAGCTACAGGTAAGCCTTATTATAGGCTTACCTGTAGTAAAAAGTGGTTGTAAAGGGTTTACAACCACTTTAACTGTCCAAAATATGACCAGTTTGCCTGATCGCCAAATTATCAATAGGCTCTGTTAAGGTTCAACTCACTGATGTTCAAGCAGAACCCAAAGCTTTTCTATATTTGGAACTGAAACACTAAGTGCATCTGTACATAGAAAAGGCTGTTTCAGTTCTTTTTTAAGGCCTGGTTCACACAGAGCATATGAATCTGTACCCTGTGTGAGTCCCACTGCTGTCAATTGAGATGCAGTGGTTGCACAGACACACAGGGGTTGATTTACTAAAGGCAAATAGGCCACGCACTTTGCAAAGTGCAGTTGCACTCTGAAAGTACAGTTGCTCCAGAACTTAGTACATGAAGTTAAGCTTCATTTTTCAAGGAATACCCGATCACACGCAAGGAAAAAAAAAACAGCATTTTTGTTTGAACATGATTGGATGATGGATGTAAGCCAACCTTCCCCTCATTTATTAAGATCTAGAGCAACTGCTTTTGCTGAGTGCAATTGCTCATTCCAAAGTGCACAGTTTATTTGCCTTTAGTAAATCAACCCAACTGAGACTGTATAAATATGAAAGTGAGAGTCTGCCTCTTCCACCCACTAAATTTTGGAAACTTCCAAAATTCAGGGAAAGCAGTCGAGCCTGCAACCAAGCAGAACTCATAACAGCCAAAATCAATCAAAACTTGCTCCACTGCCTACAAAGGAACTAAAAACTAAATTTGCCTAAAGCTGTTAGCAACCTATTTAGGAGGGTACTATGTATGTAATATGTATGTTTCTCCCTCACCTGCTTCGTAAATGGCCATCAGAAGCTCTCTCAACACCCTTGTACATAATCCTAATGCCCTGTACACACGATCGGACATTGATCGGACATTCCGACAACAAAATCCATGGATTTTTTCCGACGGATGTTGGCTCAAACTTGTCTTGCATACACACGGTCGCACAAAGTTGTCGGAAAATCCAATCGTTCTGAACGCGGTGACATAAAACACGTATGCCGGGACTATAAACGTGGCAGTAGCCAATAGCTTTCGTCTCCTAATTTATTCTGAGCATGCGTGGCACTTTGTGCGTCGGATTTGTGTACACACGATCGTAATTTAAATGATCGGATTTTGTTGTCGGAAAATTTTATATCCTGCTCTCAAACTTTGTGTGTCGGAAATTCCAACGGAAAAACGTCAGATGGAGCCCACATACGATCCCATCACACTTTTTCCGTCGTAAAATCCGACCGTGTGTACAGGGCATTAGAAATTCAAATAAAGGCACTGCACTAGGACCACACAGGAAGAGGCAATTCTCTAGTGACCGTATGCATCAGAATACGTTTTCATTTTTGCTTCTCATGACAGCAATTTATCATGGCTAACACAAGGATAAAAAAACTATATTAAAACAATGTGTGTGATATTTAATCTTTTCCTTTTATTCAAGATGTCTGCACACTAATGTGGAATATTTTTATTTGCATATACTATGTGTATGCAATAAAAGAATAACTTTTTATATGTAATTAAAAGCTAACACAAAAGATACAAACTGAGGGACAAGAGGTATTTTGCATGCTCTGAACTAAGTGATACCTGCACAGGCTGTCATTGCTGACCTCCACGTCAGAAAAAGACTAATTTCCTTTGCTGTCATGCTGATCCAATCCAATGACTTTTATATTTTCTGAGGAAATGATCCAGATCAAGTAACCGGAACTGAAATAAAGTTCAGACTCTATTGGCTGTGGCTGTTATCAAATGAGTTACTCAGAAAGTATTTAGTAGCTTTAGATCAGAACAACAGCCATCCAAGTAGTATTTTCAGGAGGAGGTAAAAAAAAGCAGTTTATATTTCTCTCGACTCAAGTTTTCTTTAAAATCTAAACAAAAGAAAAATAAAATTTAAATCTGGATATAAGAAATACACTTAAATGAAGTAAATCTTTTTCTTGAAACATTGAAAACTCACACAACACTAAACTGATACAATAAATATAATAATTTTGTAGATGAAGACTTGTGTTCCCTTCCCCAGGCTCTCCCACTCAGACAATAATATTGCATGCTGTGATTATGGGAGGCAATGCTTGGGAACATGTCTGTGTGTCATGACAATTACTGAAATGAAACCGTTATTTCCCTTCTTTGCCTTTATGGAATATGAAACATTCTAGGTAACAAGTCTAGCTGATCATTTACACCAACCCCTGTTTTCCAGAAATGAAACACAAGATTATGGTGACAGATTCACTTTAATTGCTACAGGCAACTATGACAGTGTTAACATCCACATAGATATGTGATGCAGAACAACCATACAGGGAGAATAAGTAGCATAACTGATTCTGGTACAGTCTCTGAGAGTCTATGCTGTGCAAAGGGATCTCTTGGTGCAGTACCCAAAGGGAAGACATTCAAAGTTAACTCTTGATGCCACCGATTCTCTTCAGTGCAGAACATCTTATTGACTCTCAGGGGCTCACTCAGGTCATACATGAGTAGCAGCAGATCTAGCTGATATAAATGGATGTCTCTCAGCATCTGTAATTGCTCAAATATCTTCAACGTAAAGGGGTACTGCAAATGTAGTCTACTTAATCATTATATATGCACGTATGTGATTTGATGAGTTATTTGTATGTGAAGCACAAAAGTCCTTTGCTATGTCATATTTTATTTCTATGCATGTTCATATACGTATTCATCATTGATGTGTTCCTAATTAGTTATTTGTAATAAAAATTATTTCACTAACTATTACTTGTGTCTTCCTGGCACAGATAGTTATAGCACCCTCCTAGCATGGGATGCTAGGCAAATCTACAGGCTGGGGGCTTGATTGCTCCCCCCTGCCTCTAGAAGAAATTTCTAGAGCTTAGAGTGGGAGATTCAAATCAACCAGCCTGAATATTTATCAAGCTCCAGCCAATCCCTGGGGAGGTGTGTCCAGTATAGGAGTGGAATGGGGATACATAATCTGAGACACTGAAGAGCAGGGTTCCTACTCCCCAGGAGGATTCCAGAGCTGCTGGGCTGCTGCTGTCGAGTAGACCATGGACCATTCAACTGCTTTAGGAAGCCTCAGAAGTCCCAGGAGTAAATGAACTTTACTCAGAAACCAACCACAAAACCACACCACTGGGGATTTGGTCCTGAGAGACACCATATAACTCACTGGGTTGTGTCTGGAAGAAGATGGAAGCCGGCAGCTGTACTGGGGTCTTGTGAGTAGTGACCCTAAGTTGATCCTTGAGACTGTGGGGTTGATTTACTAAAATTGGAGAGTGCAAAATCTGGTGTAGGTCTGCAAAAAAACCAGCTTCCAGGTTTTATTATCAAAGCTTAATTAACTACTTATGGACCGGAAGCATTTGCCCCATTAATGACTAGGCCATTTTTGGTGATACAGCACTGCATCGATTTAACTGACAATTGTGCAGTCGTGCGACGCTGTACCGAAACAAAATTTACATCCTTTTTTTTACCACAAATAGAGCTTTCTTTTGGTGGTATTTGGTCACCTCTGCGGTTTTTATTTTTTGCGCTATAAACAAAAAAAAGCGACAATTTTGAAAAAAACACAATATTTTGTACTTTTTGCTATAATAAATACCCCCAATTTGTTTTAAAAAAAGCTAACTTTTTCCTCAGTTTAGGCCGATATGTATTCTTCTACATATTTTTGGTAATAAAAATTGCAATAAGCGTATATTGATTGGTTTGCGCAAAAGTTATAGCGTCTACAAAATAGGGGATAGATTTATGGCATTTTTATTATTATTTTTTTTTTACTAGTAATGGCGGCGATCTGCGATTTTTATCGGGACTGCAACATTATGCCGGACACATCAGACACTTTTGACACATTTTTGGGACGATTGACAATTATACAGCGACCAGTGCTATAAAAATGCACTGAATACTGTGTAAATGTCACTGGCAGGGAAGGGGTTAACAGGGGCCGATCAAGGGGTTAACTGTGTTCCCTAGTGTGTGTGTGTGTGTGTTCTAACTGTGGGGGGAGGGGACTAACTATAGGAGATGACAGATCATGGTTCCTAGCTATTAGGAACTCTCGATCTGCCTCTCCTCACAGAACAGGGATTTGTGTGTTTACACACACATGACAGCGGCTGGTCGGCAAGTGGTTAATAAATATGCAATATGAGAAATCCTGTTAGGAAAATGCAAGTTGGAATATGTGAAAGATGTAAATAAGAGTCTGATATTTGCTGCAGCGAGAGATGAACAGGGCTAATAGTCCTACAGACACGTGCCATAGAATAGAAATTAATATACTAGAATATTACAGAGGAATTAAGCAACTAAATATGTTGTACAACAGGTTGAAAGACATATCAGCTACAAGGTTTTTTTGTCAAAGCTTAATTGAACAAGCTGATTGATTTCTATGCAAGCCTGCACCAGATTCGGAGGGCAACAGTTTTAGTACATCCCCCAAAAGTATCATGAGACATGGAAGTCATTTACCACTTAAAAACATTGCATGATGAAAGTTTTGTGAGTTCAGGAAACCAGGGTCAGTGAAATACACACCTTAAGGATAGAAGGACATTTTCTAAAAGGATCAAAAGTACACTATTTTATTTAAACAAATGTAACTAGCACTTACCAAAAGCCCATAATAGCCTACTCACTGTAATCTAACAGTACAGGCAAACGGCAACTGCCCCAACTGGCCTTAACAGCAAGTAGCACATGGAAGAGCGATGCATGTCAAACAAAAACACTGAAAAATTTCCAGCTCAACTTACCAGCCAGCAAGAAACTGAATTGTCCTGTCTAACAGTGAGGTGAGGGGGCGCACTGGACACCTTTGCTGCCATTGTGCTATTTGCTGTGTGTCCAGCGTGCCCCTCTGCCTTTAAGGAGGGGTGGGCTCCCTCCAAACAAACCTGTCCTCATTCTATCTATTACTATATATGTGCTTCTACTATGGAGGCTCTCATAATTTATAGAGTTAGGACTGCAGATAATACTGGGTTGCCTGTATAGTTGGATTATAGAAAGGCAAAGGAAAACCACACGCGCCAGCTGCTTACTGATCCTTGCAGTGGCTATTTCTAATTAGTGATAAACTTGGGTTTGGCCAAATCTGGAAAGCAGCTGTCATTCGTTGGCTAATCACCTGCGTCTGGAATATCCCCCCCCCCCCTCAGCTGCATTTACACCAAGAGTCGGGGATGTTGATGACATCAATCAAATTAATATTCAGGGATTGACCAAGTCAAAAAATTAACAGACTTTGTGGGCACATAATGAGAAAGAGAATCAGTAAAAATGTATACATGTTTTTTACAACATAGTTAAAAAACATATAAACAACATACAAACAACACCCTGTATGAACACAGTTACCAGTTACGCAATAATGAAGTTATAGAAGACTGGACCTACGGTACAAAGATGAATTTAATACTATATCAGGGTAAAAGAAAAATTTCTGATCCAGTAATGCCTCCAAAAATGTGCTCGTCGATGCGTTTCACTAAAATATTAGCTTCCTCAGGACAGATACTGGGTAGGTGCTAGTATATTTAAAAACAAGAAAGTACATGTGTAAGTATTCAATGTAGTATATATCTATATAAGTATGAATTATGATTGTTACAACATTTCTCAAGGAGGGGTACATATACACAGAGACTAATTACATATAAACATAACAAGGTGTAAGCATGCCTGGTAAACTTGTGGCTCAAGGTGTGGGAGAACTTGACCAAACTGACAAACAGCCGAAAAAACGAGATTGCATATGTGTGTCTAAAGTAGTGGGATACGCATATATCATGTGGTCCATAGTAGATACCACTAAATAAACAAGAAACAACAAACATATATGTTGTAGATTAAGGTGCTACTGTAAAAGTCCCCCAATTCAATGACCGATTTATATTAGACTTGGCTCTCACCTGGTATATAGTAGTCATGTATAGGTATTTGAGTATAAATCACACACAATGGTAAGTGTTCATAAAGTCCCACTATAAGCGTGTTCAATACAATATCTGAAAATAAACCAAGTCAATAATCAGATATTGACCCTTTAGAGGTATGTATAATAAAGTTACAAAAGAAGATATCCAGAGAGTATATACGAATGGTACTTACCAATAGTACCAAGTGATGGCCCATGGATACCGTACCAAGTTATTAAATGGGTAAGAATACAATCCCCTTAAGTATAGAGGCGAATGGAATATCTAAGAGAGGGGGCATAGCAAACTATTAAGAATTTTGCATATGAGAAAAAAAAACCGAATGGACCCACCCGAATGTGTAAAAGCTGCGCTTATCACATAGGGGGAGACCTTTTGTTGGGGCTCAAGTTGGTATTGCCACATACATAGGGGAAAAGTGTGTGCCTATAATAGAAGCAATTGAATGGAGAAATTTCAGTTTTTGACAGATGTTGCAGCATTTCGGGCCCTTTCACACTGAACTGTTTTTTTTTCAGTTTTTGTCTTACCAAAAGTGGAAGAAAAATGCATGACGATTACATCTTATGGAACTCCTCACACAAGTCAGTTGTGGGTCCTGCATGCTGCATTTTGGTGCATGTTTGGTGTGGTAAAACGACTGCACCAAAAACATACCTCCCCATTGAAATACATGAAAAAAAGGAAGCAAAAATGCATCAAAAATGCACCCAAGGTTCTATGCTGCAGTTTTTGAGTCACATGTTCTTATTTCAAAGGTGAAAATTGCAACAGAATGTGGCAAACCATATACATTTTTACAGTGTTTTTGCAACTGAGCAGTGTGAAAGCAGCCTTATGCATTTAAACACTTGATCATCAGCCTGTATATGCCCCTTCATGACCACGTTTCAATTTTCAGTTAAGTGATAGTTTGACTGAGAATGACTTGGCAATGCAGCATTGTACCCATATGAATTTTATATCATTTTTGAGATAACCATGTTGATATTTTAATAACCACATTTTTTTTTACTTTCTTTCTGCTATAAGCATATCAAATAAAAATGCCAGGACAGTAGGAAAAAGTAGACAACCCAAGGTGATCTAATTTTTTGCCACACTTTTGGGATATGAAGAGATATATAGGCACTAAATGTCAGAAACCATGAAATCAGGCCGAGACAGAAGTACATTTAAATCACACTTGTTTGATAATAAAAGTAAAAAGAACAAGCATAGTCAAAACATAGTCAAAGTTCAATAACGGGAATGGATAGTCAGCCAAGCCAGAAGTCAGGTATCAATGTAGTGGAACAGCAAGCAGGATCTGGAGTCAGAAGGGATGTCAGCAAAGCAAGTCTTGAATAGGATCGCAGGAGTGAGTTTCTGTGATGCTGACCAAGGCGAAGGCCGAGCTCCTCTGGACCGGACGGCTTAAGTAGGCAGGACTGAAAAGCAGGATATTATCAACAGCTGAGTAACTGTGGAGAGATAGGAGTTGGCAATTAGCCGACAGCTGAGCGGTCAGCTCAGAGAAGGAAGGGCTAAGTCCAGCCCTGACATTAAGCTGATTAAAACATGGAACTTGGTAATGGTGCACTAGATACCATGCATCATTATTGTACAAGTCACACACAGAGGGAGGAAGAGGTGAAGGGGTTAATGTACAAGTCACATACAGTGATAGAATAAAGATGAGAGGGTTGGGGTGCAGGATAAGAAGTGAAAGCAGTAATATGCAGGTTACTAGAGACAGAATAAAGATGAGACGTACAGGAGGGGGTCATAAAAAGGGCTAGAAATTATCAAATCAAATTAATTAAACTCCCCACCACCTCAAATCTGCTCCCCTTCGTTCATTACATTTGTGATGTATGCATGGTCATCACAGTAATCACAAGGTACAGAGTCACTCTGATTGGCTGTGTGTATTTAGCATGTGATCTGCATGATCTAATGACAGCACAATGACACACACTGTGGAAGCACAGAGTATCTTATTTAAGAGGCGCTCCAGAATGGGGAGTTCACCAATCAGCTGTTTATCAAGGTACAAAAGTAAAGTGGTTAAGTAATTTGTAATGTCCCTTAAAGAATATTATTCAGGGATGATTTTAAATTTAATTGATATAACATGGAAAATTATATAGAAAAATAGGGAAATTGAAACACCCAAAACTATGGAAGAAGAGCCAATAGCTTGGGTGTCCTTAAGAAATGTAAGAAGCCAGAGGTTGACTCATTCTACTATAATATAGTATACTTTTAGAGTGGATTGAGCCTTCAGTACTGCCTTTTTCACCACAGTAGTTTTACATTTTTGACCAAATGGACTTTTTTTTTTCTTCCCCATTATGTTTACAGTGTGTGGTATATGTTTGCTATTCCACTTATCAAATATATATTGAAAAAATTCACTTTGAACTTTGCTTCAATTACAAATCTTGAGCATTTCATGAGTTTTGTTGTACTGTTTCTGCAATAAATTGTATTTGTCTTTAAAAATAAGAATAGATGAGAACAATAGTATCATTTAGTGTATAAAGCATTAAAGAACTATTAGTAAAAAAAAAAAAATTCCTTGAACTGTTAGTGAAATGAGTTCCTTGAAATAAGGAACAAAGGGCCAATATGTAAAACTAACATAACCCTTTCAAAGAGACTGACATATTATACCAGTGAAGTAACAGGCTCTGCATTTTGCTTTCTCTCTCCTTACCAGTATTTCTAAACTGTACATACTGTATGTGAAAAGTGGAAAAACTCTCAAGCATTGTGTTGGATAGCTTTTGTTCAATAGTTAATCTCCTAGTCCTGATCTACACGTATTTAAACTGGTCAATTTACCAACAATCTTAATTTATAAGGGCCCTTCAACAGAAGTACTTTTAAATGTGGTTTCTTTTGAAGGGTTTACTTTTTTTCATGGTTCTTAGTAAATTGTTCGGTACTGAAGAAAGAATAAAATGTTTAAGGCAGAATTCAGTTTCCCAGGCAATAAAAGAAATTGAAATGGTCATAAAAATTCTACCCAGGCCATATCTTTTACAAAAAATAAATTGAGAAATTTTTGCCAAATGTCTTATTGTCATTTGAAAGTACAAAGATGAGTAAGCAGTTGCCATATGTTATACTGTATACCTATATACAGTATGGGGCATGTTTGATTCTATGTAAGTGAATTAGGAAGCAATAATCATATGAATAATATATAAATCCAGTTTAGGGCTAAGCTACACAGGCTTGCTACTGGGAAATATAGCCACTTTATGATGTTTAGGTGGTCAACTATGATACAAAAATTTCTAACGATTGATTATTAAGAGTAGCAATTGATTGTTAAACAGATTAAATAAATCGATTTCTATGAAGTAAGCTAGACAAGTTGTATGTAGGGTTTAAGTGATTGGAAGGTGATCATACAACATCCGACAATATCTTAAATTTTCATCTTGAAGTTAAAATTATAATATGTTTTAATTACATTAAAATTACGGCACGGTACATTTTCTCACTCCATACCTGTTATAGTGTAGAACAATTTTTCTATCACAGGTTTTATGGTCATTGTTAATAGACACTGAATGCATGTTGTAATCTCTGAGTGTTTTTGTCAATTTCTACCACTGTCATTTTTTTAAAGTTTTGCTGCTGTTAATATGCTTTATGAGGAGATGTCTCATGCATAGGAAATGTAACAAACGTACATACACATTGATTCTAGTGTGCACTTACTGCTAATGTATATTGGTGTTAAACTGTATTATTATTGATTCACATTTTAAATGGGTTTTGTGTATGTGCCATTTAAAATCTTTACAATCCTCATCTTATCTTTTGCAGTGCTCCATTGTTGTTATTATTAAATTGCTCTGCCTTTCTCATCTTCACAGATTCCACAAATTAGTTATGCCTCCACTGCTCCAGATCTAAGTGACAACAGTCGATATGACTTTTTTTCTCGAGTGGTTCCATCAGACACTTATCAGGCTCAGGCCATGGTGGATATTGTGAAAGCTCTGAAATGGAGTTATGTGTCCACACTAGCATCTGAAGGCAGCTATGGGGAAAGCGGAGTGGAAGCTTTTATCCAGAAGTCCAGAGAAGATGGTAAGACTGCTCATTTGTTATCCTGTTCTTATTATTTCGTTCATATAAATCTAATGTGACTGTTATGCACTTTATTATTATTATGATTTGATTTTCTTTTTTTTTTTCTAAAATATATTTTTATAATGAAAGTAATAAATGTAATTTTGCACTATCATTCTACAACATTGTCTCTTAGCAGGTCCTGCATCTTGTGCACATATATTGTTTTATGTTTTATTCTTTTACATGTTTCGTTTAATAGTTCATACCATGCCCTCAGGAATAGCTGCAGCTGGTTGTTAGTCCAGTACTCTTACACCTGCCCCCCTCTGCCTTTTTCATTAGTGCAGCTTAAACTCTTCTGTCACAAGGTTTTTTGTTGTAGCAGTAACAGAACATAGAACTACCAGGAAACTCAAACTAAAATTTTACTTAGCTTTAAAAGAACAAGCTGAAATGTCTGTGTTATCTTCCATTTCTGTAATGCTAATGCATTGCGATGCAAGAATCATCAGACCACACTAAGATGTGCAGAGGAGGAGCTAGCCTCCCTTTGATGCCACAGTAGCCTGTTTGTTCATTTGTTTTCTTTATTCTATTTGGTATGTTCCCATTTCCCCTTTTTGGTTGCTTTTATATGGTACAGTATCTATTTAGATACTCCAATTTCTGCCTGCTCTACAGTTAGGCTGGCCATACATTATATAATTTTCCTTTACAATTTTCCTTCAGATTTACTAAAACCATATACTATGAGGTCAAACCTAAACACTTTTTAAAATTGTATGCAATCAGACAGGCCCTTGCACTGTATAGTTGAAGATAAATATAAAGGAAATTGAATAAAACATTGTACAATGTATGATTTACTGAAGAGTTAAAGTGTTTGTAAAGGCAGAAGATTTTTTTTATCTGAATGCATTCTATGCATTCAGATAAAAAAACATTTTGTGTGTAGCAGCCCCCCTCATGCCCCTAATACTTACCTGAGCCTCATCTTGATCCAGTGATGTGCACGAGTGCCTCGGCCGTCAGGGACTCTCCCTCCTGATTGGCTAAGACACAGGAGTGGCGCCATTAGTTCCGCTGCTGTCAATCAAAGTCAGTTAGCCAATGAGGAGAGAGAGGGGGCAGGGCCGATCCGCGGCTCTGTGTCTGAATAGATACACAGAGCTGTGGCTCGGCTTGGGTGCCCCCATAGCAAGCTGCTTGCTGTGGGGGCACTCAACAGAAGGGATGGGCCAGAAGTGCCAGCGAGGGACCTGAGAAGAGGAGGATCTGGGCTGCTCTGTGCAAAGACACTGCACAGAGCAGGTAAGTATAACATGTTTGTTATTTTTAAAGAAAAAAAATGTATATAATGTAGGGCCAGAAAAAAAAACAAGACTTTAAAAAAAGTTGCCATACTGTGTCCACAGACTGGGTCTAGGAGGCATGCCTTTTGCCTATATCAACATTTAAAACACTTGAAAGAGCTTTTTGCTAGCCAGCATGTTTCACAGGCAATTGTATCTCCTCCACCCACTAGTAAATTCCAGATTAACCTGAAAAAATCTACTGCAGACAGCAATCTCTTTCCAGATATTTTACCCAAGTAGTGGGAAGCCATTAAAATTATCCAGTAGCCTCTAGAAAAATTCCAGATTTGCAGAGCTAAAAGACATTGATTGCTTTCCCTCATTTTATTTTGTTACATTACGTTGGAGTTAAGTTAAGTCTAAGGTGGCAGCAGAATATTGCAGCATAAAAGGATAGGAACAGTGCAGTGTTCCCTGCAATATCTTTGTAAAATAATTATTGGCTCTCATCTGAGATAGTGAGGATCCTCAATGAAAACTAGGATTTTCACTTACAGCAGAAAGGGGGGAGCTCCTCTTTTCTGCCTCCTCCCCCCCTCCGCTGCCACATTTGGCACCTTTTGGGTGTGGGGGGGGGGGTCAGGAGTGGGTACCTGGCTTAGACAGGTACCCGCTTCCAACCTGGGCTCAGTTCGCTGCGGCAAAATGAGCCAAAAGTTTGCCCCCCCTCCTTTCCCCTGTAGCTGGGCCACTCACAGAGCGCAGCTTGATTTGCGCCTACGCAGTAGAAAATCGGCTATGAAGCAGCAAGGCTTCACTGCCAGTTTCCCGCAGCCAAGATGGTGGTGGCAGCACCCAAGAGCCGATTCAAGAATCGCATGGGTGAGGACACCGCTGGATGTCTGGACACGTAAGTTCCCTAATAGTAAAAGTCAGAAGCTACAGTATTTTTAGCTGCTGACTTTTACATTTTGGAGAGGGGGGTAGAACTCCTCTTTAAAAAAGTACATTTTTGTTCTCATGTATCTTTGTAATTCCTCTCTGATTAAAATATTTCGTTTTAAATAAAAATGGGCAGACATGTGCTGATCATCTTAAAATCTTTTATCTCATATGTTTTAATATAAACATAAAAGTCTTTATTTTCCAGATATGCATGTTTTTTGAGAATTAGGTTTAAAAAAAATGTAAAAGGTATTTTGTACGCAGAGCCAATTATTGTTGTGGAAAAGAGGTACCAGGACATGAAGGCCATATTCTGCCCTGTACAGGAACAATCCTCTAAATTAATGTACACAAGCAATTTATATTCATTACATTCGATGTCTGACATATATAACATTCATTTTTTTTTGCACAAGAAGACTAAAGAAGCAGCTGGTTTAACGACATTTGCTGTTCATAATAGTGCCAATCTCTAAACCAATTCTGGCAGAATATAGGCAGATGTTTAATTTAGTACTAAAGAATTTATCTGATAGGAGCATGGTTTACAAGGGTCTGGCTATTTTAATAACTTACCACTGGCATGCCTTCATTTTTGTGCATGTGAATGATTTATGTTTTTCCTTCAGAATGTACACATTTTCAGGCATGGTATGGTATATTATCAGATGAGGGAGTGATCCTCATTTTTAAGTTTGCAATTAAAAGTATATCAGATTGAGATGTATCTCCTAAAAGGCCTAAGCACCAACATAAACACTGTAAATATTCACTGTTGTCTAATCTTTCCTTGTTGGAGTCTGAGTGAGCTCTTGAGCTCACTGCTGTGTCACGATCCAAACTGGTCCAGCTACTATTGGGTCTGAAATTTCTAGCATGTTGTATTACTTTTGCAGTAATGAATGCCATTTCTTGCTCTTTAAAGAGGAACTGCAGTCTGCTCACATAATTTGTAATAGAAACATCTTTGTCATTCTTAAGCTTCCCTCCAACCACTTTGCATATTATTGTATATATACTGTGATTCTGTACTTGCCAAATATGTTGCAGAAATCTCCCTCCACTGAGTCTGGCTGCAACCATTTTAACTGTGGGCAGCTGAAGCTGCTGCTTGTTCAGTTCCTGGATTTACACAGACAGACAGAGGCACACCTCCAGTTCTGTAGCTCTCATTGGCCCCCTTATCACTCATCCCCCCCTCCCTTCCTGGCAAACTCTCACAAGAGTGAAAGCGAGAGCTGTGCATGATGTCATAAGCCAATGCTTTTTACCGGACAAGAAACAGGAAGTGGGCTGTATAAGGTATTGTTAAATCCAATTTAGGGGTCTGAAAACAAGACAGATGATGATGAGATAGTAGTCCAGATCTTAAGATAAGATAGGTGCGTTTATTCACTGCAGTGGAGAAATACAACACAGTTCTCGGCTACTATAGCAAATAAAAGTGAAAGTGTTTCTGAGCTTACATCTACAGGTTATACAATATGCATAAACACTAGGCGTGTTATAGGTGTGATCGTATAGTTTAGTCCAATCAGCATTCATATCTTCTTAGTAACAAGGGAACAGTTAAATGGTTAGTTACATCACGCGACTGATAGAAAGCGAAAGAAAACATGGGCTCCGCCATCTTGGTACTGGTTCAGACTAGCTAGATAAGACTGTCCATTTCTCGGTGCAAAGAGGGAGTGAACTGTTGCTTTTTATCTGGCGGTGAAGGTCAGAATAGACTGAAAACTCTGTCTAAGAAGAAGCAAGAAAGTGTATTACAATTCTTAAAGCGACAGTCTCTATATACATACATATATATAACTCAACATTATCAGACCCCTATAATTCTACTCAGTATTTACTGGCAGAAAAAAAATGTTTTACTATCCAAAGTTAAAACAACAAGGACAGAAGATTTAATAGATGGAAAGTTGAAAAAATGACTGAAGGTCCACTTTAAGTTCTCTCTGTGACTCTGCAAGTAAAACTTGTCAAAAGACACCACTTTTAGTTGTGCTATGTTGTTATAATACTTGGTTGTATTTCATTAGTATTTGCTGAATCCACAGATGAAAGCCTTCCAAAAAAGGCTGCTTTAATGTGAAGACACTTTAGACATATATTTAATGCTTTGCTGTTTGTTTCCTTTACTATCTGCTGGCACACTGATCTACTGTTGTTTATTATATTGCTCATGGTATACTGACCTAGATGGGTAGTTTCCTTAACTGTTTAATAGCTTACTGACTGACTTATATTGCAGATATTGTACTAAAACATACAGCATGTGCTAATCTGACCTGAATCAGTGATACAAATCAAAAGAGTTTATGGTAAAAAAAATATTTTTTATTCCATTTACAAATTAAAAAAAGATATATAAATACAATATTCTACTTAAACTTTGTTTTGTCTGTTAATTTGTAATAAACCTGAACACTTTTTGTTTCCCACAAGGTCTTTTGGTTTCCTCACCACTTTGAGGGTGACCCACAACCAACTTTAAAGGCCTGCACGGTGACAGAAATATTTTCCACAAATGTATATATATTGTAGCACCCCCCTGACCCTTAGAGGCACGTTAGGGCCCCCCCAGAGATGGAGGGGGGGGGCGCTAGAGCTCCTCCAATAGGGTGATTGAAGACATTGGGTCACTTTGAAAAATAAATGTATTTATTTTTTATCAATTGATCAAAAGGAAAATGGGTTTTGGGCACCAGAAACCAAGAGCACAGTCCTGCAAAGGCATCAGTCTCCACTCCCAGCTTTACAGAATAAGAGCATTTAGTCTGGTGGTTCTGTAATTTAGCAGTACCAAGTCTGGTGAGTAGAAGGCTCTATCTATTATTATAGTGAGTTACCAGACCCCTGTGTGGCTCCATCTGCTCACAGCTGTCCAGGACACCTCCTCTAGCAGTGATACTTTCCACTTGTACTTCAACTTCCTCCATTTCAAGCAGGTCTGACCTTCAAATGCATGTAAATCTCCCTAGGCAGCAGGCCTAGGAGGTTAGCAGCACTGACAGCATTCCTCCACATGCCTAAGCTTTGGTGAATGATCTATCTTCAAAATGTACAACCCACTAGCTCTTACATGGATTAAATTTGGCCAGCCCCTGCTGAACCAGCTGGATTTCGATCTATGTATGACAGAAATACAAACAAGATTGGTCATGTGTATTTGAAATGTGTACAGTATTTAGCCTTTAAAAAAAACCCCTTGATTTGATTGTAGCTCTAAAAGTTTGAGAAACAAATAAAAAGAAAGAAGTTACACAGGAAAGACCACGTTATGATGTAGTCATTTGTATAAGACTGGGTTCACATATATGTGAATTGGATGCAGGTTTCTCGCATCCAATTCACATGACAGGCTAGTGTGACCGCCTCTCAATGGAGCTGGTTTACACAAGTCCGGAACAGCTGCAGATTGCAGAAGGGTCCTGTGTGTGTTTGGGTTCAGTTCAGGTGCAAATTCAGGCAAAAATTCAGGCCGCACATATGAGAACCTGGCCTAATTGCGTGTTAAAAGGAGTGGTTACTCATTTAAATAATTGTTTTTACTTATATCTGTACAGTTGTTTGCAACTTCAGAGGGTGAGCAAACTATTGTAGACTCTGCCTTTAGCAGGATTGTCAATTACATTTAGTATTGCCCACCTGTATCCAGCTAGTTCTTGATAGATGGTGCTGCTTTCTGTTGGTTTTCCTGCTTATACCCTAATTGCTTATTCCTGCCTGCTATGAGATGGCGTCACTGTGTCAGACTTTTACTTACCAGACTGATGAGTCCGCTTGGGCAGAGGGTAGACTCCCTTACTTATCCGACTCACGGCCCCTGGTAGAGCAGACAGGAGGCACGAGAGTGCGGAATGGTATGAGAGCCTGCTGAAGAGATCCAGGTACAGGATGAGAGATGATCTTCAGACAACAGGTCAGTAGTCCATAACACTAGTAACAGGTGCTGAGCAGGAGCAAGACAGGCAGATCGGGACACAAGCAGGGTTCGACAACAGACTGGCAGCAAGGTACAATAGGAGCAGGCAGAAGCGGAGTCAAACAGGCCAAGGTCAGGTACAGGCAGCAAACAGGAGAATCCAAGGGCAATCCGGGTCGTCAGGAGATCAGGTAAACAGGAAGACAAGACAGGAAACAGGAACTATGGCACAGGAAGCTGATGATCAGGCAGCACTGAACAGAGTGCCTGACAAACTTAAATAGGCTGGCTTGCTCACAGGCGCGCCCTCTGGTGGCCAATCCCATGACCAGCAAGGTGAGCTCTCTGACAGTGCCCCCTCCCTAAGGGCAGCCTCCGGATGCCCAGCCGGGCCAACTTGGAGGCATGAACATTTCTGAAAGTCTGTAAAAGTTCCGGGGCATGTAAATTGTTTTCTGGTTCCCAGGAATTGTCCTCCGGACCATACCCCTTCCATTTAATAAGATACTGAATTCCATTCCTCCTTTTCCTACAGTCAAGGATTGCCTCTACCTCGAATTCCTCTTCGTTGTCAATTATGACAGGTTTGGGTGGGCCGACAGTGCGACCAGCAAAAGGATTAGAGGTAGCAGGTTTCAGCAGCGTCACATGGAAGACCGGGTGTACTTTTAGAGAGTCTGGCAAATCAAGTTCATAGGTCACATCATTTATTTTCCTCTTCACTGGGAACGGACCCATAAACTTAGGGCCTAATTTCCTCGAGGGACAAGACATTTTCAGGTTAGTTGTGGACAACCACACTTGGTTGCCGGGCTCCAAGATCAATTCTCCACGCCTCTTCTTATCAAACATTTTTTTATTGTAATCCTGGGATTTGGCCATAGTCTCTTGTAGGATCTTATTGTTGGTGGAAAAGAAATTCATAGTCTCTGAGACGGCCGGAACGGAGCATTCAGGTACTGAGATTGGTAGAAAAGATGGATGGAACCCGTAATTAGCGTAAAATGGTGTTTTATTGATGGCAGAGTGCAAGGAGTTGTTATAGGAGAATTCTGCAACGGGTAATAAGGAAACCCAGTCATCCTGAGAGAAGGCAGAGAAGCACCTGAGGTATTGCTCCAAGGTCTGGTTGGTTCTCTCAGTTTGCCCGTTCGTCTGGGGATGATAGGCGGATGAAAAGGCCAATTCAATTTCGAGGGAACCACAGAGGGCCTTCCAGAACCTTGAAGTGAATTGAACACCCCGATCGGACACAATGCTTGCTGGGACTCCATGTAACCTAACCACTTCTTTGACAAAAATCTTTGCCGTATCTATAGCCGAAGGTGTACCCTTCATGGGGAGAAAATGTGCCATCTTCGACAGCCTGTCTACCACAACAAAAATAGTAGAGAAACCCTCGGAGGGGGGCAATTCCACGATGAAGTCTATTGATATCATCTTCCATGGCCTCTCTGGAACAGGTAAGGGTTTTAATAATCCCCAGGCCTTTTTCCTGGTGTTCTTACTCCGAGCACAAGTGTTGCATGAATCCACAAAATTTTTACAGTCACAGGCTAATTGAGGCCACCAGAAGGTGCGCTGTACCAGCTCAGTGGTTTTCAAGACACCAAAATGTCCGGCCAACTTATGATCATGACATAGTTCCATCACAGTCACCCTTAGCTTCTCGGGAACCACGATCTTGTCCCTTCGCCAAAACAGGCCCTCTCTCCAATCTGTTTCGGGGTACGGAAGCATTCCCACCGAGGCCTGTCTTATCCGTGAAACAAGGTCCCCTTGGAGGAGCAGGAAGTTCCCCGAAGGAAGAATCGTATCGGGAGATACGGTCCTCTCTGAATCGTAAAACATGCGGGAAAGAGCATCTGACTTTATATTCTTGGAACCGGGCCTGTAAGTTATGTGAAACTGGAATCGTGAGAAAAAAAGTGCCCATCTGGCCTGACGAGGTCTTAATCTTTTGGCTGTTCTCAAGTATTCCAGATTCTTGTGGTCGGTGTAGACCAGAAAAGGATGTGCAGCACCCTCTAATAGGTAACGCCATTCCTCCAGAGCCGCCTTGATGGCCAGAAGTTCTCGATCCCCCACATCATAATTTCTTTCCGAAGTTGAAAGTTTGCGTGAAAAGAATGCTACTGGATAGAGGAGGGCCTTGGCGCCCTGTCGTTGAGAGAGCACCGCTCCCACTGCGATCTCCGAAGTGTCGACCTCCAAGACAAATGGCAGGACAGGGTTAGGGTGTTTCAAAATGGTGGCTGAAGTAAATAGCTTTTTGAGTCTTTCGAAAGCCAACTGGGCTTTGTCAGTCCAAGAGAATCGGGTTCCCTGTTTGGTCAATTCGGTGATTGGAGCGATGATTGCAGAAAAACCTTTAATAAACTTCCGGTAAAAATTGGCAAAGCCAATAAAGCGTTGTACCCCTTTTTTATCTATGGGAGCGGGCCAATCCAGAATAGCAGACACCTTTTTGGGGTCCATCCTGATACCCTCCACTGATATGACTAGGCCCAAGAACTGAATACATTGACGTTCAAACTCGCATTTCTCGAGTTTTGCATAGAGGCCGTGTTGCCTAAGCCGGGTTAGGACATTGCAGACATGTCTACGGTGATCGGTTAGTGAAGAGGAGAAGATCAAGATGTCGTCAAGGTATACTATTACATACAGATCCAGGTAATCACGGAAAATATCGTTGACGAAATGTTGGAAGGTTGCGGGAGCGTTGCATAATCCAAATGGCATGACAAGGTACTCGAAGTGCCCGAATCGAGTACGGAAGGCCGTCTTCCATTCGTCCCCTTTTCTGATACGGATCAAGTTATAAGCTCCGCGGAGATCTAGTTTCGTGAATATGACTGCGGTTCCTAATCTTTGAAAAAGTTCAGGTACTAAAGGCAAGGGATAACGATTCTTAATGGTGATCTTATTCAACTCCCGGTAATCGATGCAGGGACGTAACGAGTGGTCCTTCTTCTCGACAAAGAAGATGCCGGCACCGGCTGGGGAGGTAGAAGGACGAATGAACCCTTTTGCCAAGTTTTCGTCTATGTAAGTCTTTAATGTGTCTAACTCCTGCTCAGTTAACGGGAAGATTCTCCCAAATGGAACTTCAGTACCAGGTAACAGTTCTATAGGACAGTCATATGGCCTATGAGGGGGCAAGGTTTCTGCTCCTTTTTTACTAAATACATCCAGGAAGTCCAGATAAGCTTCAGGGACGGACTGACGTAGTTCAGCATCTGAGTCCAAGCACAGGAGTTGGGAGGTCATGTCAGAAGATTGCTGTAAACAATGCTGTTGGCAATACTCAGAGAGAAATTTGACTTCTCCTGTGGCCCAGTTGATACTGGGATTGTGGGCCTGCAGCCAGGGCATCCCTAGGATAATAGGGAAGAGAGGAGAAGAGATGGCATCCAGGCGCAGAAGCTCCTGATGGTGGGTACCCATGGTGGCCAGCAAGGGGACGGTCTCTTGAGTGACCGGGCCTGAACTAAGGATGGATCCATCCGCTAGATGGACAGCAAGCCCCTGAGCCTTAGGTTGAAGCGGAATACGATGGTTGGCAGCAAAGGTCAAATCGATAAAACAGCTGCATGCGCCGGAATCAATAATTACTGACACTGGAATACTCCCTCCTGGAAGCTGCAGAGTGAAGGAAAGAGCGAGATGAGAACCAAGTTTAGGTAACACAGATGCACACATTGAAGTGGCAGAACGACACTTACGCATCTTGTTGGGGCAGGCTCTCACGTAGTGCCCGGATTCACCGCAGTATAGGCACAGGTTGTGGGTTCGTCTGCGCATCTTTTCCTCTGGAGTAAGCGTAGGCCGGAGCAGACCGAGTTGCATGGGTTCAGGGGGTTCTGGAGTCGAGACAGATGAAGCCAGAGGAAACTGACTGACCGGACTGGGAACCTTGGGTAACATCCAGGTGGGACGAAGGTGGCTGGTAGACCTTTCTGACCGACGCTCTCTTAGGCGACGGTCAATCTGGATGGAGAGATCGATGAGGTCTTTCAGAGACTGAGGTACCCCCACTCGAGCCAACTCGTCCTTGAGTGGGTCAGATAGCCCCATTCTGAACTGATGACGCAGGGCAGCGTCGTTCCAGTCCGTATCGGCGCTCCAACGTCTGAAGTCGACTGCATAATCTTCGGCCGCTCTGCGACCCTGTTGCAGAGAGTGCAGTGCAGCTTCAGCAGTCGCTGTCAGTTGGGGATCTTCATATAATTGGGACATGGCCCTGAAGAAATCGTCTAGGCTATCTAGGGAGATAGACTTTTGCTCCAGAAGGCGGTGAGCCCAGGTTTGTGGCTCACCTGTCAGCAGGGAAATAACAAAGCCTACTTTGGTCGCTTCCAGTGAAAACGTGCGGGGTTGCAAAGCAAAGTAGAGTTCGCAGGAATTGCGGAAGGCACGATACTTGCTGCGTTCACCGGCAAATTTCTCGGGAGTGGGTACTCTGGGCTCTGGAGGAAGCATTACTATGGAGGGTGCAGATTGGAATCCAGCAGAAGACGCCCCCTGGGGGTTGGAAGAGGAAGATAAGGCCTGGACTTGTTCCTCCAATCTTGAGTAACCTTCCTGAAGGCTTTTCACGGCCTGGGTAAGTCCTGCCAGGTGTCTACATAGTTCATCCATGGGGGAGGCCCCCTGCCCAGACTCAGTCATGGCTGCCTGATACTGTCAGACTTTTACTTACCAGACTGATGAGTCCGCTTGGGCAGAGGGTAGACTCCCTTACTTATCCGACTCACGGCCCCTGGTAGAGCAGACAGGAGGCACGAGAGTGCGGAATGGTATGAGAGCCTGCTGAAGAGATCCAGGTACAGGATGAGAGATGATCTTCAGACAACAGGTCAGTAGTCCATAACACTAGTAACAGGTGCTGAGCAGGAGCAAGACAGGCAGATCGGGACACAAGCAGGGTTCGACAACAGACTGGCAGCAAGGTACAATAGGAGCAGGCAGAAGCGGAGTCAAACAGGCCAAGGTCAGGTACAGGCAGCAAACAGGAGAATCCAAGGGCAATCCGGGTCGTCAGGAGATCAGGTAAACAGGAAGACAAGACAGTAAACAGGAACTATGGCACAGGAAGCTGATGATCAGGCAGCACTGAACAGAGTGCCTGACAAACTTAAATAGGCTGGCTTGCTCACAGGCGCGCCCTCTGGTGGCCAATCCCATGACCAGCAAGGTGAGCTCTCTGACACACTGTCAATAGGGAGGAGAAAAACAATAGGGATGGAAAATGAATATTTGTGTCCTTTTCTGGTCAACCATTAAGAGTTACATTACCAGTTAGGAGTTACCAGTGGGGCATGCTGGGTAAGGGCATAGATATTATGGCTAATCTTGAATTGATTTGATTTGATTTTAGCTTGTGAGCTCTCAAATTTCCATTGAAACTATACTCAAATGCTAGGAGTTATCTACAAGGGCTAGTGACTCTGTCCAAATCATATTTACTCTGCCAGAATCAAAGACCAAATGTACTTTGAGTGCCTTTTCACATTTTATCATATTTCTGTTTTTGTTGCTTACTGTCTGTTTTGTTATATCTTTTTCTGGAAATATATTTCTCCACTATTTTTCTTTCTTTCTCAATATTTTTAATTGAAAATAGGTGTAGACAAAGTATTAGGTTGTACAAATGAATATCATATCATTATATCTGATCATACCATGACTAAGCAATAGGGATGAGCTTCGTGTTTGAGTCGAACCCATGTTCGACTCGAACATCGGCTGTTCGGTCGTTCGCCGAATTGGGAATGATATGGGCCGTTCGCGCCAAATTCGTGTGGCGCGTCACGGCCCATAATTCACTGCGGCATCGCAGTGCATTGCTTGCTGATGATTGGCCAAGCATGCACTATGACCCGCATGCTTGGCCAATCACAGCGCCGCCTTAACAGAGAGCCGTAATTGGCCAAAGCCAAGGAGGCTTTGGCCAATTATGGCTCAGGGGATTTAGTACACGCCCCACACTATATAAGGCCGCCTGCACGGCGGCCCTGTGCAGTGTGTTCCGGTGTGCTGAGAAATAGAGAGAGAGAGAGACAGTGTCATTTCATTTGAGTTAGCTAGATTAGGCAGGACAGTCAGTCAGTTAGCTGCACTTAAAGTGTATTGTGTATATATATGCATCCCAGGTGTTGCATATATATATATATATACACTGTATTCGGTTTAGCTAGATCCGTTCCTGTTATCTTCTAGACTATTTACATTTAGTGCAGTGCGTCCTGCTCACAGTGTTCAGCTAGATCCGTTCCTGTTATCTTCCTACTGACAGGCAGGCTTGTCTTGTTACAGTATTTTGAAGAAAATTACTGGTGTTCTTTTGATCCTATTAGTACCACAGTCAGGCAGCTAGACTATTTACATTTAGTGCAGTGCGTCCTGCTCACAGTGTTCAGCTAGATCCGTTCCTGTTATCTTCTTACTGACAGGCAGGCTTGTCTTGTTACAGTATTTTGAAGAAAATTACTGGTGTTCTTTTGATCCTATTAGTACCACAGTCAGGCAGCTAGACTATGTACGTTTAGTGCAGTGCGTCCTGCTCAAAGTGTTCAGCTAGATCCGTTCCTGTCATCTTCTTACTGACAGGCAGGCTTGTCTTGTTACAGTATTTTGAAGAAAATTACTGGTGTTCTTTTGATCCTATTAGTACCACAGTCAGGCAGCTAGACTATTTACATTTAGTGCAGTGCATCCTGCTCACAGTGTTCAGCTAGATCCGTTCCTGTTATTTTCCTACTGACAGGCAGGCTTGTCTTGTTACAGTATATAAAGCTACCTGAAGAAAATTGCTGGTGTTCTTTTGATCCTATTAGTACCACAGTCAGGCAGCTAGACTATTTACAGTTAGTGCAGTGCGTCCTGCTCACAGTGTTCTGCTAAACCTACAAGTTAGTGGGGTGTGTCCACCTCACAGTGTTCAGCTAGATCCATTCCTGTTATCTTCTTACTGACAGGCAGGCTTGTCTTGTTACAGTATTTACAGCTACCTGAAGAAAATTACTGGTGTTCTTTTGATCCTATTAGTACCACAGGCAGCTAGACTATTTACATTTAGTGCAGTGCGTCTTGCTCACAGTGTTCAGCTAGATCCGTTCCTGTTATCTTCTTACTGACAGGCAGGCTTGTCTTGTTACAGTATTTTGAAGAAAATTACTGGTGTTCTTTTGACCCTTTTAGTACCACAGTCAGGCAGCTAGACTATTTACATTTAGTGCGGTGCGTCCTGCTCACAGTGTTCAGCTAGATCCGTTCCTGTTATCTTCCTACTGACAGGCAGGCTTGTCTTGTTACAGTATATAAAGCTACCTGAAGAAAATTGCTGGTGTTCTTTTGATCCTATTAGTACCACAGTCAGGCAGCTAGACTATTTACAGTTAGTGCAGTGCGTCCTGCTCACAGTGTTCTGCTAAACCTACAAGTTAGTGGGGTGCGTCCACCTCACAGTGTTCAGCTAGATCCATTCCTGTTATCTTCTTACTGAAAGGCAGGCTTGTCTTGTTACAGTATTTACAGCTACCTGAAGAAAATTACTGGTGTTCTTTTGATCCTATTAGTACCACAGTCAGGCAGCTAGACTATTTACATTTAGTGCAGTGCGTCCTGCTCACAGTGTTCAGCTAGATCCGTTCCTGTTATCTTCCTACTGACAGGCAGGCTTGTCTTGTTACAGTATATAAAGCTACCTGAAGAAAATTACTGGTGTTCTTTTGATCCTATTAGTACCACAGTCAGGCAGCTAGACTATTTACATTTAGTGCAGTGCGTCCTGCTCACAGTGTTCAGCTAGATCTGTTCCTGTTATCTTCTTACTGACAGGCAGGCTTGTCTTGTTACAGTATTTTGAAGAAAATTACTGGTGTTCTTTTGATCCTATTAGTACCACAGTCAGGCAGCTAGACTATTTACATTTAGTGCGGTGCGTCCTGCTCACAGTGTTCAGCTAGATCCATTCCTGTTATCTTCCTACTGACAGGCAGGCTTGTCTTGTTACAGTATATAAAGCTACCTGAAGAAAATTACTGGTGTTCTTTTGATCCTATTAGTACCACAGTCAGGCAGCTAGACTATTTACAGTTAGTGCAGTGCGTCCTGCTCACAGTGTTCTGCTAAACCTACAAGTTAGTGGGGTGCGTCCTGCTCACAGTGTTCAGCTAAATCTACAAGTTAGTGGGGTGCGTCCTGCTCACATTGTTCAGCTAGATCCGTTTCTGTTATCTTCTTACTGACAGGCAGGCTTGTCTTGTTACAGTAAATAAAGCTACCTGAAGAAAATTGCTGGTGTTCTTTTGATCCTATTAGTACCACAGTCAGGCAGCTAGACTATTTACAGTTAGTGCAGTGCGTCCTGCTCACAGTGTTCTGCTAAACCTACAAGTTAGTGGGGTGCATCCTGCTCACAGTGTTCAGCTAAACCTACAAGTTAGGGGGGTGCGTCCACCTCACAGTGTTCAGCTAAAGCTACATGTAGAAGGTTGGTGGTGTTCTCATATTACAGGGAGGCAGTTGATTTTGCTAGCTGCAGTATCAGTACATAAATATATATATATATATATATATATGTATATATCCCAGCTTAGTGCAGCTACAGGCCATTAGTATGTCTGGAAGGCCAAGAAGGAGAGGCAGACAGTCACAAGCCAATAAGAGAGGGCAAGCAGGCTCTGTGTCTAGTGCTGGTCGTGGAGACGGTGCATCCTCATCAGCACGTGGCCATGGGACACGCTTGGCCTTTTTTTCGGCAGCTGGCCATGTTGAGCCGCAACATGCGGAAGACTTGGTCGAGTGGATGACCAAGCCGTCTTCATCCTCCTCATCCTCTCTCACCCATGCCCAGGGTACTTTGTCTGGCAAAGCAGCGGCCTCTTCCCTCGGCTCAATGTCATCAGTGACTCCTTCCCTAGCCCCACCATGTCCTCCTGAGGAGTCCCTCGAACTGTTTGACCACAGTGTTGGGTACATGCTCCAGGAGGATGCCCAGCGTTTGGAATGCTCTGATGATGATACTGAGCTCGATGAAGGCAGTAACATGAGCACGGACAGAGGGGGTGCCCAAGAAGGACAGCAATCTGGCAGTCATGCTCCCCCTGCTGCAGCATACTGCCAGGTTTGCTCCAGTGATGAGGAGGGAGGGGATGATGAGGTCACTGACTCAACGTGGGTGCCTGATAGGAGAGAGGAGGAGGAGGAGGCGGCACATCACCAACGAGGCAGGATGCCCTCCAGGGGCCAGCCTAAGGGCAGCACATTGACTGCATCACACCCCAAAGCTCCACATGTGCAGGGCGCTGCAGTCTCTGCACGTTATTCAAAAAGTTCTTTGGTGTGGGCCTTTTTTGAGACGAGTGCATCAGATCGCACCGCTGCTCTTTGCAACATATGTCTCAAGTGTATCTCACGTGGCCAAAACATCTCCCGCTTGGGTACCACATGCTTGACCAGACATATGTTGACCTGCCATGCAGTTCGTTGGCAAGCGTATCTAAAAGACCCACACCAAAGAACAAAGAGGACCTCTCCTTGCTCCTCATCAGCTGAGATTTCCAACCCCACTAGACCTTCAGTCCTCTCTGAGACCTGAACTGAGAGGAATGAAGGTGTAGAATTAGGTGTGTCACAGCCAAGTACTTGTGGGCAATCTGCTTTTGGTACACCGACGTCAGATTGTACCAGGCAAATTTCCCTGCCCCAGCTGCTGCACCGCCGAAAGAAGTTTGCTCCCAGCCATCCACATGCCCAGCGGTTGCATGCTAGCTTGGCAAAATTGCTAGCACTTCAACTGCTGCCTTTTCAGTTGGTAGACTCTGCCCCCTTCCGTGAGTTTGTGGAATGTGCGGTTCCTCAGTGGCAGGTACCCAAACGCCACTTTTTCTCATGGAAGGCGATTCCGGCTCTCTACCGGCATGTGGAAGGCAATGTCCATGCCTCACTGGACAGGGCGGTCAGCGGTAAGGTGCATATTACCGCTGACTCATGGTCCAGCAGGCATGGACAGGGACGTTACCTAAGTTTCACGGCGCATTGGGTAACTCTGCTGGCAGCTGGGAAGGATGCAGGACAAGGTGCAGTAGTGTTGGAGGTTGTTCCGCCACCACGCCTCCAAGATGCTAATGATTGTGACACACCTCTCTCCTCCACCCCCTCCTCTTCTTCTTCCTCCATGGCCTCTTCCTCGGAACTAGCGGTGCTCCATAGTCGTTCAAGGGGCTACGCAAGTACGCAGGCCAAAAGATGCCATGTGGTGCTTGAGCTGGTGTGCTTGGGGGACAGGAGCCACACTGGGGCAGAGGTTCTGTCAGCTCTGCAGGGGCAGGTTCAGAGGTGGTTGACGCCATGCCAACTTAAGGCAGGAATGGTGGTTTGCGACAATGGCACCAACCTCCTCTCTGCCCTCCGACAGGGACAAATGACCCATGTGCCCTGTTTGGCTCACGTCCTTAACTTGGTGGTGCAGCGGTTCTTGGGCAGGTACCCGGGCTTACAGGATGTCCTGAGGCAGGCCAGGAAAGTCTGTGTGCATTTCCGCTGGTCATATAATGCCAGTGCTCAGCTGACGGACCTCCAAAAGGAGTTTAACCTGCCCAAGAACCGCCTAATCTGTGACATGCCCACCAGGTGGAACTCAACGTTGGCCATGCTGCAGCGGCTGCACATGCAGCAGAGGGCCATCAATGAGTACCTGTGCGACTATGGCACCAGGACAGGGTCAGGGGAGCTTGTTTTTTTTTCCCCACGCCAGTGGGCCATGATCAGGGATGCATGCACTGTCCTGTCACCATTTGAGGAGGCCATGAGGATGGTGAGCAGTGACAGTGCATGCATCAGTGACACTGTCCCTCTTGTCCACCTGTTGGAGCTCACGCTGCGTGGAATAATGGACAGGGCACTTGAGGCAGAACAGAGGCAGGAAGAGGAGGACTTCCTTAGCTCTCAAGGCCCCCTTTATCCAGACAGTGTTCCTGCGTGCCCGCCGATCACACAGGAAGAGGACAAGGAGGAGGAGGAGGAGGAGGAGGAGGAGGAAGATTGTGTCAGTATGGAGGTGGAGCCTGGCACTCAGCATCAGCAGCAGTCTTTAAGGGATCAGTCCCAAGAAACACATGGACTTGTACGTGGCTGGGAGGAGGTGGCTGCGGACCATGTCGTCCTTAGTGACCCAGAGGACTCCGGACCGAATGCCTCAGCAAACCTACGCTGCATGGCCTCCCTGATCCTGCAAAGCCTGCATAAGGATCCTCGTATTCGTGGTATCAAGGAGAAGGACCAATACTGGCTGGCAACCCTCCTTGATCCACGTTACGAGGGTAAGGTTGCGGACCTTATCTTGCCATCGCAGAGGGAGCAGAGGATGAAACATCTTCGGGAGGCCTTGCAGAAAGGTCTGTGCAACGCGTTCCCAGAGACTGGGAGGTTACAAACTCCTGTTTCTGGACAACGTGTTGCTGAGGCTTCGGTCAGTCAAAGAAGGAGCGGTGGAGAAGGTGGCCGTCTGACCGATGCGTTCAGACAATTTTTTGGTCCGCAGCCCCAAGGTATGATCGGTTCCAGCAACCATCGCCAGCGTCTGTTTTACATGGTGCAGGAATACCTAGGGGCAAGATCAGACTTGGACACCTTTCCCACCGAAAATCCTCTGGGTTACTGGGTCTTGAGGATGGATCACTGGCCAGAGCTTGCACAGTATGCAATTGAGCTACTGGCCTGTCCTGCATCCAGCGTTCTTTCGGAACGCACATTCAGTGCTGCTGGAGGCGTGGTAACCGATCACAGGGTGCGTCTGTCCACTGACTCGGTCGATCGACTGACCTTCATAAAAATGAATCAGTCTTGGATCACCACCAGCTACCAAGCACCTGATGCTGATGTAACCGAATAATTTTTTTTGAAATCTCAGATCCCTTCAAAGACTGCCTATGTTGATGCTGAGTGACTATCCCTGAGTAATTATCCTCTTCCTCCTCAATCATCACGCTGATAGCTTGTAAGAACATTTTTGGTTCTGGGCGCCACCACCAGTGCCTAAGGCACAATTTTTCAGCCCCTGTTTAACAGGGGCGTGTAATTACAATTTTTGATGTAATACTTTGCAGCAGGGCTCGTTCCTGCATTCCAACTAGAGTGTCTGTGAGGGGTTGCAGTGTTGTGGCACCAGCACCAGTGCCTAAGGCCCATTTTTTCTGCCCCTGTTTAACAGGGGCATGTAATTACAATTTTTGATGCAATACTTTGCAGCAGGGCTCGTTCCTGCATTCCAACTAGAGTGTCTGTGAGGGGTTGCAGTGTTGTGGCACCAGCACCAGTGCCTAAGGCCCAATTTTTCAGCCCTTGTTTAACAGGGGCGTGTAATTATAATTTTTGATGCAATACTTTGCAACAGGGCTCGTTCCTGCGTTCCAACTAGAGTGTCTGTGAGGGGTTGCAGTGTTGTGGCACCAGCACCAGTGTCTAAGGCCTAATTTTTCAGCTCCTGTTCAACAGGGGCATGTAATTACAATTCTTGATCTAATATTTCACAGCAGGGCCCTGTGAGGGCTTACAGTGTTGTGGCCACAGCAACACCTAAGGCCCAAATTTCTGCTGAGTATATAGGGCAGGACCCTACTTTCAAACATCTAACTTACAAACGACTCCTACTTGCAAACGGAAGGAGACAACAGGAAGTGAGATGAAATCTACCCCTAGGAAGGGAAATTCTCTCCTGTAAGAGTTAATATGGGAAAAACATTTCTCCTTTCCACTGATGCTTTCCAATCCTTGTTCCACAAAAAAACCCAAATTTTCAAAAAACATTTTTCATTGGGACAAAAAGTGAGGTGAAATCTTCTGAAGAGGAGGAAAGACAACAAAACAAATGTCACAGGGGTGATAACCCTTCCCTATGTTTTCCAAAAAGCTTAAAAAAGATTTTTTGGCTGGAGCTAAACACGTTAAAAATGTACCCGTTCAAAATTACAAAGAGATTCTACTTAACAACAAACCTACAGTCCCTGTCTTGTTTGCACCGCCTGTATACTGCTGTTCAGAGTATATAGGGCCTGGTGGCCCCACACCTTTCCTTATTTTAATTTGGGTGCGGGGTTCCCCTTAATATCCATACAAGACTCAAAGGGCCTGGTAATGGACTGGGGGGTACCCATGCCGTTTGTCTCACTGATTTTCATCCATATTGCCAGGACCCGACATTACATTAAACCCGCAAGCAGTTTTAAATGAGATTTTTTCCTTTTAAAAATGTCATTTGGTGCAGGGATTGTTCTAAACACGGGAAACACGCGTCACTTTACAGGCATACTATAGACACCCCCCAGGTACGATATTTAAAGGAATATTTCCCTTTTTTTTTTTTTTACTTTAAGCATCATTAAAATCACTGCTCCCGAAAAAACGGCCGTTTTTAAAAGTTTTTTTTGCATTGATACATGTCCCCTGGGGTAGGACCCGGGTCCCCAAACCCTTTTTAGGACAATACCATGCAAATTAGCCTTTAAAATGAGCACTTTTGATTTTGAACGTTCGAGTCCCATAGACGTCAATGGGGTTCTAACGTTCGATCGAACTTTCGGTCCGTTCGCAGGTTCTGGTGCGAACCGAACCGGGGGGTGTTAGGCTCATCCCTACTAAGCAATATTAGAGTGGCAATCCGCAACCAACTCTGCCCGGAGGAGTAGGATGAAAATGTACAGAAGGCATGGAGTGCAGTGGTTGGAGTTGTCCATTCACTATAACTATTGTAAAGATTATATTTGCACATGTGGTAATGCAGAACTATTATACATATATTGTTCTTGAAGGAAAAAAAACACTAAACCGAGGAACACCATGCTTCCATACTTAGGCTAGGCTAGAGGTGGCCCTGTAGCCTACAACAAAGCGTTCATGAGGAGTCAATATAAAAGCTAGAAGAAAGAAAAGAAAAGTTGAATAAAGATAAGGGAAAGAGAAGAAGAGAAAAGATTTACAGCTGATCACCACGTCCCAGACTGCTAAAAAAATAAAAAAAGCGAGGGTTCTAAGATGTTTGGATAACTCACTTAATAGATCAAGAAATAATATCATCTTAACATTTTTGGGGATATTCTTTGCGGTCACTGAGTATACCAAATTAAATATTATTGTCCAAAATCTGGACATGTTCACCAAATATGAAACATTTTGCATTTCTGACCACACCCCCTGAAGCAAAGGGGTGAGGCGCCAGGGTATATTTCAGCTAACCGTGCCAGAACAAGATACCACTGGGAGAATAATTTATAGTGTGCCTCCACCAGGGAAGTTTTCAGAATTCCTTTGTGCACCATGGTCAACGACCAGGACCAAACTTCCTACTCCTATAAGCTAGTTGGTTAAAGAGTTTAGAACCCTGGTCCGCAAACACAGTATATAGCTTTGAAATTCTGCCATGTGTCCCCGGACTATGCAAACACCTAATTTCATAGAAGGTCCTAGTGGAGATATCCACCTGATCCCGACATGTTGTCTGTAAATAATGAGTGATCTGACAAAGGTGGAATGCCTGTGAAGGGGACATTGGTAAGGTCTCCACAAAGTAAGAGGGCTTTCTGATTACTTTATAGTCTGTAAAATGAGCTATTCTGTAGAGGCCTTTATTGACCCACCATGTAAACTGTTGGGGATTTTGTCCAGGAGGGAAATGCGGGTTTCCAAAAAGGGGAGCCACTGAAGTATGTGGTGACTTCAGAAAAAATTAATATTGCACACCATCACCCAGAGTATTTTTCTGTAGTGGCATCACTAGGGTTGGTGTCACCCGGTGCCAAAAAACATGGTTTCACCCCCCCTACACCAACTATATTCCCCCCTCAGAACAGACCCCCTCTATTAAGTACAGACCTCCCTCCACAAAGTACAGACCCCCCCTCCACTAAGTATAGACCCCGCTCCATTAAGTATAGACCCCCTCAATCGGTATAGGCCCCCCTCCCACAGTACAGATCCCCATCCCTCAGTTCAGACCCCCCTCAGAACAGACACCCCTTACTAAGTACAGACCCCCCTCCCACAGTATAGACCCCTCTCCCTCAGTACCGACCCCCCTACATCAGTATAGACCTCCCCCTCAGTACAGACCCCCCTTCCTCAGTACAGATCCCCCACTCAGGAGATCACACCCTCAGTACAGACCCCCCCACTCAGTATAGACCCCTCCCTCAGTACAGACCGCCCTCAATCAGTATAGACCCCCCTCAGTGCGGACCCCCTCCAGTGCAGACTTCCCGTTATCAGTATAGACCCCCCTCAGTGCAGACCCCCCCATCAGTATAGTCCCCCCTCAAACAGTACAGACCCTCCTAGGTGCAGACCCCCCTCCATCAGTATAGACCCCCCTCAATTAGTATAGACCCCCCTCTATCAGTATAGACCCCCCTCAGTTCAGACCGCCCTCCATCAGTATAGACCCCCCTCAGTGCAGACCCCCCTCAGTACAGGCCCCCTCTCCACTTCTGCTAGACTTCCCCCCTCTCCCCTCCCATAGCGCCCCCCAGCACATGTCCTCTTAACCCCCCATTGTTTTTTAAATTGCCCCTCTTCCTGGTCACTCTTCTGTCCATCTACATTACAATACATTGTACAGACCTCATAACAGCGTGAGATATGCACAGCGGTGTGTGTCCCTCAGACTCCCTCCTCCTATGTAGATGTAAACAGAGAGGAGAGGGAGGCGGTTTTAGTCTGCTCTGCTTCACTGTGTGAGACAGGGAGACAGCCGGTGATTTGGTGAGAGATGCAGATTAGTGTAGGGGTGCGGTGTTAGCAGTGCCACTGCCCACAGGTGTGGCCTCTCTGGTGAGTGTCACCCGGGTGCGGCCCGCACCCTCCTAGCGATGCCACTGAGGGTATGGAGACAATAATGGGAGTGACCAGGAGGGTGAAGGAAGTTAACAAATAAAGCCTAGTACACACGTATCGAATGTCTGGCGACATCGGCTGGTTTAATAGAAACAGTATGACATTCAACCCATGTGTACTCTAGGCAGTCCGACAGAAGCTGGGAACAATCGGCTCCCTGTCGATCGGCTCCCAATGAGAGAGAGGGAGATAGTTCAATTTTGGGTACTGGTTCACAATAATAAGATTTTTATAATCACTGTAAAATCCTTGTCTCTGAGTGAGGGACCCAGAGATTCCTGGTTTGGTGGGTTATACTGTCACCTTTAGGAGGCTCGGCATTTCTTTTTTTTTTTTTTTTTGCACAAGGTTTTCCTTCAAACTTGACCATTATCAAGCATAAGGGTATGGTATGTATTTTTAGGGGGAATCCCACACATCTATGTCAGACCCTCGTGTGAAATAGTTGTCCATGTCCATGTTTTTTTGTTAATGTCACTTTTGCTGTAGTACATTCTATAAATTTGCCACTTCACAGTCTGGTTTAGGGCACCTTCCAAGCATGTTATTTAAAGGAGTTTTGCATTTTTATAACTTCACTTTTACTCCTTCCTGTCAAACATAATTTTTTAAACATTTTTTGTATTGGTACATGTCCCCCATGCTTCCCATGTTCCTCGTTTGACAATCCCTAGCCTGGCAAATCGCCACAACAAAGGTTCAGCTCCATTGATATCAATAAGAGTTGGATTGATGTTTGGCAGTTTAGTGCATGCCCAGCAAACTGAACCTGGGAGCATTTAGCTTTTCCCTAGTCATGATTGTATTTGGCCAGTGATGTCACCCAGAATCTCTGGTTGTTTATTATATTCTGGCAGCCAGGGATCTACCATTTAGCAGCAGTACTGTGGTGGGGCAACATTGTCGGGCAGTGGTTCATTGTGGTTGTAAGGAAACATTGGAAGGCCAGTGTTAAGGAGTCCTTTTAACAGTGTTGGTGTATTTATTTCCATTTTACTTTTTTTGAGAGAGAGTCATATATGGGAACTAATGTACCCCAGTACTCATTCCCCTTGGTTGGAGGAGGGATATCGGGGGGACCTCCAGGTTCCTAAAAGTAACCCCCACAAACCCCCATATCCTCTTGGGTACCAGATATGGTGAAGAGGCTTTCGTGCTTCAGGCATATGCTACAGTCTGGTTCAGGAAGGGGAGGGAGCACACATTTTCTGTCTTCCCTTTCCTGGCCACCCAGGCTGCATGCCTGGAAAAAAGCATGGTTGAAATTTTAAGGGGAAGCAAAAGGAGACAAATACCACACATATTATATAGTAGCTGAACAATATTTAGGCAGTTTGGTTAGGCCCCAATTTAGGAGGGAGAGAGGAGGCAGGTTTTATCTTGAAAGAAACATTGGAGTGTATGACTGAAGCTCTGATGACCGAGGTATCACTGTTGAAATGTCGCTGCATCTTGCTGCTCCTTGCCCAATGTCCCCTGACTGCTGTGTGGCTGAACCAACCTTATATTCCTCATCCTAAATATCCAAAAGGAGGATTGCTTGTGGGTAACTTAGATCATCCTTCTGCAGCCAGTAAGCGATTTATTAAATAATTCCGCTGACTCCACCTAGCCAATTTATGGGAATTACAAAAAGAGGAGTAGGAGGAAGAAAAAGGGGACACACTAGACCCTTTGCTAAGAAACAGTATGCCAGGTGTACGCATAAGAAATCTCTCAGTACTTCAGATTGATAAATACAGTATTATTTGCCCACTATCTTCAAGTTTTCATTGCATGATTTCCTGGACAGATATATTTTAGGCCCTATTAGCATAATCTGTTTATATATCTGGAAACTCCCATGCAGTGAAAAAGTAATTTCATTGGCAAGCACAATTTCTTTTCCCACAGGCTCTAAAAACAACATGCTGGTTAATTTTTATCAAGGGAATAATAAAATATATCTTACTCTGAGCAGAGAACAATTTAAGACACATCAACACTTTTATGCAAGACACACATACTGTATTTTTTTCTCAACACTAATGAACCCAAACAGTGAATAGGTGTATGCAACTTAAAGGGGGTTTAGCATAGACTAGGAGAAGAAACATAATTCTCTTTATAGTTTGTAATTATACTTGGGAGTTGCTGTTTTTTGTATCCATAACTTCTCCTATGTAGGCTTTACATGGTAGTTTGGAGTGCCTCTTTACTGCTTCTCCTCACAAGGCCATGTTTACTAGTATTCTCTTTGCAGAGTGAATAGCTACCATTTCTTTAGTAAATCAATACTCTGCAGACTTACTAAAAGCAATACACATCCTAGCTGGCTGGTATTGTAGCTAATCTACACATACAGTAACAAAAATATAAAAGAGCAAACATGTAAACATATGAAAGTCACAATCAATACATAAAAAAGTAAACATGTTTCCTTTGAGCAGATTAGTCTTTACTGGATCACTATACAGTTTCATAGCTCCCAACTGTCCCTGATATTGAGGGACTGTCCCTAAATTGGAGCAATGTCCCTCTGTCCCTCTTTCCCCCTCATTTGTCTGTCATTTTGGTCTGATCTACAAAGTTGTATATACAATGCACTTTTTAATTTTTATCTTTCAAAAAGTGTTTCCCAGTGCTAAACCTTTCATCCAAATTCTAAATTGCTGCAATTGTCAATTTCAAAAGCCAATATAAAGGAATAATAATGGTACAAAAAAGCCCTTGTGGATTTCATTAACTTTTTTTGGTTAATTCTCCTTTAAGGGGGTGTGGCAGGGGGGGTGTCCTATGCCTACATGCATTTGCTAGTAGGTGTCCCTTTTTCCCATCTTAAAATGTTGGGAGGTATGCAGTTTCCACTATATGGAGTAACAAGCACTATCTAAATATTACTGTTGTTGAAAAGGGCTGCTAATCTGATTTTAAAATGATCATATGCAGTATATTGTTCTTCTGTAGGTATTGCCCTAAGTGCCAAATGGAGAAATTTAAAATGAAATCTATGCTGAATATCTGAAAAAGATCCATCAACCCTTTGATATGGCTTTAATTGTTGAAATATAGTCAACAATTAAATAAAACCTGACCTAGACCTAAAACCAATCTAGAAATGTACACACTACAAGTGCCTTGTTGTAGTCTTCAAACTGAGATTTAACTGTATATAAAGCCTATTTTTAAACAAGATTTAGAAACTCTGGCAGGCTTTTATTGTTGTCTGTATCCCCACTGTGGGGATTCCCTTTCTTTATTTATCCCGGAGACCATTGTTACTGGGGCTGAAAGCAGTTGATATACTAAAGGCAAATGGGCTGTTTACTTTGCAAGGTAAAATTCCCTTAACTTTCAGAATGGAGTGAAAATTGACTTTGTAAAGTATACTCAATCAAGTGCAAGGAAAATAAAAAAAATGATTTTTTGGTTGCACATCATTGAATGATAGAAGTCAGCAGAGCTTCACCTCATTCACTAAACTAAGATAAAATTAACTCGCAAAGTGAAAATATTCTTGCAAAATGACCACCTTATTTGCCTTTAAATCAACCCTTAAGTGTGGGAAAATTAAACAAATTGAGTTGTCATTGGTACAACAATGGAGGGGAACTCATTAAATTGGGACTTTTTTTTTGTCTGGTAACAAGAGAGGTTAAGAGAGGTTTTCTTCACGTTGGAGAGGTCACCTGCTACTCCCTGTAATTCAAATGTTAAGTGCCAGAGTCTCTACTGCTAGCTAAAATTCTGGCACATGACAGTTGAATAATATAGGAGAGACAAATGGGATGTGATATGGGTTAATGCCAACTTTCCTGCAAAACTTGAAACTCCATTCACAGCCTTGGCCAAGGATCTAAGGGGTGTCCTAGAATACATAGATCAGCTTGAAAAAACACAGATACTTCTTGAAATAACAAGGTGCTTGCACTTTCACATTGTTGTTGCTTTAGAAAATGCTTTGGCTAGGTCACATTTCCTTTAAACCACCATGTACTGTATGAAGTAAGCATGTTGTTAGTTATACGTATTAAGGGTTGTACACAGTATTTTTTTTATAATAGTATTGTTGGAGCACAAATAACTGTACAGCACACAGTAATGTAAAAGACAAAATCTGGTGCAGCTCTGAATAGAAACAAATAAGCTTACAGGTTTTATTGTCAAAGCTTAATAGAACAAGCTGAATTTAGAAGTTGATTGGCTACCATGCACAGCTGCACCAGATTCTGAGTACTTCAGTTTTAGTAACTCTCCCCCAATGGATAATGACTCTTATAAGCAAAATTAAAGGGGTTGTAAACCCTCTTTAAAAAAAAAAAAAAAGAAAAAATACTTACCTCAACTGTGCAGTTCGTTTTGCACAGAGTGGTCCCGATCATCCTCTTCTGGGGTCCCTCGGCAGCGCTGGTGGCTCCTCCGCGCATTGAGTGTCCACGTTGGAGAAGTGCTCTCCTTGGTGGGCTCCCGTGCGGGTGCGCTCCCTGTTGTCCATTCACACAGAATGCAGGACTCGGCCCCACCCCCAGGCGCTGCCTCATTGGATTTGATTTACAGCAGCGGGAGCCAATAGGTGTGCTGCTATCAATCTATCCAATCAGGACACGAGACACCAGGTAGAGCTGTTGTGCTTGTTCCCGGCCGGAGAAGGATCGGGGTCAGGTAAGTAAAACGGGGGCTCAGGGGAGCTGCAGCACCACAGAAGGTTTTTCACCCTAATGCATAGAATTAAAGTGAAAAACCATGAGGGTTTTTAATGTATTTTTGAATATGTCCAGGGACAGACTATAATGTGCTGTTTGATATAAGTGTGAGAAGCCCACTCCTAAATTGATAGTGACCACATTAAATGGATTCTAAAGGCACAATTTTTATTTAAAAAAAATAACATGTCATACTTATCTGCTTCGTGCAATGGTTTTGCACAGAGCAGTACTAATCCTCTTCTTCTTGGGTCCCCTGTCAGTGCTCCTGTACCCTCCGTCCTGCTGAATGCTCCTATAGCAAGCCACTTGCTATGGGGACACTTGTGTGTGCATTCTCCTGAGTCAGCTCTGTGTGACACACAGAAAATGGCTCGGCCGTCCTCTCTCTCCTCACGGGCTGTGATTGACAGACACATAATTGACCAGTAAGGAGAGAGAGACACTTCTCTTGTGCATGTCACTGCATCAAGATTGGGCTCAGGTAAACATAAGGGGGCGTGGGGGGGAGCTGCATGCAGAAAATATTTTTACCTTATTGCATAGAATGGTAGACTCCAGTGGTGGCTGGTGCTCAAATGTTTTTTTTGGGGGGCGGCACAAACTAACATCGCCCCCCCGCACGGGAGACGAATGGTGGCCATTACCCCCCCAGCGAGAGACAGGGACGGCGGCAACCACCCAGCACCCCCAACCCCCCCTGCGGGAGACGGACGGCAGATGCCTTACCTTATAAAGGCAGGGGGAAGGAAGAGCTGGACCACTCTAACGGATTGTTTCAGGGAGCACACAGAGAGACTTTCTCCTCCCGGCTGCACAGGAAGTGTGTCCTGAGACAAAGGGGGCTACCTGATTGGCGGGAAGGAGAATGAGGGAGACAATAGCCAAATATTGTCACACAAGTGGGTGTGCTCGGGGCGCAGTGCTCTGTGCCCCGAGCCCACCCTTTTTGAAGCCTATTAAAGCCTCCGGCTCCAATCACGTACTTAAAAAAAAAAACCCCATTGGAATTCATGCGTCCGGTGCCACGCATGTAAATTAGGGGGCCGGATGCTTGAATGGGGGGGCCGCACCCCTGCGCCCCTAATGGATGAGCCACCACTGGTAGACTCATAAAAAAAGGGATGTTTGCCAGTTCCAGTGATGTCTTCAAGCCTTTAGCTGTTACTCGTGAGTTCCTCTTTACCATAGTGAGGATTCTGCATTGTATCTTGGGAATACTTTTGGCTGGGTACCCATTTCTAGGAAGAGTAGCCATTGTACTTAACTGCCTCTATTTATACACGTGTCTAACTGTCAACTGATGGATGCCTAAAAACTTTGAGATTGCTTTGTGTCCCTCTCCAGCCTTATGCAAATCCACTACTCTTGATCATATGCCTTTTGAGTGCTCTTTTTTGCGAGGCATAAATGTTTGAATGCCTTTTATCAGTCAAAATATCTCCAAACCACACCTCTAAATATTATATATGTGCAAACTATGGACTCCAGTTAGCTTGCGTTGAAGTAATTAGTTCAATTAAGACACCAGAAATTGAAATTGTTTGTGTGTTATCAGCTTAGGCAGATTGTGCTTGTCTATTGTTGTGACTTACATGATGATCAGATCATATTTTATGGCAAATAAAAAACAGTTAATTCCAATGGGGTTCACATACTTTTTTTTGTCATTGTATCTAAGATCCTGACATTTGCCCTGAAAAAATATTCCTACAGTATAAAATCAAAAGAATCTCATATCCATCCAATGTATTCTGGTTATACACCTTCCTCAATTGGTGTATGTGCTGCCTCCATTGCGACCCATGTCTAGCTTTCAAATTTAGCCGAGTATGACTTAGGTCTTCTTAGGATTCAGCTCTCTGACTGTTGGATCCAACAGCTCGAGCTATTAATGTGTGGGCATGGTTAAGTAGCTTTTAAATCCCTTATCGCTTGAACAGCTAGACACTAAGCTGTTTTAGAAAAGGAAATGTACCCTAATGAATGACAAACAGTAGCTTTTGAAAACAGAAATTCTTTGTCTCAATGTTTTTAGGCTTTAATTGCTGTAATTCGTATGCTTTTTTAAAGATTGAAAGTGATTTTTATGTACTGCAGTATGCTTTATCAGCCTGCAACATAGATAGTACAGATAACAGACTTGTGTTTTATCTACAGGAAGCTTGTGTGTAGCACAATCAGTTAAAATCCCACGAGAGCCAAAAGCGGGAGAATTTGATAAGATAATTCGGCGCCTACTGGAGACATCCAATGCTCGTGCTGTCATCATCTTTGCCAGTGAAGACGATATCAGGTGAAGGATTTTTTATTGCTATTTTTAATATAAAAGTGGGATAAACAGAGGAAGCTTGGTGTATTGGATACCATACAAGTTATACATGCAGTTATTGCTTCAGCTAATGAAGAGCTGCTATTATGGAATTGGGTCTGTTAAGATCCATGAACATCAGACTGGCCTAAATGCTTTAGAAAGTTTTTGCCTGCCTAACTGTAGGCCTAATAAATCTGATACTTTGTCTTCTGTTATGAGTATCCTGCCTTTTACTTTTTATTATTTGCATTACAGAATAGTGATAAGTAGGTAATCGTGCATTACGGCTAATACACTTCAGAAAAAAATTACACGCACTCAGGAATTACTTGATTTTCAGTGCATGGGTTTTGGAAATATCTCTTCTTGTTTGCAAGTTGTACAATGCAGGTTCTGTCTGGCTAAGACAGGTTTATTCATTGGATTAATACTGATCGTTAAGAGCATGTGGAGGAAAAAGTAATCAGCCTTGAAAACATATAAAGCATTGCTTTTTTTTTTTGCTTTTACACTCCATATGCTTAATTCTTATCTATGTTTGTCATGGTTACTTTCAAGATTTCAATAATGCAATTGTTAGTTTCTTAGTTTATTATAATTATTCATTTATGAAGTGGAAATACATTTCACAGTTCTTCATAATAAAAGGCAGTTGTATACATTTTTGTAAAATGTGAGCATTCAAAGAAAACAAGGGTACAAGCTTGTGATCAAAACTGAATAGGGAATAATTAAGACATAATAGCTGTATTTTTCTGCATTAGATAAGCAAAGGCTGGTGGTACAGATTCTTAAAAGCACAATGAGAATGTACTTTTTCTGCATTTCGGTGCTATTTTTATATCCTTGTGCTGGAATATACATTTTTATACTTTACCAATAATATTATAACACAGATTTTGCCTGTTTTGGCATTGCTGCATTTGCTTCACCAGTTATGATGCAAAAGTAGAAAAATACTAATCTTGCATGATCAAACAATGCTACAAGTATGTGTGACTGATTTCTACAAGATGCTATTGCATGCTACTTGCATATCTTCCACAATAGGGAGTACTGTAATTTCCTTCATTTGTTTAGTGATAGATTGCTATTCCTAGCACTTGGTTGCTAGTGAGCTTACTAAAACAAATGAGGTGAATATTCTGTGTAGCTCAAACCAAATGAGGTGACTGCCAGCAAGTGGGTGAATCTCTCGGTAACGAGATAAAAAATGTTCTTGCAGCTAAGCCCAATAGTTTTGGTACAAAACTGTGGCTGTAAAAAAGGCAGATGGTAGCAAAAAGTAGGCGTTGTCTTATTTATAGATATTTTTGAAGGATGGTCTTAGGATCTGTCGCAAGAAATTAGAATGGGCAGTCACACACACATGAGATTGACTCTCACAGTGACACTGGCAGCAGTGTGCAGCAGCACAGTAGGGATGAGCTCGATGTTTGGGTCGAACATTGGGTGTTCACGCCCCACACTATATAAGGCTTCTTACAGAGCAGCCGTGTGTAGTGTTGTTAGCGTGGACAGAGAGATAGCTTGAGTTAGATTAAGCAGGCAGGTTATTCAGTTAGTGGCAGTGTATTTGATATTTATATATATATATATATATATATATATATATATATATATATATATATTCTGCATTATGTGTAGCCTATATCTACAGTGCATTCAGTGGTGTACTGTTTCTAATACACTTCAGGCGGTGTACACAGTATTTAATACAGTGTGTACAGTTTCTACTACACTTCTGGTGGTGTACACAGTATACAATACAGTGCAGCGTTGTACAGTTGCTAATACAGTGCGGGCGGTGTACACAGTATCTAATAGAGTGTGTACAGTTTCTAATAGACGTCAGGCGGTGTATTTATATATATATATATATATATATATATACACATATATATGTTCAAATGCGGTTAAGGAAAGCTGCACCCAGTCCACAATTAGTGCAAAGAAATCAGGTCTTCCCACTGACCATACATATAAGCAAAAAAGTCCAAAGGTTTGCTGCACTTAAAAACTTTTATTCGTTCAAAGGTTTGTAAAGTTACATCTCAGAAAGTGTTCAAAAAGATCAGAACACATGTTCTGATATGAGGAAGGGCATGAGCATGTGAGCCCGGAATGGAAATCTTTTTAAACACTTTCTGAGATGTAACTTTACAAATTTTTGAACGAATAAACAAAGTTTTTAAGTGCAGCAATCCTTTGGACTTTTTTTGTATATAATATATATATATATACTCTTCATTCAGTGTAGCCTATATATACAGTGCATTCGGTGGTGTATACTTTCTAATACACTTCAGGCAGTGTACACAGTATCTAATACAGTGTGTACAGTTTCTACTACACTTCTGGTGGTGTACACAGTATACAATACAGTGCAGCTGTTGTACAGTTGCTACTACAGTACAGGCAGTGTGCACAGTATCCACTACAGTGTGTACAGTTTCTACTACACTTCTGGTGGTGTACACAGTAAAAAATACAGTGCAGCCATTGTACAGCTGCTAATACAGTGCAGGCAGTGTACACAGTATCTAATACAGTGTAGTGTCGCGTTGCAAAACAAAAAATACATCATGTTCGGGAGGCCACCAAGGAGAGGCAGATGCTCACAGGCCACTAAAAGAGGGCAAGCAGCCTCTGTGTCTACAGTCAACAGTGCTGGTCGTGGACATGGTGGACATGGTACATCCTCTGCAGGTGGTCGTGGGGCACGCTTATCCTTCTTTGCTGCTGCTGGTCATGTTATTAAACCACAACGTGCAGAAGAGTTGGTGGAGTGGATAACGAAGCCGTCCTCATCCTCTGTCACCCAGGCTCAGAGTAGTTTGCCTTCCAATGCAGCTGCCAAAGTGGTCTATTCCACCGGCTCTTTGTCCACAGTTACTCCTTCCGTAGCCCCACCATCATGCATGGAGGAGTCCCCAGAATTATTCAACCACAGTGTCGGTTATATGCTGCTGGACACTGCCAAGTTTGCTCCAGTGAAGGGGAGGGAGGGGATAATGAGGTCACTGACTGTACTTGGGTGCCTGAGAGAAGAGAGGAGGAAAGTGAGAAGGAGGAGGAGGCACAACTCCAACGAGGCAGGATGTCCTCTAGAGGGCAGCTTAAGGGCAGCCACCCTATTGCATCACACCGCAGAGCTCTGCAGGTGCAGGAGGCTGCTGACTTCCCACTGTCTTTTAAAAGTTCCTTGTTGTGGGCCTTTTTCGACACGTGTGCAGCAGATCGCACCATTGCTGTTTGCAACCTATGTCTGGAGCGGATCAAGCATGGCCAGAACAGCAGCCGCTTGGCACCAAATGCTTGACCAGACATATGACGACCTGCCATGCAGTCCATTGTCAACATCACTTGAAAGACCCACATCAAAGAAAAAGGCGGACTTCTCCTTGCTCCTCATCTGGGATCTCTAACCCTACTATACAGGCATACCCCAATTTTACGTACACAATGGGGTTTATTTACTAAACCTGGAAAGTGCAAAACCAGGCTCACTTCTGCATAGAAACCAATGAGTTCCCAGGTTTTATTACCAAAGCTTAATTGAACAAGCTGGGGTTAGAAGCTCATTGGTTTCTATGCAGAAGTGAGCCTGATTTTGCACTTTCCAGCTTTAGTAAAACCCCATTGTATACTTAAAAGTGGGGTATGCCTGTACCTCCAGTTCTCTTAAAAACCTGCACTGAGAGGAATGAAAGTGTAGCAATACGTGTCCCAAGTACGTGCAGCCAATCTGCCAATCTTGCAGCCAATCTGTACACCACCATTTGATTTTAGCAGGACAATTTCCCTACCCCAGTTGCTGAACTGTAAAAAGAAATTTGGTTCCAGCCATCCACATGCTCAGCATCTAAATGCTAGCTTGGCCAAATTGCTAGCACTGCAACTGCTGCCATTTCAGCTGGTAGCTGAAATGGCAGCAGTTCCAGCTGGTTGACTCTGTGCTGTACCTCAGTGGCAGGTTCCAATACATCATTTCTTTTCACGGAAGGCCATTCCGGCTCTCTACCGGCATGTGGAAGGCAATGCTTTGGCCTCCTAATATTACTGCCTGCAGTTAAATATTGGTGGTGAGATATGCGAATCCTATGTAAAAAATCTAGTGAACATAATGAAATCTTATGCGATTAAAATTGCGATCATAAACAACTGCAATCCTATGCGATGTCAACCTGTGTAGCATACACGCCTCTATATACACATGTTGCATTTATATGTAACAGAGAAATATGCAACCCTGTGCGATAGTTGCGATAAATGTGATAATTGCAGTGACAACCTGTAATTTACATAAATCTATATAAAAGTGCATCAATATACAATAATTAATATAGAAATAAAGTGAACTGTGTTTAAAGGGCTCTTGTGCCAAACAAATTCGTGCATTAATCTGTGTCCACAAAATCACAACATAAAGTACATTCATAACTACTCCATTATTCTGGTACTCATTGCAGATGATAAAACAGATGATAAAACAGTAAAGTGCTCGTGTCCACTCTTGTGCTCCCCTTTGGTGTATGTGCTCAACTTAGAGCGTGTGACTTTGCACCTAATCTCGGTCAAAACACGCTTTTAAACCACCTCTGGGTTTATGATCAGCATTCAGATCCTTGGAAGTTTGCTTGCAACAATATTCATATGGAAAACAGAGGAAACTGGATAGTGTATTATCGTTTTAAAAGTTTTATTCAAAATGACAATATTCCCTATATTAGGGTACTCACATTTAATAGGTGCTATAAGCGCACCACTCTGTAACAAGCCACTCAAATATCAAGACACTGTATTGGTGTGTCCTTTCCAGCTCTGAGATCACTCCACTGTCTCAGAAACCGTCCTGTCTACTCCCCAACAAGTGTCGATACCGGGAAATAATGTATCTTCCTCAGGGGGATTCCTTATATTTGAGTGGCTTGTTACAGAGTGGTGCGCTCATAGCACCTATTAAATGTGATTATCATTTGATTATATTTGGATAGCGCAGCATTATATTGATATAGATTCTTATTTGGCACGAGCATATAAGACGTGGTCAATGCTAGCAGCTGTCCTTTAATCATCTCTAATTATCATTTGGATTTTCACATGGTAGCTCGCAAGAGTTAGTTTGTTTTTTAGAATGTTTTGACCTCGTTGGACAGGGCGGTCAGCAGTAAGGTTCATATCACCGCTGACTCATGGTGCAGCAGGCATGAGCAGGGACGTTACCTTTCCTTCATGGCACACTGGGTAACTGTGCTGGCAGCTGGGAAGGATGCAGGACAGGGTTCAGTGTTGTTGGAGCTTGTTCTGCCACCACGCCTCCAAAATGCTAGTGGTGATTTTGCCACAGTTCTCTCCTCCACCCCCTCCTCTTCTTTTTCCTATATGGCCTCTTCTGCAGATTTGTTTGATCTGAACCAGTGGTGCTCCGTAAGCGCTCAAGGGGCTACGCAAGCAGTCGGGCTAAAAGATGCCATGTGGTGCTTGAGTTAGTCTGCCTAGGGGACAGGAGCCACACTGGGGCAGAGATTCTGTCAGCTCTGCAGAGGCAGGCTCAGAGGTGGTTGACGCCATGCCAGGAATGGTTGTATTCACCAATGGCACCAACCCTCTCTCTGCCCTCTGACAGGGATACTTGACCCATGTTCCATATTTGGCACACGTCCGTAATTTGGTGGTGCAGCGGTTCTTGAGCAGGTACCCTGGCTTACAAGATCTCCTGAGGTAGGCCAGAAAAGTCTGTGGTAATTTCCGCTGGTCATACAATGCCAGTGCTCGGCTGGCTGACATTCAAAGGGAATGCAACCTGCTCACCAACCGCCTCATTTGTGACATGCCCACCAGGTAGAACTGAACATTGGAAATGCTGCAGCGGCTGCACACACAGCAGAGGGCCATCAATGAGTACCTGTGTGAGTATATCACCAGGATAGGGTCAGGGGAGCTTGGCTTCTTTTTGCCACACCAGTGGCTACTGATCAAGGATGCATGCACTGTCCTGTCACCATTTGAGGAGGCCTCAAGCATGGTGATCAGCGACAATGCCTGCATTAGTGACACTATCCCTCTAGTCTTCCTGCTGGAGAACACACTTTGTGGAATCATGGACAGGGCACTTGAGGCAGAACAGCAGGAGGAAGAGGAGGACTTCCTTTCCTCTCAAGGCCCCCTTTATCCAGATAGCATTCCTGTGGGCCCACCAAACACACAGCAAGAAGAGAAGGAGGAGGAGTATTGTGTCAGCATGGATGTAGAGGATAATACACAGCAGCAGTCTTCAAGAGATGGTTTTCAGTCCCCAGAAACCCAAGGAGTTGTACGTGGCTGGGAGGAGGTAGTTACGGATAATGTGATCCTTAGTGACCCAGAGGACTCAGAATCAAATGCCTCTGCAAACTTACGCTGCATGGCCTCGCTGATTCTGCAAAGCCTGTAAAAGGGCCCTAAGATTCATGGTATGAAGGAGAGAGATCAGTACTGGCTGGCAACCCTTCTTAATCCACGTTACAAGGGTAAGGTTGCAGAACTCATCCTGCCTTCGCAGAGGGAACAGAGGATGAAACCTCTTGAGGAGTCCTTAAAGGAAAGGTTTGTGCCACGCATTTCCAGACCCTGGGAGGTTACCATTTCCTGGTGCTGGACAATGTGTTGCTGACGCTTCGTTCAGTCAGAGGAAAATCGGTGGAGAAGGTGGCCGGCTGACCGATGCCTTTGAACAATTTTTCAGTCCTCAGTGCCAAGGTCTGATTGGTTCAAGCAACCATCACCGGCATCTGCATTATATGGTGCAGGAATATCTAGGGGCAAGAGCAGACTTAGAGACCTTTCCAACAGAGCATCCACTGGGTTACTAGGTCTTGAGGATGGACCACTGGCCAGAATTTGCTCAATATGCAATTGAGCTACTGGCCTGTCCTGCATCCAGCATGCTTTCTGAACGCACATTCAGTGCTGCCGGAGGGTTTGTACCGGTCAAAGAGTGTGCCTGTCCACAGACTTCGTTGATAGGCTCACATTCATAAAAATGAATCAGTCTTGGATCAGCAGCCTGATGCTGATGTAACTGATTGAATTTGCTATAGATCTGATCCCTTGAAGACTGCCTATGCTGACTATCCTATTCCTCCTCAATCTTGATATTGCTAGCTTCCAACAATATTTTTGGTTTAGGGCACCACCACCACCACCCAAGGCCCATTTGTTCTGCCAATGTTCAATGGGGCATGTAATTACAATTTTTGGTATATTATTTCAGCAGGTCCCATTCCTGCGCCCAACAAGAGTATCTGTGAGGGCTTACAGTGTTGTGGCACCACCACCACCCAAGGCCCAATTGTTTTGCCCTTGTTTAACAGGGGCATGTAATTACAATTTTTGATCTAACATTTCATAGCAGGGCCTGTTCCTGCACCCAACAAGAGTTTTTGTGAGGGGTTACAGTGTTGTGGCACCATCAGCACCCAAGGCCCAATGTTTCTGCCCCTGTTTAACAGGGGCATGTAATTACAATTTTTTATATAATATTTCAACGCAGGTCCCTTTCCTGCCCCCAACAAGAGTAACTGTGAGGGCTTACAGTGTTCTGGTACCACCAACACCTAAGGCCCAGTTTTTTTGAAGAGTATATAGGGCAGGCCGTATAGTATGTATACTGCTGTTCGGAGTATATAGTGCCTGGGGGCTATTTTTTCCTTTAGAAATGTCATTTTGCTGTGGCACTGTTATAAACATGGGAAAGATATGCTACTTTACAGGCATACTAAGGACACCCCCCCCAGGCATGATATTTAAAGGAATATTTCATTTTTATTGTTTCACTTTAAGCATTATTAAAATCACTGCTCCCGAAAAAGGGTCAGTTTTTAAAACTTTTTTCTGCAGGACCCGGGTCCCCAAACACTTTTTATGGCAATAACTTTTATGGCAATAAGCCTTTAAAATGAGCACTAAGTTTTTCACGTTTGCGTCCCTATAGACTTTAACGGTGTTCGCACAAATTTTTTGCCTGTTCGAATGTTCTGCTGCAAACCCAACCGGGGGGGTGTTCGGCTCATCCCTACACACAGATGATGATGACACCTCACCAACATGACACGTCCCCTCCTGAGTCACAGTGACAGCCTCTCTCCATGCCAGGCAGTCTCTTCAGTCCACTCCAGTCCAAACAGCACTGGCAGTCCTGCTCCTGGCTTTCCTTGCTTCGACCACCCTGCTTGGCTCCCTTGTACCATTACATTACACCTCACGCTCAGGCACTGCCTCTGCCGGCTTGTTATAAAGCCTTTGTACAGATTGTTAAGATATATAATTTAATGCCCATTGTCTGGGCACAGGTGCACCTTAAAATTAGAGAACTGTGCAGAGAAGGTCCGTTTTAGCAATACAAATAGTGGTGAAATTGAGACCCAGAAGTAAATCTAATGCATTGTTCTTAGTCTAGTGTTGTAGTATTTGGCTGCAACTCAATTTATTTGTATTCTGAATATATTTACAGTACATTTAACTAGCTGCATGTCACAGTGTATACATAAATTACTCCATTAACAGTATGTTAGCTGTTTCCTTGGCTAATTATTATTCTTGCCAATTATAACCATCAGGAATTATTTTGGAGTGGAATTGTTACTTGGAGTGATTTATTATCAACTGACATATATTTGGCAGTCTGGAGTTAGTTTGAATAAATTACATTTCATATTTCTCGTCTCTTTTATTAAATATGGTACCATATATTTTTTTCTTCATTCTTTCCCCTACAGACGAGTGCTTGCAGCTGCAAAAAGAGCGAATCAGACAGGACACTTTATGTGGGTTGGCTCTGACAGCTGGGGTTCTAAGATCTCACCAGTTTTGCAGCAAGAGGAAGTGGCAGAAGGAGCCGTCACGATACTGCCAAGACGGGCATCAGTCAGAGGTTTATTAACAATCTAATATTTGCTTGTCTCTGTCTCTCTCACTTACTATCTATGCACATATATATTTTTTTTACTTTTCCTAGGGTTTGACAGATACTTTACAAGTCGGACGCTGGATAACAACAGAAGAAATGTCTGGTTCGCAGAGTTTTGGGAAGACAATTTTCACTGTAGATTGAGTCGAAATGCATTGCGCAGGGGTGGTCATGGAAAGAAGTGTACAAGTAAGTGTCCTTTCAGGTCCAGATACAATTCCTGTCCTAATCATGCCGCCTCAACCTCTGCAACATCTCCAGGATGTGACCCTTTTAACCATTGACAGCACTAAGCTTCTAATTCACTCCCTGTTATCTCTCGCCTCGACTACTGCAACTCCCTCCTCATTGGATTACCTTTACATAGGCTATCCCCCCTTCAGTCCATCATAAATACTGCTGCCAGACTCATCCACCTTATCAACCGTTCAGTGTCTAGTACCCCTCTCTGCCAATCCCTCCACTGGCTTCCGCTCACTTAATAAATACAATTCTAAGTACTAACAACAACTTACAAAGCCATCCACAACTCTTCCCCCAGCAACATCACTAACCTGGTCTCAAAATATCAACCAAACCGCACTCTTCGGTCCTCCTAAGACCTCCTGCTCACTAGTTCCCTTGTCACCTCCTCCTATGCTCGCCTCTAGGACTTCTCCCGAGCTTCTCCCATCCTTTGGAATTCCTTACCCCAATCTATCTCCTAACCTATCCATCTTTAGATGATCCCTAAAAACCCTTCTCTTTAAAGAAGCCTATTCAGCTTCTAACTAATACACTGTGTTTTTACTTTCTCCATCAGCTCATCCCCCACAGTTATTACCTTTTTGTATCACTTGACTCTCCCTCTTAGATTGTAAGCTCTAAGAAGCAGGGCCCTCTGATTCCTCTTGTGCTAAATTGTATTGTAACTGTAATGTCTGCCTTCATTTTGTAAAGCGCTGTGCAAACTGTTGGCACTATATAAATCCTGTATAATAATAATAATAATAATAATAAAAAGTAAGGACATGCCACTGTTATCTTTTTACTCTTGGAGGACGAAGTCCTTTAACTCAAACATTTCCCATTTTCAAAGTTTGACTTAATAAGCCGATTTAGTGGAGGTGGTCACATTACAACATGTTATACCTCTATTACGTTCTTTTATTGTTTACCAGGCTCCCCATTCTCACTTGCATGCTCTCCTTTCCTTTGTGTAAATGAAGATATTTGCTATTTTCTGGGTGCGTTTAGAACTCATATCTCTGAGTATTGCCCCTCTGTTGTTCCCTGTTAGTCACAGTGCTTATTTTGAAATACGTCAGTATTACATGTATATGAAGTTTTGTTAAGTGGCAGTGATAGCTACCAAAAATTCAGACAATTCTTCCTCTCTGTTGGCTTGGAATTGTTGGATTGGTCACTGTTTTGCACATACACAGCAGAGTAATGTTTAATTTTACAGTCTGCAACTGAAAGTCAGAGTAAAGAGTGTAATAGCAGATGATTGGGACAAAGTTAGGAATTTCATTTTTCTTTTTATCCATAATAAAGTTCAAGAAACTTGAGCAATGGATATCGATTAAAGCGATATCGAACCCAAAAACAAAAATGTATTTTATAGCACCTTACTCATTCTTAGATGCGATGGCTGCATTCGTTTTCTGTAACTGTTGGTGTAACTGCTAAAATAGTGTTAGCAGGAGCTTGACTTTTATTTGTTAGTCAAGTCAAATTAAATCTGCAAATGCATCTAACACCACCCTCTATCAAGATTGACAAGCTGCAATATATAAACTTTTTGTTTTGTGTTTAATACTGCTTTAAGGATTTTTATTTACCAATGAATAGCATTAATGTTGAATTTTTATTTCACTTTGTTCTAGGTAAAAATTCTTCATTACAATATTGTTCTCTTGTTCTCTCAAGAGAGTTATGGCTGCAGTGCCACTGTAAAATTAAAATAAAAAACAAAATACCATTGAGCAACAAATATTGCCCATGCACATTATGAGTTTTTTACATGAAAATAAAGAATTTGATTTCATATCTGGAGTTTTAGTGAGGAAACTAGAGTCTCTGTTAATGAGCCTTTCAGTTTTCAGTGCACACTTATATCTTGTTTAATTTAAAGAGACAATGGTTATTCACATTTCTTGTCAGGAGTCCTGGAAGATTCTTGTACAGCTATGCATCCATTGGAAACATTCACCACGTCCCCACTCTTCTGCTCTCCGTTACAGTCCTTCTTTCTCAGCTCTTCTTCCCAGAGTTACACTGCTTTTATTGGTGTCTCCCCCCCCCCTCCGCTGTCATTCTTATTACTTCACCCCTCTCCCCCCCAGCTATCTTCTCCTGCCAGCTTGGTAGGATATGATCTGTGGTCATTCTTCTCAGGCAATTTTTCACAGGTCTTCTTAATGACTTCCAACCCATTCTACTGCTCTTTTCTTGTTCTCATTTGTTATTTAGCATCCATTCTCTGTTCATTGCACTTACTGCTTTTATGCGTCCACTCTGTTCCTTCTCTTCAGTGTTATTTGAAGTGTTCCACCTTGTGTGTACTCTGCACCGTCTGTCCTAAATTCTCAGTACTTTCAGTTCATCTCCTCTCTCATTGTTCTCCTTTTTCAGCTTATGGATTAATGTACTGGAGTTGTACTTGAACTTTCAATACATGAGACCTATGCAAGCACAGCCAGCAGATTAACTTATCTATGTTGCATTGTTGCATTCATGTTAGTTCCATTGCACATTACACATTGCACAAGTCCCATTAGTACTAAGCCCTGATCACTTACCACCTAGCCCCATCATCTGTACTTAAATCCATGTTGGCTGGTGCAGAAACTGTACTTTTAATTCTTACAAGTGGACAAAGGCTATGAAAGTTTGCATTTTGTGTTTCAATTTTCTCCTTCTGTTCCTGCTCTACTCTTTCCCCCTTTGGATCCGTGATTTGCTCCTGATAACTCCTTCCACCTGTTTCAAACAGTATGCTTCCACTGACTTTTTTTCTCTTTTCTGGTAATAGTCTACTCCTGTTGTCTCTTCTTTTTCCTATCCTAATTGTTACTGCTCTTTCTACCTTTCCTTTCACACCTCCTAGTCACAGTCTAGTCAGATCATCCATGATCAGGCACTACTGACATTCTGCCATGTAATCTTAATCACAAAGACCCCTCTTCTCTGAACTTAATCACAGTCCTCCTTTGATCTCTAAATTCTCTCTTATCTGTGCTTTTTAATACACTGTCCCTGATTTTTGAACCGCTGTCCTGCATATTTACCCTTTCCTCTCCAAGCTTCCATTACAATTGTCACAATCTTCACCTTTCATTTACCTTCTTTCCTGCTTTCATTATTCATATTTTCACAGTCCTTTGTGCCCAAAGAAGGAATCTTGATATGTCACTCCTCCATCAGCAATAACCCCCTATCACTAATTCTCACCAACCCCACTTTACCTCTAGCTCCTGTCCCCTGCACAGCTTAACTATCAGTCTCCATCCTTTACCTCCATCACCCACCACTCCAAATACTGTCTCAAATACTCAATTTGAAACACTATACATGTAAAAAATAAGTTCACCCCATTAAGATTGTTGACTTCTTTTTCAATATTTGAACAGGCAATCATTGGATCTTCATTCAAACAGTGCTTACAATTAAAGGTGGTATATTGAAACAAATGAAGCTTAAAAATAACATGGTATATTTAATTTTACAATATATAAAAATGAAAATGCAGATTTTTCACATGTAAACAGTAAGTTCACCACTACATTTACCACCACTTCAAATTTATGTAATTAGAATTAGGTGTTCCAGAATAAGTTCCAACATATAGGGAGTATGCATGTAGAACCTCTTGTTTTTAAACTGCAGGGTGTTGATTTACTAAAGGCAAGTAGGCTGTTTACTTCGCAAGATAATTTTTCACAGAGCTTAATGAATATGGCGAAGCTCAGCTGAACTCCACCAATCAATTACTTGCAAGTAAAAATGCTGTTTTTTTTTTCTTTGCACATGATAGGGTATTTTGGTAAGTGAAATTTTAGCATATTCACTAAAATGTGAGGAAGATTCCCTTGCAAAGAACTTCCTTTGCAATGTCAACAGCCTATTTGCCTGTGGTAAATCAACCCCCAAATATTTAGGCTCTGGTGTTCTGTTATGTAAAATTTGAAGTTTAATTCCAAATGGATATTTCAGCACAATAATGATCTTAATCATACTTCAATCCATTATGGAATGGAAAGGGTTGTGGACTAGCCCAGTCAACTATCTGATTTTAATCTCAATAAAATCTTGTGGGGAGATTTGGAATTAGCCTTTTATGCAAAAAAAAAAAAAAAGCCCACAATCTTTCAATTGAAGGGATTTTGTGTGGAGGAGTGGTCAACATTTTAATTGAGTTGATAGTGGACAGTTATGCAAAATGAAGTAATTTCTGTTATAGGGGCAAAACACACTTCTGAGACCAAGGGTACTTACTTTTTTCCACCATGCATCATTAAATCTATCGATATTTTTGTTAATTAAAAGATTTAAAAAGTAAAAATTTTCTTTGATTTTTCATTCAAGCATATTCATTTTACCTGTAGGCTTTGTATGAATTAAGATCTAATATTTGCCTGTTTTAAATATGTAGAAAATGTCTACAATTTTTATAGAGTGTACTTATTTTTTCACAACTGTATTTGCAATTTTATCTATTAACAATGGACCCTTTGTGGTTGAGATTCAGTTATGCTCTTTTAACCACTAGAGGACCTGCTGCCACAGTTATACTACGGCAGGTTGGCTCCTCTGGGCAAATCAACAATAGTAAGAAGAGCTGGTAAGACTGTAATCCTTGAAAAGTAATTTAGTGGTACATCAGAGTGACAATAAAACAATAATGCTGATGCTTTCAGCAATAGCCTTAGTCATAGCTTTATTGTTTTATTGTCACTCTGATGTAGCAATAAATGACCCTTCAAGGATTACAGTCTTGCCATCTCTTCTTACTATTGTTGCATTGGAGTGTGTTGGGATACATCAAGCCTCGGCACCTGTGAGTGGACCCGGTGTATGGATTGGGTTGTCCCTGCAGAGAGTGCTGCTACGTTTTTCTTTTCTCCCCTGAGCAAATCACTGTAGCTGTACGTCGGTGGCTTTAAGATCACTAGGGGGACAGATCTGTTGTTCCTACTGATTAGGAACAGCGATCTCTCTCCTCCTCAAGGCAGTCCCATCCCCCCACAGTTAGAATCACTCCCTAGGACACACATTTAACCCCTTGATCGCCCCCAGTGTTAACCCATTCCCTGCCAATGACATTTACACAGTAATCAGTGGCTATTTATAGCTCTGATCGCTGTATAAATGTCAATGCTCCCAAAAAAAGTGTCAAAAGTGTCCAATCTCTCTGCCGCAATGTCGCAGTCCCGCTAAAAATCGCAGATCACCGTCATTACTAGTAAAAAAAAAAATATAATAATAAAAATGTCATAAATATATCCCCTATTTTGTAGACGCTATAACTTTTGCGACAACCAATCAATATACACTTATTGCAATTTTTTTTTATCAAAACAAGAATACATATCGCCCTAAACTGAGGAAGCAATTTGTTTTTTTTTTATATTTTTGGGGGGATATTTTTTATAGCAAAAAGTAAAAAATATTGCTTATTTTTCAAAATTGTCGCTCTTTTTTTGTTTATAGCGCAAAAAATAAAAACCACAGAGGTGATCAAATACCACCAAAAGGAAGTTCTATTTGTGGGAAAAAAAGGACGTCAATTTTGTTTGGGTACAGCATTGCATGACAGCGCAATTGTCAGTTAAAGTGACGCAGTGCCGTATCACAAAAAATGGCCTGGTCATTAAGAGGGCAAATCTTCCGGAGCTGAAGTGGTTAAAATTCAAAACTACATTGAAAAGCAAGTGTTTGGAGAGGTTGCAAGATTTGATGAGGTTGCCGTATGTCTGGTATATTGAAAACTTTCTTTTCAGTTCAATCCTTTAGGGCACTCAGAAGTGAAACTAGCAAACACATGTGTAACATTTTGAAAGAAAATGCTCACAAAGTGGTAAATACAAATAATAGCCACAAAATTGTGTGTGGCTAAATTTAAAGTGGTATTAAAGGTTCAGATTTAAAAAAACAAAAACAAAAAAAACAGACATTTCATACTTACCTGCTCTGTGCAGTGGTTTTGCACAGAGCAGCCCAGATCCTCTTCTTCTTGGGTCCCTGCCGGTGCTCCTGGTTCCTCCCCCTTGACCATTGCCCCCAATAGCAAGCCGCTTGCTATCAGAACACTGGTACGTGCTTGCTCCCGAGCTCTGCCTTATGCATCCATAAGATACATAGAGCCACAGCTTGCCCCCTCCCCCACTCTCTCCTCATTGGCTCACTGGCTGTGATTGATAGCAGTGGGAGCCAATGGCTCCTGCCTCAGCCAATGTGTAGAGGGAGTCCCAGGACAGCCAAGGCTCTTGTGCACATCGCTGAATCAAGAGGGGGTTCAGGTGATTATTAGGGAGGATGTGGGGGGAGCAGCACACAGAAGGTTTTTTACCTTCATGCATAGAATGCATGAAGGTAAGAAACTTTTAGCCTCTACAACCACTTAAAGCAAAATTTCAGGCAAATAGCGAAGTTCACCATTTAAAAACACATACATATATGTTTGCTGTTTTACCTGCCAAACAATAGCCAATCTTGTGATTTAAATTCATTTTTCAACACTGCATAGCCAGACAGGTGATACGTAGGTTCTGATTAAGCAGTGTATCTCCCTGGTTCAGCAATGTAGTCCCAGAATGTGTCACCTCTCCACCTCCAGCCTCCTCATTGAACAGTAAATCAGCATTGTCACCTCTACAGTCAGCAGGGAGCTGCCCCAGTAAACAGTAAATTTGGCTGAGGAGATGGTAATGCTAAACCAGGAGGTAGCAGGGGGATCGTAAACCGGCTCTGTGTCTGTAGGATTTCATTTGAAATGATTGTTTTCAGAACATTTGTTTGATTATCTAAGAGTTAAATGCAGGGGCGTTGCTAGGTCTGCAAAAGATCTGGGGCTAGAGCCCATAGCAGAAGGCACCAACCTGGGGGGGGGGGGGTGGGTCACGTCAGTGGTAAGCAATTTTTCATGGGCAAAGGAAGGCTGGTGTTGGCGTTTCAATCATCATGGCACCATGGTTGATATGGTGTCAGGGTGATCGAAGCACATTGTTTCTATTGTTACATTGCAATGTATAATGAAGTGGTTCAACTCACCATAATGCAGAATCAGTGGGAGCCCTGGTCACATTGCCATGTAAACTGCAACCTTGGAAACATCTGTCAGTGTAATTGGCAGGGGCGTTGCTAGGTCTGCCACATCACTTGCCACCATTTGCAGATTGTCACTTGCCACATCATTTGCCACCATTTGCAGACTGTCACTTGCCACCATTTACAGATTGTCACTTGCCACGTCATTTGCCACCGTATGCAGATTGTCACTTGCCACATCACTTGCCACCATTTACAGATTGTCACTTGCCATGTCAGTTGCCACCATTTACAGATTGTCACTTGCCACATCACTTGCCACCATTTGCAAATTGTCACTTGCCACATCACCTGCCACCATTTGCAGATTGTCACTTGCCACATCATTTGCCACCATTTTCAGATTGTCACTTGCCACATCACTTGCCACCATTTGCAGACTGTCACTTTCCACGTCACTTGCCACCATTTGCAGATTGTCACTTGCCACATCACCTGCCACCATTTGCAGATTGTCACTTGCCACATCACCTGGCACAGTTTGCGGATTGTCACTTGCCACATCACTTGCCATCATTTGCAGATTGTCACTTGCCACGTCACTTGCCACCATTTGCAGATTGTCACTTACCACGTCACTTGCCACCATTTGCAGATTGTCACTTGCCACATCACTTGCCACCATTTGCAGATTGTCACTTGCCACCATTTGCAGATTGTCACTTGCCACATCACTTGCCACCATTTGCAGATTGTCACTTGCCATGTCACCTGCCACCACTTGCAGATTGTCACTTGCCACATCATTTGCCACCATTTGCAGATTGTCACTTGCCACATCACTTGCCACCATTTGCAGATTGTCACTTGCCACGTCACCTGCCACCATTTGCAGATTGTCACTTGCCACATCACTTGCCAATTGTCACTTGCCACGTCACTTGCCACCATTAGCAGATTGTCACTTGCCACATCACTTGCCACCATTAGCAGATTGTCACTTGCCACCATTAGCAGATTGTCACTTGCCATGCCAGCCAGTGCCACCAAATGTGCATTGTCACTGCATTGGTGGAAGGCTGGCAGCACTGGCCCATTTAGTGAGGGCAGGAGAGCGGAGATGAGGGGCAGGCAGTAAGTGATGATGTAATCTCTCTGCTCCCCGCCGCACCTCTGACATTTAAAGGACCCGCGCTGTGAGGGTGGAAAAGCACTGATGTGTGGCGGGAAGTGAGAGATGATGTCATCTCTCTGCTCCCCGCTGCACATTCCTCCCACATTGAAGTGGCCTGGCTGTGAAGGAGGAAGAGTAGTGACGGACGTGCAGAGAGAGATGATGTCATCTCTGCTCGTCCGCCTGCTCTTCTCTCCTCCACCTCCAATGCCGCTCACCGCAGCCGCGACCCGCCCGCTTGTCTCTCCTCCACCTCCAATGCCACAGCTGCGACCCACTGAGACTCGGGGCTATGGGCTCCACATTCAGGGCCCCAGCCTCGATAGCCACACCCTGGTGACGCCTTTGGTTAAATGAGATGATTACCTTTATTCAGAATGATCAAATCAACCAAAGGCAAGCATGGAAAATTGTTGTCAAATCTAATGGGAATGACCACATTTCTAATTGTTTAATTTGCTCCTGGCTGAGAAATTGTAACTAGTCTAATGCACATGCCCTTGTCAAAGATAATCTGGAAGTAGAATGTTCTTTAGCAGGAAAGGTTATTTATTTCTGTAAATTAGAGATGTTGACATGGTACTGAAATGAAAAGTCTTTTAAATCTAGCCAAGTTCACAAAGGCACCATGAAATGGTCAGAATAGCGATTTTTATACTTTGTCATCCTAACATTCAAATTGCTAGAGAGTTTATTTTTTTATTTTTTGGGGGAGGGTGCATGTGATCAGCACAGGGCCAATCAGCACTGTCCAGCCAGAGGGTCATGAGTCATGCAGTGTCATAGGAGAGTCAGAAGAAGGGAAATGAAAACTCCTCCTACAAGCTTTAACCAGTGCTCAGCCAGACACTGATTTTTTTCTTGGGAGAGTGCATGTGATCAGCACAGGGCCAATCAGCACTGTCCAGACAGAGGATCAGGGGAGAATGAAAACTAGTCCTACAAGCCTAAGCAGACAGTGATACAAGTCACAAGACTGCTATATACTGCTGATGAGAAAAGGTATTTAGCAGTTTATATTTACTAAAATAATTGCATTTCTATGTTCTGTGTACTGTGGGAAACCAGATAAAGTGAATGCAGGGTCCTGGGTTTAGTAACACTTTAACTTCACTTTAAGATAGATATTTGTCACAGGAAGAAAACAATCTAAAGCAGACACAAATGGAGCTAAAATAAATTTGAAACCACAGAATTACTCATAGTTTATGAATGGGTGCACATTTCCTAGAAAAATCTTTAACCTATCAGATCATTTTACGATTATTGTCAAACAACAAATACGACAAATGTGGTACTTTATTTTTTCCAAAATTTCAAGATGTAGCTATCCTTTCCAATGTAAGCCATAGTGTGAAAAACTTTTATTCTTGCAGTGTCTCAGTGGATCAGTCATATAATCTTCAATGGAAATATAGTTTATGCTCTTTTGTTTTAACATTAAGATAATTTTAGTCTTCTTCTAATAAAAAAATAAAGTTATACATTTTGCTTAATTCTCAGCTACATTGATCAAAACTGTTCTTCTTGAAATATTTTAGTCAATAAGATATGCAATCTGAAAGGTTTACTTTATCCAGTAATTTAACAATATTAATTCAGTTGTGTTTTTTTTCATATATTTTCTAAAAATTCTTCCAATTCAAAGTGAAAATATCCTATTCATATTTTAAGGCTCAGTGAAAGAAACTTGCATTACCTCAGGCAATCAGATATATAATTCCCAAAGCACAGTTTATCGGTATAATTAATTTACTTTACTGTCACTGTTGGGCAACAAATGCCCATATTCTGTTTTTTCCCCAAAGTAAAGGTTGCCTCAATCAAATGCATACTTTGATACATATTTTGTCTATTAAAGTTAAAAATAAACTATAAATATTTCACTATTTTGGGCAATAAATATTAAATGTGTTCTCCTATTTTTTATTCAGTATTTCTTTTTACAGTAAAATAAAGCATGTTAGTCTGCATATTTTGGGCTCCAGTGATATATATGTACAGTGTTGTTCTTGTAGTGTCTTAGGGACCTTTCACATGGCCGTCCATGGGTCTTTTGGCATCAGTGTTCATCTGATCTGTCCCATTTGGGTCTGCAAAAATGGAAAAGGATGTAAACCTTTTCCATTTGATTTTGTGGACCTAAACTGACTCGGATGTGGGTGGAAGTAAATGGACGCGCATCCGTTTACATCCACAACCAAATGAATTGAAAGCTTACCAGCTGGACAAGCTGTCAAAGCTTGTGGCTCATACCCAGCCAGAGCCTTTAAACCCTCAGACATCTCCAGTGGCTAACGAGCCAAGCGTTCCTGCAGTTGGAGTGGATATCAGCAGTCACCACGAACGACCATCAACATGTCATATCCATAGGTCTCCAGCTGGTGCCAACCTTCCAAGTAGTCAATGGTGAGCAAGCCCCTCCGTGTGGATTTTGATGTAAGGTGCTTGGAACCAGGAAATTGACCGGGGAGACACCTGGAAGAGCCAGCCCGGCTCACGTGGATGTTGATGTAAGGTGCTTGGAACCAGGAAATTGACTGGGGGACACCAGGAAGAGCCAGCCTGGCTGGCTCCTCCTGGTGTCCCCCCCAGTCAATTTCCTGGTTCCAAGCACCTTACATCAACATCCACATAGAGGGGCTTGCTCACCATTGACTACTTGGAAGGTTGGCACCTGCTGGAGACCTATGGATATGCTTTTAATGTCTATTAAATAACATGTTGATGGTCGTTCGTGGTGACTGCTGATATCCACGCCAACTGCTAGAAAGCTTAGCTCGTTAGCCAATGGATGTGTCTGGAGGTTTAAAGGCCCTGGCTGAGTATGAGCCACAAGCTTTGACAGCTTGTCCAGCTGGTAAGCCTTCAATTCATTTGGTGGTGGATTCACAATTCCCTTTGATTATAGAAGACTTCTCACTGGGTGTCCTTAACATTCATTTCTGTTCAGGAAGCATCTTGGAAGAGACTATCATTTACTTACCATCATTAGTTTATCCCGTTGACGTTTTCTTTTGGTCATCGTCACAGTCTTTTACTTTTGCTTTTATATGCAATTCAGTCATTTTTGGTTTAATATTTGTTCACATATTAGTTTTGATGCACTATCTATATTATTCACATTAGATTGGTAGTTTCTTATTTTTCAATTAAGTTGGCCACGCCATCAGATTGGAACCAACTTTGTTTGTTCCTTAGATTTCCTTCTTGGTTTATTTTTTGGTGATCATTTTTATGCTTGTTTAATTCATTTGCCACTTGTCTATTAGATCACATTCACTCACTTATTAGTGTTAGCGCAGCTTCCTTCTTGGTTTTTTTTCAGTATGGTGTGTATTTCACTTTGTTCATTATTCACCAGTGCAGTTTTTCTTTGAACATCCGCTTACATCCTCCCACCCACATATAGAGATAGATTGCATTTCATCTGGATGCATATAAAAAATGGACACATGGAATGCTCATCTGAAAAGGAGCTTAATCCCCTTCAGTCTTTTACAGACACTTCAGTGTTGATTTACTAAAACTGGAGAGTGCAAAATCTGATGCAGCTGTGCATGGTAGCCAATCAGCTTCTAACGTTAGCTTATTCAGTTAAGCTATGACAAAAAAAATGGAAGCTGATTGGTTTCAGTGCAGAGCTGCACAAGAGTCTGCACTCTCCAGTTTTAGTAAATCAACTCCTTTGTCTATTACAATTTTTTTACTGACATTTTTGTTGATTAGGAAGTACTGTGAGACAGTTTAACTTAAGTTGAGTAAGTGTAGCATTTTATAGTATATCATTGTCGGTTGCAGTAAGAGAAAACTTTTTTTCAGTATTTTTCAGTATTTCAGCCTCTCAGACATACAGGGGTTGATTTACCAAAGGCAAGTATGCCGTTTACTTGCAAAATGTAATTTCCCTTAGCTAAGGAATGTTCCCATAGCTTAGTAATTGTGGTAAAAATTCACTTCACAAACAATACACAAACAAGTGCAAGGAAAAGGAAAAGAAACAATATTTTTTCTTAGCCATTATTGGATGATGGAAGTCAGCAGAGCTTCACCTCATTCATTCAGCCAAGGGAAAATTCCCTTGCAAAGTGAACATTTATTTCAGCCCCATAATCATCATCGCTTTGCAATGGCCATCAACCTGTGGTCACACATCTTCCACGCACACTCTTTATAAACATTTTAAAAATGTTATATATATTCATACATACATTCCTGTATGTATGGATTGCTTGGGTTGTTACAGATGTGGTGAAAATGTAATGTCACTAGAAACCTCTAGAAATGTATTTTCCTAGAAAAATGGTGACGTATTCAATTCATATATATATATATATATATTACAGTATTATACATATATACATTGTATATACCGTATATAAATATAAAGAATTCAGTTGATAGGTACGATTGACAACTAATCGGTTAATCCATGTTTTGTACTTTTTTATTTTCAATCTGAAATAAAGAATTTTTTGGACAGTTAAATTAACTTATTAAACAATATTTAGTCTTATAATAGCTAACTTTAGTCGCTACCTGTTAGACACTAAAACATATATATTATAACATGATAAGAATATAATTTTTACAAGCTGCCAACTATTAAAAAACATCTTTTCATCAATCATAAAAGAGTTGCAGCAATGAACATGGCATTAAAGAGACTATGGGGGCAAACAGCTGAAGGTGTAAAGGCAGGCAGGCATTTATAATATACGTTTGGGGTGGTAGAGAAAGCAAAACCAACAGAAATATATTGCAACAGTGTAAATGGGGTGATTCAGCCCTTGCAAGAAGATGACATTGACTGGATTGCCTGTTAATTTTTTGGAGCTGGCTACAACTTTCACACAATATCTCCTGGCTCCTAGTCATTCTGCGTCTATTATAAACAAAAGCAGGATTGGTGCTGCTGGATTCAGGATTTCCAATCTGAGCAAACTAAACTTAAGGTAGAAGAGTAGATGGATGAAAACTCCCAACCTTTGGGATGATGGCTGAAATTTAAAAGTGGTCTTTGCCAATGGTTCTAGCACCTTTGGCAAATCCAGTAATGAGAAAGGTGAAAGCAGTCAAAGGAACATGTCATTCCACAGCTTCTGTTATTTAGTATCCACTGTCTGCTGCTGCGGGTACCCGTATGCTTCCCTGCATTTGTGGATTCTCTGCTAATTCTATCACAAAGGTGCTGCACCCAGGAAAAATACAAACATTAGAAGCACTTTTAGAAGTGTCTCTACTAAAACACCCTGAAAAAATTGTTTTTTCCTGACAGGCATCCTTCTACATGCGTACTTACGTAAAAAAGTAGGATGTGTGGAAGTTCAGTTGGAAGTTGGGAATTTTCCATGAAAGATGTAAATGTATGTAAGCCAAAATTTGTGAATCTTTTTTTTTTTTTTTTTCTGCCTGAACAACAATAAGAATTGCAAGCAATTGTCAGAAACAGCTGTAAGTAACTTGTAATAAATGTCTAGGGTTACTATCTGCTCATTGATGGAACTACAGGCATACCCCACTTTTAAGTACACAATGGGGTTTATTTACTTACGCTAGAAAGTGCAAAATCAGGCTCACTTCTGCATAGAAACCAATTAGCTTCCAGGCTTTATTACCAAAGCTTAATTGAACAAGCTGGGGTTAGAAGCCCATTGGTTTCTATGCAGAAGTGAGCCTGATTTTGCACTTTCTAGCTTTTGTAAATAAACCCCATTGCGTACTTAAAAGTGGGGTATGCCTGTACTGCAATAGAAGCTGACATGACTGCTATGAGGCCTGGGGTGAGGATTGGTTGTGGCCACAGACCCGCGAGAGGTGAGCTCTCTCTCCTACCCATATTAAGTTGTTCCAACAATACCTTAGAGGACCAATCCAGTGCAAACTATCTACCTTTGGTGCTTTTCACAGTGGTTTTTTATAGTTCTGTAGTGAGGGCCAACAGCAGCCACGGGACAAGAAGGAGGTACCATAAGTAGACCTGCTGACAGCAATCCAAGAGCAGGCCTTGTTCCTGAATCCTGCAGAGGTACTCAGAATAAAGCCTTCTACGGCTTTGGTGTCAGTGGAACTCCCACTAACATCAATGAAACTGGGGGCTTTTGTTCTCAGTCCCACTGACACGAATAACATTTCTGTTTCTAGTCTGACACTGACATACTCTTTTGTTCTCTGTAGTGGGAGAGTACAGCCTTATACATTTTGCAATGGGGATTCAAGATTTCTTGTTAAGCTCATGTGTCTGCAGTAGTGTAGGTTGGAAAAACATGAAGAAAATATATTATGTTTTTACTGGGTAATTCTTATAGGCACTATTACCACTGTTTGTTTTTTGTCCTTCTTTTAAACACAGATCAGGAGCGAATTGGTGTGGGGTCTTCCTATGAGCAAGAGGGAAAAGTACAATTTGTTATAGATGCAGTATATGCAATGGCTCATGCTCTTCACAATATACACAAAACTGTCTGTCCTGGCAGTGTCGGACTTTGTAGTCGTATGGACCCAGTTGATGGAACTGACCTCCTAAAATACATTCGTAATGTCAATTTTACAGGTAAGATAAACAATCTTAGAACATCAGTATGTTCCTATTTATTAAAAGAATATTAGAAGTATTCTTCAGACCAATGGAATATAAGTAATTGGCTTTTCATTCTTTTATTGAAATATGTGCTTTAAATGTTTGTCTGTTATATCTGCTTGCTTGCTTTGCAATAAGAGCAGCTTGAGCCAAGGAAGAAGAACTCAGAGTAAGTCTTTGCAGACAGTGGACCTGGTCTGCAGGTAGAAAATGATGAGGATGATGGCGGCAAACATTAGAAGGATGATGAAAATTATATATTCTTATACCAAATTGTTATGAAAGAATAACAAGTTAATTAAATCCTATGTGTGAATCCTTCCCCCATGCTTTGAGAAAATATGGCACACTGATGGCCAAGCCTATCTATTAAATATATTTCACAATTTTTGTTCTATTAGAGAGATTTACATTACCCCATATCATCTGCAGTCATACAGGCTTCAAGCTAGGGAATACATGTCACCTTGGATTGTGTTGAATTCCAGAAAGATATCTGATTGAATCTGAACATAGGCCTGTCAAACTGCAGTTAGGAGTGTATTTAGTCTTTCCAAAAAGATATAATGGCCAGAGGTATGGCCAAATAATTGTTGGTAGCAGTGAATAATATTGAGACATCAGGGCTATTAGTGTACTAGTGGCTTGTGATTTGTTTTCATTAGGTGAAAGGTGTAAAACAGCGAGCATACTAGATTGTATTTGTGACACCCCCTATGTTATAGTAGTGTAAATCGTGCCATGTCACAATGTTGAAGTAGCTGGGTTAATTTACTTTTTTTATTTTTTCTACCAAACTATGTAAATTTGTCAAGAATGAAATAATGATGTTATGTATATACATGCTTTTTGTTATATTTTTTGTTTCATATTAAAAGATACATTTTGTCACAAAGGGCAGTTTGTGTAATTTTAAACTCCCATGTACTTGGTATGGAAAAGGGCAAATAAATACTATGTAAAAATAAAATACTGCATGCACTTAAAAGCTGTGTGAATAAAATTGTTTAACCAAGATAGATAAAGGAATAATTTATCCAATTAAACATTAACATTTTATTGTGAATTCCTTCCAAATGGAAAGGTTTTTTTTCCTGTTTACTAAACTAGAGATATTTTACATCTCATTTACAGTTATATTATGAAATGTGGTGGTAAAGTGATAATGGATGTCTACTTGAACAATTTCAGCTAATTCTTGATTTATTATTCATTTTAATTTCACTTATGGTAATTTATTTCTTTAAAATAGTAGTAAACTCTCTGTTTTTATTTTTACCTACAGGTAAGCTTTATACAAGGGGGTGCTGATAAGAATTGAGCCTTACCCAGAAAATATTTAACTGCCAGACTATTCTACATATTCCCCCCCAGGAAGTCAATGCACTTGCGACATCTGTCCTGCAGCTTCTTAAGTCCCTGCAAATAAAATTCTTCCGACTGCTGGGGTAACCACTCATTTGCAGCATTAGTTGCCTCCCAAACACTCCCAAATTGTTGTTACTTTAGGTTTTTTTTGAGATTGGGGAACAGATGATAGTCAGAAGGAGCCAGGTTTTGCCATTGTTTCACCTGCAGTGTGTGACGAGGCGTTGTCACGCAACAGGATGACACCTTTGGAGAGCTTTCCTCAAAGTTTTTGCTAGAAATTTTGCCTCAACTTCATCAATAAAGCACAGTAATATGTTTCATTGATGGTTGAACCCTTTTGGAGGTAGTCCACCAGCATAACGTCCTTCTTATCCCAAAAAACTGTTGCCATTTGCTTCTGCAATGACCTTTGCACACGGAACTTTTTGGGCCTGGGGATGTGCCTCTATTCCTTATGATCCTGAGACAGAGGAACAGTATAACAGTAACTCCATGTCTCATCACCAGTTACCAGTTTGCCCAGGAAACAGCCAAAACAGCCACTGATGTCTCAGCACATTTCTTCTTTTCCTCTTTTGTTTGGTTGTCAAAAGATCCACTTTGACAATCCACTTTGCTGCAAGCTTTCTCATTTTTTAAGTCATTGTGGATAATGGCACCAACTCTCTCACGTGATATTCTCAGATATTTAGCAATACTTTTGGCTGATATTCGGCGGTCCTCCAATGGCTTTCACATTTGCAAGCACAGAGACAGAATCAGGCCTTCCAGCGGGTTTATCACTTTCAACACCGAAATGGACAGTTTTAAATTGACAACCCAATAAGCATTGCATATGAAGGGCCACTGTAACCCAAAGTTTGTAAAATTTCATCATGGATCTGATTTGCACCTTTCCCTTGGAGAAACAGGAACTTGATTATGGTCCTATGCTCTTCCACATTGAATTTTTCTGGAGGTGCTGCCATGTTGACTTTGGACCTAAAATAGAAAGATAATTTAAAATCATAGGTAGCTGATTGAACACCATTGAATATAGACAAATTGGACAGTACACCCTGCAATTTACAACATCCTAGCTCAATTTTTTCTGGGTAAGGCTCAATATTTATCAGCACCCCCTCGTAGATAGGGCTTACCTGTGGGTTAAATGATTATCTCCTGAATGTGCACCATTGTATTCTCCCTTTATTCTACGTTTACTACCGCTTTAAGTTGGAAACTACTTTTACAAATTTTTTGTAAAAATCATTGAGTCTATGGTTGGCAGATAATAGTGACTGATAGCATGTACAGTACATGTAACAAATGAGGCATTTATGGTTTCCTCTGCCCTTACTTTATTATTACATTACACGCATGTAGGCTAATCAGTAGGGTAATGCAAGGGATGGTGATTATGTCGAAAGACAAAAGACGACAGTGCTTTTGAATTTCACCTTGTCTTTTGTAAACTTATGTTCATTAATCCTTTAGGGGAACCTGTCAAGCAAGAACAATAAAGTCTGGAATTGGTAACCTCTTTTTGAGAATGCCAGTTCCCATGCTTTGTTTTCAATGATTTCTGAATCTGTGACCTGAAGCAAGTATAGGGATAAGAAAAAACTTTCCTGACACTCATTTACAATGTGCTTGTTCTTCTCCAAAACAAAAATCCAGAAGACCTAATAGACTTTGAAAATGCATATTTGTTGGTGTCATAAGACAAGGTTTGAGTATTGTCAGGACTGTTGTCTGTTGAGTTGTAATCCTATCCTAAAGCAGAGACCTCAAATGTGTAAAATAATTGAGATAAAAACAATAAACAGCTAAAGTAGCTTGAGGTAAAGTTGAAAATCATTAGATTCACAGTACAATTAGTTCGCGGAAAAGTTCCGCTGGCATCTAAGGCAAAAAAAAGTGTATAGGAGCTTAGACAGATGTAAAGTGCATACTCACATGTACATTGGCAGGGTTAGTGCAAGGTACAGAGATAGCAGTTGCCATTCACTGACCTGGGTTACCATGTTTTAGTCCAAGGACAACTGAACAGGATAGGAGAGGTGGCTAAACCAGTGCCATTTTGTCTTATTTAGCTTGAATATTATTGTGACCAAAATTTCTTTTTCATATTGGATGTAAAGAAGTTTATCAATAAAGCAAATTATTTTTTTTATTTTTCATTTATTCTGCAATGTGTCCCTTTTAGGAAGTAGAATTATGTTTTTTACAAAGCTGTTTTATGCAGCGCTATAAAAAAAGAAACTAAAAATGTAAAAACATTACATTCTAATGATTAAAAAGAAAGTGCAGGAAGAAGGGGATAAAGTTGTAAATAAAATAAATGATAATAAGGGGCTAAAAAATGTTTTTTTCCTAAACAACTTATACATAACACTAATTTTAGAATTAAGGCTAAAACTGTAGCCTATATTCATAAATGAGCGAAGAGCAAGAATTAGCTATAAAACTGACAACCCAGTATTGCAGACTACACTGGGAGACGGTGGCTTTCTCAGATAATCAATGGAGCTCTACTGTACCATTGGCAGCAATAAGCTGTGCTCTGTGTATTAAGGGTGGTATTAGCTGTCACACTGACAGCAGAGTTGCTGTGATTACATAGAAAGAGATAAACTCTTATTGTAATCTGCCTAACTGAGCTGTCAGTTTGACAGCATGGTGCTGAGCAGAAAAGACCATGGCTGGACCCCAACTGCATCTCCACCACAGTACCCAAACCAGATGCCTTTGCCTACAATACAATATAAATTTTACAAAATGTAGTATATAAAAGTATACATTATGTCAAAACACACATTGGGGGTTATTTACGAAAGGCAAATCCACTTTGCATTACAAGAGCAAACTACAAGTGCAAAGTGCACTTGAAATTGCACTGAAAGTGCACTTGGAAGTGCAGTCACTGTAAATCTGAGGGGTAGATCTGAAATGTGGGGTTTTCTGCTGATCTTATCATCCAATTATGTGCAAGCTAAAAGGCTGTTTTTTATTTCTCTTGCATGTCCCCCTCGGATCTACAGCGACTGCACTTCCAAGTGCACTTTTCATTTGTAGTTTGCACTGTAGTGCAAGGTGGATTTGAATAACCCCCATTGCATTGTACTTTTTCCATTGAAGTGACTTCCAAAATGTGGCAGGTGTAATAAGATTTTCGGAACAGAGTTTTTTTATTTATCTGGACCCTGAGTATATTTGTTGGATTCAGTGTACAATAAAACCCTAGTTGCATGTGTCTGCTTGCGTGACTGTAGCATGGACCGAGTAGGATGCTGTGTCCTGCATCAACACTCATGTGCATATTTCATGCTACTAAGGGGATTTACCTTTACAGGTATTGCTGGCACACCAGTTACATTTAATGAAAATGGTGATGCACCAGGTCGTTATGAGATCTACCAATATCAAATGCACAATGGAACCCCTGAATACAGAGTGATTGGACAGTGGGCAGATCATCTCCACCTTAAAGTAAGTAAAGCAGCAAATTATTTAGCTGACTGTAACCATAGCATCTTATTTTCTTCACATTAAATGTACCTTTAAAGTCCCATATCCTCTACCTATCCCATATAACTCAGGGATGTTGGTACCATATTAGGTTGAAACATTTTGGAGCTGACCTCCGCCCATATTCTTCACAGTTAGAAGCATGCATTAGATCTCTACCTATGTTGTATGTGTTTTAGAAGCTTTTGCCAATTTATACTACTGTATACGGGGACAAACCTTTGATGGTTTTTGTTCATGGAAGGGTGGTGGAATCTGCAAAAAATACAGGAATATTGTATCTAGGTGGCCAGCCCACAGTTGTACAGAGGAGGACAGATTTAAAAAGTCTGTGTAGTATCCATTGTAGTTTTGTTGTGAGACATATGAAAGCTGATATAATAAGTGTTGAAATAAAACTTGTATTCAGGAATTATGAAGGCTGCTATTTCCAACTTCAACTTTTGAAAATACTAATTGCCTGGCTGTCTTGCTTAACCACTTCAATACCGCCCATTGTCATATGACGTCTGCAGATGGGATCTCCCATCCTGGGCGAGCATCATATGACGTCCTCAGCTTCCTGGCGGTATAGGGGGCGCGCACGCCCACCACGTCACCGAGGAGCCGGGCACTCCCGATCACTGGTGACAGAGCAGGAATGTGGATCTGTGTGTGTGTAAACATACAAATCCAGGTCCTATCAGGGGAGAGGGGACAGATCGTGTGTTCCTTGTATATAAAAACACATATCAGTCTCCTCCCCTAGTCAGTCCTATCCGCCCACAGTTAGAATCACTTCCTAGGTAACACATTTAACCCCTTGATCGCCCCCTATTAACGTCCCTGCCAGTGACATTTATACAGTAATCAGTGCATATTTATAGCACTAATCGCTGTATAAATGTCAATGGTCCCAAAATAGTGTCAAAAGTGTCCGATATGCCTGCCGCAATGTTACAGTCACAAAAAAAATTGCAGATTGCCGCCATTACTAGTAAAAAAATAATGATAATAAAAATGCCAGAAATCTATCCCCTTTTTTGTAGGCGCTATAACTTTTGCGCAAACCAATCAATATAGGCTTATTGCATTTTTTTTTTACCAAAAATATATAGTAGAATACATATCGGTCTAAACTGAGGAAAAAATATATATATATTTTTTTAAATTGGGATATTTATTATAACAAAAAGTAAAAAATATTGTGTTTTTTCAAACTCGTCGCTCTTTTTTTGTTTATAGCACGAAAAATAAAAACCGCAGAGGTGATCAAATACCAACAAAAGAAAGCTATATTTGTGGGGAAAAAAATTATAAAAATTTCATTTGGGTACAGTGTTGCATGGCCGCGTAAATGTCATTCAAAATGTTACAGCGCTGAAAGCTGAAAATTGTCCTGAGCAGGAAGGGGGTGAAAATGTCCTGTATTGTAAGTGGTTAATCAATGGGTTCAGTACTTTTTGTGTCACTGATTTGCAATATGTATGCAGAACAGGAGTTATGACCTCACTCTGACTTCCCTAATCACGCTTGTTCTAGGTCAGTGGTTTCGAGTACATTAAAACGGGACTTTACCCATAACAATTGATGAACAAGAATGTTCTTTAGCAAGAAACATACATCCCACATTAATAATTATGCTACCAACATTAGTTTGTGCTGTAAGTTGCCTTCAGCATTGTTCCTGTTCCTCTTCTTGCTGGAGGCTGCCATTTTGTTGAAGCCCAAAGCCCTAAGCATGCAACAGCCATGGTGCTGCACATGTGATCAGTTATGACCCCAGTCATTTGATGGTTTGACAGTTTGGTTGAAAACACATGCAAATGTGACATTTAGCATTTCTGGCATGCCGGGAATGTAACTGTTTGTTGAAAAAGTTAAAACGATGGGTTTAGTTCCACTTTTATCATTAGGCTGTCAGCAGATTGGCCTCTACAAATTTGTCGCAGTGCCGAAAAATAGAGAGCAACTGAGCATGTGCAGAGCAGGGCGAGACTGTGTATTAATTTTAAACAGTATAGGAACTTATTTTTAATGTTTTACATAGCTATACCTGCAAAAGGGGCCTCCCTGAAGTGGTCTAGCAAGACTTAATTTTTTGACTAAAGTTCCACTTTATATCAGGAGTTTGACAGATATGCAACTAACATTTTCAAAAGTTGGTCAGCAATTGCAACTTCCATGTTTTCTAACTTTTCAATACTGGTTTTCTTGACTTACGTTAATCAAAGACATACAATAATGCATACAATAAATGTCATTGTAAGTAACCGGAGAAAAATAGTTGTAATAGTTAAAGGAAAACTGTGTCAATCTACTTTTTTTCTGTTCCTTAAACCCTGTTCTTATATTTCTTAAAACTGTCTATAGTGTATATCTTTTTATACATTTGTGTTTCTTTTCTAATTTTTCCATGTTCTTTTCACCATCAAGATTGATCGTATGCACTGGCCAGGCACCCCTACTTCCGCTTCCAGCTTCCCTCAGATTCCACCTTCTGTCTGCAGCCAACCTTGCCTGCCAGGTGAAAGGAAGAAAGTAGTGAAAGGAATGCCCTGCTGTTGGCATTGTGAAAAATGTGAAGGTTATCAGTACCAGCTTGATGCCTACACCTGCAAGAGATGCCCAATCCACATGAGACCAAATGAAAACCACACATTGTGCACTACGATTCCAGTCATCAAGCTTGAGTGGAGTTCTCCTTGGGCTGTGGTGCCTGTTCTTCTTGCTGTGTTAGGCATTTTGGCAACTTTAATAGTTATGGGCACCTTCATGCGATATAATGACACGCCTATTGTTAAGGCATCTGGTCGAGAACTAAGTTATGTCCTTCTCACTGGCATCTTTTTGTGCTATGTCAACACGTTCATTATGGTGGCCCAGCCAGGATATGGAACCTGCTCGCTGAGAAGGGTCTTTCTTGGACTGGGAATGAGTATTAGTTATGCTGCTCTGCTTACTAAAACAAATCGTATTTACCGTATTTTTGAGCAGGGTAAAAAATCAGTCAGTGCTCCACGATATATCAGCCCATCTTCTCAGTTGGTGATCACTGCCAGTCTTTCTTCTGTCCAGTTGCTGGGAGTGCTTGTATGGTTTTTTGTGGACCCATCCCGGCCTGTTGTAGACTATGAAAACCAGCGAACGCCAGATCCCCAGCAGGCACGAGGAGTGCTCAAATGTGACATATCAGACCTTTCCCTTATTTGCCTTTTGGGTTACAGCATGCTTCTTATGGTTACCTGCACTGTTTATGCTATCAAAACCCGTGGGGTTCCTGAGACTTTTAATGAGGCAAAGCCAATTGGTTTTACCATGTATACAACTTGCATTGTGTGGTTGGCCTTCATCCCAATTTTCTTTGGCACTGCTCAGTCTGCTGAGAAGGTAAAGAAAACAAAATTGCATTTTAAAGTAAATTTGAATTCTCTGCATGTTTTGCCATATTGTTTTTGTGGTGGTATTAGTGTATAAAAAGCATGAAAAGTATGTTGTTGCCTTGTGGTTTGGGTACATATTTATAATGTTGATATTGATTTGTGTGGTAAAGTGCTTAACATTTCACTATTACAGTTATTGGTAATGTATTTCACAAAGGCTTCATGAGGGTTTTCACCCTTGTGTCAAAAAGTTTATGCATAAAGTGATTCTAGGAGTAACTTAAAGAAGTAACACAATAGGTTAGAATTGTTTTTGTTTACATTGCATTGTTCATAGATTTATCTAGTACAGTAAGGTTTAGACATAAGCAATGGGAGCTCATTTCCTGGCAGTTAATATTAGTTTAATGAAAGTTGATTTCTGATAACTGTAGGATACCTATAATTGTTGTACTGAATTGAAGTACTGTAGTCACTTATGTTATGATTGTTAGCTGATTTTCATTTGGAAATGCCTAGGAATATGTTTATTTTATTGGTCATACCCCTATTATAATATTAGTCTAATGAAAGTTGATTTCTGATAATTGTAGGATACCTATAATTGTTGTACTGAATTGAAGTTCTGTAGTCACTTATGTTATGATTGTTAGCTGATTTTCATTTGGAAATGCCTTGGAATATGTTTATTTTATTGGTCATACCCCTATTATAAGCTTCCTCACACAGACTTACATTGCTGAGAACGAGAGGGGGTGTATCTGACCTGGTCTTTTAGATTATCAGTGCACCAGGTACCTTTTGGATTTACATTCATATTAAATTACACTTCACAACTAACGGAAAGTGGAGGTAAGACTGTACAAACAGAGCCTATTGGTACAATGTCTATTTAGGTAAATATGTTTTTCTGGGACTTCAGTTAAAGGGGTTGTACACCCTCATGGTTTTTCACCTTAATGCATTCTATGCATTAAGGTAAAAAACCTTCTGTAGTACTGCAGCCCCCCAGCCCCCCAGCCCCCAGTTTTACTTACCTGAACTCTGTCACCCTCTGTCTGGGAACGAGCACACCATCTCTAACTGGTGTCTCGTGTCCTGATTGGATAGATTGATAGCAGCGCAGCCATTGGCTCCCGCTGCTGTCAATCAAATCCAATGAGTCAGTGCTGGGGGCGGGGCCTAGTCTTGCATTCTGTGTGAGTGGACACAGATGCGGGACTCAGGAGCGCGCCCGCACGGGTGTCCACCAAGGAGAGCGCTTCTCCAACGTGGACACTCGATGCGGGGAGGAGCCACCAGCGCTGCTGAGGGACCCCAGATGAGGAGGACTGGGGCCACTCTGTGCAAAACGAACTGCACAGTGGAGGTAAGTGTGACATGTTTGTCATTTTAATTTAAAAAAAACAAGGGTTTACAACTCCTTTAACAAACCAGCTTGTTAAGAGTTTAACTTCTAATGTCTGAAGGTAAAACAAATCTTAATGCCTGAGTGCAGTTTTGCAACTTTGGCATGTGTTAGTAAAACTGTACATATTATCACAACTACTTGGTGTATTCAGAGGAATTATAGTATATCTTGCTTTTTTCCAGATAGATTAAGCCTTCATTTGGTGGTAAATGTTAATGGATATTTGCTATCAAAGGAAAAATAGCTCAAAATAGTAAATATACTTTAAATGCTCCTGCTCTTTACATTTGCAGCAATACTATATATGGGTATATTAGTTGTTGTTTGTACCCGTAGTAGGGCCAAAAAAAGTAGTGTGCATTTTGGTTTTTTTTTGTTTTTATCTTACCTAAAACACACTGACACTAACACTAAATCATTTTTTTAAATCTTGCCAAAAACATACTAAACCTGACCTTTGACCATGATACTAACACTAAACTAAATATAACCCCGATCTAGCTATTTTAGCTTTATTGTTGTAGTTAAAAAAATATAAAAACATATATTGTATATATATTTCTTCTCTGATTAGAAGAAAAAGATTCAATGTTTCTCTATTCAGAAGGAGAAAGATACTACACGTGTGGGATTACTGACTGATCACTGTGATAGCCAAGATGATTATGTGATCAAGAGCCAATCCTCCCAACTCCCTTTGGTTAGAACAAGACCCCAAGCTGTTGGTGATCTCTGTGCTGATAGTGTACTTCGAGCACAAATGATGGTGTGCATTTATGCAGTGCCTCGGAAGAAGGCCCACCTCCATGATGCTGCTTATGTGTTATGCTGGTTAAGGTTAATGTTAATTTCTATTAATTATTTAGTTTCAACTGTAATCATTCTCATATAAGAGTGAATACATTTGTAAACTAGCAAATATGATTCATTTGGTAGTTCACATTTTTTTGGAATTTTTGAATATCATGGCTCTCTGCAGACCATCAATCTGCATGCACATACTCAAACTATTTAACATTTTTTATCTTCTGTAACAGATAAGATATGTACCATCGGTACCTAAGGTCTATGTCAAAGAAAACAATTTCCAGCACACTTACCAGCTAGCCTGCAAAGAAAACAACAAATTCATCCTGTCTAACAATTTACGATAAAAGCAGAGGGTTTAGTGGCACACATTTGCAAATATATGTGGAAGCCGCAAATTGCGATCCTAACTCTAAATCTGAGTGTCTCCAAGTTGGAGCATATATAGCAATGTATGAAAAAAGGGCAGGTATGTCTGAAGGGGGCCCACTCCTCCTTAAAGGCACAGGGGCACATTAGATGCCCAACAAGAGCACAATGTCAGCTGAAGCTATCCACGCAAAGTCAAGCCAACAAGCCATACAAAATTTCTAGCATGCTTACCAGCTAGCCTGCAAAAAATTGCCCTATCTAACAATTCATGTTTAAAATAGAGGTTTTTGTTTCCATGCATTGCCTCGCCAAGGCCCCTCTCTATACTGCAGTCCTAACTCCAACTCTGAGACTGTCAAATTTAGAGCATATATAGCAGTGGATAAATAAAGTGCAAGTAAGGTGTATGTCAAGGATTAGAATACTCTGTTTTTTACTATCTGGGGCTTTTTACTATCTGGGGCTCTGTGTCCTGGGACTTCCTTACTGGCCATTGACATCTTTGGCTGGTGTTTTTCTGGGTACCAATCTTTGGCAAGGCCGAGACAACGTCACACCTATGCAGGCATGGAAGTTCATTAAAGAAATTGTACACTGAGTTGCACATGTGCAGCTCAATTGTACAGTGTAGACAGGCAGGTAAGAACCTTTAATGCCAAGGAGACATGCCTGTTCACATTTTTTGTTACACGTTTTTGTAGGAAAAGGATAGTGGGACTTGTAAGGTGTCATAAACAACTCAAAAACCAATATATATAATATATATATATATATATATATATATATATATAAAATGTATTTATACATAGATAAAATCATCAGGATATCATCATACAATAACCATATGTAAGAGATGGACCGCAGTATCTTCTTGCTCTACATGTTTCGCCATACAATGGTTTCCTCAGGAGATATGAAGCCATCGTATGCAAAACATGTAGAGCATGTTTCGCCATACAATGGCTTCCTCAGGAGATATGAAGCCATCGTATGCAAAACATGTAGAGCAAGAAAATACTGCGGTCCATCTCTAACATATGGTTATTCTATGATGATATCCTGATGATATTATCTATGTATAAATAAATTTGATATATATATATATATATATATATATATATATATATATATATATATATATATATATATATATATATATATATATATTGGTTTTTGATTTGTTTATGGCACCTTAAAAGTCCCACTATCCTTTTCCTACAACATTTTTCACAACGTAGGGATGTGGTGCCATTGATTATCCAACATCCAGCAATTATTAATATTTTTTTTATTATAGTTTCACTGTAAAGAGATTTACCCTCAATGCCTTTTCTGCTGACAGGAAGTCAAGAAAAGTCTGCAAGAGGGATACAGACATAAAAAAACATTTGACAAGGTTTCTAACCTTTTTTACCCTACTAAAAAAAATCATTTTTAATTCTGTCTATGATGCTGTTGCAGAATTTCCATCTTTCCTATCTGGTAAATTGATCTCAGCATGACAGGAATTAATTGTAAATCACTCCAATGGAACCCCGGATAGCAGTAAAAGCCTGACAGGAGTTCTAACAATCTCTCCACTCTATCCACAATTAGAAAAATGTTTTTTGGCGCAACATACACTTTAAATCAATTTGCTCACCTCTGTTCTCCTGAAGAATGAATGCTCTCATCTATTTTATATCTAATTTCATGCATTAGATATAGGAATAATATCATATGTAAATTTTAATTTTGTTATGTTATCAAATGCATGTCTATTAAGGCATATCATTAGAAAAATGTAGTCTAACTAGATTATTTTAAGTTAATGGAGAATCCTTTGTATAATTACATTGATACATATTCATTTCAGCTTACAAAGGCAAATGTCCATTGAGTTCATGCATACCAGGAAAAAATATTGCTCTTGTTAATAGAATTCATATATTTTTCAGATAAAATTCTCTGGATCAAAATGCTATCCTATGATTTTTTTAATGTACATAAAATAAAATCAGGTATAGCTGTAAGTCTATAGAAAGCATTCAACTCCATTCTTGTTTTAGGAAATGATGTAGAATATATACATACGCTATATTGTCAAAAGTATTAAAATGCCTGCCTTTACACTCACATGAACTTTAATGGCATCCCAGTCATATGCCACGTACACATGGTCGCATTTTCCGACAACAAATGTTCGATGTGAGCTTGTTGTTGGAAATTCCGACTGCGTGTAGGCTCCATCAGACATTTTCCATCGGAATTTCCGACAAACAAAATTTGAGATCTGGATCTCAAATTTTCCGACAACAAAATGCATTGTCGGAAATTTCTATGGTGTGTACACAATTCCGACACATGTTCGGAATCAAGTTGAAGAGCCGCACTGGCTATTGAATTTAATTTTTCTCGGCTCGTCGTACGTGTTGTATGTCACCGCGTTCTTGACGTTCGGAATTTCTGACAACATTTGTGTGACTGTGAGTATGCAAGACAAGTTTGAGCCAACATCCGTCGGAAAAAAAAAAATTTAGTTGTCGAAATGTGCGATTGTGTTTCGCGGCATAAGTCTGTAGGATTTAATATTGAGTTGGCCCACCCTTTACAGCAAATAACAGCTTCAACTCTTCTGGGAAGGCTGGCCACAAGCTTTAGGAGTGTGTCTATGGGACCGTTTGGCCATTCTTCCAGAAGCGCATTTGTGAGCTCAGGCACTGATTTTGGATGAGAAGGCCTGGCTAGCAGGCTCCGTTCGAATTCATCCCAAAGGTGTTTTATCAGGTTAAGGTCAGGACTCTGTGCAGGCCAGTCAAGTTCCTCCACCCCAAACTTACTCATCTATGTCTTTATGGACCTTGCTTTGTGCACTGTTCCAAATAATTTGGCGGAGGGGGGAATATGGTGTGCGGTTGTTTTTCAGGGGTTGGGCTTGACCCCTTAGTTCCAGTGAAGGGAACTCTTAAGACGTCAGCATACCAAGACATTTTGGACAATTCCATGCTCCCAACTTTGTTGGAACAGTTTGAGGATGACCCCTTCTGTTCCAAAATGACTGCGCACCAGTGCATAAAGCAAGGTCCATTGGGGTGGAGAAACTTGACTGACCTGCACAGAGTCCTGATCTCAACCGCAGTGGAGACTGTGAGCCAAGCCTTCTCATTCAACATCAATGCCTGACCTCACAAATGCGCTTCTGGAAGAATGGTCAAACATTCCCATAGACACACTACTAAACCTTGCGGATTGCCTTCCCAGAAGAATTGAAGTTGTTATAGCTGCAAAGAGTGGGTCAAGTCAACATTGAACCCTACGGACTAAGACTGGGATGCCATTTAAGTTCCCAATACTTTTGACAATATAGTATATACTGGCACAGGAACAATTGTAAGATTTCCCCCCTTTTTCTGTTATGATGGCAAATTTTAAATTCATCCTTAATTTCCTGGTAGATTACTGACCAGGACAATTAGGGAGGTTAAATTCCTCTAATGCCGCGTACACACGAGCAGACTTTTGGACCGGACTGGTCCGACGGACTGAGTCCGGCGGACAATTCGACCGTGTGTGGGCTTCATCGGACCTGCAGCTGACTTTTTCGGTCGAAAATCTGATGGACTTTAGATTTGGAACATGTTTCAAATCTTTCCGACGGACTTGAGTCCGGTCGAAAAGTCAGCTCGTCTGTATGCTAGTCCGACAGACAAAACCCGACGCTAGGGCAGCTATTGGCTACTGGCTATGAACTTCCTTATTTTAGTCCGGTCGTACATCATCACGTACGAATCCATCGGACTTTGGTGTAATCGTGTGTAGGCAAGTCCGTTCATTGGGAAAGTCCGTCGGAAGTCCCCTGAAAGTCCATCGGATAGACCGTCGGACCAGTCCAGTCGAAAAGTCCGCCGGTGTGTACACTGCATTACAGGGACACAGAAAATAAGAACCTAACAGTGGTACTAATCCCTCACCACTCTATCCAAATCTAAAAAAAATGTTGCCTTAAGGTCCACTTTAGCAACTGTATATAGTGTAGTATGATGTCAACCCCGCTGGAAAATATATTTTGTGTTTACTTACATTTTAAATCACAAAAAGTATAATAAAAAATGGAAGCAAATATTCTCAAAATCTTGCTAAAAATGGGCTTATACTGAAAAATGTAATGTAACCACCACATCTAAGGACTGATAAGTTGCTAGAATGTTACATTTTGGGCTTGGGTTAAGTTTTTCTTTAACAATTAGTTATCTTTTTTATTTCTATATTTAGGGAAAATACAATTATTCTTTATGTTAAAACAATGAATATTTTAAAGTGATCTTAGTCAAAGAATGTAACATTTGTTGTTTTTTAAATATGGTGAATGTTACTGGTACCCAAAGTTCATTTTGAAGAGTGGAAATAATTCATTTATTTTCACATAGAATAGAATGGGGTTGATTTACTAAACCAAAGACTCCTGTATGACAATCTAAACAAGTACCACTTCCAGGTACTATATGAAACACAAGCCTCATAAACTTCCTTTATCTTCGTTGACTGAACATTTGGTTCATCCTTTATTTGTGCTTCACACTCTACCCCTCCCAAACACTGCAGCTCACAGTGGGGGAGTTATAACAGTGCTGTCAATCCAGAAAGCAGTGGGCAGAACTAGGTGTGGTCAGGTGACAATTGACAAGCTACAGGCTTTTGAATCAGCAGGGACAATGCTGATAGCCACACCTTCTGCGAACATCTTCTCATCCTACTGTAATGCAAATAGGTACAGCCTAAATGAGAGTGGCAACTTTGCTCTGAATTAAAGAGCAGTGCAGCATCGTAGCCACACCATTACAGGAAGCTGCACTTCACTGGCAGACTTAATAGGTATTTGTGGGGGATTCTAAGTGCAGATGTACTTCTTAAATACTGCAGCACATTTTTTTTTAAGTGGAAGACTATATTGTAAACGGTATGCTAATTATTTTTTTATATATCATAAACCTCATATGGAAGGTTCCTAACAGAAGTCTTTCTTGTTTCAATTTATTTAGTTTCATTTTCTTCACACTCCCTTTCTAGAACATACTTTATGTAAGCTGCCACTTACACTAGAACTTTGTTCTTACCAATGTTTGGTATAGATCTTAACTGTGTTTTTCTCTCTCTATTTTCCGTTATGAAGTTAGTCAATTGACCCCCACCTCCACCCCTGATTGCATGCTGCATACAAATGCACAACTTTACATTAAGTCACACAGAATCTCATTTGCCAAGTAATTGCCAAGGTACACAGTATGTCTAGGTCAGCTTGGAACATGGAAGCGTGTTCCATTTAATTTATTACACCACATACCTTTGTATCCTTTAGAAAGACAGAAACTGTGTTTTTTTTTTTAAGTCTGCATCCTTTATTTAAGGTCAGCTGTACCTCTTCTAAAAGTTGTCCTTTAAAACCTGTCCCACCCCTCTGCCTGCCATTCACCTGGAGAAATGCTTACCTTTGTGTGATATTGAATGATTGGCCCTGCTCAGAGCTGCAAAGCCCTGCTTCAGAAAGTGCTCCTGCCATATCCCCTTCATCCTGCACATGCATAGAGTGGCCATATTAATTTCTATGGGGAATATTGTCATTGTGACCTACAGCGGTCCTGCAGAGTACTGCTTTCCTTAAAATACTAAAATTGGGCCATGATTTCCACATGCAGGATGAGGAGGCCTGGGCTGGGATACTTTCAGAAGCAAGGCTTTGCACCTCTGGGCAGGCACACACTATGGAGATTACTGAATTGAGGACAAATGGTAAGCATTTCTCCAGGTTGGCTGCATTTAGGGGGATGGGAGCATGCCTTAAAATGGAACTAAATCCATCAATTTAACGGTTTCAAAAAACAGCTACATTCCTGGCACGTGCCAGGAATGTAACTGTCACATTGGTTGTGCTCTCAACCATCAAACCTCAAATGTCTGGTGTCATAACTGATCAGATGTGCAACATCATGGCAATTGAAGATCAAACAGGGCCAAGAGGGCAGCTTCCTTGGCTGAAAATGATAGGAGAGTTTAGTTCTGCTTTACAGAAAAATTTAAAGACAAGTTGTCATAAAACAGATGTGGTTGCGCCACTGTTAAAGCGGAGCTCCGCCCAAAAGGGGAAGCTCCACTTGTTCGCTTCCTTCCTGCCACATTTGGCACCTTTTTGGGGAGCGGGTACCTGTTTTTTACAGGTACCCATCCCCACTCCTGGGAGACTTCGCCATGGCGAGATCCCCCGGAAGTTTGGCCCCCCTCCTCCTCCTCCTGCAGCTGGGCCATTCTCAAAGCGTAGTGCACATCACGCATGTGCAGTAGAGAACCGACTGTGAAGCTGCAAGGCTTCACTGCCAGTTTCCCTTAGAAGGAATGGCGGCGGCAGCACCCGAGAACCGATTGAAATATCGTCTGGGGAGCCGACATCATAGGATCCATGGACAGGTAAGTGTCCTAATATTAAAAATCAGCAGCTACAGTGTTTACCCTAAAGTATTTCAATATTTTTACCAATTACAACACTTTTAAAGTGTAAGTCCAGCCTAAAACCACTGTGGGGGTTTCTGCTATCCAGGACTCCATTAGGGAGATTTACCTTCACTTACTGTCACAGTGACAAAGGTTTTACCTGCTAATTAATAAACATAAAACATACAGTATTTGATCATATATGCCTTTATTCAACCTCCTGGATCAATACCAGCTTGTTTAAAAACAGAAAATAAATGTGACCATCTATGCATTTATTCATCTTCCTGCATCAATGTACCAAATAAGTGTAAGGAAAATTAATTGTAAAGTGCTATGAAGTGGGGGAAAGGCATAAAAGCTGTCATCTATTACAAGAACAACAGTGAAAAAATGCACTGTCTTTCAGGTATCATATGCAAGCCTGATATAGGATTACTGAGATGCAGGTATGTGATGATGTCCAGAAGGCCACAGGGAAAGACATTAATGGAGGGCATAATGGCATATTATCACAGTGCACTTTAAAAATGTAAACTTTTAAATGGTCCAACATATACATACATTGTTGTTTTCCATTGGTGTCTTTGGTATGACATACATAAAACCTTTGCAGAGCTTTACAAAGATATGGATCTTTGCCTAGTGTGGTACATCTATCTCAGTCTGGATTTAAATGAAATGAGCTGCAGCAGTGGTATTGTAAATTAATTCTGTAATTTTTATGCAGACTCACAGCATTTAAAGACAGCAAAATGCCTTCTTTTAATAGCAGTTCAGACTGGAAGATAACCGCTTTTTGCAAGAAAACCAATGTAATTAATAATACAAACTCTCAATTAACATACTTAAAATACAATCAGGCTGTTGTCCAACTACAATCCGGAGACAGTAAATACTTCACTGAAGATCATACAGTTGATAGTATTCATTTTAAACTGCAATGGTAATTGAGGGCTGTGCATTTAGTTCATGTATCAATTAGTATTTTTATGCTACTGCAGAACAAAAAGAAAAGAGCTTGTGCACAGAGGATAAAAACACATATGTAGATGTATTAGAACATTAGAAAAAAAAATTAGAAAATGATGTGTCCACCAAGAAATATTTTATATGAAGATTTCACCATACTTTGAATAATGCTAGTTGTAGACTGTTGTTAATTCAAGATAAACAAATTGGAAAGTATTGCATTTCCTAGACTTAAAGCGGAGTTTTGCCCAAATTTTTTTTTTAAAGTCAGCAGCTACAAAAAATGTAGCTGCTGACTTTTAATAATCAGACACTCGCCTGTCCCACGGTCCAGTGATGTTGGCGTACGAAGCCCCGCTCCTCTCCCCCTCCTCTCTGAGACGCCGGAATTCTTACTGGGGGCGCCCAGCTGTGGCTTCACAGCCGGGCATGCACTGGGCATGGGCGAGCCTCGCTGCACGCTGTGAATGGTTGGGCAATCTCCTGGGACCTGTGACGTGTCCCAGAAGATTGCAGGGAGGGAGGGGGGATAAGTAATCTTACTTCCGGTGCCATGGAGCCCCAGGAGAAAGTGGGAGCTGGATGCCTCTAAAAAGAGGGTATCCGCTAACCTTTCATATTTTTACCTATAAGGAATGTTTTCGTTTTCTCTGATATTGGGGTTTCTTTCAATGCCAATTTTTTTTTTAAGCTACTTGCTTTTGCTGTGGCCTTCTGACCCTTTCACTTTTTTTACTATTCTATCAAACACTAGAGACAGTAAGTTTAATTATTCTTACCCACAACTCGCTATTTGGAGAAATGTGCAGGTCAATAGGAATTTATAATTTTATTTAAAAATGTTGTTACAAGCAACCAGTGAAAGCGTTCAATAAGCTATTCTGTAAAAACAAATTAAAAGTCAAAAGGTTAATTCAACCCTAATGACCGTAAAGCGATCCTGTTTCTATAGAAAAGTTGTTTAAGCGCTTGACAACTGCATTACACATATATTCAATGGCAAAGAGGTGGGCTTTACCACCCCCAAGGTGCAGGTTTTTGTTGCTGGGCAGCCAATGTTTCTGTGCTTGCTCACTGCACGCTCCTAGCATAGAAACCGACCTGTTCAAGTTTAAGTTTTGAACTTCTGGAATAAATTGAAGCATTTATTTTACCAATCAAATTCCTGGTTCATCTACTGTTCCTATGAGTTGGACACTTTCAGCAAATAACACAGTTCATGCGCTCCATTTTTGAAGGTTTTTTGGTTACATCTCAATTGGTCTATGAGTATGTGAGCAGTCAAACCTGTGGGTTTATACATATTTGGCCCTTTTTTGACTATCACCTTTTGCGCCCAGTCTTTTGTATTTTTTATCGACCTGTGAAAGATGACTCTCGGTCTCCATTAATGATTGGTATCTAGTGGTACCGGCTGCTGATCATGTGACCACTGTGATAAGGGGTTAAGCAAGGCATAACTGTAAAAGAAGGTTGTAAATATTTACCTTTACTGCTGCCTTGAACCTGAAAAATGGTCTCCCAATGTCCACAGGGAAACCAAAACTTTTGAGAGTGTCATTCTTCTGGGTCACTTGCAGCTGTCACAAGTTCCTCCAGCTAACCTCCACATAACCACTGTCTTCTGTTGTGATGCGGAAATCAGAGACATTTTGGTTTCCCAGTGGACTTCGTGGGGGGATTCTCATAATCAGTGTAGTGTTCATCAGCAGGGAAAGGTAAATATTTATAAAGTCTTCCATTGTACAAATGCTTGCTTGAATGACTTTTCTATAGTGACAGGGTTGCTTTAATCTAAATTCTGTACTGCAGAAAAAGCACGAACACCCCTACAAGATCAGTAGGAGGGCAGTAGGAGTGTACTTCCTGAAACCTATGGTGTGTAACTTCTCTCCTCAATGCTTGAATACCATAACTACTTAGCAGGTAGGCTGTGATGCCTACATGCATCTGAAGGTTTAATTTTCAATTTTTATTGGACATTACCTTTAAAAGGAAAACTATTTGCTCATTCAAATGAGTGAATATACTAAGTTTAAGCTGGCATATCCACTAGATGCAAATACAGACATTAGTCAGATCCAGGCAATGGCAAAATCCATCTTGCTTTGATCTATTGGCATTCACAAAGCATTAACGGCCGCTTAAGACTGCATTAACGCTTTGTAATTTCTTATTGAATCTGGGAGCGTGACAGGATCAGAATGTTTCCCTTTGATTTGCACACTGAGTTATTGCAGCAATCATCAGCCCAGTTAGGAATTTCTTTGCAGCTGCTTTCAATTAAAAAAAGTAACTGGCATGAAAAGTGCTTGTGTGATTAAGCCTGAGTTTTATTGATATGCCTCCACGGGGTATTTATACAGTGACACCTATATGGCCACAACGTTGGCAACACAGTTTTTGCATCCTAGATAAAACAAATGTGTAAACTCCACATAATCTATATTAATGTGGATAAGGAATATAAAGGAAATGTAATAACAGAATGAAACCTGCTTCCCTGCTGAACTTGTGCTACCCTAGATATACGTGGTCCTTTTGAGTGACCCTAGTATTTAACCTCCCTGGCGGTATGATTATTTCGGATTTTAGGTGCTGAAAGCGGTACCATTATTTTGCATGGAAATTTGGCGTTTTATATTGTAGGTCTGTAGTTCTTAACAATAACACACTTAAATCTGTCCAAACAAGAGTCTAGTAGATATCCCGGGTATGATAAAGTTTGAAACACAAAAACATAAATTATAATATAATAAATCAAAATAAATAATTAAAAAAAATAAAAATAAATAGTAATAAAATACTATTAGTGAAATACGATAGTGAATTTCCCCACGATTCACTATCGCTCAATTCTGCAAGTGTTCTAATTTATTATCGCAGTTTTCTAGCTGGTCTAAAGCCATTTTTGACGTAAAGGGACACTTTTTGGTTGCTATGGACAATCTCCAGTTTCCAGGCAGAAAGAACAGTATATGTCACATAAAACTGCATGCAGGGCATTGGCTAAAGCACTGGGGACAAAAGGGATGTGAAATCATTTCATACAGTACTGTAATCTGTAAGATTACAGTACTGTATGTGTTATGATTTTGACATTTTTTTGAATTTGCCGCCAGGCTCCACCCCGTGCGTCGCGACGCTCGCAGGGAACGGAGCCTGGCACAGAGAGGCTTCGGGCAGAGGACACAGCCCGCGGACACTGCGGGGGGACATCGCAGGATCCCGGGGACAAGGTAAGTAATGCCACACCAGGATCCTGTGATGCAATCCCGAGTGTGGCTCGGGGTTACCGCTAATGGTCCTGATTTTTAACCCCGAGCCACACTCGGGAAAACCGCCAGGGAGGCTACAGGCTAAGTTCACCTTTGTTTACGTTTTTTCCAAATTCCAGCTCCCCTATGTACCAATGTAGCATTAATGTACTTCTTTTTCAAAAATAAAACAGCTTTTTTTTTGTATAATGTGAAAGATGATATTAAGCTGATTAAATAGATACCAAGCATGTCAGGCTTTAGAATTGCACGCACTCGTGGAATGGCGACAAACTACGGTACCTAAAAATCTTGATTGCGGCGATACCTCACATGAATGATTTGAACACCGTTTACATATGCGGGCACGACTTCCGTATGAGTTCTTTGCTGCGTGAGTTTGCGGCGACGGGGGTGCTTTAAAAAAAAAATTCTTATTTATTTTATTTATTTTTATATTAATAAATTGTGTTTAAAAAAAAAAAAATTTGATCACTTTTATTGCTGTCACAAATGTAAGCATACGGTTGTGTGTAAGACAGTTAGGGTTTCCTTGTAATGTCATTTACAACAGTCTGCCCAGGGGTATAACGGTAGTGCTGGGTAGGGATGGGCAAACGGTTCGGCCGAGCATAAGTTCGGGCTGAACTTTCGTTGCTCGTTCGTTAGGCGAACAGCCGAACAAACAGGTCGTTTAACTGTTTGTTCGCCCCCCCGAACTGACCACAATGCATTGCGACGCTGAACAGTGCATTGCAAGTCCTGATTGGCTGAAGCAGTGAAAGCTTCAGCCAATCAGGGCACAGAGCACTGTCAGAGTCATGATTGGACACTGTCATCGTGACTTTATCCAATCATGGCTCATTCCCGCACCACAGTATAAAAATATTTTTTCAAAGGAAGCCATTTTCTGTGTGATTTCGACATGGAGAGAGATAGAACAGGGCATTGTTCAGTGCGATTATTTAGTGTGCTATACTGTGCTATTTTGCTTCAATTGTCAGTGTAGAATATTAGTTTAGTGTCAGTCTAGAGATAGTGTGGGTGTAGTGAGGAGGACCATCATTTAGCTTTGCATAGTGTGCAGCTAGAGTAGGGACAGATAAGATAGTTTCACTGTAGTGTAGTGAGGCCGTGTCATTCATACATACATTAGTGTAGAGTAGGTACAGCTTATATAGTTTCAGTGTAGTGTAGTGAAACCGTGTCAATAATCTTTACATTAGTGTATAGCTAGAGTAGGAACAGTTCAGATAGCGTCAGTGTAGTGACGGTTCAACACCATCTATTTGATTGAGTTACTGCTAGTTTAACACCATTTACTGCTCTGTTCGTTACTGCCAGTTTAACGCCATTCACTTCTGTGTGCGTTACTGCCAGTTTAACGCCATATCGTTTTGTGTGTGTTACCTCCAGTTTAACGCCATATAGTTCTGTGTGCGTTACTGCCAGTTTAAAGCCATATAGTTTTGTGTGCGTTACTGCCAGTTCAATGCCATATGGTTTTGTGCGTTACTGCCAGTTTAACGCCGTTTACTTCTGTGTGCATTACTGCCAGTTTAATGCCATATAGTTTTGTGCGTTACTGACAGTTTAACGCCCTTTACTTCTGTGTGCTTTACTTCCAGTTTAACGCCATATAGTTCTGTGTGTGTTACTGCCAGTTTAACGCCATACAGTTCTGTGTGTGTTACTGCCAGTTTAACGCCATATAGTTCTGTGTGCGTTACTGCCAGTTTAACGCCATATAGTTCTGTGTGCTTTTTCAGCCAGTTTAACGCCATATAGTTTTGTGCGTTACTGCCAGTTTAACGCCATTTACTTCTGTGAGCGTTACTGTCAGTTTAATGCCATATAGTTTTGTGTGTGTTACTGCCAGTTTAATGCCATATAGTTCTGTGCGTCAATGTACGTTTGGAGCATTATATTGCAGTATATTATAGTGTATCCGTGGAGTGTGTCTGTGTAGTGTGAGTACTCAAATTAAAGTGCACCAAACACCTTTTTACATTGATTAAAGTGCATCTATGTACAGATTTCAACGTCTTCTTTACATTTACTTATAAGCACCCCCCCCTCACAATAATGTCTGGGGGGACAACAAGGAGAGGCAGATGTTCCCTTGGCACTGTAAGGGGGCCAGCAACAAATGTGTCCACAGGCAAAGGTGGACGTGGTGGTCAGTCCTCAGGCAGGGCATCATTTCCTCTGTTTAGTGAGTTTGCCTGTGCTATCCAGCTACAGCATGCAGAAGAGGTGGTGGACTGGCTTACTAAACCTTCCTCATCCTCTATTACACAAGCAGAGACAAGCGTGCAGTCCCCTGCAGTTGCAAGAGTGGATAAACCGGCCTCCTTGTCTTCATCTATTCCTGCCATAGCCCCAACATCAGCCACTGAGGAGTCAGCTGAGTTATTTGACCACAGCGTCAGCCATTTGCTCCTTGATGATGCCCAGCCATTACTGGATTCAGATGTTGGTTCTGAGGTTGAGGATGATGACTTTCCAACCCCAGGACCATTGGGAGTAGTATGTGGCTGGGAGGAGGAAGTTCCAGATGCTGTCATCGTGAGTGACCCAGAGGAGTCTGCTTTTCAAGCCTCAGCAAATTTGAGGCACATGGGCAACCTCATGCTTCAAAGCCTGCAAAAGGACTCAAGAATACGTGGCATAAAGGAGAAGGATGATTACTGGTTGGCAACCCTCCTTGACCACCATTATAAGAGGAAGGTCTCAGAACTCATCCCCTCCCCACAGAGAGTACAGAAGATAAAATCTCTTGAGGACACGTTAACGAGGATTTTATTGAACGTTTTTCCTGACTCCAGTAGGTTACAGTGTCGTGGAAAACTTAGTTTTGAGTCTTCTGTTGGTCAAAAGAGATGCATTGGAGTTCGGAAATGTTTTAGTCGTCTCCGCCTTGGGCTGTCAGCTTCCACATCCCATAAGCAGCGTCTGCATCACATGTGGACGATTACCTCGGGGCCAAAACAGAGATGGAGCACTTTCCAGCTGATGGTCCACTGACTTACTGGGTCATGAGAAAAGACCACTGGCCAGAACTTGAGTTGTTGGGCTGCCCTGCATCCAGCGTGTTTTCAGAACCGGCATTCAGCGCTGCAGGAGGTTTCATTACTGATCATAAAACACGTCTGTCCATGGACTCCGTGGACCGTTCGACTTTTATAAAAATGAATCAGTCCTGGATTACCAGCTGTGAAGCTTCTGATGCCGATGTAACTGATTAAGTCTTTTTGGGATGCGGAATTTCTGCAGGAATTTAAGGCTACCTAGCTTTGAGGGTGTTCAATAATTTCATCTGGAAGAATGTTTTTGATATAGGTTTCATGGGCACAATTAACATCCAAAGACCAATTTTTCTGCATCTTTTTGACAGGTGCATATCATTGCAATTTTTACAGCAAGGCCAATTCTTGCTTTCATCAAGAGTACCTCTATAGGGTTACGGTGGGAAGGCACCACTGACACCCAAAGACCAATTTTTACGCACCCGTTACTTCTATCCAAAGTCAAAGTGACACCAGAATGTATCCAAAAAATCTCTAATCTTGTTCCCAGTGCACTACATTGTGGCCTCATCATACACACTGGCTCCCCAGCTGTTGCAGAGCAAAATAAAGGCAGCTTGCAGGGAAAATGTCTTTTGTTTGGGCTTTATAAATGCAATTTATGCTGCAGCAGAGTCTGGACATGGTACAGATCTGCCACTTTACAGGTAGACTAAGGGGATCCCCCAGGCACTATATTGGAAGGAATTTTTCATTTTTATGCTTTCATAAAAAAAACAGTTTTTATTTTAAATTGAGTACATACAGTCCAAAGATCAACAGTAGTCCATATACAGCATATATATACAATCCAGCATCCATTGGGAACATTAAATATTCATCACAGCCACATCATAATAGATCCCACATCCTAATACCAGAGCCCATTTCACTGTACAATCAGAGTATGAGTGACTTTGCCTCCTACCCATATTCCATCTGTTATTTGTTAAGGTATCTGCATTATCCCAAATTTAATCCCAAAAGCCGGTCCATGATCAGGTTTTCCGGGGCAAGCCCCGGTGTCCCAAACCATGGGTCCCACAACTTCTCAAATTTTCCGGAGCACCTATGCTGGTAAATAACTTTTTCCATCCTCCGTGTATTTCCTACAGCAGTAATCCATTCTTTGACCGCAGGAGGGGAGTCAGACTTCCAATGTAGCATTATCAGTTTACTTGCCAGAAAAAGGGCCCTCGTAAGGGCTTCTCTGGTGATGTTCCCATTCAAGCTCACCTAGCAGATTCAACAGACAGTACTTGGGATCTACCAGAACTGACACCCGAAACACTGTGTTCAGGATCTCAATCACCCCCTTTCAGTATACGTGTAGTTTGGGGCAGCGCCACAACATGTTTATCAGGTCCCCTATGCTCTCACTTTAAAGAATCAAAAAATCACTGCTCATTTAAAAATGACGGTTTTCACAAACCTTTTTTTTATTGATACATAGCCCCCAGGGCAGGACCCAGACCCCTATAACCATTGTATGCCCAATTACTTGCATATAAGCCTTCAAAATGGGCACTTTTGATTTTTGATGTTCGGGTCCCATTGACTTTAATGGGGTTCGTTATTCGGGTCCGAACTTTTGCGGTGTTCGAAAGTTCTGGTGCAAACCAAAGAGGGGTCCATTGAGCCCATCCCTAGTACTGGCTTTCCTTTACATGGAATATCACAAAAGCATATGATTATGTGTAAGACAGTTAAGGTTTCAATGTAATGTAATGTTGGGTTCATTCTCTAATTTTTCATCCAATCACATCACATAGAGTTATCAATAGGTCATACCTGACTAGGATTGAATTAAGAAGAATGCAAAGAAAGGCATTATCATTATTTGGCACAAGCAGAAGGCAGAATCTAGGTAATATGTAATAATCAATTATGTTTGCCTCCAAGCACAAATATAATCACAAACGATACATATACACAATATTTGAAAACATTAAGAAACATGGATTGTGTGATCATCTTAATTTACAAAAGGCATTGGTTTCCCTCTAAGGATCATTTATGGCTGCTTATCAACACAAACTCTGCAACTAAAAGTTGGTCACATAACAAGAAAATGTGTTTTTGCAGTGCTTGGTTGTAATGAGTATTACTGAACCATTAGTAATATGACACCATAGCATGTGGTAAAACAAGTTTTTAAAAAAATGTTTATGAAATAGTGTTTAATTAATGTGTTTTGTGGTCCTGATGCATGCTTTTCTGTATACTTATTTTACAGACCAGATTCTTGAGGTCCTATTTTATTCCCATATATAATTTGCATAAAATAAACAATTACAAATTATTCTGGTAATAATTTAAATAACCTACAATTACAGAATTGGTAAGAAATATCCAGACATAGACAGGCTTTCACTTATCAAAATATAATTTATTTACAAATATTTGTATACCAGATCTAGAGATGCACAGCGTCAACAATAAATTGTTAATGGCACTATATCCCTGGGGAAAATAAATAGTAACGTAAAACCACTTTAATTTTCTTTCTCACTTTAAAGATGCTAAATGTCTCTATTGATCAGTGTTCTGGTGATGAAACCTTAGCACAAAAACACAAATGTCAGTTTTGCAAATGCTGCTTGACTTATGTCAAATATTTGGAATAAAGCAGAAAACTGGAGTACAATAGGTAAAGTGGAATTAAAATGGTAATGACAATACAATGATCAAGGTATACCTCTGACTGTTTGCTAGGTCTGACCTGAGCTATAATTGAGCAGAAAGTCCACATTGTCCTATATTAAAATGAAATGGAAGATGTAAGAGTGGAAGAATGGAAGATGGACGATTTCTGGAGTTGATAGGGGTCCAGGGTTGATAAGGCTTGGAAATGTTATTAAAGCAAAAAACAGCTCCAGCTTGTAGCAAAATAACATCTGCATGAAGGCATAATGGATTTTCCTTGTTTTATTGTACATCTTAAGCCTTGAGGTGTAGACAGCACAGTCTGACTAAAGGGTACTTCAGTTCTTCATTCAGATATGGTTGTGTTGCATGAGTCCACTCTTCTTTCTCGTATCTGCAGTCCTGGAACTCACCTGCTTGTAGTGCTGGAACACCTTCCTTGCTAATTCTCAGGCACACAAAGCATAATGTAGAAAAAAAAAATCCAGAAAATGATTTCTCACAACCACCAATCAGATTTAATCTGTCTGGGAAATTTACATGTACATGGTAATGCAGAAACCAAAGAGAAAGAAAGCTACATAGCATAGGCTTCAAGAAGCAAATCCCTTTCCTGCTAATGATCCTGTACACAGATGCGTGTGCTTATTCCGCAGGGGATTTTTCAAACACCATAAAAAGCTAAACCGTATAAATGTTTGTAATTGCTATTTGACTGGACATCATTAAAGTATATCTATAGCCATTGTTTTTTTCATTGGAAATGGTGCAGGGAAGGGGGTGGGGGAGGGTAAAACCAATGTGAGCAAAATCCCTGCTTACTCAGCTGTCATGGGATCAAGTGTCCCTATTGGAGGATTTATTCTTGTTCTGTTGGCTACTCAAAATTTTGGACTTACCTTTGCATTTATTATCTGTGACATTGGTGATCAGAACAGTTAGAGAGGATGAATCTCCATAACAGAGACACCGAACAATGGTTGTAGCCTCCCCACTGTATCAAAATCACAAAAAAAAAAGTTTTGACTGTAGTTATACTTTATGGGCTCACTGTATGCTTTCAGATTCTGCCTGGAATAACTCTTAACATAACTACACTTACTTTTCATTGACCTTTGGGCACATTTTGGCAAAATAATGTATTTATTTAGTTTTAGTTTACACATTTCTTTACATACTGATGAAGAGTGGATTGTGGTTCTTTATGCCTGGCAATGCATGCTCCTTTACAAACAGTATAACAAATAGTGAAAAGTATAGCCATTTAGGGATAAATTTGATGGTGGCTGACAACTTTTTAGATTCTGTGTAAAATCTAAGGTTTTGAGAAACTTTTTTTTTACTGATGTCTTCTTTTGTCCTTAGATGCATATCCAGACCACAACACTGACCATTTCAGTGAGTTTGAGTGCCTCGGTCTCCTTAGGTATGCTGTACATGCCCAAGGTCTACGTTATCCTTTTCCATCCAGAACTGAATGTCCCCAAACGTAAAAGAAGCCTCAAGGCGGTCGTTACTGCAGCCACAATGAGCAACAAGTTTACCCAAAAGGGAGGCTACAGACCCAACGGAGAGGCCAAGACTGAGCTATGTGATAGCATGGAGACACAAGGTGAATACGATCATTAATGAAGATATATAATGAAAAGGAGGTGTATGTAGCTTTTTGTTTTACAGTCCACAAAAATGTAGTGTTCACAGCCAACAACAGGACAGCTAAGTGCATTTCTACAATATTTGGTAGATCAATGGGTAATTTGCTGTACTTTAAGGATCTTTAGAGTGATAAAACATGGGGAAATATGCAAGTGTTGCATGTGCTTTTTTTCTTTTGCCCTGGCATTCACATACACAAACATTATCCTTGTACCTGTAATGGTGATGTATTATATCTATCATCTGTTTCAAATACATTAGACCGAAACCTGCACACACACTATTATCAAAACTCTACCTGTCTTTGACAACAAATCACAACGTGTCAGCTCTGTTCAAGGAATGAAAGATAAAATTAAACATTAAATCAGCAGCGAATCAACAAAGCCAAAGCCAGAGACCCGTGACTAAGAGGGTAAAAAGGATTAGCCTATCTACTGGGAAAAACAAAGTCACTGATTTGTTGCTGTGTGTGGGTCACGTATCTTTTAAATAAACAGCTGTATATCAATAGCTCCCCCCAACCTCTCCTGGTGCTGACGTTCAGAAAACACAGCATACAGCTAATGATGCTGTCAGAATTCATCTTCTCACTCACAGGTTCAATGTCAAGCGACATCTCCCACAGGCTCCAGCCTTAGACATCCTATAGCAACCTGGGGGTGTGCGCTGCATGTATTCAGTACGGTCTGCGAATTTCCACATTGCAAACATACAACATGCAGCATGTAGAGGATTCAGTCTGCCAACTTCATTCCAAGCACAGTGCAGTCTGACGGGTATAATCACTATAAAGAAACAGATCTTCATTAGTGTGTATTGTGTATAATTACTGAACAGCAAAATGCATTGGTGCAGATATTGCACATTTACATTTGTCTTGATCATTTCAATGTATGCAGGTGCAAGGTGTTAAAGGGTAATTATAGGCAGGATCTTCAGATTGCTTACCAACGTCCAAAATATACAATTTTGCATATACAGTGTTCTTATATTAAAGTAAATGCGGGTTTCATGATATAATCAAACTTGATGTATCACTGTTACTGTGAAGAACTTACACTCTGTGTATACAGTAGTTTGGCACATTTATTTAAAACATGAAAGTCCAGTAGCTTATTGAGATCACCATGATTCTCAGTGGTGGCTAAAGATATTAACATATCAGCAGTCAAATTTTATAGTGGTGATAACCCAATTGATCAAATATACCTTATTTTCTGTAACATCAAAGGTAGGAACTGACGAGAGGATCTAAAGAAAAGTGCGCAGCCCACGTCAATTCAAATTTGCTGAGTTTATTTATTATAGGCAGTAGTGATATAATAAAATAATTTCAGAATTTTGCAGATAATGGAAATATCCAGTGATTGCCGAGCACAGTATTTACAAAATGATTTCACGAATGCTTTAACCCCTTCCCGCCGAGCGTACTCGGTTTTCCAGGGTTATACCGGGATGATGCCCACAGCTGCAGGCATTATCCTGGTACTATCTTTTAGAGCCAGCGATCGGCTATCCAGATATAACAACCGATGCGGCTAAAAGTCGCTCGGCTGTTATACCGGAGGAGCAGGAGGGGACGTCCCCCCCTCCCACGCCTCCCGCCGCTCTTACCGGGCCTCCCATTACATCGGGAGGCCCGATAACCAATCGGCCACCTCCGGTGGCTGGGGATGGACTGGAACAAAGCCTTGAATGGCTTTGTTCCAGCCTCCTAATAGTAAACACGGAAGCGACGTCATGACGTCACTTGCCGTTTACTCGGCTGCTAATGGCGCCGGTTTAAAAAAAAATACACAGTATTCAGAATCGCCGTTTGAAGGGCAAAGGAGGGATCGGGGGTCTTTTAGTCCCCCGATCCCTCCATAAAGAGTACCTGTCACCACCTATTACTGTCACAAGGGATGTTTACATTCCTTGTGACAGCAATAAAAGTGATCAAAAATGTAAAAAAAATAATTAATTAATATAAAATTAAATAAAATAAATAAGAAAAATTTTTTTTTTAAAGTGCCCCCGTCCCCGTGAGCTCACGCAGCAAAGAAAACGCATCCGGAAGTCGAGCCCGCATATGTAAACAGTGTTCAAATCACACATGTGAGGTATCACCGCAATCGTCAGAGCGAGAGCAATAATTCTAGCACTAGACCTCCTCTGTAACTCTAACCTGGTAACCGTAAAAAAATTTAAAGCGTCACCTATGGAGATTTTTAGGTACCGTAGTTTATCCCCATTCCACAAGTGCGTGCAATTATAAAGCGTGACATTTTCAGTATCTATTTACTTGGCGTAACATCATCTTTCACATTATACAAAAAAATTGGGGTAACTTTACTGTTTGTTTTTTTTTTAAATTCATGAAAATGTCCTTTTTCCCAAAAAGTTGTGTTTAAAACACCGCTGCACAAATACCGTGTGACATAAAATATTGCAACAATCACCATTTTATTCTCTAGTTTCTCTGCTAAAAATATATATATATATATATATATATATATATATATAATGTTTGGGGGTTCTAAGTAATTTTCTAGCAAAAAATACAGATTTTAACTTGTAAACACCAAATTTCAAAAATAGGCTTAGTTATGAAAGGATATACATTTACAGTATCTATATGTGTGAATTATTGTAGTTATTTTGATGGTGGCTAATTGCCCTAGCTGTACTCCATCCTGGGAGAGTAGATTTTTTTTCTCTCTAGGATAACTTTTTTTTTCTCTCTAGTAACTAACTAAAAGTAATTGGCATGCTAATTAAGATGCCTGCTAAGATGATCATGTTAAAGTTGTCATACATGATGTAATATGCCTGATATGCACTTGATGCATTTTAATTCCAATTTGATATGTGCATCTAAAAATGCTAATATTGCATATATAGACTTATTGCATGATATAATCAAATATTTACAAGCTCCTCAGGGAAAATCACATTTTTATTGAAGGCATGCTATGGCTTAGTGGGCATATGTTCAAATGCTGGAGTATAAATTCTATGGCAAATCAACCATGTTACTAAAATCTGCATATATTTGCTGTAGTCTGTGTACATTTTTTATATCACTGACAAAGAATATATTTTGGAACCATAAGATTTGTTTGTTTGTACCTATATATTAGGAAATCAGCACCAGTCTGTAGGTTACCTAATATTCCTCATTAAATTGCTCACTAACTGGTCAATAATTAACAATTAATGCAAAGCAGGTGCGCAATTCCACATTTTGGTCTGCAATGACTAGATTTTTCTCAGGATAATCACCAATTAAGCAACAGAGTTTGATTTAACCTAAAGCCTCATACACACGGCATGATTGTTGGCAGAGGATTGTCTGTTGACAGACTGTTGTCCTAAAATCTTATCGTTAGTACTCTCCTTTTGACAATAGTTGTCCAACTTTCGGCCAACAAATGTTGGATGGCAGGCTAGTAAATTTTCGGCGGACAACAGTTTGACGTCAGATTTTCGTATGGTCAGTACACAAATCTGTCACACAAAAGTTGAAAGTACAAACACGCATGCTCGGAATCAATGCTCACTAAATATGAAATTAGCAGAAGGGGCCCAAAGGGTGTCGCTCAAGAGCTGAAATTCCTCGTAGTACGTCACTAAATTTGTGTTGTTGACCAACAATTGTGTACCGTTAGTATGCAAGACAAGATTCTGGCATACGGCCTTAAGACAAAAATCAGTTAGTTAGTTAATCAGTTAGTTGGCCAACAATCATACCATGTGTAGGAGGCTTAAATGTCCCAATGATTACTTAGTAATCTCCCCATGGAATGTATTTGCCCAGAATACCCCAACACAATATAATATGTCTAGCAATTTTAAAGTAATGAGTAATTTGACTAAAATTGGTCTAACAAGCAATTTGACTAGCATTGGTCACGTGGCTTATAAATGTTTTATGATTTAGAACACATGTATGTTTCAAAATGTATTTTTGAGAAACAAATGTTATCAGAGAGCCAAATAATACAAATGTAACAAATAAAACCCATATTAAATAAACTCTCTATTTATCTTTATTATAGCTAAATACGCATTTTCTGACTCCTCTCTAAGATTCCAACCTCAGAAATTGCTTAGCAAAACACATAAAGTTTGATCCTGTTTAGTATTAGTCATGTAATATAATATAACTTCTTAATGCCCAGCAGGACATTGATCACTTAATATTTACAATGCAGGCTGCCTGCATAGAGTTTTATGACTCAATTACCTGGCATGCTGAGTCCTCAATTATAAAATCAGAGCAAATATAACACATTATTACATGGCTTGACATCATGTAATAAACTAAAGAATATTAAGGCCTCATACACAGATTTGTACCACACTGCAGTGAAAATCACATCTCTGTGCAATGCGATTTCAGCCATAAAGATTGTATGGCTGAATTCGCATCAAACTCGCACAGGACCCTTTTTTTTTGTCCGCAGTAGAATCGGATCACATAGGTGTTCACATTCCTGTCCAAGTTTGCAGATCACACTGCGATATGCGAACTGATTTTGGGATGTCATTAATGAAAAACACCTCCCCTGCAGTTCCAGTGTGAAAGCCAGAGTGCTTTCACACTGGGGCGCTGCACTGGCAGGATGTTAAAAAATGTCCTGCAAGCAGCATCTTTGGGGCGGTGAAGGAGCAGTGTATACACCGCTCCTCCACCGCACCTGCCCATTGATAAGGGCTTTATACTCGTAGCAAATACGGATATATTTGCTACCAACTATATATATAGTTGATACTTGCTCAGTGAATGCCAATGTCATTCAGATTATCTGACATTATTGTTTTTTTTTATTCATTTTGGGGGGGGGGGGGGGGGGATATTTCTAGGATTCATATTTTATTTATTTTTCTATTTTTATTTTTGTTTCTTTCATGGGAGGTTTGGATTTGGTCAGTGGAAACCAGATCTAGACCCCCATGGACCAGCATATCACTTCTAAATGTGATCTATTGCTGGCTCCAATAAGACACCAATAGATCACTTTTGCTGAACAGAGCTGCAATAGCTCTGCCTGAGTCTCTCTACTGGAGAAAGTACCAAAAACGTCACTCATCTGTGACTGTTGAAGATTCCTGCCTGAATCCCCACCAGGACCCACGGGAGCCGCTGATTCCAAGTGCCATTTTAAAATGGTGCCAGGGCGAGCAATCATTCTCAAGTCCAAGACTTGAGTGATTAAGATGCATACTGGCATTGCTGTTGTTCTCCACTCAGACCCAGTGTCCTCTCTTGGTAGTTTGGTGATCCTGAGGCTCCATGCACACTGGGCTTAAAAAAAGTATACAGTATTCTCTCGGGAGTAAAAAACGCTCATATAGAGCATTTTTTGTACAAAGTTTAGACGAGTTTAGGAGAGTTTTATGTTTTTCTGCCTCCAAGCTCCAATCAGAAACGCAAACCAGAATTTTTTTTTTTCTGCCACTAAACGTTAAACTCAAAATATGTCTCTTAAAGTCCCAATGTGCATGGACACATTGAGCTGCTTCTACAGGCAGAACACAAAACTTCTGTAGAAGGAAAGTTTTTTAAGCCAGTGTGCATGGAGCCTGAAAGGTTCCCACTTGCAATGTTGAAATGCCCATTGCAGGATCCTTGCTGTAAGAAAAGCTTAATTTTAAAAATGTCAGTATTTTCTTACAGCAACCAGTCACATTCAAAATTACACAAAGTACAGATAGTACATCCCAACCACCCTCCTCTTGACCCTGTATGCATACTTGTTTGCTTTCCGGGAATTGCAGAGAAATCAGATTAAGGTAAATGTAATGACTTTCAGATTTTGGCATAGTTGTGGTGTTTATAATTGTTTGCTAAAGGGGTACAGAAATTTCATTTGCCAAAGTGAATGTCTGCTAAGGGGTATATTTGCAAATCAGTGACTGCAACATTCACCAAACATTTATTACAGGTGAATCTTCCTGCTGCATGTATTTTTTTTTAAATTAATGACTGATATTCAACTGCAGTGAATGTTTGGTGAATGTCACAGCCTCTGCTTTATAAATATACCCCAGCTTGGTAAATAAGGCGAAGAAGTTGTTTTCAATTTGATTTTCTTTTCTGGCACCTTTGGATTATTGAATTAAACCCAGCGTCACCCCATTTACCAAGACCAGTGAGCATTCACTTTGCAAAATGGATATTCGCTCAGGCTTTATAGTGCATAGTCAGGTCACTTTTAAAATGATGCAACCTGTGCAGGCATTATAGGGATCAATGTTGTACATCATACTATTTTAGAAATAATTGTAAGTGAATGGCTACAAAATAGCTTAAAATTGTATATTTCTCTTCTAGCTCTGGCCAGTAAACCAACATATGTCAGCTACAGTAACCACGCTATATAGGCAGCACTGTTTGAAAATGCCGTTGAACATTGGGAGGGGCCAAACAAATGGTCACACCAGATGCTGCTCCCTACCGAAAACCGGGATCAGTCAGGAGGACTAGTTAACCCGTCGTGGGGCGGAGAAGCGCGTCTGGCGCAGACGGGAGAAAAAAAGATAGCAGGCAAGCCACACACCTAGGCCCACTGAATTCCCACAAAAGGATCAGGAAACACATTATAACTTGTTATTTTTGTCCAGCTCAAATTCAAATTCTTAACTTTTTGATTTTTAAATATTTTTTTTTTAACACGTGATTTTTTTCAATTTATGTTTTTATTCTTCAGACACACAATTTTTTCAAGGTGTGTCAGCTTTATTGCATTTCAGTATTTTTTTATTATTATTATTATTTACTACTTACTGCTAAAGTCAAAACAAGTTATTTTGATGTTCCCTGTTGTGCTGTTTAATTCTAAATTTTTATTGTTGTGCCCTGATTGTTTTAAACAAATATGTTACTTTAAATGAGTCTTGTGCTTTAAAAAACTGTACCCCCATCATTTGCCTGAGTCCCTGTAAAAACTGTTTAAATTACATAAATTTGAAAATGATTACAAAATGCATTTAATACATTGCCATTAATTGTCCCATTTGATACAAATCAAAATTATTGCCTGAAAACTGCTTGTGATGTTTCACTAACTTTTCATGCCATGATTCAGTTGATTATTCATTTTTACTGCCATTATAATACACAGTGCCATAATATCATTACATATGGACACAAATACACCTTCAGCATGATATAATGTGTTTTAATACATCATGATCTGTCAACTATCAGAATTACCTCATTTTAAGTTGTCACATGAAAATTAATTAACCAAACAAGACTGACATAAAAATAATAACACTTTACCCCCATTTGTGTAAGCAATTTAATATGTCCAGTGTTTATTTTTTGCTTTCATGTTGCTTTTTTTGTTGCTTTATTTTGATTTGTGTATTTTATTCTCCTATTCTCCTTGAACAGAAAGATGATTTATTCAAAAGTATATATGTCATACAACAGATAATTTTATAAGAAAGTACCAATTTTATGACACTTTCAAAAGTGATTTATACAGTATATGATGTGAAATAAAAGAAATGTATAAAGAAATAAAGTAAAAAAAGAAAAAAAAAAGAAAAAATAAGAAAAGACTCAAAAGATGTAGGTGGTTTTGATCAATTAAAAGGAAAAAGCATGTTATGAATTTATGTTCCAAAGAGAGAAAATCTACATCTGATGCTCTCTTTAATCACCAGAAACCAATTAGGACCATATTACATAAAATGATCATATACAGAGACCGAATGCTTGTGAAATAGTAACCTTTTCATATTTTTTTCAAATGGGCCAAGTTATCCCTTGGCAGGGTGATGAATACATAAACAGAATTATTCAGGAGATATGTTCGGTAGAATACAGGACTTGCTATTTTTTCTGTAAATTAAGTGACTTTGCACATTTTCGTGTTGATTCCTTTGTGCCATCAGCTTTCTTTCAACAGTCAGGTTCCAAGTAATTCCCCTCAGCAAACAACTACAGAATTCTCCCCCTCACAAGATTACTATTACTGTTGCACATGCATTTGGACTCTTTCAGGGGCATCACAGATATACTGCTTTAAATTTGTGCCTTTGTAGTATAATCTACCCCCGTATACATTCATTAACAAAAAATCTAATGCTACAAAGCAGATTTTGTTTACAAAGATAACCAAGTTTCATGAAATTTCTGGTTGGTGTCTGTTCCCAGAATTTGCCCCTCCCATGATCAGTTTGCAATGTGTCTGTTATGAGAGTCAAAAGTTTCCCCTCCACTCATCACTCCATGCAAACCTTGCGCGGTGCCTGCCTTTATGCAAAATTATGTGTGCATGAAAATCACTGAGAGTCTTGAAAAAAATGTCTTTTTTTCTACCTGAGTGTTTCTAATAAAAGGTAAAAAACAAATTGTTGTCTGTTTCTCAATTAACACATTTACAGCATATTGTGTATACAGTACATGCTAAGATATCATAAACATGCCAAACTTATTTCTGTGCCAACCTTACATTGCCGGAAATGCATTGTAGTATAAATGGTTACAGGACATCCAGAGGTAAAAGTATAGTGGTCACATAGGTGTTTTTAAATGTATGTCCAAATTGGGATATGGCCAGTGCTAAAGGGCCTATAGTTGATATACTTGCAGAAGCTTACAGTGACCTCCATTACATGCTGGGTTTCCTGCAGGCTTTATATTGTAAAGGTCTATGATTTGAAGGCGTTAATACTGTATGTTTAGCTATGTCACCATATGAAGCCACAATATGGGAACAATGGGAATAAAACATTCCTTTAAGGCTTTTCTGAATTTATGAAATGGAAAAGGGTCACAAAGTGTGAAATCCTGATCAACCACAGACAACTAGCACTTCTTCACTCTCTTGACACATGTGACACACTTCTGGTTGTGTTCAATGCCTGGTCCCTGCTACTTTCTGTGGTACCATACACTAGTTGCTGTGAGGTCGCACAGTGTGATAACCTACACTATCTTCATCACAAGAATCTACAAAAGAGTGGCAGCGATGTGCTGGGTGCACTGAAAGAGCACCTGCAGTATTTAGTACTGTCGGATGGAGATCAATCCACCCAACAGTATAGCTATAGTCCTAGCTGGCAATATAATGTGTGTAGAGGTTAATAGCACTCCCCCTGACCACTAATGGGTTATGAATGCTGCCACTGTTTTTGCCACCAATTCATTTTAAGCGAGCTGCCTATTTTGATGCAATGCACTTCAATATATGAAAATATTCTATTGTTGAGGGTCCCATTCAAGACCAAATGGCGGTTGACTACAAATGCTCTTTGTTCTTTGATCTTTGTTTGTTCTATGCTCTATTCAAACTGCCTTGTTGTGTTCCCTTTTTCCATTCTTATGCATTCTATTTGGGTTCTTTCCCCCAATTGTCTACTCTTCCATTCTTGATGTTGCTAGTCCCTCCAGTGGGGTTACCTGGTCTTGTGCATGCCTTTGCTTCCACCAGCTCTCCCTTATGATGGCAGCTCACAGAGAGTGGACAAAAAATAATGGACTGGGCAGGCAGGAAAAATCCTGGGTACCAATGAACCAGGAGAGCCGGGAACACTGAAAAAGAAGAAGCTCAAGAGAAGGAAGAGAAGAAGGCAGCAGGGAGAGGTTGAAGGCCAGGGCAGCAGGAAGCCTGGCTTGTACAACTAGTAGAGAAGACCAAAGGAGAGACCAATGGGAGGTGGGAGAAAGAGCAAGCTGTGCATGGCTTGCTACTGATCAATGTTGAGGTCACCTGACTCTGAATGTATTACCAGTCACAATGCCACATACTAAAAGTGTATACAAACTACCGTATTCGGGGCTTTTTTTCTCAAACAATAGGTGCTGGAACTCAACCATGACCCCCAAAACCCCTCCCCCACACACACCCTCCAAATCACATCAAATAGTGGGTGTGGTCATATTTCACAAACAGTAGAAGGGTCTTAAAGGTCCATTAAATATCAGGATTGCATTACATACAGAGTGCAGAGTTCATGGGGGTTACACACAGAGTGCAGAGCTGTCACTTGTAAACACAGAAACCAGACTTCTGTGTTTACAAGTGATTGTGGTGAGCAGGCACCAAAGAGTCTGAGCCAGAGGTGGTGGAACTGAGTTCCACCACGTTCCCCCTGAAAAAAAGCCCTGACCGTATTACATACTACATGTGTACTACACTCACTTTACATTCCTAATATTTTACTGTTTCCACATCACTATGTACTAAGTGTAGATTATACTCATACCGAATACTCACATACAAACTGCAGCATTTCAAATACCGTATATACTCGAGTATGAGTCGTTCCGAGTATAAGTCGAGGCCCTAATTTACCACAAAAAAATGGGAAAATCTTATTGACCCGAGTATAAGACGAGGGTGAGAAATGCACAGCTACTGTAAGTGGAAAAGAGGGTCAACAATGCCAATTTGCAGCATCACTGTTCCCATTTGCATGCCTCACTGTGCCCATTTGCAGCCATAGGTCCCCTGAACTTCAAACTCGGTAGTTAAGGGTTCCTAGATGCCCCCTAGCTGCAGCCAAAATTTGGGGTCTCTGAACCCAAAGGGTCCCGAAATGACATTGCTGCAGATGGACACAGTTGACCGAATTTGGGGCCCCGTATCTCGTGGCCACTTAGTGCTAGGAACCCCAAATTTGGTGTGCAAACCCAGAACCCAGTGGAACTAGCACCATAAAATTTCCAAAGCTGGGGTTTCTAGCTCTAAGTGGCCTTGAGATACAGGGCCCCAAAATTCAGTTCAGAAAATGTCAAGCACTTTTTTGCAGCAGAGAATGACATTTTCCAAACCGGATTTGGGGACCTGTATCTCAGGGCCACTTGGTGCTAGGAACCCCAGCTTTGGATATGTTATGGTACCAGTTTCAATGGGTTTGCCCACAAAATATGGGGTTCCTAGCACCAAGTGGCCCTGAGATATGGGGCCTCAAAGTCGGTTCAGAAAATGTCAAGCACTTTTCTGCAGCAGAGAATGACATTTTCCGAACCGGTTTTGGGGCCCCGTATCTCGGGGCCACTTAGTGCTAGGAACTTCAGCTTTGGATATATTATGGTACCAGTCCCACTGGGTTTGCACACCAAATGTGGGGTTCCTAGCACTAAGTGGCCCTGAGATACGGGGCCCCAAAGTCGGTTCGGAAAATGAAATTTTTTGCTGCAGAAAAGTGCTTGACTCGAGTATAAGTCGAGGGGGGCACTTTCAGCACAAAAAAATGTGCTGAAAAATTCGACTTATACTCGAGTATATACGGTACTTTCACAACCTCCATATTGCGCATGCACACTTAATTTAGAGTTTACAACATACATACAGTATAAACATACTACTCTTAAGCTCAGGGTTTTTATAGTATGTCTACGCACTCCTTACTACAGTGCCTTGAAAAGTATTCATACCCCTTGATATTTTCCACAATTTGTCATGTTACAACCAAAAACATAAATGAAGTGGAAGGAAAATGATAAATGATTTTCAATTTTTTTTTACTAATAAATATGTGAAAGTGTGGCGTGCATTTGTATTCAGCCCCCCTGAGTCAATACTTTGTAGAACCACCTTTTGCTGCAATTACAGCTACAAGTCTTTTTGGGTCTGTCTCTACCAGCTTTGCACATTTAAAGAGTGACATTTTTGCCCATTCTTCTTTGCAAAATAACTCAAGCTTTGTCAGATTGGATGAAAAGCATCCTTGAACAGCAATTGCAGGGGGGCTGCAGCACCACAGAGCCCCCGTAGGGAGGAGCGACGTGCTGACGTCACCACGATCCTCGCTGATCCCGGAAGATACGGGCAGCAGTGTGCAGCCGGCCGGCTATTGTTTATGCGATTCTTTTTCAACTGCACTGTAAGTGTGATTCTTTTAACTTTTTACAAATAAAGTGTTTTAAACTTGTTACGCTATGGGAGCTTCTGTTATCTTTACATGTAAAACGAGTGACCATTTGCCAAACTGAGGATTTCCAACATAGAGGTCCATGAGTGTCACTTCCTCGGTCCATACCCGAGGCTGGGGGTACACAGCCACATGCCTGCTTGATCTCCTGAAAAGAGATCCAAAGAGTCGGTAAGGGGCCATTTTTTACATCGGTGGAAGTTCTTTCCTATTATCACTGAATCCTGGGTGATCTAACCATAAGTCATACACCATTCGGATGTTCATCACTTTTTTTCCTGGCAAATAATTTTTTGCACCTTTATGTACTGTACACCCTTATGCACTTTATATTTGGACTTTACGTTATCTATCAGCTATTTTTTTAATTTTGAGTGTATCGGTCATGATACCACTGTTATAACCCACGTATAGCAATTTACACTGTATTTTTCAGGATACTTTCACTATTGTATTTGGTTTATGTCACTTATTTTAGTGCAGCCTTTTTTAATTGTGTTTTGTATAACAAATGGATGTGTCTCACATTGTGTGGTTGTAGCTTGTTCACTTCTAATTTTTCCATTTGGGGATAGCGCAGTATTTTTTCAGTTTACCATTTATGGTTTAAAGGTAAAGCCTCTAAGACACAAGCCTTTTGGCACGAAAAAACTTGGGTCAGGATTTTAGTTTTTAAGTTCCAGCTATCAAATATGCCTTGGATCTGACATTTTGTTGAGCTGATCTTAATTCTCTGATATTCACCACGAACAGATATTTGCTGCTACATCTACTAGCCAATAGGAGAATTTGACTGTCTTGGGTTTTCATTACGCCTGTGTTTGAGAAGTCTGCATATTATTTCAAAGCTCTGAAAGAATCCAACAAGCAACATCAAAGAAAGCTGAGAGTCAGCGGTTGGGAATCACTGCTACAGAGCAAAAATCCCATAAGATGCTGTGTTTTCAGTCATTGATGCCTGGAGTTTTTTTTAGAGACTAAATAGAAAAACTAGCACAATTTCAATTATTAGCACTTCAAGATGCCCCTTTTGGGATGCAGTGCCTGGTAAAATTGTAGTATTATATACATTTTTATACTATATTGAGCACACCAATTTCATTAAAACATGATATATAATCTCCAAACAGAATATATTTAAGCAAATGTTATAAAAAACACATTTCTGTTTCAAGTTGTAGCCAAGTATAATTTTCTAAAATACCAGGTAAAAATTTTGATTCTTCTTCCAGGCAATCTTGGTAAGGCTTAATTGACTTTCCAGGGCTTTGTAAAAATCATATCCTTCTGCTTATGTAATTGGGCCAGTGGGTTTTCTTAAGGCAGGCCATACACAGTGTGAATTTGCAAGAAAGAAATTTGCACGGTTCCTCCATCAACACAGACAGTGCTAACAGGAGAATCCCTCCTGTCGAGCAATTATCTGCTCCCTGCTGGGGGGACACGGGTGGCAAAGTCGTCCCTGTCGGGAGAAGACAGTAATTATAGATAGTGACTATAGCAGCCGCTAGTAATAATCATAAGAGAATCCATCAAGCTGATTGTACCCAAGTTGATCAATTGATCAACTTGGTACATTCAGCCTGCCCATGAACGGTTCAATAGTTAGTGGGGCATAAAAAAACGTAGATTTTGGAACCACTTTAAAGCTACGTTAGGGACTGTCTGCATTCAACTGGCTATACTATTGGAATTAAATGGAGGGAGTATGTTACATGGATGTGAAGAGTTCGGTGCAATCTATGGACATAAACCTGTTAGTTTAACTTCCATAGTCGGGAAGTTACTGGAGAGTTTAATAAAAATTATAGTTGAGTTTTTGCTAGAAAAAATATTTTAAGCAATAGACAGCAGAGATCCATTGAAGACAGAATTTACATACTATCCTATATACAGTGCCTTGCAAAAGTATTCATCCCCCTTGGCATTTTCCGTGTTTTGTTGCCTCATAACCTGGAATTAACATGGATTGTTTGAGGATTTGCATAATTTAATTTACAGAACATGCCCACAACTTCGAAGATGTGTTTTTTTTTTATTTATTGTGAAGCAAACAACAAATAGGACAAAATAACAGAAAAAGTCAATGTGCATAACTATTCACCCCCCTAAAGTCAATACTTTGTAGAGCCACCTTTTGAGGCTATCACAGCCCCAAGTCGCTTTTGATAAGTCTCTATGAGCTTGCCACATCTTACCACTGGGATTTTTGCCCATTCCTCCTTGCAAAACTGCTCCAGCACCTTCAAGTTGGATGGTTTGCTCTTGTGAACAGCAATCTTTAAGTCTGACCACTGATTTTCTATTGGATTGAGGTCTGGGCTTTGACTAGGCTATTCCAACACAGTTACATGTTTCCCCTTAAACCACTCAAGTGTTGCTTTAGCAGTGTGTTTGGGGTCATTGTCCTGCTGGAAGGTGAACCTCCGTCCTAGCCTCAAATCACACACAGAGTGGTACAGGTTTTGCTCAAGAATACCCCAGGATTTAGCTCTGACCAGTTTCCCAGTCTTGACTGCTGATAAACATCCTCACTGCATGATGCTGCCACCACCATGTTTCACTGTGGGGATGGTGTTCTTTGGATGATGTTATATGTTGGATTTGCACCAGACATAGCGCTTTATTTGATGGCCAAAAAGTTTAATTTTAGTCTCATCAGACCATAGCACCTTCCTCCATACATTTTGGGAGTCTCCCACATGCCTTTTCGCAAACTCAAAACGTGCCATTTTGTTTTTTGTTGAAAAAAACGGCTTCTTGTCGTCCTATGTACAGATACTCCAGTCTCTGCTTTGGAACTCTGCAGCTCCTCCAGGGTTACCTTATGTCTCTGTGCTGCCTCTCTAATTAAAGCCCCTCTTGCCCGGTCCGAGAGTTTTAGTGTGTGGCCGTATCTTGGCAGGTTTTCTGTTGTGCCATGTACTTTCCATTTGGTTGTGATAGATTTGATGGTGCTCCTAGGGATCATCAAAGATTTGGATATTTTTTTATAACCTAAAACTGACTTGTACTTTTCAACAACACTGTCCCCTACTTGTTTGGAGAGTTCCTTGGTCTTCATGGCAGTGTTTGGTTAGTGGTGCCTCTTGCTTAGGTGTTGCAGCCTCTGGGGCTTTTCAAAAAGGTGTGTATATGTAATGACAGATCATGTGACACTTAGATTGCAGACAGGTGGACATCATTTCACTAATTATGTGACTTCTGAAGGTATATGGTTGCACCAGAGCTTTTTATGGGCTTCATAACAAAGGGGGTGAATACATACGCACAGGCCAATTATCAGTTTTTTATTTCTGAAAAATAGTTTTATGTATATATTTTTCTAATTTTACTTCACCAACTTAGACTATTGTGTTCTGATCCATCATATATAATTCAGATTAAAAAAACATTGAAATAAAGGCTGTAATGTAACAAAATAGGTAAAAAGCCAAGGAGGATGAATACTTTTGCAAGGCACTGTAAGCAATTCTATACCCATAATTGATCCAGAGGGAAGCACAAAAACCCCAGCAAAGCATGAACCAATTTGCTCCAGCAGGGGAAAAAATTCCTTCCTGACCTCCTGAGAGGCAATCGGATATTCCCTGGATCAACTTTACCTATAAAACGGTAGTATCCAGTTATATTATGTACATCTAGGAAATAATCCAGGCTTTTTTTAAAGCATCCTACTGAGCTGGCCAGAACCAACTCTTGAGGGAGTCTATTTCACATTTTCACAGCTCTTACTGTGAATAAACCTTTCCGTATTTGGGGATTAAATCTCTTTTCCTCTAGGTGTAAAGAGTGCCCTCTTGTCTTCTGTGATGACTTTAAAGTAAATAACTTGCCAGATAGCAATGCCGCGTACACACGGTCGGATTTTCCAACGGGAAATGTTCGATGGGAGCTCGTTGTTCCACGCATGCTCGGAATCAAGCAGAAGAGCCGCACTGGCTATTGAACTTAATTTTTCTCGGCTCGTTGAACGTGTTGTACGTCACCACGTTCTTGCCGTTCGGAATTTCCGACAAGATTTGTGTGACCGTGTGTATGCAAGACAAGTAAGCTTCAACTAGGTGGCTAGGTGGCAAAGGTATAAAATGGGGGACTTACTGGGAGGAGAATGGGAGGAACTTATGGCCAACATTCAAAAAAATTATCGCATCCGACCTTTCTTCACTTTTCTCCAGTTTAACAAAAATTTTGGAGAAAAAATCAGCCTTGCATTGGCACATTGAATCACTTGGAAGGTACATCAAAGAGGGTATTAACCCTATAGGCTTAAGAATACAAATATTTCCCACCTTAGATAATATCAAAAAAGAACTCAAAACTAACTGGGAAACAAAACTAAATGAATGTTCGAAAAATCTTATGCTGCTATTGCAAAATGAATACCAGCAACAATTGAAAGGTATGGATATGGAAATTAATACATTGTATGCCCGACTTTCCCCTTTAAAAAAACATGAACAATACGTGACATATGAAAAGAAACTCAAGGAACACTAATGCCCCGTACACACGGTCGGATTTTCCGATGGTCAATGTCCGATCGGAGCGTGTTGTCAGAAATTCCGACCGTGTGTGGGCGCCATCGGACATTTTCCATCGGATTTTCCGACACACAAAGTTGGACAGCAGGAGATAAAATTTTCCGACAACAAAATCCGATCGCGTCAATTCCGACCGTGTGTGGCCTGTTCCGACGCACAAAGTGCCACGCATGCTCAGAAGAAATTCCGACACGGGACAGCTCGTTCTGGTAAACTTAGCGTTCGTAATGGATAAAGCACTTTCGTCACGCTGCAATGTTCAAAATGGTTTAATACAGCGCACTCTCTTCTTCTTTATAATGTGACAAGAATTAAGTCGTTTTGATGCTCATATTCACACACACTTCTCACAAACTTTTTTCGTTACTATTTATCGGGATTCCCTCAATATATTTTGATTTCTCACATCTGACAACATATTTTTTTTTTTTTTACTTTAATGTAGAATCTTTTTTTGTGTTTCTCTTTTTATTTTTATTTTTTTTGGTGATTTTGATTTGTACTCCCGAAAATGTTTGTGTGTTTTTTGTGACAAGTTCCCACAACACCATTGATATGTTGTTCTATTTAATCTGTAGGAGAAGATTGTTTGGTGTTGTTGTCCCTTGTTAATTTCACATTGTACTTTAGAAATGTACCTGAATACTCACCAACAAACTGTCCTTTTTGGATGAAAACACACACAGGAGAGTAGAATTTACCTAAAAATATTTTATTAAGGGGTCACAACTATAAAAAAACAAAGAGGGAGGCAACGCTGGAGAAACTGCAGAAGTGGGCGAAGCCTTGGACTCCCAGGGCAGACATCAATTATTTAAAAGCAAAATTGGTGGCCTGAGGAGTCCATATCTAAGGGAGGGCAGTCTGGTCCAGAAGTCCCAGAGATCCGGAAAGCAGCAGATGACATCTGTGTCCCCAGGCTGTGGTCATACGAGAGACTGCATCTTCTGTCAGACCAGACTGAACCCAGGGCAATCACTCTTTGGTCTTCCTTCCACGCTTCCTTCCAGCCTTTGGCTGTGGTGGTGGAGTTGTGGCAGCAGGAGGAGGAGGAGGAGGATGGTTCATCTCAATGACATCCGTCTTGGGTGTCAGTTCCCCACTCTCCCCCTTACGAAGGACTTTATAAATCAGGTCCTCAGAAATCTTGCGTTGGCCCTCCTGCATGCCCTGCAATTTGGTGGCAGCCATGCAGGCAAAGGCCTCTTCAGGACTGGGGAAGGCTCTGAGGGACGCCGAAGCCTCCTGGATCAGCCTGTACGCTGAATCCTGCACAGGACTGGGAGTGGCCTTCCTGGCCCTTTTATATGGCAGGCGGAGGGGAGGGACCTGAGACTCAGGCTGCGACTTGTCCCTGGCTTCTCTTGGCTGACACTTAGCCCCGCCTCCTCCCGGCTGCCACTAATCCCCGCCTCCTCCTGACTGCCACATTCCACAGCCTCCTCCTGGCTGAGGTCTTCCTGTGTATGAAAAAGGGACATAGTTTTAGTATTGTTTTCATCAATCACACACAATTTTCACCTCCTGACTGCTGCAAATTCAATGTTAACAAATATAACAGACTATCCTTCTGAGCCCAGCAGTTTTCATTCTTTTCCCAATTTTGGGTGCCCACTACTGCCTATTGATATGTAAAACACTTTTTTTAATCAGCAATTAGTGATCAATAATAACATCTAGTAAACATCATTTCTTTATTGCCCAGAAATCTGTAGAAGAATGCTATACCTGACTCCAGCTGGGCTCCTCCACTTCTTCCTGGCTGGAAGGCCCAGGTTGGACATCGGAAGCCTCAGCTGGGGTGGAAGGAAGCGTGGAAGGAAGAGTGGAGAGGGATTCCCTGACTTCAGTGTGGTCTGACAGAAATCGCAGTCTCTCATAGTACCACAGCCTGGGGACATATAAACGTCATCTGCTGCAGCTCCGGACCTCTGGGAATCTGTGACCTTCTTGTGCTCCCTCAGATAAGTGCTCCTCAGGCCACCAATTTTAGCTTTTAAATAAGGGATGGTTGCTGTGGGGACCACCGGCTTCACCAACTCCAGCAGTTTCTCCAGCGCTGCCTGCCTCTTCTGTTTATGGTTATAGTGGGGGTGTCTGACCTGCCACAGACAGGGCAGCTCTCTGTACTTGTCAATAAACAGGGGCAGGAAATTGTGGTCGTTGAACCCATCCATTTTCTCTGCAAGACACAACACAAGACAAACTCTAATGTCAGGCCAAACTCCCCTAATCTTGTTACAATATAGGCTTCAATTTCGAAGCAGTATAGGCCCAAGTTTAGATCCTACCTTCGTTAGCACGATCGGCGTCTCCGATGCTCCTTCCTCCGCTCACAGATCGTACGTAAGACGCGCGCGATACGATTTATACACACTGCGCATGCGTATAACTCCGCCCGCCCCTGACGTTCTTTCTATTCTATTCCCCGCCACTTTTTGTTCAGCGCAGTGGAGGAAGAGCACATGGCGGATAGACAGCAGGATCGTGCTAATAACAACAACGAGGAGGAGGAGGAGGAGGAAAGGCCAGAGCCTGAAACGTCCCGATCCAGAAGGAGATTAAAGGACTCAAATATGTCCTTTGGGGAGATGTTGGAAATGGTGGACATCCTGAAGAAGGCCGACTATGATGGAAAGTATGGGCCTTACCCCAACCACAATGTCCGAAAGGCCAAGATCATGGCGAAAGTGGTCAGGAGTCTGCACCGGAAGTTCGGGGTACGACGATCGAAAGATCAGCTCAGGAAGCGGTGGTCGGACCTGAAATTACGAGAACATGAGCAGTACAGAAAGATCCGGAGAGTGCTGCAAAAAAGTAAGTAGTTGTGCTGTGTTCCTATTGTTCTTGTGTTTATTACGTTCGTGCTGCTCCATGTGCTTTTAGGAACTGTTGTACAGTTTAAAATGGCAACTTTCATGTTCATGGGCACATTATTCGTTCGGATCACACATTTTTTTTTCGGACTATAAAATACCATTGTTTAGCCCATATGCATTTGGCCACCATTTTGAGGCCCTATACTTGGCTTCAAAGAATTGGGTTGTGTAGATGGCTTTGTTACTAGAATGAAATGCAAACTAGATTGTGTGTAAGGAGAGGACACTCAGCAGCTGTTTTCACATCTGGACACTGGAGCACTAGTGTGGGACAAAAGAACACCATTTTTATTAGGGGGGGGCACACAGGTGCTCCAGTGTATACTATAGGGGGGGCTACATCTGTGAAGCTTGTACAAAACAGGTAAAGTATTGCAGCTTGACAAAGGACACTAAAAAAGCTACATCTTGGAACTCTGCTAAAATAGACAATTGTACCCCACTTCCAAGCAATGTTTCATCTTTAGAGTTCTGCCATCAAATATCTGTGTGCTAATTATACCATTTTTGTTTTACATAGGGGAGAAAAGACTCGGAGGACACCCCTCATCCGAGGAGACCAGAGCCCCCCCCCCTCTGGAAGAAGGGAAAATCCCCCCAACACAAGATGAGCAGGAGGAAGAAGACGTGGTGGAACTAGTCACCACAACAGGTGAGTGTCTGCGACCACAGGCTCAGATAAGAGATGGATGGCGGCATTTTTTTTAGACCTAATTTATTTTGGGTTTCCTTTCTTTTTAGGTGATCGTGAGGTTGTGGATGAAGATCCTTTCACATCCGAAAGTGCCCAGATCCTGATCGGGGAGATCATGGGGTGTAATTTACAATTGGAAAACATCAAGCAAAACATCAATGATGTTATTCCAAAATATAAAAACATCATTGATGTTTTGGGGCGAGTTTAAAGCCCCTCAAAATCACTTTCTTCTTTTGTCTGCTACAATGTGCGAAATGTTTTTGTGATTTTTCCCAAAGCCAAATTTGGAGGATGCACACAGTGTGCCAACATGTGCTATCTGCCATCACAGGAGATCAATGGACGCGTTTTGGGGGTGCAACCCCTTCCTCAATAATAAAGTAACGGTGAGGAAGGGCTTTCTCCCCCAAAACACATTCCTTGATCCCCCGTGATGGCAGATAGCACATGTTGACATTGGGAAATTTGTGTGCATCTTCCAAATTTGGCTTTTCCAGGGGTGATTTTCCCCCCATCTGAACGCAATATCAAACACAGTTCCTAAATACTCATGTCTGATATTGCCTTCAAGTTCTACCAAATGTGAACTTTGTAAGATCAAGGTTTGTGTCTTTCTTGTGGGTTTTACACAGGCCTGTTTTCTATAAAATGCACATTTTGATTTTGGATAATGACACCACAAAATATGTTATACAACAAACATGTTGGTTTGTCAGAAAAACCTTTGGTAAATGCACATGTGATTGTGCTGGTATTAAAAAGATTGTTCATCAAGAATGTGTGGATTATTGTCTCAACACTACAACACTTTTGGGGTGATGTAATTGTTGTTTTATGAGAAAATGGGGGTAATTTCCTAAGGGCAAATCCACTTTGCACTACAAGTGCAGTTTCAGTGCAGTTGCAAGTGCACTTGTAGTGAAAAGTGTCTTTGCATTTAGTAAATAACAGCCAACAGTGCTTTGTATAAGGTTACACAATCACGACATTTTCTGGACTCCACACATTTCTGTCAGGGTCAGCTAAAACAAACACAAGCAGTAAATGTCCACAAAGAAGAGCCTGGGGGGAGATGCCTGTCGAGAACTTGAGGTCCTGCAGGCTTCTCCCTGTCGCCAAATACCGCAAGGTAGCGACCAACCTCTGCTCCGGAGTGATGGCTTGCCTCATGCAGGTATCCTGCCTGCTGATATAGGGGGTCAGCGAAGCCAACAAACGGTGAAATACGGGGTCCGTCATCCTGAGAAAATTCCTGAAATCACCAGGATTATTCTCACGGATCTCACGGAGCAAAGGCATATGACAGAACTGGTCACGCTGAAGCAACCAATTCTTGGTCCATGAACTCCTCCTCGCCCTGTTCATGGACTGGACTTGTGTCAAGGTCAGGACCCCAACACCAAGCCCCCGCACAGCACAAACTGTACGAGGAGTACGCATACGAAACATGGCTAGAAAACGGTCGGCTGCTCAGAACGAAGTAACAGAACGCACTGAAGAACAGCAAGGCCTGTGAAGAGCGACCTGAAAAACAGCAACGAGCGGACAAGATCGCACAGAAAACTCCGATACGAACTGACTGCACGCACTGAAGAGCAAATACAAACCCACAAGCACAAACTGAACGGCAGAAAACGATCTGAAAGCCACGAGTCTGAAAAAGCGCGAATCGTCTCTCACCAAACTTTTACTAACACGAGATTAGCAAAAGGAGCCCAAAGGGTGCCGCGCTTGGTTCTGAACCGGCCTTTTCTAGTCTCATCGTACGTGGTGTACGTGACCGCGTGGTTGTCGATCGGAAATTCCGACAACTTTGTGCGACCATGTGTAGGCAAAACAAGTTTGAGCCAACATCCGTCGGAAAAAATCCTAGGATTTTGTTGTCGGAATGTCCGAACAAAGTCCGACCGTGTGTACGGGGCATAAGAGATCTTTAGTAAAAATATTTTGATTAAAAAGGAGAAAAAGTACTGCAGGGACAAGAATGCCTTCGGGGAGGGGAGGGCCTACAAATGGAATTTGGATCAAAAAACAAGAAAGAAGAACCCAAGGTCGACACAGCATGATAACATTAATCAAACCAATGATTATTTCTCAGACACACCCTCCAACAACTCCTCCTCCTCAGCCTCTTCACAAGCAGGCAGATTTCGAGGTAAAAGAAAGGGACCCTTTCCCAAACATTCAGAAATGGATGGGAACATTCAACAAACAAACAAAAAACGAACCACGGATCCGCAACCCACTGAGACCCCCAGGGGTGGAAGAGGAGGTGGAGCAGGAATGGCTAGAGGGGAACCCTTGGGAAACCCCAAGGGTCCCTCTTCCCTGAACCTTGGAAAAAGTTACAAAGAACAAGGTGCATACCCAAAAACTCAGCAGACTCAACTTGATGTTTTTTTAGACAGGGGCAGTATACCTCCTCAAACTCTGATACTGCTTCCCCAAACACAGCTATCAATGATACCTACAACAGCCCTACCCCCCAAGGAAGGCTAAATGTCATCAATCTTTCATCGCATAAATTAACTACTGCAGAACAGGAAGTACTCTCCTTGGGCCTCTCCTTTTGCCCCAATCACAGCTCAGACAACTTCGAGACCATCAAGGACATTAATGTATTTAGCAGAAAGCTCTTACTAAAAAGTCTATATACCAAAAAAAACTATGGCCACATCAGAAGTGGCACCTAACCTCAAAGCAGCTGTCTTTAGAGCTCTCAGAGATCTCAATTTATTACTGCAAGAAAGCAACTTTGCGGAAGAGTTCTGGGAAGGAGACCTAAACAGCAGAGGCAGTGAAGAAGAACAAGAGGATTCCAATGAAAATAAAAAAATAATCAAAAAATTTAAAAGGAAATTGCACAAATTCCCACCACTAAACCAAAATCCGGCAATAGCTCTATTCGTAGGACAAATTACTAGAGAGATCGAAAAAATGGAAAAACATATCACTAAAAGCAATCTGAAATTGGAACATCAACGGGCCCTAAATACCCTAAAGAACAACACAGACATCACGATCAAGGCATCGGATAAGGGGGGAACATTGTCCTCATGGACAACGTTAAATATGAAAGAATGTGTTTCAATATACTTAATAATATGAAATGCTACAAAAAGATTTCCCCAGCTACGGTGGATAAATTTAACCAAGAATTCTTTTCCTTAGTGGATGAATCCCTGAATGAGGGGGTAATAGATAGAGAGATGTGCGATTTTATACGTACTCGGCATCCATGCCAGCCCACATTCTATGCACTACCGAAGGTGCACAAAAAGCTTAATGACCCCCCAGGAAGACGGAGTATCTCTAGAAACGGTTCCATCACAGAGGGTATTAGTCAAATCATAGACCAATATCTGAGACCTCACGTCAGGGACCTTCCATCCTAAACCAGAGATACAATACATCTACTACAAATCTTGGATAATTTAACCATCCCCAACTCAGCCATACTCGTTACAATAGATGTAGAATCCCTCTACAATAGTATCCCACATAATCTGGGCATTGCAGCAATTGAACGGATCTTGAAACAGAGGGCCACAACGGACTGGAAATTCAATTCCTTCATTCTGCTTATGTTAGAATACATCTTGAGACACAACAACTTCTTGTTCAAAGGCTCCCACTACCTCCAGGTGCAGGGAGTGGCTATGGGGACGTGCTGCGCACCCTCATATGCCAACCTGTACCTGGGGGAGTGGGAGAAGGACTTCCTACAGGGGGAATCAGCATCTTTATATACTCGCCACATCTGCATGTGGCAGAGATACATAGATGATCTCTTCATTATATGGGACGGCCCCCAAGAACTACTTCAAGATTGCCTAAAACTTATGAACAACAATAGCTTTAATCTCTTCTTCACAATGACTGGACGTCCACAAAGTAAAATTCTTGGATGTCACTATCTTCAAGAACTCTGACGGAGGACTATCTAGCAGACTTTACAGAAAAGAGACCGCAGGCAACACTCTGTTGCATGCTGATAGTTTTGAACCGGACCCTCTAAAAAAATCCATCATATATAGTCAATTTCTTCGCCTCAGAAGAAACTGCAGTACCGATGAAGACTTTCAGAAAGAGGCTGACCAACTTGCCATCAGACTTATGGACAGGGGTTACACAAAATCTTCTCTTAAAAAGGCCTTCAATCGGGTCAAACGAACCAACAGAAGAGATTTAATTTTCTCCAAAAAATCCATCAAAGAGGATACTTCCACAAGAATTATCATGAGATTCTCTAACGAACATCATAGGATTAAGAAAATAATCTCCAAATACTGGCCTATCCTCACTGGCGACTCCACCTCAAAAGGGCTCATAAGCTCTAAACCACAAATCACATACAGGAAATCTGGTTCTATAGGAAATCTACTAACCCAAAGTGAATACAAAGGAAAAGCAAGAAAATATCCCTGCAAAACATGGGGGACCTACCCATGCGGATCATGTGCTCGATGCAAAGTCATCGGTAGGAGGACCACACTGGCGCTGTCCAATGGGGAGAGCTTCTCCTTGTGTCATTTTGCAAATTGCAAAATGCAGGGCGTGGTGTATCTCATGCAGTGCCAGTGTGGTGCCTTCTACGTAGGGAAGACCCGACAGGAATTCGGAAAACGAGTTGACAAGCACATGCAAAGCATGCGGATTGGCAACTTATACCTACCTCTGGGTAGACATGTCGCCAGACAGCATAACTATAGATTACCTCTCATGAATTTCACAGTCTTGGATAGAATCCATCTACCAATCAGGGGGGGGTGACTGGAACAAGGTTCTGCTCCAGCGAGAAATGCGCTGGATAAGATACCTTAGGGCCACCACCCCCCGGGCTTAAATGAAACTGAAAGCTTTAGACCCTTCCTGGAGGGCTTTAGCTCAGGAAAAACAGACTAAAAATAGGAATTAATATGCAGTATTCACTATCCTGCTATTCTACCTTTATATGCCAAATTCTACCTAAGGCACGACAGTTTGGGTTACCTATATATCCCAAATATTCACTTTGGGAGCCGTATTCCCAACCATACCCTAACAGTATAATACCTCCCATGGGATTCACACTAGGAGACCCCCTAACTCAAACCACCAAGGTACTGGACATATATTCAGTCCAAAAATTGTTTTTTTGGTAGAGTTTTTTCGTATTATTTTTATTTTTTACTTCATTATTATTAATTTTTTTTTTTTTTTCGTATCATTGCAATTTGTGTAATTTTTTTGATTGCTGTATAAGGATTGCTTCTGTGACCGCATTGGAGAGAGCAACCTCCTTCTCTGTTCCCCAGGGCTGGGGTTGTAGGTCTGGACAATGATTGTAGGTCCAGACAATTATTGCCCCATCTGTTCTTTTATCCCTACCCGACACAGGGGGGCCACACATTCATGTCGTGGCCCTAACCCCCATTAGGTCCCGATAGTGATCCGGGACATTGGAGAGCTTTTCACTGTGTCGGTGGTTATTAGTCCTAAAGGACCCTCTCTCCCTGGCCCCCAAATTGGAAGCAAAGGGAGGGATAGACCTCCCTAAAGGGTATAGGCATATGTAACTAAAAAATCCCAATTATTTGTTTCATATTTGCATTCCACAGTATAAATCCCCCCTATTAATACAGGCATTCCCACTGGTTTCTCCTTTGATTTATTCTATATTCTACCTTAGTTCTACTTGTTTATACAAAAGGCCCTCTGTTTAAACAGAGCTATATTTCCTCCTTTTCTTTTAGATCAGCCCTGCTCATGTGCAGGACTATCTTTACTCTTACTTTGAGGTTAACACAGCGTCTTTGCAGCGTCCGATCACATGACTCTGATGTCACATACACAGCTGATGGATAGGAGGAACTAGCCGTGTTGCCACAGCAACGTGACGCATACTCCATATGTCTCGGCAAATCACACCCACACCTGTCTGACAGGGGGAGGAGAGAGGTGGAACCTGGAACGGGGAATGTGGCGGCGCTCTGTGTCTGACATGTGGGGCGTTGCCATGGAGAGGTAGTGCCTCTAGTCATACACCTACTGACGTTCTCCGACGTGAGGGGCGGGATGCTGCTCTTACGATACTGCGCCCTTATTATCAGTATAGATTACCAACTAAGCGTTGCCACTGCGATGTGAAGCTAAAAACTATTAGCCACGCCCATATCCCTTTATTAGGGTGCCAGGGACGGCTCATGGCAGCATTCTCCACTCGGCTTTGCACCGAGGGGTACTCTACAGCTTGGGCTCATCACTACAGACGCCTGTGAACTCTCTTAAGACTGATACCTAACTACATCATCAGAAGGTAATTCTACCAATTTTTTCAATCACCACTCTAAAAAATCCTTTTTACTTTGTTTTCCTCACTGGCTGCCTATCACTGGTTTCTTTACAAAATACACCATGCCATCCTGTAGAGGATACTAGACTGTATGGGTGATGACAAAAAACCCTCCCTGTAGTACTGGGAATGCAATTTTTTCTGCATTTACACAAAGAACGTAAGTTGCTCGATCCAAGCGATCAACAAAATACATGCAATATATACACTGTAAGTAATACTGTTATTCTTGAAACTTTAGAACGTGATGCAATCTTTCCTTGAGGAAGACTTTTTGTTATAAAGTTGAAACGCGTTGGAATATTGCTACTTGACGCCATCTCATCATCATAGGCGGTGTTTGTATCTGGTAGCAAGATGCATCACGATGCAGGAGCTTTGACTCCCTGGTTGTTTTATGCCATTTTCTGATGTTTTTCTAATCGCATGATCATGGAATATGTTTTTTGTTCTTTTGTATGTTACTTAATTTTTGTGTATTAATAAACTATTTTATATTTTAATACAATTCTTTGTTTACTGCATTGCCCATAAAATCCCATATTGAGGTGTACATTTGTTTTCAGTAAGCCAACATCTGTCGAAAAAAAACATGGATTTTGTTGTCGGAATGTGCGATCGTGTGTATGCGGTATAAGTCTGTTAACTTGCTGCACATTTTCACTGGTAAGTTGTACACTTGCAGAGCACTTGGAGCACAAGTTCTAGTTGACACTTTTCCAATTTGAAGCAAATTTGCATGGCAAGTCTCTAGCAAGAGCAAAGTTGCAGTGGCGAGTATACAGAAAGAGCTCTGCATGTCTACAGCATGAAAATTCAGCCACAGTGACCCCTGTGGTGGGATGACTATTGCACAACATAACTGAACCAGAACTTGCAGCAGACTTGTTTTCAAAGAATGTTGATCTGGAGTTATGCAATGCGGACTTGCTGCAATTGTGCAACAAACTTTTGAAGCCTGGCAAATCCAGCAATAGCTTATCAAGTTATTTTCACATTTGCAGCTCAATTGCTTGCTATCTGGGTCCACACCAAGTTCACTATATGGAGCACTTAGGTAATTATAAATAGAGATCATATCCCCCTTAATCTCCTCCTCCATAAGGATGTTATTCCACTACTAACTTTGTGTCATCTGCAAAGACTGAAATGGTACTTTTATTCCCAGACCCTATATTACTTATAAATATATTAAAAAGTAAGGGTCCTTGGAACCTTGGAGTACACCACTGATAACCTTAGACAATATACCCTAGACTAGATAACCCTGTGATGGCATGAATAAATATGACCTTGGTGGTATGGATGTGTCATTGCCATCATCCCATGTAAGTCTAAAGAAAAATAAATAATACCTCTAGCGGGATTTTTAAGGCAATGAAAGCAAAAATATTGCTAAAATCAATTTATTTATTATTATACAACATTAAAAATATAGGGTAAGTAGTTTATCCAGATGGTAATAAATGGTAATGAGACAAAGAATAAAATAATCGGCTCAAGCATATAGCATTTCTACATAAGCATCCAATACAAAAAAATGAATATAGAAAATTGGCTGAAATAATTGGAGAAGAAGTGTGATGTATCCCACTACCCAGTGTGGACACCCAAGATGGCCACCCTGGTGTGTGGTAGTGGAACTCCAACGCGTTTCAACGTTTAGATCATAGTGATACAAGTCTTCTTCAGGGAAAATACATCACAATCTAAAGAAATCAGAAAACAAAACTATTAAGAACTGTACAAATGGCCACCATGTATATCCCCTGCAACAGTTGTATTCCTATGCGACTCACGTTCTCCCACGGCAGCTCGATAGGGGGCTATATGCCAGAGGGCCGGGAACCCTCCACACATCGGAAAGACCCGGTCCGTCCTAATACTCTACAAGGCGGCTGGATGTGGGTAAAAAATCCAATAGTTCGGCGTCCTTGGCCTCAAAAAAGTTTAAAGGCTATCTATGGTGGGGCAGACAAATTATACAGATATAAGTAAAAAGTATGTATATAAAAATAAATAAGTAAGTGATAAGTATGGGCAAATCCCCATTGAGTCTCATAGGGAAAATTATCCCTTAGATCCTGCATGTGGGGCGCCCATACCTCCCAGGAGTGAGGAGTCCCGGGTGTACAGAATAAAAAACACTTACTTTGGGGTGAATAGCTGGTCATTTAGATGAGGGCCAGGTGGAGATATTCCGTGGTATCCAGAATTTGTAGCCTGCCCCGTGTACCTGGATGTGTATCCAGGACAGAATGGCGCCATTTGCCGTCTTTGGCGTCCTATTTGTGGTGTATGTAGGTATGTGGGCGGAGACCCGACACCGCGCTGGCCAATGGCGCGGCCTGTGGGGCGGGGACCCGACGCCGCGCTGGCCAATAGCACGGCTCCTAGGGGTCATTGCTGTCTGGAGCACTCAGCGTGAGGACGCCGAGTGTTACCTAGGCAGCCCGCTCCATTAGACGGGTCTGCGCATGCGCGACGTATCGGCACGCTGTGCGTCAGACTGGGAGGGTGGAGGATGATACTGATGGACACCCGCGGCCATCTTTGAAGTGGGCTATGCCCCCTCCCCAGAAAAAGAGATCTATTCCAGGGGGTAGGGGAGGAAGGGCTAATAACCACCGACACAGGGGTTCCTGCCTAGCAGAAGTGCTCGACAGGGTAGAAGGCCCCCTAGCTTAGTAAAGCCGTGGGGCCCCCCCTGTGTCGGGTAGGTATAGGACTAGCGGGGTACATCCGAATGGTGGCTGAGGGGCTCCGGGCCCCCGCACACTAGGTCCCCCCAAGATGAGCAATGTCCGTGGGAACGGTTAATCGCAGGAGAAGACAAGGGGTAACTGCAGTGAGAGTAGATGGAGAAAATGGTAGAACATTTCAGTCCAAAACGTGCATATAATGAAAATTATGTAAACAGTATAAACCATAAATAATAAATTCATAAATAAATAATTCCAAAGGGCGGGGGTTATAGTATCTGCAGACCCCAGCCTTCTGCAGTAACCTTAAACTTGGTGAGCTCTGCAAGGCTAACAATAATGAAAAAAATGTGTGGAAAACCCCCAAAAGGCTGAACAATCTTCAGATCATGTCCGACCACTCTCTCATGAGTCAAGTGTGTGGTGGAAGGACGAAAAAAGGGGGAAAGGGGAAGGGAATGGGAAGGGATGTATACAGGTGTGTAGGGGGTAATGGAATCCATGGGATGGAGGGGACAAAAATGAAGGGAAGAGAAAATGAATTAAATGTACAAGATATAAAAGGGAAAACATGCCCCTAATCAGTTTTACCTGATCTGAAGCCCTCTAAAAAGGGCCTGTAACTCTCTGTCTCATTCAGTCCTGGGGGGGTGGTGGCCCTAAGGCGCCTGATCCAGCGCATCTCGCGCTGGAGCAGGGTCTTGTTCCAGTCACCCCCCCTGGTGGGTATATGTAGTCTGTCTATCACAGTGAAGTTGACTCTAGGCATCCTGTATCCATGCTGCTGTGCTACATGCCTGCCCAGCGACAGGTACAGGTTGCCGATACTCATGCTAAGGACATGTTTCTCAACCCTTTTGGCGAATTCCTGTCGAGTTTTCCCCACATAAAAGGCCCCACACTGACATTGCATCAGATAGACTACTCCACGCGTTTTGCAATTCGCGAAGTGTCGTAATTGGAAGTCTTCCCCATTTGGTAATGTAATTGTGGTTCTTCTGCCTATGACTCCACATTGGGCACATGCTCCACAAGGGTAGGTGCCCCAGATTTTGCAGGGGTCCATTCGTCCACTTCCTTTGTACTCGCTTTGGGTGAGCATATTTCCTATCGAACCTGATTTTGTGTAGGTAATTTGAGGTCTAGAGGTGACCAGACTACTTAAGATGGGATCTTCAGTAAGAATAGACCAGTATTTGGAGATGATTTTTCTAATTTCTTGATGTTCGTTAGAAAATTTCATAATGATTCTGGTTGGATTGTCTTCTTTTATCAAATTTTGCTTTTTGAAGATTAAGTTTCGTCTGTCCATATTCTTTACACGATTGAATGCTTTTTTGAGAGCTGTTTTAGTGTATCCTCTTTCTCTTAGTCTAGTAGTCAGTTTGTTGGATTCCTGCTGGAAGTTTTCATAAGTGCTACAATTTCTTTTAAGTCTTAGAAATTGACTAAAAGGAATAGATCTCTTCAATGGCTCAGGATGGAAACTATCCGCATGTAGCAGGGTGTTGCCCGCTGTCTCTTTTCTATAAAGATTACTATGGAGTGCTCCTGTTAGATTTTTGGAGATGGTAATGTCCAGGAAGTTGACCTCCCTGGAGTCATAATTCATAGTAAAGAAGAGATTGAAACTATTTGCGTTCATAGAGTTCAGGCATTCCCTGAGTCTGTCTTCTGTGCCATCCCAGATAATAAAAATATCGTCTATGTATCTCTGCCACATGAGTATGTGGTCAGAGTACACAGACGATTCCTCTCCCAGCAGGAAGGTCTTCTCCCACTCCCCCAGGTACAGGTTGGCATATGAGGGAGCACAACATGTCCCCATAGCCACTCCCTGCACCTGGAGGTAGTGGGAGCCCTCAAATAAGAACACATTGTGTTTCAAAATAAATTCGAGCATTGTAAGTATGAAAGTGTTAAACTTCCAGTCAGTGGTTGCTCTTTGTCTCAATACACGTTTAATTGCTGCTACTCCAGCGTCATGTGGAATGCTGTTGTAAAGGCATTCCACATCAATAGTGACTAGGAGAGCATGGTCAGGAATGGTCAGATTGTCAATGATCTGCAACATGTGGATCGTGTCTTTCGTGTAGGAAGGTAGATCCATAACGTGGGGTCTAAGATGGTAATCTATAACCTGACTAATGCCTTCCGTGATTGACCCGTTGCCCGATATGATGGGTCTCCCTGGTGGATCTTCTAGTCTTTTATGCACCTTGGGTAGGGCATAGAAGGTGGGTACCCGGGGATGTTGTGTTCGTATAAACTCCCACGTTTCTTTGTTAATGGCCCCTTCGTTAAGAGATTCATCCACCAGGCAGTAAAACTCGTCGTTGTACCTCTCAACTATTACTGGAGAGATTCTTTTGTAGCATCGGGTGTTGTTAAGAATTGTAAGACACATTTGTACGTAATTTTCGTTGTCCATTAGGACAATATTTCCACCTTTGTCCGATGCTTTAATTGTGATGTTCGTGTCGCTTTTTAGGGTATTGAGGGCGTGTCTCAGTTCTGGGTTGAGATTATTTTTAGTTCTTCGTCTGTCTAGTTTTTCAATTTCTTTAGTTGTCTGTTTGACGAAGAGCGCTATCGCTGGATTGAGATTGAGGGGGGGAAATTTATGTGATTTTCTTTTGAATTTTTTATCATCCTTTTCCATGTTGTGTTTGGTAGATTCATCTTCAGAGTCATCTTCATTGCCTTCCCCTTCTTCCAATTCTTCCCAAAAGCTCTCTGCTGCATTGCTTTCTTGTAGTAAGAGGTTTAAATCTCTAAGAGCCTTGAAATCCGCCGTTTTAAGATTTGGTGCTATTTCCGGTTGGGTAGCTTTTTGTTTTGTGTAGAGGCTTTTTAATAATAATTTACGAGCAAATAGGTGAATATCCTTGGTTGTTTCGAAGGTATCCATACTTTGATTGGGACAGAAGGAGAGGCCTAATGATAACACTCTCTGCTCCTCATTAGTAAGTATGTGCGAGGAGAGATTAATGATATTTAATTCTTTGGAGTCCGTGGCCATCATCAGAAGTTGCGTGAGAGGCATAGGGCTTGGTAGTGGTGTTGTATTTCTGTCTAAAAAACTATCCAACTGAGTTTGTTGCATTTTGGGGATAGCTCCTTGATCTTTCCGATTTGCTTTTCCCAGATTGGGTAAGGGACCCCGTGTATTCCCTTGCATTGAATTTTTATGCGTGGTTGATTTATTGCTTAATTGTAGCTCCCTTCTTTCCTGCTCCATGGTGCGTTTTTTATGAGATTGTTTAATCTCACCTTCAGTTTCATACTGTCTTCCCAGGGGTCCCTTTCTTTTGCCCCTGAATTGACCAGTATGTGACGATGCTGATGAGGAAGAATTTGATGGTGTGTCTGATGAGTAATCATTAGATGGATTTTCATTTTCTTGATGTATGGTTCTTCTTTTTCTATTTCTTTGGTTCCTGGTGTTAGCTGTATTCCATTTATATGCCCTGCCCTCTCTAAATGCATTTTTGTCTCTCCAGTACTTTTTCTCCTTTTTGATAAGGATATTTTTACCGAAGTTTTCCAGATGTTCTTTGAGTTTTCTCTCATAAGATGCATATTCCTCATGCGTTTTTAGTGGGGTGAGACGGTCATATATTGTTTTGATTTCCATGTTCATGTTATCTAGTTGTTGTCTATATTCATTCTGGAGTAGTAGCATCAGGTTCATTGAGCAATCATTGAGTTTACTTTCCCAATTCTTTTTTAGTTCTTTTGATATATTTTCTAAGATAGGGAATATTTGTATCCGGAGTCCAATCGGATTTATTCCTTCTTTGATGTATCTGCCCAATGATTCAATGTGCCAATGTAAAGCTGATTTTTTCTCCAGAATTTTAGTTAGACTTAAAAAAAGTGAAGACAGATCCGAAGAGACTTGTTCCTTCCCTTCATAGCTCCTCTGGATGTTGGCCATGAACTCCTCCCATTCTCCTCCCTGGAGATCCCCCATGGTTTTTTTGACCCCTGAGTAGGTATGGACAATACTAGAAGATTGAAAAGTAGATAGTATAAGAGAGCAATTGAGTTCTCTTAACCGTGGGAACACTAATCTCCCTAGAAGATGTATAGGGAGAAAGAAGTGAGTTCCTATATTATAAGAAATGATTAAATATTGTGCCTTTTATATGAGGGTCCACATCCAACCACCTTGGTCCTTATCGAGGTATGGGTGTATTATCCACCCTAATTAGTGATTTGAATAAATATGACCTTGGTGGTATGGATGTGTCATTGCCATCATCCCATGTAAGTCTAAAGAAAAATAAATAATACCTCTAGCGGGATTTTTAAGGCAATGAAAGCAAAAATATTGCTAAAATCAATTTATTTATTATTATACAACATTAAAAATATAGGGTAAGTAGTTTATCCAGATGGTAATAAATGGTAATGAGACAAAGAATAAAATAATCGGCTCAAGCATATAGCATTTCTACATAAGCATCCAATACAAAAAAATGAATATAGAAAATTGGCTGAAATAATTGGAGAAGAAGTGTGATGTATCCCACTACCCAGTGTGGACACCCAAGATGGCCACCCTGGTGTGTGGTAGTGGAACTCCAACGCGTTTCAACGTTTGGATCATAGTGATACAAGTCTTCTTCAGGGAAAATACATCACAATCTAAAGAAATCAGAAAACAAAACTATTAAGAACTGTACAAATGGCCACCATGTATATCCCCTGCAACAGTTGTATTCCTATGCGACTCACGTTCTCCCACGGCAGCTCGATAGGGGGCTATATGCCAGAGGGCCGGGAACCCTCCACACATCGGAAAGACCCGGTCCGTCCTAATACTCTACAAGGCGGCTGGATGTGGGTAAAAAATCCAATAGTTCGGCGTCCTTGGCCTCAAAAAAGTTTAAAGGCTATCTATGGTGGGGCAGACAAATTATACAGATATAAGTAAAAAGTATGTATATAAAAATAAATAAGTAAGTGATAAGTATGGGCAAATCCCCATTGAGTCTCATAGGGAAAATTATCCCTTAGATCCTGCATGTGGGGCGCCCATACCTCCCAGGAGTGAGGAGTCCCGGGTGTACAGAATAAAAAACACTTACTTTGGGGTGAATAGCTGGTCATTTAGATGAGGGCCAGGTGGAGATATTCCGTGGTATCCAGAATTTGTAGCCTGCCCCGTGTACCTGGATGTGTATCCAGGACAGAATGGCGCCATTTGCCGTCTTTGGCGTCCTATTTGTGGTGTATGTAGGTATGTGGGCGGAGACCCGACACCGCGCTGGCCAATGGTGCGGCCTGTGGGGCGGGGACCCGACGCCGCGCTGGCCAATAGCGCGGCTCCTAGGGGTCATTGCTGTCAGGAGCACTCAGCGTGAGGACGCCGAGTGTTACCTAGGCAGCCCGCTCCATTAGACGGGTCTGCGCATGCGCGACGTATCGGCACGCTGTGCGTCAGACTGGGAGGGTGGAGGATGATACTGATGGACACCCGCGGCCATCTTTGAAGTGGGCTATGCCCACATTGGGAGATATTGTCATTGTGGCTAGAAGTAAATGGGTAAGGCTACATAAAAAGTAGATGCAGCCACTCCGGAGGATCCCCTAATGATACCCCAGTGGCATCTCCCCCCTTGGTCAGATTGACCGGGTTGGAGAGAGCCGGTGGGGGGGGGGGAAAAAAAGGAGAAAAAGAAACGGGGATAAAAGAGGATTAGAAAATGGTGATATTAAGCAATAAATCCCTCCAAGGCTTGAATGGGTACCACAAAAATTCCCCCTCCCCAGAAAAAGAGATCTATTCCAGGGGGTAGGGGAGGAAGGGCTAATAACCACCGACACAGGGGTTCCTGCCTAGCAGAAGTGCACGACAGGGTAGAAGGCCCCCTAGCTTAGTAAAGCCGTGGGGCCCCCCCTGTGTCGGGTAGGTATAGGACTAGCGGGGTACATCCGAATGGTGGCTGAGGGGCTCCGGGCCCCCGCACACTAGGTCCCCCCAAGATGAGCAATGTCCGTGGGAACGGTTAATCGCAGGAGAAGACAAGGGGTAACTGCAGTGAGAGTAGATGGAGAAAATGGTAGAACATTTCAGTCCAAAACGTGCATATAATGAAAATTATGTAAACAGTATAAACCATAAATAATAAATTCATAAATAAATAATTCCAAAGGGCGGGGGTTATAGTATCTGCAGACCCCAGCCTTCTGCAGTAACCTTAAACTTGGTGAGCTCTGCAAGGCTAACAATAATGAAAAAAATGTGTGGAAAACCCCCAAAAGGCTGAACAATCTTCAGATCATGTCCGACCACTCTCTCATGAGTCAAGTGTGTGGTGGAAGGACGAAAAAAGGGGGAAAGGGGAAGGGAATGGGAAGGGATGTATACAGGTGTGTAGGGGGTAATGGAATCCATGGGAGGGAGGGGACAAAAATGAAGGGAAGAGAAAATGAATTAAATGTACAAGATATAAAAGGGAAAACATGCCCCTAATCAGTTTTACCTGATCTGAAGCCCTCTAAAAAGGGCCTGTAACTCTCTGTCTCATTCAGTCCTGGGGGGGTGGTGGCCCTAAGGCGCCTGATCCAGCGCATCTCGCGCTGGAGCAGGGTCTTGTTCCAGTCACCCCCCCTGGTGGGTATATGTAGTCTGTCTATCACAGTGAAGTTGACTCTAGGCATCCTGTATCCATGCTGCTGTGCTACATGCCTGCCCAGCGACAGGTACAGGTTGCCGATACTCATGCTAAGGACATGTTTCTCAACCCTTTTGGCGAATTCCTGTCGAGTTTTCCCCACATAAAAGGCCCCACACTGACATTGCATCAGATAGACTACTCCACGCGTTTTGCAATTCGCGAAGTGTCGTAATTGGAAGTCTTCCCCATTTGGTAATGTAATTGTGGTTCTTCTGCCTATGACTCCACATTGGGCACATGCTCCACAAGGGTAGGTGCCCCAGATTTTGCAGGGGTCCATTCGTCCACTTCCTTTGTACTCGCTTTGGGTGAGCATATTTCCTATCGAACCTGATTTTGTGTAGGTAATTTGAGGTCTAGAGGTGACCAGACTACTTAAGATGGGATCTTCAGTAAGAATAGACCAGTATTTGGAGATGATTTTTCTAATTTCTTGATGTTCGTTAGAAAATTTCATAATGATTCTGGTTGGATTGTCTTCTTTTATCAAATTTTGCTTTTTGAAGATTAAGTTTCGTCTGTCCATATTCTTTACACGATTGAATGCTTTTTTGAGAGCTGTTTTAGTGTATCCTCTTTCTCTTAGTCTAGTAGTCAGTTTGTTGGATTCCTGCTGGAAGTTTTCATAAGTGCTACAATTTCTTTTAAGTCTTAGAAATTGACTAAAAGGAATAGATCTCTTCAATGGCTCAGGATGGAAACTATCCGCATGTAGCAGGGTGTTGCCCGCTGTCTCTTTTCTATAAAGATTACTTTGGAGTGCTCCTGTTAGATCTTTGGAGATGGTAATGTCCAGGAAGTTGACCTCCCTGGAGTCATAATTCATAGTAAAGAAGAGATTGAAACTATTTGCGTTCATAGAGTTCAGGCATTCCATGAGTCTGTCTTCTGTGCCATCCCAGATAATAAAAATATCGTCTATGTATCTCTGCCACATGAGTATGTGGTCAGAGTACACAGACGATTCCTCTCCCAGCAGGAAGGTCTTCTCCCACTCCCCCAGGTACAGGTTGGCATATGAGGGAGCACAACATGTCCCCATAGCCACTCCCTGCACCTGGAGGTAGTGGGAGCCCTCAAATAAGAACACATTGTGTTTCAAAATAAATTCGAGCATTGTAAGTATGAAAGTGTTAAACTTCCAGTCAGTGGTTGCTCTTTGTCTCAATACACGTTTAATTGCTGCTACTCCAGCGTCATGTGGAATGCTGTTGTAAAGGCATTCCACATCAATAGTGACTAGGAGAGCATGGTCAGGAATGGTCAGATTGTCAATGATCTGCAACATGTGGATCGTGTCTTTCGTGTAGGAAGGTAGATCCATAACGTGGGGTCTAAGATGGTAATCTATAACCTGACTAATGCCTTCCGTGATTGACCCGTTGCCCGATATGATGGGTCTCCCTGGTGGATCTTCTAGTCTTTTATGCACCTTGGGTAGGGCATAGAAGGTGGGTACCCGGGGATGTTGTGTTCGTATAAACTCCCACGTTTCTTTGTTAATGGCCCCTTCGTTAAGAGATTCATCCACCAGGCAGTAAAACTCGTCGTTGTACCTCTCAACTATTACTGGAGAGATTCTTTTGTAGCATCGGGTGTTGTTAAGAATTGTAAGACACATTTGTACGTAATTTTCGTTGTCCATTAGGACAATATTTCCACCTTTGTCCGATGCTTTAATTGTGATGTTCGTGTCGCTTTTTAGGGTATTGAGGGCGTGTCTCAGTTCTGGGTTGAGATTATTTTTAGTTCTTCGTCTGTCTAGTTTTTCAATTTCTTTAGTTGTCTGTTTGACGAAGAGCGCTATCGCTGGATTGAGATTGAGGGGGGGAAATTTATGTGATTTTCTTTTGAATTTTTTATCATCCTTTTCCATGTTGTGTTTGGTAGATTCATCTTCAGAGTCATCTTCATTGCCTTCCCCTTCTTCCAATTCTTCCCAAAAGCTCTCTGCTGCATTGCTTTCTTGTAGTAAGAGGTTTAAATCTCTAAGAGCCTTGAAATCCGCCGTTTTAAGATTTGGTGCTATTTCCGGTTGGGTAGCTTTTTGTTTTGTGTAGAGGCTTTTTAATAATAATTTACGAGCAAATAGGTGAATATCCTTGGTTGTTTCGAAGGTATCCATACTTTGATTGGGACAGAAGGAGAGGCCTAATGATAACACTCTCTGCTCCTCATTAGTAAGTATGTGCGAGGAGAGATTAATGATATTTAATTCTTTGGAGTCGGTGGATCCGTGGCCATCATCAGAAGTTGCGTGAGAGGCATAGGGCTTGGTAGTGGTGTTGTATTTCTGTCTAAAAAACTATCCAACTGAGTTTGTTGCATTTTGGGGATAGCTCCTTGATCTTTCCGATTTGCTTTTCCCAGATTGGGTAAGGGACCCCGTGTATTCCCTTGCATTGAATTTTTATGCGTGGTTGATTTATTGCTTAATTGTAGCTCCCTTCTTTCCTGCTCCATGGTGCGTTTTTTATGAGATTGTTTAATCTCACCTTCAGTTTCATACTGTCTTCCCAGGGGTCCCTTTCTTTTGCCCCTGAATTGACCAGTATGTGACGATGCTGATGAGGAAGAATTTGATGGTGTGTCTGATGAGTAATCATTAGATGGATTTTCATTTTCTTGATGTATGGTTCTTCTTTTTCTATTTCTTTGGTTCCTGGTGTTAGCTGTATTCCATTTATATGCCCTGCCCTCTCTAAATGCATTTTTGTCTCTCCAGTACTTTTTCTCCTTTTTGATAAGGATATTTTTACCGAAGTTTTCCAGATGTTCTTTGAGTTTTCTCTCATAAGATGCATATTCCTCATGCGTTTTTAGTGGGGTGAGACGGTCATATATTGTTTTGATTTCCATGTTCATGTTATCTAGTTGTTGTCTATATTCATTCTGGAGTAGTAGCATCAGGTTCATTGAGCAATCATTGAGTTTACTTTCCCAATTCTTTTTTAGTTCTTTTGATATATTTTCTAAGATAGGGAATATTTGTATCCGGAGTCCAATCGGATTTATTCCTTCTTTGATGTATCTGCCCAATGATTCAATGTGCCAATGTAAAGCTGATTTTTTCTCCAGAATTTTAGTTAGACTTAAAAAAAGTGAAGACAGATCCGAAGAGACTTGTTCCTTCCCTTCATAGCTCCTCTGGATGTTGGCCATGAACTCCTCCCATTCTCCTCCCTGGAGATCCCCCATGGTTTTTTTGACCCCTGAGTAGGTATGGACAATACTAGGAGATTGAAAAGTAGATAGTATAAGAGAGCAATTGAGTTCTCTTAACCGTGGGAACACTAATCTCCCTAGAAGATGTATAGGGAGAAAGAAGTGAGTTCCTATATTATAAGAAATGATTAAATATTGTGCCTTTTATATGAGGGTCCACATCCAACCACCTTGGTCCTTATCGAGGTATGGGTGTATTATCCACCCTAATTAGTGATTTGAATAAATATGACCTTGGTGGTATGGATGTGTCATTGCCATCATCCCATGTAAGTCTAAAGAAAAATAAATAATACCTCTAGCGGGATTTTTAAGGCAATGAAAGCAAAAATATTGCTAAAATCAATTTATTTATTATTATACAACATTAAAAATATAGGGTAAGTAGTTTATCCAGATGGTAATAAATGGTAATGAGACAAAGAATAAAATAATCGGCTCAAGCATATAGCATTTCTACATAAGCATCCAATACAAAAAAATGAATATAGAAAATTGGCTGAAATAATTGGAGAAGAAGTGTGATGTATCCCACTACCCAGTGTGGACACCCAAGATGGCCACCCTGGTGTGTGGTAGTGGAACTCCAACGCGTTTCAACGTTTAGATCATAGTGATACAAGTCTTCTTCAGGGAAAATACATCACAATCTAAAGAAATCAGAAAACAAAACTATTAAGAACTGTACAAATGGCCACCATGTATATCCCCTGCAACAGTTGTATTCCTATGCGACTCACGTTCTCCCACGGCAGCTCGATAGGGGGCTATATGCCAGAGGGCCGGGAACCCTCCACACATCGGAAAGACCCGGTCCGTCCTAATACTCTACAAGGCGGCTGGATGTGGGTAAAAAATCCAATAGTTCGGCGTCCTTGGCCTCAAAAAAGTTTAAAGGCTATCTATGGTGGGGCAGACAAATTATACAGATATAAGTAAAAAGTATGTATATAAAAATAAATAAGTAAGTGATAAGTATGGGCAAATCCCCATTGAGTCTCATAGGGAAAATTATCCCTTAGATCCTGCATGTGGGGCGCCCATACCTCCCAGGAGTGAGGAGTCCCGGGTGTACAGAATAAAAAACACTTACTTTGGGGTGAATAGCTGGTCATTTAGATGAGGGCCAGGTGGAGATATTCCGTGGTATCCAGAATTTGTAGCCTGCCCCGTGTACCTGGATGTGTATCCAGGACAGAATGGCGCCATTTGCCGTCTTTGGCGTCCTATTTGTGGTGTATGTAGGTATGTGGGCGGAGACCCGACACCGCGCTGGCCAATGGCGCGGCCTGTGGGGCGGGGACCCGACGCCGCGCTGGCCAATAGCGCGGCTCCTAGGGGTCATTGCTGTCAGGAGCACTCAGCGTGAGGACGCCGAGTGTTACCTAGGCAGCCCGCTCCATTAGACGGGTCTGCGCATGCGCGACGTATCGGCACGCTGTGCGTCAGACTGGGAGGGTGGAGGATGATACTGATGGACACCCGCGGCCATCTTTGAAGTGGGCTATGCCCACATTGGGAGATATTGTCATTGTGGCTAGAAGTAAATGGGTAAGGCTACATAAAAAGTAGATGCAGCCACTCCGGAGGATCCCCTAATGATACCCCAGTGGCATCTCCCCCCTTGGTCAGATTGACCGGGTTGGAGAGAGCCGGTGGGGGGGGGGGGGGGAAAGGAGAAAAAGAAACGGGGATAAAAGAGGATTAGAAAATGGTGATATTAAGCAATAAATCCCTCCAAGGCTTGAATGGGTACCACAAAAATTCCCCCTCCCCAGAAAAAGAGATCTATTCCAGGGGGTAGGGGAGGAAGGGCTAATAACCACCGACACAGGGGTTCCTGCCTAGCAGAAGTGCACGACAGGGTAGAAGGCCCCCTAGCTTAGTAAAGCCGTGGGGCCCCCCTGTGTCGGGTAGGTATAGGACTAGCGGGGTACATCCGAATGGTGGCTGAGGGGCTCCGGGCCCCCGCACACTAGGTCCCCCCAAGAAGAGCAATGTCCGTGGGAACGGTTAATCGCAGGAGAAGACAAGGGGTAACTGCAGTGAGAGAAGATGGAGAAAATGGTAGAACATTTCAGTCCAAAACGTGCATATAATGAAAATTATGTAAACAGTATAAACCATAAACACTTGACTCATGAGAGAGTGGTCGGACATGATCTGAAGATTGTTCAGCCTTTTGGGGGTTTTCCACACATTTTTTTCATTATTGTTAGCCTTGCAGAGCTCACCAAGTTTAAGGTTACTGCAGAAGGCTGGGGTCTGCAGATACTATAACCCCCGCCCTTTGGAATTATTTATTTATGAATTTATTATTTATGGTTTATACTGTTTACATAATTTTCATTATATGCACGTTTTGGACTGAAATGTTCTACCATTTTCTCCATCTACTCTCACTGCAGTTACCCCTTGTCTTCTCCTGCGATTAACCGTTCCCACGGACATTGCTCTTCTTGGGGGGACCTAGTGTGCGGGGGCCCGGAGCCCCTCAGCCACCATTCGTATGTACCCCGCTAGTCCTATACCTACCCGACACAGGGGGGGCCCCACGGCTTTACTAAGCTAGGGGGCCTTCTACCCTGTCGTGCACTTCTGCTAGGCAGGAACCCCTGTGTCGGTGGTTATTAGCCCTTCCTCCCCTACCCCCTGGAATAGATCTCTTTTTCTGGGGAGGGGGAATTTTTGTGGTACCCATTCAAGCCTTGGAGGGATTTATTGCTTAATATCACCATTTTCTAATCCTCTTTTATCCCCGTTTCTTTTTCTCCTTTCCCCCCCCCCCCCCCCACCGGCTCTCTCCAACCCGGTCAATCTGACCAAGGGGGGAGATGCCACTGGGGTATCATTAGGGGATCCTCCGGAGTGGCTGCATCAACTTTTTATGTAGCCTTACCCATTTACTTCTAGCCACAATGACAATATCTCCCAATGTGGGCATAGCCCACTTCAAAGATGGCCGCGGGTGTCCATCAGTATCATCCTCCACCCTCCCAGTCTGACGCACAGCGTGCCGATACGCCGCGCATGCGCAGACCCGTCTAATGGAGCGGGCTGCCTAGGTAACACTCGGCGTCCTCACGCTGAGTGCTCCTGACAGCAATGACCCCTAGGAGCCGCGCTATTGGCCAGCGCGGCATCGGGTCCCCGCCCCACAGGCCGCGCCATTGGCCAGCGCGGTGTCGAGTCTCCGCCCACATACCTACATACACCACAAATAGGACGCCAAAGACGGCAAATGGCGCCATTCTGTCCTGGATACACATCCAGGTACACGGGGCAGGCTACAAATTCTGGATACCACGGAATATCTCCACCTGGCCCTCATCTAAATGACCAGCTATTCACCCCAAAGTAAGTGTTTTTTATTCTGTACACCCGGGACTCCTCACTCCTGGGAGGTATGGGCGCCCCACATGCAGGATCTAAGGGATAATTTTCCCTATGAGACTCAATGGGGATTTGCCCATACTTATCACTTACTTATTTATTTTTATATACATACTTTTTACTTATATCTGTATAATTTGTCTGCCCCACCATAGATAGCCTTTAAACTTTTTTGAGGCCAAGGACGCCGAACTATTGGATTTTTTATCCACATCCAGCCGCCTTGTAGAGTATTAGGACGGACCGGGTCTTTCCGATGTGTGGAGGGTTCCCGGCCCTCTGGCATATAGCCCCCTATCGAGCTGCCGTGGGAGAACGTGAGTCGCATAGGAATACAACTGTTGCAGGGGATATACATGGTGGCCATTTGTACAGTTCTTAATAGTTTTGTTTTCTGATTTCTTTAGATTGTGATGTATTTTCCCTGAAGAAGACTTGTATCACTATGATCTAAACGTTGAAACGCGTTGGAGTTCCACTACCACACACCAGGGTGGCCATCTTGAGTGTCCACACTGGGTAGTGGGATACATCACACTTCTTCTCCAATTATTTCAGCCAATTTTCTATATTCATTTTTTTGTATTGGATGCTTATGTAGAAATGCTATATGCTTGAGCCGATTATTTTATTCTTTGTCTCATTACCATTTATTACCATCTGGATAAACTACTTACCCTATATTTTTAATGTTGTATAATAATAAATAAATTGATTTTAGCAATATTTTTGCTTTCATTGCCTTAAAAATCCCGCTAGAGGTATTATTTATTTTTCTTTACCCTGTGATGGCAAACCTTTGAGCCCGAGTGCCCAAACTGAACACAAAACCAACTTATTTATTTCAAAGTGCCAACACTGTTGATGATCGCCTATCTGATGGGGAATTGCAGTCGGTTCAGCACTCACCTGGCTTCGGCTTCAACTGTCAGTGTGCCTGGAAGAAGCTTCTCCTTTTGCTGGTGCCTGTGATCACCCTCCTCACTCTCGATCGTATCCTTTCAGCACCATCCTTTCGCTCCTCACTGGTTGGTTCAACTTCAGGGGCTGTTGTGGCTTGGGCTCTCTCTCTTCCTTCCGAAACCACCTCAGCCTCCTCTCACTCTTGTCTCCACACTCCTCTCACCCTTGTCTCCACACTCCTCTCACCCTTTCTCTTGCTTCTAACTCAGCCATAGTCTTCTGGGACTACATGTCCCATGGTGCACTTGTCCTGGCTCCTCAATGGTCCCTGGCTGCAGCCAATGGGGAGGCAGGAAGAATCAGAGCGTGTGGCAATCCCTGCTAATGCCACTGTCCCATGCTGCTTGACAGAAGAAGGGGGGCAAGTGGGGGAAATACACTGACAGTCGGCGCTCGCTTCTCCCCTTGTCACATCGCCACTGCACTTCTCACTCCTGCACTGCGCGGGCAGTGGCTGGCATCTGCTACATAGTTCTATGGCCGGTCAGTGTGCGCTCTTCTTCCGAGTATAGCTCACATGCCCACAGAGAGGTATCTGCGTGCCAGCTGTGGCACGCATGCCATGGATTTGCAGTCGCTGCCCTAGACCATTCAGAGTGCGAATCATTAACCACTACTCTCTTAATTTGGTCTTTTAGACAGTTTTCTATCTATTTACAAACTGATTTTTCCAAATGTGTAGACTTTACATCTGGAAGAAGCTTTTTTTCACAGTAAGAACTGTGAAAATGTGCAATAGAATCCCTCAAGAGTTGGTTCTGGTCATCTCAGTAGATTGCTTTAAAGAAGAGCTGGATGTTTTCCCAAATGCATGGATACTAATATTTATAGATAAAGTTGATCCAGGGAATATTTGATTGCCTCTTGGCAGGGTTTTTTTTTTGTTTTGTTTTTTACTGGAGAAAATGGAATCATGCTTTAATGGGGTGTTTTTTGCCTTCCTCTGGATCACCTAGGGGTATAGGATTGTGCATATGGAGGCTTTATTTATGTGTGTGTGTTTTTTCTCTGTGGGTTAAACTGGATGGGCTTGTGTCTTTTTTTCAATCAGAGGAACTACAGTATATAACTATGAAACAATGGGACTGATTGTGTTTTATAGCAGGCAGACACTCCTGCATACAACTCATACACTTAGAACTCATACATGCAGGTATGACCTCATTATGCAAAGGACAGAAGCATGTTAGAATCTGCAATAGATCTGCCTAGATTCTTGTCATTGACCTGGAGAGCATTGACTTTTAACAAAACTGGAATTTTATTTTAACATTTATGGCTTGCCTTAACGGCCATTATAGATAATTTAGTGAGGGTCATACCAGAAACCACCTGACAAAATCCTTTACTTGACCTTGGTATAGATCATTTATAATAAATTCTTGTTGTAGTCTCCTAGTCCTACCTCAAACAGTTTATGTAGTCAATACTAACTTGTGAAACAGTTGTATAATACAAAACACAAATTGATTTAACTTAAAATGTGTTTCTATTGACTCCCCTGGATAACCAATAGTGTTGAAGGACTGAAATGACAAAGACCACATATATGCAAATGTTTAGTTATAATGTGATTGGATTTTCCCCATCAGGACCTGAAAGATGATGAGGACAGCTAAACATCTGTACTTACAAATGTGTCCATATATGTGTGTGACTAATGCTGGCCATACACTATACGAAAAATCGGCCGAACACATTTTCGAAAAACGAACGTTCAACCGTGACCGCAAACGATCGTGCCATCATGTAATGACCGATAAATTGTTCAGTGGACATGAATAAATAATTTTTTGTTCGTTTTTTTACATATACCTAGTGCAGACAGTTCGGACGGGAAACACATTAACCTTGCAATTTATCGTACGTTCGGCAGAAATTTTCCAAACTTCCCGTTCGTTTCTTTTCCACAAAAACATCACAAACGATTATCGATTTGTGCCCATTAACTTGCCGAAAAATGAACGAAGTGTCTATACGAACGATTTTTCGGCTGATTTTTCGTATAGTGTATGGCCAGCATTAGTATACTAAAGCTGAACTCCAGACAAAAAAAATCATAATTTTGGGAACTCAGTATAATTCCCTGCATATACAGTATATTCTACTGTAGTTTTATAGCTGCCATGTCCTCCACATGCACATTCCCATGACCATCTCCTCTTAAAATCATGGTAATGGTACTCACATTAGTGACATATGACTGTAGGGAAAAATGCTCCTTAAGTTATAATTCTTTGATTACTTTTACACCCCCAGCCTGCTGAATGGACAGTGAAGGAGCTGCATCTCATTAATGAGGCCACTCATGTGCTCTCCCATTCTGCAAACATGTTCTTGTTGTAAAGCCCTGCAGGCCACCCCCTGCCCAACATCCTCAGATTCAAAAAATAGAAGCAGCCAGGCAAAAAATTGTAAGCCAAATAGCAGCTGCATCTAAACAGATGATGCTGTTGTTCTGACAGACGCTAGTGCTGGCTAGAATACAATATCTACAGCAGGAGATTCCTCCATCTGTGTTGTATAGACAGGGGGAAATTAAATTAATCTGTGTGTATACCCAGCTTTAGACTAGCACTGTTGCACCAATATGGACCTGGTTAGCTCATACTAATGGTCCTCCTTCTCAGTGCTGCTAAGAAGTGGATTACAGAAAGCTGTAATTACCAGATGGGGTATTTATCCTATCTGCATTAAAAAAAATGTACATTTTTTGAGAATACATGAATGGATTATTTAAAAAAATATATAAACTGTGCGTGTGCGTATATGTATTTTTTTTCCCCAAGAGTATCACTTTTATCTGTAGGCACTGATTGAATGAATATGTAATCTATTTTTATATATACTGTGTGTGTGTATATATATATATATATATATATATATATATATATATATATATATACACAGTATCTAACAAAAGTAAGTATACCCCTCACATTTTTGTAAATATTTTATTATATCTTTTTAAGTGACCTCAACACACAGCCATTAATGTATAAACTGCTTGCAACAAAAGTGAGTATACGCCTAAGTGAAAATGTCCAAATTGGACCCAAAGTGTGAAATTTTGTGTGCCCACTGTTATTTTTTTTCCATCACTGCCTTAACCCTCTTGGGCATGGAGTTCACCAGAGCTTCACAGGTTGTTACTGGAGTCCTCTTCAACTCCTCCATGATAACATCATGGAGCTGGTGGATGTTAGAGACCTTGCGCTCCTCCACCTTCTGTTTGAGGATGCCCCACAGACGCTCAATAGGGTTTAGGTATGGAGACATGCTTGGTCAGTCCATCACCTTTACGTTCAGCTTCTTTAGCAAGACAGTGGTCGTCTTGAAGGTGTGTTTGGGGTCGTTTTCCCTCAATAAACCGTAGCTCCCCAGTGCCGGCATAACTCATGCAGTCCCAGACCATGACACTCCCACCACCACGCTTGACTGTAGGCAAAACACACCTATCTTTGTACTCCTCATCTGGTTGCTGCCACACACACCTAACACCATCTGAACCAAATAAGATTATCTTGGTCTCATCAGACCACAGGACATGGTTCCAGTAATCTATGTCCTTAGTCTGCTTGTCTTCAGCAAACTGTTTGCGGGCTTTCTTGTGCGTCATCTTTAGAAGAGGCTTCCTTCTGGGACAACAGCCATGCAGACCAATTTGATGCAGTGTACGACATATGGTCTGAGCACTGACAAGCTGCCCCCCACCCCTTCAACCTCTGCAGCAATGCTGGCAGCACTCATACGTCTATTTCCCAAAGACAACCTCTGGATATGACGCTGAGCATGTGCACTCAACTTCTTTGGTCGACCATGGCGAGGCCTGGTCTGAGTGGAACCTGTCTAATTAAACCGCTGTATGTTCTTGGCCATCGTGCTGCAGCTCAGTTTCAGGGCCTTCGCAATCTTCTTATAGCCTAGACCATCTTTATGTAGAGCAACAATTCTATTTTTCAGATCCTCAGAGAGTTCTTTGCCATGAGGTGCCATGTTGAACTTTCAGTGACCAGTATGGGAGAGTGAGAGCGATAACACCAAATTTAACACACCTGCTCCTCATTCACATCTGAGAACTTGTAATACTAACAAGTCATCTGACACTGGGGAGGGAAAATGGCTGATTGGGCTCAATTTGGACATTTTTACTTAGGGGTGTACTCACTTTTGTTGCCAGTGGTTTAGACATTAATGGCTATGTGTTGAGTTATTTTGAGGGGACAGCAAATTTACACTGTTATACAAGCTGTACACTCACTACTTTATATTATAGCAAAGTGTAATTTCTTCAGTGTTGTCACATGAAAAGATATAATAAAATATCTACAAAAATGTGAGGGGTGTACTCACTTTTGTGAGATACTGTATATACAGTATATATAAAAAATAAATCGGATATTAATTCAAACACTGCCTACAGATAAAAGTGATACTCTTAAAAAAAAAATCTGAAGGAAAATTGATCTGTTCATTTATTCAACGAAAATATCAATATATGTAATGTGCTGTGGAAAAAGTACATACGCCCTTGACCACAGAAGGGGCTATTGCCCCCCATTGCAGAAATGACTTGAAATGCAGTGTTTTGAATAACTACCCATAATGGCATTGACCAGCCATGTGGGCTGAATAAGATAAATAAATAGATTCCCCCATCTATGCTAAACAGTGTGGATGGAGGAATCCCCCCCGGTGGCTATTGTATTCTGACAGTCGCTGCTGTTGTGACTGTCAGAATAGCTGTACAGTGACTGCACCTGATCGGATGCAGTCACTGTCCAGCAGAGAATTATCCACCTACTTCTATTTTCAAATCAAGATTTGTTGAGTCAGATGGGGCCAATAGGGCCACCCACAACTCGAAATCTGAGTTGTGTATGGCCAGCATTAATCATAAGGGATGAGCCACTGCTCTGATCACTCATTAGAGTTCTGTACATTATGCAACTATTATCACACCTGAGAAGGAATCATTCTAATAATGTGAAAATAATATTAATGCACTACACAACATCAATATGTAAATATTCATATTTCCTAGACTAAAAAAAAGAAAAAAATATATTTTTTAAATATATTTCTTTTAATTGTAACTTTGATAAACAAGTAAATATATACAAAACTATTATATATTTTTAACAACAATTTTGAACAAAGTTCTGCTACAAACATTCCGCCATAAAAGTAGGTGCTCAAGTCTTCAAATTTATGAGTATTTTTAATTAAAAGAAAAGATAAATTATTTTCAATTAGTTTTGTAACATAATTATAAACATCTATGTGTAAACTAAAAAAACTTTCCAAATTTTCAGTATAACACATTTAACAAAAATACAACATTGGAGCTGTGTCATCAGATTCTAGTTAGTTGACATTGATTAAATGGCTGTATATTTCATCTTAGTCTGTACCTTTCAGTGACTTTCTGAGTAATTACGCAGTATGAAGGAACATAAATACTAACCTCATCAATGAAACTAGGAGTTAAATAATATATGAGATAGGGTACCATTGCGAAAATATTTTTGTATATAACAGTGCACAAAAGTGTTAAATGGTAACGTTATATAGGCAAACATCTGCTATGGAAACTGATTGTAAAAAAATATTTTTTTATTCCATAGCCTATACTCTTTAGTACCAAATTAAGAAGAGAAACTGTTCTGCTTTTATCTTCAGTTAGTAAATCATCTAAGGCATGTACGATGCTATAGTTAAGTTTTTATCATTGTCCGTTTTAAAAAGCTGCTGAAAAACCTTTAAGGAAACCTGTACCGAGTATAATGAGGAAGATATCATTACTGACCTCCATCTCAAATGCGCTGGAAGTTACTTTCTTTATTATCGCTGTAATGGAGCAAGCATGCAGATCCAGAAAGCCAGAATTCCTGAGCTGCATACTCCACCCCAGTGCCTGAGAAAGTACTGAAGCCATTGCACCAGAATGACAAACAGGGAACAAGTAGGAGTTCAGCAATGGTAACATCCATACTTACAGAATATAGGTTTACTTTACAAACTACCTCAGCAATCGTCTCCTGAAAACCAAATATTTGACAGGCAGGTGAGTGGTTTGAGACATCTATCTCCTTCTCCTTCTGCCTGCAGGTGGGGTGAAATTACCACAAGTTTATTTCATGACTTGGATAACATTTCACAGCAGCGCTTGTGAACTAAAGAGGCTATTCCCTCTTCTGTGGATAGATAAAGAAAGAGTTGATCAGTGGCCTCATAAATGGATGAGATTTGAAGTTGAAGGAATCATTATCTGTTTTATGGAGAAGCGGAAAAAATGGTTTCACTGGTCACAAAGTTTTTCCAGCACCTCTACATTTTCTATCAGTATTTATGGGTACTTCCAGGCTCCTTATTGGTACGTTTAGCTCCTGCAGTGCCCAATTATTACAGTTATTGTCTATGCTCTATCATTGCAAATATATGAATGAGCAGCCATCCCTCTTAAAGTAGAACTGAACTCAGAAAGTGAGGATTTGCTACGTTATAGGGAACATTTATAAACGTTAATTGTGCCTAAGCAGTACCCTGAACGATTTACATTTTGTCTTGAAGTTCTCCTGAAAATAAGCGCTTCTTGGCATTCCTGTGCCAAAACCCTAAAGCCTTCGGTGTAAAATCTAAGGCACTGCTAGTGTTAGGAAATTTGGAACAAAATTTGGTGAAGTCATTGCTGTGCTACTCACTATTCTCCTAGTTCGAGGCTCTGAAGCAAAACCCTGCATCTACCAAGATAACCAACTCCAGTTAGAGACACACAGTGCAAAACAAGGCATGGAAAGTCAACAATGGGGAATAATCTGCTGCAGGGAGACCACAGACAATACTAGCCATTTGCCCTTTGCTTGACTTTTTTTGCACAGTTTACATAGTTAAGTTCTTTAATAACTTTTGTCCTTATGGCTCAACTAAGTTCTTACTAAGATCTAAAGTTTTTTATTCCCAATCAACAATTAGACTCAGATATGCACAATAAATATTGCTTTTGGTGGCTATAGGAAAGTAACCTAAGTTCTCAGAAAATCCAGCGATCCATATCTTTTTTGGTGTGCCAGACTAATTGATTGGCACAAGTGTATTCGGAAGCATTGAGCAATGTTTAATAACCCAAAGGGCAACCAAACAGCTATAATATTTAATGTTTTTACTGCACTAAACTGATTAAATTTGATTGAAGTCCTCTATTGCAATTCGCACATCATCACTGCTGTTCCCAATGCCTTAATAAATAAGCCAGATAATTTATGTTGCCTTCTGGTGTACTGATAATAGCCTTCAACCTCATGCTCTTATTGAGATTTTTTGCCAGAAAAAGGCCAATTTTAATTACAAAATGTAACATTTATGTTATATCGTATAAGATCATTGTCTGTGCCCTTATGTGCGTCTCCTATGGGTGTTCTAACCAGGGTTACATGCAATAAATTTAGAACAGCCACACTTAGTATCATCAGAACAAAATTATGTTATCTATTCCTCCCTCCTTACCTTAAGCTAGTAGTTTTGTTAATGGCATTTTGAGAGTAGTTTTGCCTTTTGGAAAAACTCATCTCAGAGTATTACATAATTCATTTTTAAGACAGACACTCAACATCCTGAAATATTTAAGCCAGTCATTTGCAAGAAGACAGCTGAATGATTCATCAACTTCATTTTGCCATCATAACCTTTTATAAAAGGCCAACCTAAAATTTCAGTCTAGCCTATATATACACTTTTTTATCTCTGGGGTACAGCACTTGAGATACCAGATGTGCACAACCATTATAAGTTGAAGTGTTACCAAACCCAGGATCCAGCATTCACTATATCTAATCTCCCACAGTACACAGAGCATGGGAATGCAATCATTTTAGTAAATATAAACTGCTAAATAACTTTTTTCATCAGCCGTGCCTTCTAGCAGTGTCCGTGACTTTCAGCAGTGTGTGGTTAAAGCTTGTAGGAAGAGGTTTCATTTTCCCATGACCCTCTGTCTGGACAGTGCTGATTGGCCCTGTGCTGATCACAAGCACTCTTCCAAGAAAAAAAAAATCTCTAGCAATACACATCAAACTGAGCATGTGCAGCTTATCCCCTAATGCTCTATTCATTAGAATGCCTGATGAAGGAGCACGCATGCTCCGAACGCGTGCACGCCCCCAGCGTCACTGATACCCGGGAAATACAACTTAACAGACGATCCATGCTGTGCCTGTCTCAACCCAGCCTGTGACACTGGTTACCACCTGCGCCGTCAGACGGGACAAGGAGACAAGTGTAACACACTCCAGCTTTCAGGATCGCCCCCTGTGGAGCCCTGCTGCCACCACACAGCTTCCCGGATGGATTTTTTACTTGATGTGCCTGTATCTACCTTACTCTGAGTGAGTGCATTTTAACCTGTAATAAATGTTTATGCTACAGTACTGCACTTAGGTCGGCGCTGCTTTTCTTCCTTTTTATCTCCCTCCAAAGGTGAATTCTGCCCTTCAAGCAAGCTGCCTCCTGTGTTTGTATCTGCATCTCTCCCCCTGAGGTCATAGACCTATACTCTGCATTCCCCCCTCCCCCCCCTCTCCACTCATTTTATCCCAGTTTTTATGCCTGGACTTTTGTTCATCAACCCAGCACCATCCCTGGACTTTTTTTACCATTTTTCATATTTTATTTTTCATTTTTTATTTTCTATTATCATTATTTTTTTTTTTTTTTTTATCATATAAATGTATTGTAACTCACACATGACGGTTATTTAAATTGATATCTTTTAATTCTTTATTTTTTTATATAACTTACTATCCCTTTGTATATTGCTCACCCCCATCCATAGCTGTCGTCCCCTAGCGCAACAAAATATTGTAAATCATGCTTTATTGCATATACACCCTGATTTTACTGTTGTGGGTTTAGTGCCCACTTTAAGTTCTTCTATTCCTCCTGGATTTATTAAATGTATTTAATATTGTCTGAAATGTGTAAAGGTTAGTTGGAACACCCAAAAATGGGCAGGAATGCATTTGGAATTATGGCACGTTGATCTCAATAGTGGAGTCCTCAAATGGTATGTACATAGTAATCAATTCAGCCTCCCTAGACTCCAGCTATAAACAATATGTTTTATTAGTCTGACCCTTTACTAAAGTAAATAATATCCTGTAACAATCAAGATGGTGGACTATTTTTATTTTATATATTACAGGTATTTATGACTATCATGGTATTTCCATTATCACATGCTTACATGTGATGCTTTAGATGATAATTTGTTTTAGGTGAGTTGGATACTTCTTGATAGTAGGTCAAGAACATTTCTTCCAACATTGCATGTAAGTAACATTACATTACCCTGGAACAATGAAGACAGTGACCCACCATGGTTTTTACAATAGCACATGTAATGATCCTTACATGTGATGCATGAAATTACATTTGCCTTAGGAGAGTTGGATACTGCTTGTTAGTACATCAAGAACATTACTTTAATGTGGTGTCTTGACATGCTCAAAACTAGGATTTACACTTTTAGAAACAAAACAAAGTCAACCCTCCAACCTTCACCTTAACATTCCTTAACATTAAATTGGTGTTTAGCGTTTACTTTAATTTATTACACTGAATGGTGGAGATGGTGAAAGTAACGGTTTCAGGTATCATGCATTTGCACGAGTACCGATACTTTTGCAAATACTCGGCATCGGCACTGATACCGATACTAGTATCTGTGCAACCCTAATATAAACAAACATTCTTCTACCTTACCTCTTCCTTAACCTCTTCATGGTGGAGGCCAAAACAACCCTGAATGCAGTTTTGCAACTTGTGTTTTATATATAGATATAGGTCTATATCTATACATATACCCTGTAGATATATATATCTATCTATCTATATATCTATATCTATATTGTACTTATATTTTTGTTTATAGCGTAAAAAATAAAAACCACAGAGGTGATCAAATACCACCAAAAGGAAGCTCTATTTGTGGGAAAAAAGGACATAAATTTTGTTTGGGTACAACGCTGCATGATCGTGCAATTGTCAGTTAAAGTGACGCAGTGCTGTATTGCAAAAAATGGCCTGGTCATTAAGGGGCAAATCCTTCTGGTCCTTAAGCGGTTAATAGATATCTCCTGATTTTTTTTTTAATTATTAAAGGAAACCTGGCCAAAAATAGTAAGAAGAAAATCATAATTTTTAAATTTTAGCTGTATATTTTTGCCTTTACCATGACTCACCAACAGAAAAAAAAAAATCAAAGTAAGTTCTTCTCCTGACTTTCATGGGGATACCACATATATGCATATATGTTATTTGTTGTTAGTACCTGTAGTAGAGCTTGATGAAGGAGCGCGGCTACCAGAATATCGTAGCCCGTACGCTCAAGAAACGCGTCGCGGCCCTTTGACGTCACAGCCTGTGCGCTTGCCCTCCATCTGCGTTCCAAGCCTCACCTCGATTTCCATCTTCACCGCGGCCGGCAGTAGCGGTATACCAGGAGCTACACGCAGACCTTCCAGCACCACTGTGACTCACTGGATGAACTGCCCCATGATGGATCATTCCTCTGGCTTTCTAGATGCTTTGTTTACACTACTAAAATGTGAGTTGTTTGCATATTGCTTTTAAAATTAAAAACGGCCTTTTATACTACACCCAGAGGCGCCTCCCTTCCTTGTGTTTTTTCCTGTAGTAGGACCAAGAAACAATAGTGCTAATTTTGCTCTTTTCTTTCATTACCTAAAAAAAAAAAAAGTTCCAGTATAGTGACGCTGACCATAAATACATTTTTTTTAATCCTACTTTCAGCAAATTTGTCCCCTACCTTGTCTTGGACCCTGACCTTTTCACTGACATTGACCCTGACAGTAGCCTTGACAAAGCCCTGATCTAGCTATTTTTCTTTCTTCTTATTTTTTGTTTACATTCTTCTCCTCTGGCTAGGAGAAAAAGATACAAGTATCAGCACAAGGCCTGGAGCTGTCTATGACAGCTAGGACTTTGTGCCGGAGATGCATTATGGGGTATGCTTTCAGCACAAACACATATACAGCATGCAGTGGAGTGCCTCAGAAAAAGGGTCACCACCACCTAAAATATGTGTGATGCTGGCAGGAACAGGTTAAATATTACTTTTAGATAAATATAGGAATAATCAATTTCTTGCTTAAACAATATGGCTTATCTAGGTGTAAATCATATTTCTCATAATATATAAACAATAAAACTTCTCTTCATGTCCTTGTCATGCAATTACCATGCCTACTAGAGGGACACTAATTATAACGGGAGACTCTAACTTTTTTTGAGATCAAGAAAAAGAAAAGAAATCCTAGGAAATCTACCCATGATAATTCTGTCACTTGTTCCACCTCATATTATAATTCTCACTAAGTTAACAGATTTAACAAATTATTGAAGGGCTATAATTTAGTAGACACTTGGGAAAAATTAATGCATCTACTCTTGATTATAGCTTCTATTCTTGCACACAGAGGTCATTTAGCTGAATCAAGGTAATTGTTAAGGTTTATATTTACTAAACAACAATAATTACTGCATATTTCTAGAGTAAAAATCTTACCAACTCTATGCTCCAACTATATAATCAAAGATTCCCTCCTAAAGATACAGGTGATATTAATAGAAAATTTAGATTTTAATAATGTATTTTTCATAAAAGGGTTTATTTTTCAAATTGTATTAAAAAAAAAACACTTTAAATATACACTTTGTCCAAATATATAATACTTTGAAAAAAAATAGATACTCATCGTAATCAACAATGGCTTGAATTACAATGATTCCAAAACATGGTAAAGAAGAAAACACATTAAAAAATGTTCACCCATTTTTCTTATTAAACATAGCGTTAAAAATCTTAGCTTAAATTCCTGCTTCTAGATTTAATACATTTTTTGGGATCTATCATTTTTAAGTGATCACGTTTGGTTTTATTCTAAAAATTCAGACCTGTGATAATAAAGAAATAATGTGCCATCTTCTAACACCATTTAATACATTGTCTTACGAACTCTTGTAAGTTAAAGAGCTTTCTTCTATCACTTGATCTCTACGATGCTTTTGATGGTACATATATCTTGGGATTATTTATATTTTGTCCTGGTTTAAAGTAACCTTTATTACCTAGATTAAATCTTTATATGATTGTCCTTCAGTGAAACAAAAATATGCTGGCTTTTTATCAAAATCAATTATAACTGGCAGTGAAACTAGACAAGGTTGTCCACTTTCATTTATAATATTTGTATTAGCATTTGTCCTTGCCCCTAAATGGAAGATAACCCAAATATTAAAGATATTGAATATTTAGGTATACATTTCAAATAAATCCTTTATGCTGGAGCCATTTTACTAACTTTACGCCAACCATTAATATCATTGCTGAAATTAATAAAAGCATTACATACATTTTCTAATATCTCTGGACCAACAATGTACACTACATTGTTAAAAGTATTGGGACACCTGCCTTTTCATGCACATGAACTTTGATGGCATCCCACTATTATGCCCTGTACACGCGGTCGGACATTGATCGGACATTCCAACAACAAAATCCATGGATTTTTTCCGACGGATGTTGGCTCAAACTTGTCTTGCATACACACGGTCACACAAAGTTGTCGGAAAATCTGATCGTTCTGAACGTGCTGACGTAAAACATGTACGTTGGGACTATAAACGGGGCAGTAGTCAATAGCTTTCGTCTCTTAATTCTGAGCATGCGTGGCACTTTGTGCATTTTATTTGTGTACACACGATCGGAATTTCCGACAACGGATTTTGTTGTCGGAAAATTTTCTAGCAAGCTCTCAAACTTTGTGTGTCGGAAATTCCTATGGAAAATGTGTGATGGAGCCCACACACGGTCGGAATTTCCAACAACGAGGTCCTATCACACATTTTCCATTGGAAAATCCTATCGTGTGTACAGGGCATAAGTCTGTAGGGTTCAATATTGCGTTGGCCCACCCTATGCAGCTATAACAGCTTCAACTCTTCTGGGAAAGGCTTTCCACAAGGTTTAGGAGTGTGTCTATGGGAATGTTTGACCATTCTTCCAGAAGCACTTTTGAGCTTGAATGGAGCTTGGATCTCAAAGAGCTTGACTGGCCTGCACCACAACCAGATAGAACACCTTTGGGATGAATTAGAGTGGAGACTACGAGCCAGGCCTTCTCGTCCAACATCAGTACCTGACCTCACAAATGGGCTTCTGGAATAATTGTCAAACATTTCCATAGACACATTCCTAAACCTTGTGGACAGCCTTACCAGAAGAATTGAAGCTGTTATAGCTGCAAAGGGTGGGCCAACTTAATACTGAACCCTACAGACTAAGACTGGGGTGCCATTAAAGTTCATGTGCATGTGAAGGATGTGCCCCAATACTTTTAACAATATTATTTATATGGAGAAATATTTTTCCCTTACTGTGTCCTTACCTGAGTCAATGAGTGTTGAATTAATAAAGGGAAATAGCAGGCTATTCACATTGCAAGGGAAGTTGCACTTTGTAAGGGAATTTTTAATAAATGAGGTAAGGCTCTGCTGACTTCCATCACTCAATCACATGCAAGCAAAAAAATGTGCTGTTTTTTAATTTCCTGCAAGGGATTGAGTATCCTTTATGATTTGAATCTTTACCACATTTACTCAGCTTTGGGGCTAATTCCCTTACAAAGTGCAACTCACTTGCAATGTAAGCTGCCTATTTGCCTTTAGTAAATTAACACCAATGATTTATTTAATCTAATTTCCCTCTGGACTGAATCACACCTGACTTTATTTAGCAGTAACAATAACCTTTTAGATGCCATTGTTAATTACCCTCCATTATTTAAAAAAATATAGAATGTAATAATTAATGGGAACAAGTAACAAGTTGGCTGTATTTCTGTAATTTAAATGACCATGCCTCGAAAATGCTATATTTATTTATAAATGCAATTTAAATATGGTACCATTCTTTTCCACTACCTAATTGCTTCATTTAAAGTCCCAAATCCCCTTTTTTGTATTGCTATATTTATTTCAGGGTTACTGGTAAAAATAACTTCCTGTTCATTGCAGGTTATACACAATAGCATTCTTTTATACATATGGCACTAACAAAAAAAAATTTAAAAATTTCGAAAATAACTTTATATGCCACAAAAAGTAGCCTAAGTTTTCATTATTTACATAAATGTATTACAGCTCAAATTGCCCTACTTTCTTTACTGCTTGCCATGGATGAGTCTCCATTGTGAATTTCCCTTGAAACACTTATGCGCTGTACACACGGTCGGATATTGATCGGACATTCTGACAACAAAATCCATGGATTTTTTCAGACGGATGTTGGCTCAAACTTGTCTTGCATACACACGGTCACACAAAGTTGTCGGAAAATCTGATCGTTCTGAACGCAGTGACGTAAAACATGTACATCGGGACTAGAAACGGGGCAGTAGCCAATAGCTTTCATTTCTTAATTTATTCTGAGTATGCGTGGCACTTTGTGCATCGGATTTGTGTACACACGATCGGAATTTCCGACTTTTTGGATTTTGGTGTTGGAAAATTTTATAGCAAGCTCTCAAACTTTGTGTTTCGGAAATTCCTATGGAAAATGTTTGATGGAGCCTACACACGGTCTTAATTTCCGACAACAAGGTCCTATCACACATTTTCCATCGGAAAATCCTATCGTGTGTACAGGGAATAAGTCTAGGTTTCCACTATAGCGACTTAAAAGATTTTGCCGCAATTTTTGCCGCGATTTTTCTACGGTTTTTGCTACGGTTTTGATGAGACTTGAAGCAATGCCTGTGTATTCTTGAGGTCTCTGGAGCTCAAGTCACATCAAAGACAGACCAAAGTAGTGCAGGGACTACTTTGAAGTCGCACATATATGAACGGTACTCACTGGAAATCATGGGGTACGACTTGTCATGCGACTTTGCAGTCCCAAGTCGCAGGACAAATTGCACAAGTGGAAATGGAGCCTTAGGGGTCTATTTATAAAGCAGAAAATGTGAATTTCACAAACATTCACGGGTGGAGAATCAATCACCCCATTTAAAACACATGCACCTGGATAGTCCTCCACCACAGAATTTTTACTGAATTTCACATTCTCTGCTTTAAATAAAGCCCTATAAATAGACTACTTACTGTTTTTCTATTTCAATATCTTCCATTTTATGGATTTCTTCTAAAAACAGATGAAAAACAAATGTGTTCATTTGCTATTACATAGTTTAGAAATATGAGATTCATACAAATGTGCCAACAAATTTATATCACTTTGGCTTCCTCTTCAAAATTATTAACTGTTAATTAAGTTTCAGAAAAAATTTAATTTGGTACCAGAGCCCGGAAAGTTCTCTACAAGCACCACCTCCCCTAAATATATTCAGAAAAATACCAAGAAACAAAATTGGGAGTTTTGAGGTGCAAAAAATCTAATCAACTTGATATGATGAATTTCAGAATTTTATTTAAACAAACATGGTTAAAAAATGAATAAAGTTTAAAACCAGAGCATGAAAAGTCATGCGGTCACAATACAAAAGTTGATTGCCTTTACATGTTTCGCCATAATCATGGCTTCATCTGGAGCTAAAAGAAATAGACAATGAATTTTAATAGATACAAAGAAAAAAGGGGAGAAAAAGAAGCTACCCCCCGAGGGGTCTGTCAAATTTACATTTCATATATTTACATGGTTACAATGATATATAAATCGTCTGATGGATGTACTCTCACCCCAAACGTGGTCAAGGTTCTAAAGGACCCTCAAGGCCCGCCAAATGGTCCAATGAGGTATCAGTGTGCCATAAAGGGGGGACAGTAGCCCTAAATTGACACCTGCAAAGGCATATGGTTGATTAAGCTAGTACACCACACTTATTATCACTTGAGCTAATTGTTTGACCATAATATAGTCCAATTTAGACCTACCCTGTTGTGATAAGAAGTCAAGTAATTCAGAGGCTGATAATTATATCATATATACTTATCATATATACTTATATACTCCTAAAATGTATACTTCATATTAGACATGTGCACACTGAAATATTTCGTTTCGGAATTTCGTTTTCGTCTGAAAAATAAATTTATTTAGTTACTCCCGAAATTAGTTTTTATTTATTTAGTTTTTCGTTAAAAATTGCATTCGTCCGAAAATCCAATTTAAGGTCGAATCTGTAATTGAAGGCTTATGGTGTCTGTCAAATGTTCAAAGAAGATTCGATGGAGCAGCTAAGATGGGAAGATCAGGGAAGATCAAATTATTCAAATTAATTAATCTATCCAAAGCGCTGATCTCAAATAGAGGGAGGGAAAAAACAAAAATGAAGACACCCACAAAAACTCCCTCATCTCACTAATCAGACGCTCGCCAGATGTCAAGACAATGGATCCAGACAATGGATCCAAATCCGGATATCTCAACAACATTTAGGCAATAATTTATCAATATCAGTATTGCCTCAGTTTAAGGTATATTCTAGGGTAGGGGTGGGTACCATCATCCATATATCATAGAAATGGGTGCCTGGAGTCACCTCAGAAGTGCCCCTGGAAAGCGAGAAAAGGGTTTGAACTATCTCGGTACCTCAAGGACATAGACAAAATTATGTATAATTTGTGTAAAAACAGTTTAATACTATATAGAGTATAAAAACATGGTGGAACAAAACCACATTGACAGAATTAACACAGTTGATAGTTACAGCCTTACATTTTGCTTCAAACAATTGTATGAACAATAGAATGAAAATTACCCCAAAGGTTGAGGTGGGGTGTAAAGTATGATGCGTCTTGGCAAGTGTCCTTTACTATTTGCACAGCAAAAGCTGCTTCTTCAAAAGGAGCCAGTTAAAAGGCATCTAGTAAAATAAATTGCAATTGTACTTACAAATTCAAACCATCCTTAATGATGTTGATACATATTTCAAAACATGAGAATTATTTTCTTTAATATTGTATACATTCAACTTCAATTCTGAGAATGGTACAAAAACACTGCTTACCTAGACAGTAGGGAAGCTGGGGCAATGTGGCAGCATATGCAGAGGCACCTGAAGGCAGATGTCCCCCACGGCGGACATGGGAGGCGTCTAGGACCACAGAATATTAAATATTGTACAATTTAAATAATATAGTTCAGCTTCTGACGTTCATCTATAGAATAGAGTAGAAAGAATAAGAAAAAAGTGTAGGGGGCAAGGACATAAAGGGGAGAAGGAGAAGAGTGGGGGGAGTAAGGGGACCAGGGATAGAGGGGAGGGGGGGCGGGAAGAGGGAAGTGGAGAAAGAGGGAAGGGAGAGGGAAGGAAAGGAGGGAATGGGAAAGAGGGAGAACAGAGGAATGGGGGAAGGGGAAAGGGGAAAGGGGAAAGGGGGAAATAATTGATGGGGGAAAGGAAGAAGGGGGGAGAGACAAAAAGGGGGGGAGGGGGGGACAGGGTAAGGGGGGAGAGGGGAAAAAAGGGAAAAGGATAGAAAGAGGTGTGTAGGTTTGGTATTAGAATAGACAATAGAGCTAGCTTAGAATGAAACATTCATAGAGCTGAAGTAATTAGAGAGTAAGTATATTAGATTACCGACCTTATAGGTCAGAAGATCCAGTGTGGCACCCTGGGATTAGGGAATAAAGGAATAATGCTGCTAGTGTGTTCTTAAGCAGTCTATTGTCTGTGAATTGTTTCTTTCAGCAGGAGTCTATTGGTACAGTAGATGCAGCAAAAAAACAGCTCCACCTGATAAATAATTGTAATCAAACTAGTTAAGAGTCAATAGGAAAGAAGGGAAGGTAGGTGGAATTTGTTATGCCGCATCTACAGAGCAGTACATGTCCATGACAATGTGTCCATCCCCGGTGCCAGACCTGGCACTCAGTACATGGTTGGCTTGAAGTTGGTATGTATGCAAATGTAATGCTGTATAATATCTGGTGACTCACTGTGTGTCTCTTGTTTCCATGTGTTCCGGGGATCAGCCTTCGTGCTAGGGGCCACTCTCGGCGTCCTTTTGTGCCTCCAACCCAGCTGACGTACGTTAGCCAGCTAGTGCTGGTGGATGATGTTGCTGGGTCCGACTCTCCTCACCGCGTGTGCGCAAATCATATAATGGACGGGACTGGTAGCCATCATCCTGGTGGGAATGAATCATAGCTCTTATTCCCTGGAGAGGTGCGTGCCCGCTGCTGGGGGAGCTAAACCTCTAACTGTCACATGCCTCGATCAATCTAGGAACAGTGCAGACTACAATAACATAACAGTTTTATAACATTGTGACACGTACCTTGTATGTGAGCCTGACGTGCAGAGGGAGACCTCTTGTACAGCCCTGGTTCCCAGATCACTGGAGTTGAGGACAGTGACCGTAGGAGCACAGTGGGGTATGAGTGCCTGGTGGATTCTCTGGAACTGGAGATGATGTCCACTTGGAGACACTGGAACTGACTGGAGTGCCGGGTGCAGATAAGCTGGATACAAGTCAGCAGGTAAGCCGGATGCAGGTCAGCAGGATGCAGGTGAGCTGGATGCAGGTCAGCAGGCTGCAGGTAAGCTGGATGCAGGTCAGCAGGCTGCAGGTAAGCTGGATGCAGGTCAGCAGGCTGCAGGTGAGCTGGATGCAGGTCAGCAGGATGCAGGTAAGCTGGATGCAGGTCAGCAGGGTGCACACAGCAGGCAGAAGGAAGGTCAGACAAGCCGCGTCATACACAGTGGATCAGTTCAACAGATTTGGCAGGCAAGGAATAGTCAAGTTCAGGCTGGTTTCTGGTAACAGGAGATCAGACAGGCAGGTAAACAGAATCAGAGTCAGGGAAAGCCAAGGTTCAGGATTGGAGACAGCAGCGTGGTTAGAGAGCCAGGTCAGGTGATCGGATGCTGATTACAGGAACAGGTCACAGGTGAAACTGCAGATCAAACAGCAAGTGCTGAATTGTGGAAGCCCCTCTTAAAGGCCACTGGGCGCCAAAGCCGAATCACTGTGCGTGCGATCTCTGCGATCGGCACATGCTCATTGGCGCACGCCTGTTCGTTACTGGGAACCTGTTGGTGGGGATGCGCCTGAGCCCTGTTGCAGGTCTGGAAGTAGTATGTCCATGACACATTGAATAAACGTAGGGTAGGGGACGGTCTGGTTATAAATTTAACCCTGACCATCCTGCTAGCCTTGTTACAAAGGATATACACAGGCACAGAGTGTTGAACTAAAAAGAACTGCATTTTTAATTCAGTTGTAATAGTACTTGATTTTAATTCGGTATTAGAATCAAAAAGAGGAAAATTTAATCAGTGAATCTCACCAGACTGAGCATGTTCCTCACATACAGTAAAGAAAGGGTAAAGTCCAGCCTAGTACAGTAGATATGGAAATATTTCAAAGAGTTGATTAGAGGAACACTTTGTATGTATGACTTTTGTTAACACCAGGAGGTTTGTTAGCATTCAGACATTCAATCGAAACAGCTTCTCGCTCTAGGATTTTACAATCCCAGTCTCCTCCACAGACATCCTTAGGGATCATTTCAGGCACCACAAGCCTAACCATTTCAGGATTAAATCTGTGGTGCAGGCCTATATGTCGTCCCACTGTGGTGAATTTACCATTTGTGGAATAGTATAGGTGGTCTTCTATTCTATGACGAAGCTCTCTTATGGTCTTGCCGATGTAGAACGCATTGCAGGTGCAGACCATTAGATAGACAGCTCCTTTTGTACTGTCCTCGTCCTCTGTGCAGTTACGCTGTAGTCTCAAGTATTGAGCATAGGGTATACTGCATAGCAGAGGGCAAAGATGTGCGCTAGAAGCATGAAGCAGTGTGTTTCCGGCTGTAGGTTTGCGAAAAAGGTCTGTTTTAATTAGGCCTTTTGAACCTTTAATAATTCTCAAGTCTGGAAACGGGATACTGCTGCAATCATAGCTGAGAGTAAATCGAAGGTTAAAGTGATTATTGTTAAGTAATTCAATTAATTCTATTAGGATGCTTTCAGTTCCTGTCAAAATTATAAACAGATCATCAATAAATCTGTGCCAAGAGAGGACTTGATCTAGAAAGGGTTGGAGGGTCTCATCAGCAAAGATTGTCCTCTCCCATCTTCCTAGAAATAAGTTGGCATATGAGGGTGTACAGGATGGGCCCATAGTCACACCCTGTGTTTGTAGATACATTTGATCCATGTAAGTGAAATAGTTTTTGGTAAGAATAAATTCCAGTAATTTCAGGATAAAGAGGTTTAAAGGCCAGGTGTTTTTGTTCTGTTCCATGAGGAAAGTACCAGCCGATCGGACGCCTTGCTCGTGGGGGATACTTGAGTACAGTGCCTCAATATTGATAGTCACGAGCCATCCGGAGGGATCTGGACTCCCTCAATGTGTTTAAGTAAATTGGTTGTGTCTCGGATGTAGGAAGGTAGAATAAGAACATGGGGCATTAGAAATGTATCTATGAATTTGCTGGCATTTTCTGTTAGGGAGCCTATTCCCGAAACTATCGGTCTTCCTGGTGGGCAATCCAACCTTTTATGAGTTTTAGGAAGTGTATAGAAAGTAGACATTCGTGGGGTTTGGGTATTGATAACATTTAGAGTTTCTTTGTCGATCAGGCCCTCCCAATAAGCTCAGATACAGAGTCCTTGAAATTCTTTAATGAACTACTGTATTAGTGTGTCGTTGATGGGTCTATACCAGGTGCGATTACCTAGTACATCAAGGCACATTTTTTGATATTGATGGGGATTCATCAGAACTATATTTCTGCCTTTATCGGATCGCTTGATGATCGTATCGTGGCATTTTGTAATTTAATTAGAGCCTATGTTTGTTTTATGTTTAAATTCGGAGGTGTATCTGACCATTTTTGCTTCTTGAGTGTTTTAATTGACTTGTGTAGAAAGGCCCATATGGCTGGGGAGTTCATTAGGTCAGGACATTTTCGTGATTTTAACCACTTCAGCCCCGGACCATTATGCTGCCTAAGGACCAGAGGTCTTTTTCCAATTTGGCACTGCGTCGCTTTAACTGCTAATTGCGCGGTCATGCAGTGCTGTACCCAAACGAAATTTGCGTCCTTTTCTTCCCACAAATAGAGCTTTCTTTTGATGGTATTTGATCACCTCTGTGGTTTTTATAAAAAAAATCCAATAAACTCAATTTTAGTCATACATTTAGGCCAAAATGTATTTGGCCACATGTCTTTGGTAAAAAAAAACGTCAATAGGCGTATATTTATTGGTTTGCGCAAAAGTTATAGCGTCTACAAATTAGGGTACATTTTCTGGAATTTACACAGCTTTTAGTTTATGAATGCCTATGTCATTTCTTGAGGTGCTAAAATGGCAGGGCAGTACAAAACCCCCCCAAATGATCCCATTTTGGAAAGTAGACACCCCAAGGAAATTGCTGAGAGGCATGTTGAACCCATTGAATATTTATTTTTTTTGTCCCAAGTGATTGAATAATGACGAAAAAAAAAAATATTTACAAAAAGTTGTCACTAAATGATATATTGCTCACACAGGCCATGGGCCTATGTGGAATTGCACCCCAAAATACATTCAGCTGCTTCTCCTGAGTATGGGGATGCCACATGTGTGGGACTTTTTGGTAGCCTAGCCGCGTACGGGGCCCCGAAAACCAATCACCGCCTTCAGGATTTCTAAGGGTGCAAATTTTTGATTTCACTCTTCACTGCCTATCACAGTTTCGGAGGCCATGGAATGCCTAGGTGGTCAAAACCCCCCCCAAATGACCCCATTTTGGAAAGTAGACACCCCAAGCTATTTGCTGAGAGGCATATTGAGTCCATGGAATATTTTATATTTTGACACAAGTTGCGGGAAAGTGACACATTTTTTTTTTTTTTTGCACAAAGTTGTCAATAAATGATATATTGCTAACACAGGCCATGGGCATATGTGGAATTGCACCCCAAAATACATTTAGCTGCTTCTCCTGAGTATGGGGATACCACATGTGTGGGAGTTTTTGGGAGCCTAGCCGCGTACGGGGCCCCGAAAACCAATCACCGCTTTCAGGATTTCTAAGAATGTGAAATTTTTTATTTCACTCTTCACTGCCTATCACAGTTTCGGAGGCCATGGAATGCCCAAGTGGCACAAAACCCCCCCAAATGACCCTATTTTGGAAAGTAGACACCCCAAGCTATTTGCTGAGCGGCATGGTGAGTATTTTGCAGCTCTCATTTGTTTTTGAAAATGAAGAAAGACAAGAAAAAACATTTTTTTTTTCTTTTTTCAATTTTCAAAACTTTTTTCACTTTTCAAAAAGTGAGGTCTGCAAAATACTCACTATACCTCTCAGCAAATAGCTTTGGGTGTCTACTTTCCAAAATGGGGTCATTTGGGGGGGTTTTGTGCCACCTGGGCATTCCATGGCCTCCGAAACTGTGATAGGCAGTGAAGAGTGAAATCAAAAATTCACGGCCTTAGAAAGCCTGAAGGCGGTGCTTGGTTTTCGGGGTCCCGTACGCGGCTAGGCTCCCAAAAAGTCTCACACATGTGGTATCCCCGTACTCAGGAGAAGCAGCAGAATGTATTTTGGGGTGTAATTTCACATATTCCCATGGCATGTTTGAGCAATATATCATTTAGTGACAACTTTGTGCAAAAAAAAAAAAAAAAAAGTGTCTCTTTCCCGCAACTTGTGTCGCAATATAAAATATTCCATGGACTCGACATGCCTCTCAACAAATAGCTTGGGGTATCTACTTTCCAAAATGGGGTCATTTGGGGGGGGTTTGAACGGTCCTGGCATTTTATGCACAACATTTAGAAGCTTATGTCACACATCACCCACTCTTCTAACCACTTGAAGACAAAGCCCTTTCTGACACTTTTTGTTTACATGAAAAGTAATTTTTTTTTGCAAAAAAATTACTTTGAACCCCCAAACATTATGTATTTTTTTAAAGCAAATGCCCTACAGATTAAAATGGTGGGTGTTTCATTTTTTTTTTCACACAGTATTTGCGCAGCGATTTTTCAAACGCATTTTTTTGGGGAAAAAGCACACTTTTTAAAATTTTAATGCACTAAAACACACTATATTGCCCAAATGTTTGATAAAATAAAAAAGATGATCTTAGGCCGAGTACATGGATACCAAACATGACATGCTTTACAATTGCGCACAAACGTGCAGTGGCAACAAAATAAATACATTTTTAAAAGCCTTTAAAAGCCTTTACAGGTTACCACTTTAGATTTACAGAGGAGGTCTACTGCAAAAATTACTGCTCTCGATCTGACCTTCGCGGCGATACATCACATGCATGGTGCAATTGCTGTTTACATTTGACGACAGACCGCCGCTTGCGTTCGCCTTAGCGCGAGAGCAGGGGGCGACAGGGGTGCTTTTTTTTTTTTCTTTATTATTTTTTTGCTTTTTTATCTTATTTTTAAACTGTTCCTTTCATTTTTTTTTTTTTAATCATTTTTATTGTTATCTCGGGGAATGTAAATATCCCCTATGATAGCAATAGGTAGTGACAGGTACTCTTTTTTTGAAAAAATTGGGGTCTATTAGACCCTAGATCTCTCCTCTGCCCTCAAAGCATCTGACCACACCAAGATCGGTGTGATAAAATGCTTCCCCAATTTCCCAATGGCGCTATTTACATCCGGCGAAATCTAAGTCATAAAATGCTCGTAGCTTCCGGTTTCTTAGGCCATAGAGATGTTTGGAGCCACTCTGGTCTCTGATCAGCTCTATGGTCAGCTGGCTGAATCACCGGCTGCATTCTCAGGTTCCCTGTTGAGACAGGAGAGCCAGAGAAAAACACGGAAGAAGGTGGGGGGGGGGGCATTCCCATTCCCTCCCACTGCTTGTAAAAGCAGTCTAGAGGCTAATTAGCCGCTAGGATTGCTTTTACATGAAAGCCGACCGCTGGCTGAAAAGAATGATACCAAGATGATACCTAAACCTGCAGGCATCATTCTGGTATAACCACTCAAAGTTGTGAATGGTGTACCTGAAGACAAAAAATGGTTAACAATAAAGCACAGTAAACGGTAAAGTATAAAAAATTGCATACCTGAAAAACAAACATGATAAAACATAACAACAATAAAACATTGCAGAATAGAATACAGTAAAAAAGAGCAGAACAATAGAGAGAGAGAATAGAGAGAGAGAGAACAATAAAACGACAACTATTTTTTTGAATTTTATATATTTTTTTTTTTTTTACACTTTTTATGTAACTAACTTTTATAACTGTAACCGGTTCCAGGTTCCGGTCTCTCAAAATGCGATGGCATCTTGGGAGACCCTGTGAAAGTGCGCCTTGTCTGTGCAGTGCTGTACCCTACGCTAATACTCAACTAGTGAATGGTAGCGTTCAAAACATTCACCAATGCAAAGACCAGGATTGTCAGGACAGGAGGGACAATAATAGCAGGTGTCACGCCTATATCCCCGCTTGCTGCAGACACAACATCTTTTTTGGGGGGGTTCGTTGGGTAGGGGTACTCGGGAGGACATAAAGAAAATGCCTCTCATGCAGCCGACTGCATTTGGTTGGGGATGTGAATGGGGGAAGTACGGGCGCTGCAGAAGCGGTGGGTTCCCAATTAGGATTGGCGAATGCAGCAGGAAGGGCATTATGGGCACGACGGCCTGTGTTTGTCTTTTTGGTGGCAGCGGGACACCACTTGTGCTTGCCACCTCACCAGCTTGAACTGCACTTATGGGACTCGCCACGTCACCAAGTGTTACTGCAGTGCGGGTTTGACTACGACCGGGTTGTACTAGGCCACTGGTGCTTGCCAGTTCAATAAAAAGCTACCAAAAAAACTGTTAGCGATCGCAGGGATCAGGCCTGACTCTACGAACGCTGCAGTTATGCGTTTAGTGTTTTGTAAGTGACAGTGATCGATCGATACTGCACTTGGGTGGGCTGGGCCGGGCCGGGCGGGGCGGAGGGGCAAAACGCAGGTGCTAGTAGGTATCTGGGCTGATCCCGCTAACACTGCGTTTTTGGGAACCCTAAACCGCTGGGGACGCTAGTATAGATCTGATCAGATCAGATATTGATCCGTTCAGATACTATACCACTAAGGGAGGCGTATGCTGCGTGCGTGGGTGTTAGCGGTACTGGCGCTAATCTGACGCTGCCTGGGGCGACGCATATCACCGCCGGGCGATCAGGGGGCTAAACCTTTATTCGGTAATAAACGGCGGGTGCCCCGACACTATAAAAAATAAATGAACTAACCAGCGTCACCCCTAACAGTTATACGGTGATCAGTGGTGAAAGGGTTAACTAGGGGGCAATCAAGGGGTTAAAACATTTATTATTAGGTAGTATATGGGGGTCCCTGACGCTATAAAACGCTGATGGCGAACCTAAATATTTACGTCCCTAACTAGCGTCACCAGCGACACTAATACAGCGATCAGAAAAATGATCGCTTAGCGACACTGGTGACAGGGGGTGATCAAGGGGTTAAAACTTTATTAGGGGGGTTAGGGGGGTACCCTGGACCTAAAGGGGGCTAACCCTAACTGTCCTAACACTGTAACTGTCACAAACTGACACCATGCAGTAATCAGAAAAAAACAAACAAAAAAAACCAAAAAACTGCTTGGTGTCAGTTTGTGACAGGGGAGGGTGATTGGGGGGTGATCGGGGGGAGATCGGGGTGTTTTGTGTGCCTGGCATGTTCTACTGTGTGTGTTTGTGTTTTACACTCACATTTCAGTCTTCTCTCCTCGGCGCCGGAACGGAAAATACTGAGCCGAGGAGAGATGACATAATTTCCTTTGCTGCTGTTTAGCATACAGCAGCAAAGGAATGTTCCCATTGGCCGGCGGCGATCGCGAGGGGGGGGGCACGAACGGATGGCCTCCCCCTCATCTCCGATCGCCGGGGGACAAAACAGGACCGCCTCGGGCACCGGGGGGGTCCGATCGGACCCCCACCCGCGGGAGGCAAATCACGTGTATGTACGTGATTTTGCCTGCCCGTGCCGCCTTGCCGACGTACATCGGCGTGAGGCGGTCCTCAAGTGGTTAATTTACTTTTTTTGGGGGTTGATTTTCTATGTCTATTGTAGAAGAAAGGACAGGAACGTTTGAAGATGTAGATAGAGGGTAATCCTGGGAGAGGGCCGTTGTGCTCTCATTCCCAGAGCCCTCCTCATATAGGAGCATTCGATCGCACAGGGCCCTAAACTCCTGCATTGAGAAGTGTTTGGTCCTTTCGGCCAGTTCTATTTCTAGATTTAGCTGTTGTCTATCTTTGCCGAATATGAACTTAAAGGTTAGATTCCAGGCGAAGAGATATAAGTCTTTGATTGTATCGAATATATCAATAGGTTCTGATGGACAGAACCCTAAACCTTCCTTCCCCCTCCCATTCCTCTGTTCTCTCTCTTTCCCTTTCCTTCCTTTCCTTCCCTTTCCTTCCCTTTCCTTCCCTTTCCTTCCCTTTCCTTCCCTCTCCCTTCCCTCCTTCCCTCTTTCTCCCCTTCCCTCTCCCCCTCCTCCTCCCCTCTATCCCTGGTCCCCTTACTCCCCCCACCCTTCTTCTTGCCACCATTATGTCCTTGCCCCCTACACTTTTTTCCTATTCTTTCTACTCAGTCTATCTGGTTGTACCACGCACATTCTATAGATGAACGTCAGAAGCTGAACTATATTATTTAAATCATATAATATTTAATATTCAGTGGTCCTAGATGCCTCCCGTGTCCGCCATGGGGGACATCTGCCTTCGGGTGCCTCTGCATATGCTGCCACATTGCCCCAGTTTCCCTACTGTCTAGGTAGGCAATGTTTTTGTACCCTTCTCAGAATTGAAATTGAATGTATACAATATTAAAGAAAATAATTCTCATGTTTTGAAATATGTATCAACATCATTAAGGATGGTTTGAATTTGTAATTACAATTGGAATTTATTTTACTAGATGCTTATAACTGGCTCCTTCTGAAGAAGCAGCTTTTGCTGCATAACTAGTAAAGGACACTTGCCAAGACGCCCCTGGGCCAAACCCAGGCCACAAAAAATGACACCAAGGACCCAAACCACATCAAGAATCAGAGTAACACACCATCAGAACTTCACAAAAACAATTTAATACATTTGTACACTTGAAATGCAGATTAACCATTGCCTAGGCCCCTTAATTCATATAGATATAGGTATATATATATGATGGATAGCAAAGGAAATAGAGAAGCAAGACACATTAGGGTGACAAATCATCCCCAGGTCATGGTTAGCCATATAAAAACAGCTTGAAACTTAGTGCATCATTTAGCCCTGGATGTTTGGTGGCAGAAAGATTAAAAATCCATTTTGTTTCTCATTGTAGAAGCAATTTGTCTACATCACACCCTCTCTGATTTAGGGGGATGTATTCCAAGGCAAACAACCTCATCTTTGTAGCATCAAATTGGTGGTATTTGGATCCATTGTCTGACAGTTTTGACATCTGGTGGGCGTCTGATGATTAGTGAGATGAGGGAGTTTTTGTGGGTGTCTTCATTGTTGTTTTTCCCCTCCCTCGTTTTGAGATAAGTGCGGAGTGGGTTTGAATTATAAGCGGTGTTGTAATGCGATCCCGGCCCTTTTGTGCATGCGCGGGAACCGAAGTAAGGGAAAAAGGAGTCTCCAAAATGGCCACGGAGGGTTTGAGCATGCGTGGAACGCCACCACGAGTGATTCCTCGTCTCCTCCTTGACTGGAGACAGCTGGTGGGATTTGGGGCCAACCAACAGGTGTCCGAATAAGGGGATATTTCAGACCCTCAGGGTGGAGGGCAGTGTTGCTGCGGCCAATCGCCCTGTATGGTACCTGCAGGATTTCAAATCCAAGGAAAAAAGTAAGTTGATTCTGTATGAGATTATGGCAATTTGATCTCAGCTTATTGCTGAACACAGCCACGGTTTGAACTTATTATTCCTTCATATTAATTAATATTGATCTTCTCTGGTTCAATGGTATCACATTGATACTAAGGAAAAGAATATGGTTATCTTCAAATGAAGGAAGTGTTTAGGTAAGAGGAGCCCGTGAAATGTATTACTATATCTTTCTAGAAAAATCTTAAATTTGCAGAAATTTGTGATGATTTATGTGTTTCCTTAGATGGCACGGCCCCTCTGGGCTACTGTCCCCTCTTTATGGCACACTGATACCTCATTGAACCACTTGGCGGGCCTTGAGGGTCTTTGGAACATTGATCGCGTTTGGGGTGAGAGTACATCAATCAGACTATCTAGATATCATTTTAACCATGTAAATAGATGAATTCTAAATTTGAGAGACCCCTCGGGGTCTCTGTGTGTACTAGTGTCTTCTTTTTCTCCCCTTTCATTTTTTCCTTGTATTTATTCAAATTTATTGTCTATTTCTTTTAGTTATAAAGGTTCTACAAAAGCTTCAGAAGAAGCCATGATTATGGTGAAACAAGTAGAGGCAATCAACTTTTGTATTGTGATCGCATGATTTTTCATGTTCTGGTTTTAAACTTTATTCATTTTTTTAACCATGTTTGTTTAAATAAAATTATGAAATTCGTAATATCAATTTGATTTGATTTTTTGCACCTCAAAACTCCCAATTTTGTTTCTTGGTATTTTTTTGAGTATCAATTAAGTTTATTCTGGGTTATGAAACCTCTCTGAATTTAAATTGTGGTTGAGCAATGAACTGCTTGCTGTGGGGGCACTCAGCAGGAGGGAGGGGCCAGGAGCTCCAGCCAGGGACACAAGAAGAGGAGGATCCGGGCTGCCCTGTGCAAAACCACTGCACAGAGCAGATAAGTATAACATGTTTGTTATTTTAATAGAAAAAAAAACAGATTTTACAATCACTTTAATAAAAATATCACTGTGTGATATTCCAATAAAGTTAATTTAAAAAATCTGGAAAGTATAATGTAACGGCACTGATTTCATCTTACCGCACACTAGCGGCTGTGTTTTAATGCAGCCACTGGTTTAAACTGACCCTAAATCTTACACTCCTGTTGCAAAAAGAATTTTTTTTACATTTTTTTATTTAACCTGAGAGAGAGGTCCCACTGGGACAACACTGTGACAATACAGATTGCAGAGGATACAGAGATAAAAAGAATATCATATTACATAGGCATTGGTGATTTTACATCTCATTGCATTGTGCTGTACATTGTATCGTAAGTTAAATCTCCCCCCCCCCCTATTTAAATAATACAGCTCTGTTTGTCTTACCATATGTTCTCCTGTCCCATAGGGGTGAATCTGTATTCATGGAGTGGGAGTTGTGAGTGCAGTGTTGCTCTATGAGCTCTATCCCCTTCTGTTTTCCTTTTATCCGAGTTAGGAAAGTCTAGTGTAGAAAGTGTTTAGAGAGAAAGTAGACCATAGAAAGATGGGGGGGCATAGTTTCCAGTTTTCGAGTATTTGTCTTGTCTGTGTTGGGCTGTGAGGATAAGGTCCTCCATTTTGTTTATGTCGGCTACCTTTCTAAGCCACACGTCCATGGTCGGTGGGTGTGGGGATTTCCAGTAGAGGGGGATGCATGCTTTGGCAGCATCAAGAAGATGGCAGATTATGGACTTCTTGTAGACTTTTTCGGTTGTCTCGGACGCGTGTAGGAGGAAGAACGCGTTGTCTTCCGGGACAGTGTGTTCTGTGAATTTCTGTACTATTAGTCAAATATTTCTCCAGTATTCCGTAATCTTAGGACATGTCCAAAAGATGTGTAGGAGCGTTCCTTATTCCCTCTGGCATCGCCAGCAGAGATCGGACGTTGCGGGAAAAAAATTATGTAGTAACAATGGGGTTCTATACCACCTTGACATAATTTTGTAGGTGGTTTCTTGGATTTTGATACAGATGGAGGATTTGTGTGTAAATTTGAGGATTCGCTGTCATTGGCTAGGGCTGAACTGGCGCTTTGACTCTCATTCCCAACCTGTTAGGCCCGGGCGTTGGTAGTCAGCTGGGGGTGTAAATAACATGTTGTAGGTGAGGGAGAGTGCGTGTGGTAAAACTCCAGTCTCTGTGCAGTATTCTTCTAATGTTGTGAGGGTTTGGTTGGGGTCATTAGGGGATGGTATGGATCGTAGGAAATGGCTAAGTTGAAGTGCTCTTAGGAAATCCAGGCGGAACGGGCCTGTAGGGTCTAAAAGTTCAGCTATGGTCTTCCAGCGCCCCCCTACTAAAATGGGAAGCCTGGAAGAGGCCCGAGCCGCTTAAATCTCGAAAGGACGCGTCTTGAAGTCCCAGTTCAAACAGGGGATTACCCAGTATAGGGTATAAGGGTGAGTTCTGAGGGGAGAGGCAGGCTTGCAAGATGAGATGGTATTATTCTCTTCCCCTCTGTTCAGGACCCCCCATACCCTGTCTCCTCAGTAAAGTGTTCAACTCCCCATATAATAGTGGGGAGGTAGAGGCTCACTGTGCTGGGAGTCCCATGTGGGGATGTCCACATTTGTATAGGAGGTCATCCCCTTCTAGATGACATATTCCGTATGGATGCCAGTGCTCTCCCTTCCCGGCTGTGTGTGAGTTTCTGCCCGAGGCCCCGTCCCCTGTCCCATGAAACACAACCATGAGACCCCCCTCTCATGGTGTCTGTGGGCCGATTCCCCAGCGGAGGCCAGCATAACTGGTTCTTTACCGGAAGTGCTATCTCATAAAGAACACATCTGGCTTATGCTATTTATGATGCTGCAAGGCAAAGACAGACATTAAGGCACATAGACTCTGTGGGTTAAAGTCAGGTAGGGAGCATTCCCCATCATTATATTGATCATTCCTTGTACGGGGATATGCACTCCCCGTGGTGTGGTTTGGGTGTATTGTTCTGGGTCTCTTGCTGTAAGAGAAAAAAGTACCCTTCCGGTATCCATGTGGCTGAAAAATTAGGGATCAAGGCCCCTTAGTGGTGCTTCCCTCAATAAGTTCAGTGGTGGGGGGACACTTCCAATAGTCATGTTGGGTGTCAGGAGGACTGGGTTGTGTCTGGAGTCCCGCTATGTGACTGGCCTTGGTGTGTCCCAAAAGGTCATTCCATCCTGGCGGGGGGGAGAAGCTGGTCTATGAGGTCAGGGTCTCAGCTTCCGAAAATGGGCCACACAAGACTGCAAAAAAAGGGGGAGGGGGGTATGGTCCGGCACTAAAGTTACTGCTGGCAGGTGGTATGCTGCTCTGAGGTCGGGTTGGAGGGATAAGTGGCAAAGGTATAGGTCCCCGTGGGGTACTGTCACGTACCTTACAGCGGAGCCTGAAATGATGAGGGTGGGCTCTTGCACGGTTCCTGTCCAAGCAACCCTGGTGCAGGTGCCTACAGGCAAGAGGCTGGAACTTGGAGATACAGGAACCTCTGCTGAGGAGATGTGGAAACTGATCACCAGACTTGTTCAGCGGGAACCAGATCAGGATCAACTGCAGGATCAGGAACAGGCAGGAGTCGGCAACTGGCTGGCAGCGGGGTACCAAATCAGAAGGCAAAACCATAGTCAGGAACAGGCAGAGGTTGGCAACAGATGGGCAGCGGGGTACAGAATCAGAAGGCAGAGCCGTAATCATAAGTCCAAGCCAAGGTCAGTATTGCAGGTAGAGGCAGGTTCAACAAGCAGGGGAGATCCAAGAGAATAGTCAGAAGATAGCCGGGTTTTCAGGAACAAGGTCAATCAGGCAGAGTAACAATAGGAACACAGGGACAAGCTGAAGACGATCCAGCACTGATGCTAGGCAGACTCTCTGTTTATATAGGGTGCTGTGTGGCAGGATTTGTGGCAGCGTATGTACGCGCATGCACGTTAGCACATTAGCGCCTTAGCAAATTGGCACATGTGCGTTGGCACTCGCTGGTGCGCATTAGCGCGCGTGCGTGTTCGCATGGAGGTGCCATTGTGCATGCCCACTCTGGATCTCATTTGTCTCTGGCTACGATTCTGTGCATGCACATTGGCATTAGCGGAACGAGGGTTGGCAGCTGCTGCACGGAGACGGGTGCTTGCTGTGTGAGTTCTCTGACAGGTACTATATCGATACATGCTTCTCAGCTACAACTCACGTGGCCATTCCCGCGAGGGTGCTCATGATCTTCTCCCGGTCCTCTGTTGTCTTGGTTGCAACAGGCCGCAGTGTGCAGAAAGACCCGATGTGCCAGTGGGCCGCGGGAGGATTTGGAGCCATTCCGGAACTAGTATTGGATCAGCTTTGAAAAAGTGGAACAGTGCTGGGAGCTCCGCTGGTGTCTTAAGGGCAGAAGAGGATGAGTCCTTCCTAAATGTGACTGCTAGCAGGTAGCCCCAGCGGTAGGTATATCCTTTTTGCTTTGCCAGTTCCAGAAGTGGGCGTAGCAGGGCCCTGCGCCACAGTGTCACCCTGGAGAGGTCCGGTAGGATTCTGATCTGTGCCCCGTCTAACTCCACGTCTCCGTGTTCCCAGGCCCTGTGCAGGATGTTGACTTTTTGCGTGTAATAATGGAGCCTGCATATCACGTTGCGCAGTCTGCTCGGGTCCACCAATCTGGGGCCTAAGGCTCTGTGGGCCCTGTCGATCTCCAGTGTTATCGAGGGGGTTCCTAACATGGTGTGGAAAATTGTCATCACCTTTTCCCCCAGATTTTCAGCACCTGTGTCTTCCGGGAGGCCGCAGTGTCTCGGTGCGCATCGCGGGCTTGTTACAGGGCCATCTGGGCCAACTCATTGTGTCAGGGTAGAGAAGGAAGCTTCCCCTGCTACTACTCTGTCTGTAAGGTTGGTCACATCCTCTCTCACCTCCTGTATGTCGCGGCAGTGTGTTTCCTGCAGCCGAAGGATCAGCTCTTTTATGTCCGTCCTGGTGGGGAGTGCTTGTAACAGTGCCTGTAAATCCTGGTCTATTTGGCTCGATCCTGGCTGCTGTGTAGAGGTCTCCATGACTGAGTGTAGGGCTGCTGGAGTATCCTAAAAACAGTCCGAGGAGAGTGAGGGACTCGGGGGTGGAGTTCGCTCTTCCTGGCTCTGGGCATCCTCTACGAGACCGCGTGGGGCCGCCACTCTAGCTCCAGGTGAGAGTCTTTGTATTTGGGAGAAGTACTTCTGTATTTCTCTGTTCGTCATGCTGGAGTGGGTCCCCTGGGTTATTGCTCTTGTCCTATGTCTTTTTGCTGGTATAATACCGATCTATGAAGTTAGTTTAGCCAATTTGGACCGGGTGAGGCCAGGAGCTCTCAAAACGTGCTGCTTTGCTCACCCATCTCCAGGCCACGCCCCGCAGAGTGTTTCTAATTGATACACATATTTATACAGCTACACACCACTTACTTTATTCACTCATAGTTTCTATTTACTGAAAACATCTCTTTTTATTACATGGGTGGTGATTTGGAGTGGTGACAGGTTCAAAAAATGCACCAACATCCCTGAATGAACAATATAGACAAGAGGGAGTTTTCAGCTGAATTTTTTAGGTGCTGAATACAATGAAGAACCATATACAATAAAAATATCACTTTTTATTTAAGACATATAAAAATACAGATATTTAGTGTCAGATAAGGTATACATTGGTGCAACTGGTATGGAGAAGTACCAGGTATGAAAAAAGATATCTTGTCGTGCGGGTGGTGGTACATTTATCCGGACATGTTTTGCCACCATGGGCTTCCTCAGGGATTATACCAAGGTAGCATGACACACATCACTAAATATATATAGAGAGAACATACACTTAGGTCATAGTGTTCAGAATTCATACTTAAAGAAAAAAACAAAACAAACACAAAAACAAAAATGTCGAGAACGCTGTCTGCCAGGGCTAGTCACACAACTACTCATCCAAACAGGACTCGTAACTCCACGGACGTGCGCCCGGGCCAATATAGAATCTCCCCGATGGGGCAACGAGAGCGACCAAAAGAGAAATTTTATCTGACCAACCATAAAGTAAGAAAGATAGAAAATACAAAAATAAAATAAAAATGAATGGAGAAATGAAATAAAAAATCTGATGGACAGACACTAAAATCAGCCAAGAAATACACAAGGAATATACTCACTAAAATAACTATTAAGTTGTAGATAAATTGGGGTGCCGTATACGTTTGGAAATAGTTTTGCCAATAACCAAAGCCATTAAAAGGACTGACAAAAATATTAAATATATTGAAGGACAATTAGTAAGTATAATTGGGCTTCAGCATAATGTACTACTATTGAATGTATCATTGACACATCCATGCACAGGGACCATTATATTCTTATCATGTACAGGTACACCACAGATTGAAAATTCAAAAGGACATTTCACAGACTCAAAGAGCTGCTGTATATATATAGTTAAGGTTAAACTGAACTGCTGCAGATCATCAGTTTCCTGGCTTGCAGGTAACCAAACAGATGGCAGCAGATAAAACAGAAGTAAGATTCAAAGTAGATCACTGTGGACGGATGGCAATGAAGACATAAATTTGGCAAAAAAAGAGAGCATAAATTAGAGTTGCCATAGAATGAAATTACCTTTGGATAGGCTGGTTAGAAAAAATGATCACCCCACAGAGTAACATCTGCTACCCGGAGTGACTGTTCTTTTTATGTGCACGCCACTCGGCCGGCGTCACCGACCGAGTATAGACGTGCAGCGGTCAGTGCTCATGTGCGAAGCGTTGTTTCAAACTACAAGGACCATAATGCACAGCGTCCCGTCAGGAAGGGAAGTGGCGCACCGAGAGCTGACATGCCCCAGTAAGTGGGCGGGCGTCTTCAAAGTCCCAAAAACTGAATGAGGCTGTGCTACTGGTTCTGTGGTGAATTCAAGTGGAGAAAAACTATATGTTAGAAAAATAAAAAGTAAATAAAAAAGGGGACTAGTAATACATGGCCAATCATTGTGCTGAACCATCGCTGGGTAATCCACTGGGAGAAGGCACATCAGGAGAGGCAAGAATCCCTAGGGAGGAGAGAAATAGAAGGAAGGGAGGGCACAGCATTCCCAGCAGACAGTGCACATGAAAATAAACCAACAAAGACATAATAGAACATTAGATCAACAATTGTATAAGGATACATGGATCATTTAAACAATTAAAAAAAAAGCATATTGTCATAGCAATTGTTCATAAAACATTGATATCTTCATTATAATTTTGAAACAGTAACAACCTACCAACTAAGGCATAACAAAATAATTAAAGGTATGGAAGGCCTGAGAGGGGGGTAAAAAAACTAAAAAAGTAAAAAAAAAAATGTGGTAAAAAAAAAGGGGGGGGATATAATAGTAATAAAAAAAAAGAATAAAATACAAATATTATATTAAAAATAAATAAAATAAAATAAAAATGTATATATGAAAATAAAGTGAATAAAAGGGGAAGGGGATCAACCGACAAAAGGACAAAGGGACAATCACAACTAATCAGGTCACAGAAAAGGCTTGAAACTGATAGTTTCATTCAAGCCTGGGTATCTGTTGGCATTTAGGCTATGAATCCATTGTGTTTCAAGCTGAAACAACGTGGAATCTGTACTGCCTCCTCTGGTGGTGGTAGGTATGTGGCTGAGGGCCATAAATTGAATAAAGTGAGGATCAAAATTATGATAGAGGCCAACATGGCGACTCACTGCAGTGTCCATTTTTCTTTTTAAAGTTGGGGAGACATGGTCCCTCATTCGTTTGAAGAAGGGGCGCTTTGTCTTCCCCATATAAAAGTATCCACATCGACATGAGATAAACAACTCCTATTGTTTGACAGGTAACCCTATGTTTAACACAGTATTGTTGTCCATTGGGTAGAATTATTTCATTTCCCTTGTGGATAAAGACACATGTCGCAATTTCCACAAGAGAAGGTTCCTGTCTCATGTAGATTCAAAGTAGTTTTCATAGGATTGTGATGGCTATGTTCTAACCTATCTTTAATTGAAGTAGCTCTCCTATAGATAATTTCTGGGTAGGGTTTGATATGTTTATTGATAGTGGAATCTGCAGTTAGTAAGGGCCAAAACTGTTTCAAGATACCTCTGATCTGATTATGCTGCTTACAGTACGAAGTGATGATTCTGACAGTTTGTGCAGTAGACTTAATATTTTTGTTGGTATAAATCAGGGAGGTTCTGTCTTGTGTAATTGTTTTGTTAAAAGACTTTTTTAGGCAATTATGTCTGTAGCCTCTATCTTTTAATCTGAAATAAATTTCCCTAGCTGATTTAAGAAAATCCTCACCACTGGTACAGTTCTTTCCGAGACGAAGGTATTAACTGTAGAGTATGCTTTTTATTGATATTATTATTGTGTTTTTTGAAAGCCCTCTGCTGGAGGAAGCAGAGGAATAAGCAATACAGATACATTCAGACCCAATAAAAGCAGACTGAACATAAACTAAGCCTTTAAAAAGTCATCTCGTGGTTCAGTCAGTAGCTGGAGATTACTATAGTACAAATTCTTTATCCAAAACAAAGTCAAGATCAAAGCCAAGTGTGACAGTCCAGCAAAGATGTGCATAACAAAAAAGAAAACACAGTGCAAACTCAGAATTAGAATCTTGCGGATTAATCAGATTAGGCAAGACAGGTTCAGAGCAGATAACAAAGTTCAAAGTAGAAGATAAGATATTAGAATGTAACAAGCATAGACCTAGAAGCAAAACATACTGCATGATCTTATTCTAACAAAAATCCTATTTGTGAAATTGTGAGTTGGTACTGAAAACAGAGGTTAAGAAAAAAAGTAAAAATTTGTGATAATGTTGAACCTCTGACTATGGATTTGGGCCACCACCATAAGATCGAAAAGCTACTGGGCAAACACGAGATCAATGGCCAGTAGTAGACATATGAGCACCACTGTAGGTCTCAGGTCTACAAATCCACAAAATAAAATTCCCTTGTTCTTAAAACAAGAACCAAATCAAGACAATAAAGTTTACTTGTTCATATTATTTCCAAACATAAGAATGTCTTATAACAGACATCAATATCCTATACCTGTTAAAAGGAGAACACACGACTGCTTAATGTAATGTTTACATGTTGCCAACATCCCATGCTGTCAATATTAACATAATTTTAATCATGATGTTCAGTGTATGCATAGCAATGCTTCATTAAGAAAAACAGGTGTTAAATAATTATATAGGTGGTGTATATTTAGTTACTAGTAAAAGGTGTCGCAGTATGCAAATTGTTCATAAAAAAAAATTGTTACGGATTTTACAGTTACAAATGTTCTGCTATTTGTAGAAATTGCTCTTCTGTCCGATGTGGAAGACATATGATGTTAATGCTTCACTTATATTTGATATAAAATCAACCTCCCCCATCCCAATGATTTGTTTTATGTAAAGATTAATGCTGTAGTTCACAGGAAGTGTTGATGATGTCAGAAATTATGTCACAGTACTTTCCCATTGCATCAGCATTGTGTTAAGCTTTGCTGCCGAGGGCAATTTTTCTGAGCACTTTATAGCAGTTTCACAAGTCCAGGAACTGATTGATTTACGGACAGCTCGTGGTTCCAGAATTTACCAGTCGAGAACACACACCCTAAAAAAATGAATCAACATACAAAGGGCATGTGTAGTATGTCCAGTTCTTCTGCCTCATTATTCTTTCCCCCCAACTTACTAGCAATTTTCAGCTCCTAAAATGAAAGCCAGGAGATGCTGTCTAAAAAGCCTTCGTTTCATTTCTATTTAAAGCGGAGCGCCGCCGAAATTTTTTTTAAAAGTCAGCAGCTACAAATACTGCAGCTGCTGACTTTTAAAACATGGACACTTACCTGTCCAAGGCGCCCGCGATGTCGGCACCCGAGGCCGAATCGTCTCTCCGTCCTCGGGTGCTGCCGCCTCCATCTTCGGTAAGGAAATCAGGAAGTGAAGCCGTGCGGCTTCACTTCACGGTTGCCTACTGCGCATGCGCGAGTCGCGCAGCGCAATACGGATGGTCCCTGCTGCCTCTGGGACCCGTGTGTTTCCCAGCAGGCAGCGGGGAGGGAGCAGGAAGTGGCGTAAATAACCGCAGATTCTGCGGCTATCTATGCCGGAAGTGGGTACAGATACCTGTAATATACAGGTATCTGTACCCCCCTCCCCCCTGAAAGGTGCCAACTGTGTCACCGGAGGGGGGGAGGAATCTGATGAGTGGAAGTTCCACTTTTGGGTGGAACTCCACTTTAACTCTGCAATGTTTTGTACCAGAATCATAATTTTTTATTTAATTCATTTTTATTGACATTTTAAAGTATAATCAAAGAACAGCATAAAAGAACATAAAGTAATATATAAACACATATCATCAGAATTTAGAACAGTAATAAAGTAATAAAAAATAAAGTGATATATAGTTACAACTTATACTCAAATTAATTCCAAAGGAAATTTCTTGTTTTAGTAAAGAGGAGTGAGGAGGGTTTCCCCAATTAAAAAGACAGATAAGATGTATGGGAACATAACATAACAGAACAAAATAGTTGTATTGGGGAAATAAGTTTGGCAATGGTAAGTGTATCCTAATGGAAACAGACACACTCTAGGAAACAGTCTATAAAGGTAGAAAAGATAAATAATAGTAAATTAAACCGTTGGAAAGAATGAGGTAAGAGATAAGGTCAATATAAAAAAATTGATATCTTATGCCAGATATGTTAGTAAGCCAAGGATCCCAAGTTTTTTCATACATGTCAAGATTATTATGTTGAATAGCAGAGATTTTTCATGATTTATTATCCATGTTATTTTGGTTTTAACTAGATCAAATAGGATAGTTGGTGATTTTGAAAATTTTAGTTGCTATAAATAGAAATTAAATGAGTTTACTCATGCGTTTAAATATCCAGATAGGTTGATTTAGTAATAATTGTAATGGGGATTGTTTGTTTAATTTTGGTTAAGGAGTATATAATATTTTATATATACATTATCTCACAAAAGTGAGTACACCCCTCACATTTTTGTAAATATTTTTTTATATCTTTTCATGTGACAACACTGAAGAGTGACACTTTACTACAATGTAAAGTAGTTAGTGTACAGCTTGTATAACAGTGTACATTTGCTGTCCCCACAAAATAACTCAACACACAGCCATTAATGTCAAAACTGCTGGCAACAAAAGTGAGTACAACCCTAAGTGAAAATGTCCAAATTGGGCCCAAAGTGTAAGTATTTTGTGTGGCCACCATTATTTTCCAGCATTGCCTTAACCCTCTTGGGCATGGAGTTCACCAGAGCTTCACAGGTTGACACTGGAGTCCTCTTCCACTCCTTCATGACGACATCACGTAGCTGGTAGATGTTAGAGACATTGCGCTCCTCTACCTTCCATTTGAGGATGCCCCACAGATGCTCAATAGGGTTTAAGTCTGGAGACATGATTGGCCAGTCCATCACCCTTACCCTCAGCTTCTTTAGCAAGGCAGTGGTCGTCTTGGAGGTGTGTTTGGAGTCGATTTCATGTTGGAATACTGCCCTGTGCCCCAGTCTCCAAAGGGAGGGGATCATGCTCTGCTTCAGTATGTCACAGTACATGTTGGCATTTATGGTTACCTCAATGAACTGTAGCTCCCCAGTACCTGCAGCACTCATGTAGCCCTAGACCATGACACTCCCACCACCATGCTTGACTGTAGGCAAGACACACTTATCTTTGTACTCCTCATTTGGTTGCCGCCACACACGCTTGACACCATCTGAACCAAATAAGTTTATCTTGGTTTTTATCAGACCACAGGACATGGTTCCAGTAATCCATGTGCTTAGTCTGCTTGTCTTCAGATAACTGTTTGCAGGCTTTCTTGTGCATTATCTTTAGAAGAGGCTTCCTTCTGGGACAACAGCCATGCAGACCAATTTGATGCAGTGTGTGGTGTATGGTCTGTGCACTGGCAGGCTAACCCCCCACCCCTTCAACCTCTGCATCAATGCTGGCAACACTCATACGTCTATTTCCAAAAAACAACCCTTGGATTAGGGATGGGCCGAACACCCCCCATTCAGTTCGCATCCAGAACATGCGAACAGGCAAAAACTTTGAACACGCGAACACCGCTAAAGTCTATGGGACACAAACATGAAAAATCAAAAGTGCTGATATGCAAGTTATTGTCATATGCTGATATGCAAGTTATTGTCATAAAAAGTGTTTGGTGACCTGGGTCCTGCCCCAGGGGACATGTATCAGTGCAAAAAAAGTTTTAAAAACGGCCGTTTTTTCAGGAGCAGTGATTTTAATAAAGCTTAAAGTGAAACAATAAAAGTGACATATTCCTTTAAATTTCGTACCTGGGGGGTGTCTATAGTATGCCTGTAAAGTGGCGCTTTTTCCCCGTGTTTAGAATAGTCTGACAGCAAAATTACATTTCTAAAGGGAAAAAAAATTATGACATAATAGCGGCTATAGTGAATTGTCAGCTATAGTGAATTGTCTATGGGAGAAATCAAAAGTGCTAATTTTAAGGGTTAATATGCAAGTTATTGCCATAAAAAAGTGTTTGGGGACCTGGGTCCTGCCCCAGGGGACATGTATAAGTGCAAAAAAAAGTTTTAAAAATGGCTGTTTTTTCAGGAGCAGTGATTTTAATAATGCTTAAAGTGAAACAATAAAAGTTGTATTATTCCTTTAAATTTCGTACCTGGGGGGTGTCTATAGTATGCCTGTAAAGTGGCGCATGTTTCCCATGTTTACAACAGTCCGAGTGCAAAATTACATTTCTAAAGGAAAAAAAGTCATTTAAAAGTACTAGCACTAGTGGCTCTTAATGAATTGTCGGGTCTCTGCAATACACATAAAAGTCATTGATAAAAACGGCATGGGATTTCCCCACAGGGGAACCCCGAACCAAAATTTAAAAAAAACTACGTGGGGGTCCCCCCAAATTCTATACCAGGCCCTTCAGGTCTGGTAGGGGTATTAAGGGGAACCCCGTGCCAAAATTTAAAAAGATATTGGTGTGGGGGTCCCCCTCAAAATTCATACCAGACCCAAAAGGTCTGGTATGGATTTTAAGGGAAACCCCACGCCAAAATGAAAAAAAAAATGGCGTAGGGTCCCCCCAAAAATCCATACCAGACCCTTATCTGAGCACGCAATCTGGCAGGCCGCAGGGAAAGGGGGACGAGAGAGTGCCCCTCCTCCTGAACCGTAACAAGCCACATGCCCTCAACAATGGGAGAGTGCTTTGGGGTAGCGGCCCCCCCAAAGCACCAAAGCACCTTGTCCCCATGTTGATGGGGAGAAGGGCCTAACCGAACAACCCTTGCCCGGTGGTTGTGGGGGTCTGCGGGCGGGGGGCTTATCAGAATCTGCAATGTACCCCTACCATTTCACAAAAAAGTGTCAAAAAGGTTAAAAAAGACAAGAGACGGTTTTTGACAATTCCTTTATTAATTTCTTCTTCTTTCCCCGCTTCTTCTTCCATCTTCTTTCTTCTGGTATTCCTTCGGTGTGTTTTTCTTCTTCCTCCATCTTCTTCTTCCCCCCGCTTCTTCCTCTGCTTCTTCCTCCGGTCTTCTCGTCTGGCATCTTCCTAGGGCTTCTTCTCTGCTTTGTCCTCGACACCCCGCCCTCTGACAACACGGGGAAAGCCATAGGGAAGTCCAGTTGGCCCCGCCCTCCATTATATAAGAACTGTCACCTGAACAGAAGCGTCACACAGCGAAAGACTCCCACTGGTGGATAGTGCGGTGGAAGAAGCGGAGGAAGAAGAAGATGGAGGAAGAAGAAGAACACCGAAGGAAGAAGTGGGGAAAGAAGATAGATTGGGACTTAGACACATGGCACTCTAACTTTACCCAATCATTTAAAGGGATTCTCAACAATTCCTTAATAGAAGCCAACCTCAAAGTCATGTCCCGCTGGTACCTGGTTCCCACCCGCCTTGCTAAATATTATCCTCAGTCTTTCCCCCTCTGCTTCAGAGGCTGTGGTCATTTAGGCACACTCCTTCACACCTTGTGGGAATGTCCTAGAATCAGGGGCTACTGGAACAAAATTTTCAATTTAATCCGCAAGACCACTGGGATTGGGGTTAACCAAGACCCTACTATTGCAATCTTCAACCGTCGGATTCCTAAAGTAGCCCAGACTCTAATTCACTTCATACTTTTAGGGGCCAAACTGACAATTGCACGTGCTTGGAAATCCCTATCAGTTTCATACCGTCTAACCAAACAAAAAATCTCCTGGATAATGTCCCAAGAAAAAATCTCCAACACTATCCTAGACACTTTGGAGAAATTCAAACGTACCTGGGATCCCTGGGCCCGACATATCAGAGTATCTCTTTAGCTCTAGGGTCGTGGCTTCCCACCATAAGTCCAGCCTGCGTCACACCTAGACCCTACTTCTAGTTCTCCGTGAAGTTTGCTCTCTCTCCCCTTTACCTCTCCTATATGTCTTCTTTCCCTCCTGATTTCCAGGGGTCGCTGGAAAGGGAGCTGATAGACAGTTTTTATATCTGGGTGTTTTTCATTATATCTTACACTTGTTGATCTCCCAGTTACTCAATCACACCTAGGACTATGTTGCATGACCATTTTTGTATAAGTGAAAATTTTCAATAAAAAAATTTACACAAAAAAAACAAAAACATAATGTGTCATTATCGCTTATTATACCCACTTTCCCATTCTGAAACTGACATTTGCATCAGTGTTCATGGTTTAGTGTTTTCTGGGTCACTCTAAAATCTATTGAAAGACATATTCTGCACCAGTATCAGTACTTCACTCATAATCCTAATGATAGGTTTACTTTTAGGGGCCTTCTCTTGGTCATTTCAATCCTGAGATTAACGGATCCACATCAGAGGTACATAATGTATATATTACAACCCATTATTGGCTCATGAACAGAGTAAAGTAATTTGTTTAATTTTTGCTACGTACATTTCTCTAATGTGTTCCTATCAGTTTAATTTTCATGTTCTAGGTAATATTCCCAGTTTAATTTCCACTCTGCACATAAACTGTGTTGCTATTTGCTTTCTTTCTGATGTGTATGTTGCTGTTCTGCTGGACTGCTGCTCAACTACCTAATCAGAAAATGTATTTTGTAGAAGTTGAATATGGATGGTTCTTTGCTGACAATGGGGACAAACTTACAGTGCTCATTAATCGTTAGTGACCTGCTTCTGTCATTCAGAATTGTTCCGAGAGATAATGAAGGTATGTTGTACCTATATGTGAGTGTGTGTGTGTTAGAAGTCATATACATATTCATGCTTTCATACAGCTATGTGGAAGAAAAATTATTTTAAAGTAGTAAAAAAAAAATTGAGCATGAGCAATAAAAAACAGCAATTCATTCGCCATAATTTGGCAGCTAAATAAAAGATTTTAAATATCCATCCATGAAATATTTCATTATTAGCTTAACCACTTCAGCCCTGGAAGAATTTACCCCGTTCCTGACCAGGCCATTTTTTGCAACTGCGTCGCTTTACCTGACAATTGCGCGGTCGTGCAGTGCTGTACCCAAACAAAAATGGCCTTTTTTCCCACAAATAGAGCTTTCTTTTGGTGGTATTTGATTACCTCTGCAGTTTTTATTTGTTGTGCTATAAACAAAAAAATACAGACTATTTTGAAAAAAAGCAATGCACGAGCCCTATATTCCTTAAAGCGCCCGCCGTACAGCTACGGCGATTGGCGCAGGAGTGCCATTCTGCCACCATCAATCAACAGCGGGCAGTCGGCAAGCGGTAAAGGAACAGTGCTTTAGGTTGCCAGGCATAGTACAGTTAACCTTTTTCTGATATGAAAAATATGGTTTGCTGAAATAATCTTTTAGCACATGGATTACATTTGATTACAGTTTCTGAATGAAACGGCATTGATTACAATTTTCCTGTTGAAGACCCAAAGCCAATCACTGGTCTCAGTTGAATACGTCACTGAAAACAATTTGTGCACTGCAGAAATGTAGAGTGTAAGAATAGACCAGAAATTAAATAGTTGCTTTGAGAACATTGTATTTTAGAAAGTAATTTCAGTTGGTAGAAATACATTTTTGTTCTTATATGGTAAAAATGATTAATATTTACAATTAGGATAATGTCTAAATATTCTACAAATGAAAAAGTTTTGCCTAAGTTTAGGCTAGCTGTTAACTGGAAGATATAGCCACATAATACAAATGATTTTGCCTTCGTCATGCTAAATTTCCAATATAAATAAAACAAAATTATCTTGGTTGGTGTGATCAGGAGATTAGTTTTGCCTTCATTATATCGTTGGACTGCACAAAAACTTTGATTTTCTGTTCATTGATTCAAGAGTAAACTGTTTATGCTGCTTTGTACTGCCTCATAGGGGGTAATAGAGAGATTGTTTGACATGCACTGAAAGATTTGTGGATACGGCATATGGGAAGAGGGGATTTCAAGAGAGTCTGATCCTACAGAGGTAAACTGCCTAATTCAATAAAGATTGCTTGGCTCAACTCAACCCAGACAGTTCTTAAATATTTGTAGCACTGATGGCCAAATCTGACTTACCTGGATCTTTGGCTCCTGTAATAATGTAGATTACAAAGTGGATATCACATCTTCAGGTTTTAGGCTACCAAAGCCATAACTAATTATTTCAGTAAACAGTAAACAGTAAACTAGATACAGATTACTAGTAACAGTAAACTAGATACACAACAAAACAGAACACACTTGCTGAATATGCAGAAGTAAACTTTGCATAAAGTGCATTGAAAGCCAAAATCTTTTTTTTGTTTTTGCTGTGTTTGTCAGCATTGGGAACAATTTTCCTATTTGTCTTAGTGACCATTGTCAATGGGACTGGACATAAGAGACATTCTAAAATGTTGAGGGGTCATCATAACAGAAAAAGCAGGGAAATCTTCCAACAGGGACACTTATTAAGAGATCAACTGTCTGGGAGATTTCCTTTAATTTCCTGTTGTATCCCCTGTTGTATCTATAGACAGAAAGTGAAAGAAAATTTTACTATGGGACGTAGACATAAAAAAAAAAATCCAACAGCAGTTATAACCCAGCTTGTCAGGCAGAACGTATTCTGACTGACGCCTTACCTCTAAAAAACAAGAATCTAGTAGGTTCCCTTGGATATGTTACTCAAAATATTTATTGGCCATGTTTCTACCAGGCCATTTCCACTGGTCTATAATATATACCTGCTACATATGCTAGGCAGCTTTATTAGGTATTTAAATAGAACCAGTCACCAATGGGCATTTCTAGTATTCTGAATCTTCACTCTCATGCCTGGTACATACTAGTAGTTTTTTTATGTTCAACCCAGCAGGCTGAGCATAAAAAAAACCTGAAGAGCTCAGGAGGAGCCGCTGTACTAACAATACGATGTTAGTATAGCAATCTCCCCTGCTGAGCTATTGTGCTCTGACAGGGGAAAGGCCCCCCTGCCAGAACACGCTGACCAGAGCTCTCAGCCATTAACTGCTTCTGTCGGAAGGGCTGCAGTACACATGGGCTGAATGTTGGTTTCTTGTGAACCCGCTGATGCCGCTTGATATTCGGCCAGTGTGTACAGCCCTTTAAATTATTATAACATGTGGCCCTTATCTTTCAGATATTGTTTGAAATTATTGACTTGAATTATTTGTATTCTTTCCCTGTCAGATCAGAAGTGTCAGGCTATCTCAGGGTAAATGGCAGTCCTATTTCTGTGCTACCAATAGCACATTTGTTATATGACAGTTTTTGAATGTCTATCAAGATCACATGAAACAATGAAGGCTTGGTAAAATTACTCCTCCAATTACTCCTCCAACAGTATGGACTCAGTCATCAGCTCTAAGCTAAGTCAGCCTTCATGAAAGCCCAAAAAAATTTAAGCTTGACAATACATAGAGTAAACTTTGGCTGGTTTCTGATGATCCAGCTGAAATCCAAGCCATGGCTGGCTCTGTGAGAATCCCCCTGCCCAACATCCTTCAATCTAAAAATCAAAGGAGCTGGGAGGAAAATTGTCAATTGAACTGTGGCCACAGCCAATCAATTGCAACCATTGTTAGAGTATTTTTATAGCCGTGGCATCGGTTGTCTATATACAGAAGCTGGTAGTGGATATATTCCTCCATCAACACTGTTTAGCGTAGTGCTGAATGGGAAAAATCTAACAGTGTATGGCCTGACTTATATGTTGGAGGGCTGGGCCTTGCAGGAGGCCTCTAGTGAGCTATAATGTACAATACTAACCTTCAAAAGCACATAACACACAGGAGAGATTTACTAAAACTGGTGCGTGTAAAACCTGGTGCAGCTATGCATAGAAAATAAATCAGCTTTCAGGTTTTTTTTTTTTTGCTAAAGTGTAATTACACAAGCTGAAGTTAGAAGCTGATTGACTATCATGTATGGCTGCCCCAGATTCCGAGTGCACCAGTTTTAGTGAATCTCCTCCACAGAATCTTTCCAAATAATTGAAAAATGTCTGCGCAAGTAGGTGCCATTCACTAATAACATTATCAGCATGGGTTTGCTGCATTTATCTATTGGCTGTAGCGGGCAGAACATTGTAGAATGTCTCACTGATGAAGTAACACAAATGATGACAACAAAATGTCTTATTCCTTTTCAGGCTTAACTGTTGCAACCCTATATCTCTGAGACTCAAGTCTTTATTACAAAGAAACAAGTAGGCCCGAACCAAGAATGGCCTCTGTAAAGAGCCTCTTCAGTCCTGTTATCAATTTTTATTAATACGTTCTAAAAAAATAAAATACATTTCTGTGTGTAGAATTTAAGACAGTACTCAGCAATAACCTTAATTGCCAAAAAAAAAAAAAAATCAACATTTTACCTTTCTGAAGGACCATTCATATTTCAAGATTAAGGCACATAACTGATTTTACATTAAAGATAAACAAATACATCTGAATTATTTTTTGCATTGTGACACCTGAATTGTGTTGTTTTTGTGAAATATCATTAGAGTGTTACTAATGGAAACCGAGTTGAAGACGTCAAATGATTTAATTGAAGACATCAAATGATTTAATTGTAATTGATGGGATAAAAGCTCTAGGTTGTAGTAACATCCTTCATAGGCAAGTAATGCACAAGATAAATGAACAGAAAAATGACCTAGGGCAATTCCACTATCTCATATCTCACTGTGAAAGATAAGATTTACAGGCTGCCTCAAAGCCCATTTTACTGAGAAGCAATTTCTTCCCTTTATGTATATGGTAAACCAGCCACACTCTTAAAACAATTGCTGCAAAGCATGTATTTATTGTAAAGGTCATTATTGGTTCTCTGTGGACCGAATTTTGTTGCTTAAGCCATACCTGGATCGACAGTCTATTGGAGTTTATTTCAGAGAACACACTCAGGTTGAACTAGATGGACTGGTGTCTTTATTCAGGCTAACCAACTATGTAACTATGTCATTTGAGAAAAGCACAGAAAAAGCAATATTTTAAAGCAATATTAAATCCAAAAGCAAACATTTATTATATTGCAGCTTACCAATTCTTAGATGTGATGGTTTTCTTCTATTTTCATCCACTAATCAAGCCAGCAAGTCTGTTGTTTTTCACAGCACAAACTCTTCAGCAGAATGTATCAGATTGCATGGATGAGACAAACCACTTAACACTGGCAGGAGGGATTAAAATGACCAGAATTTATTTAGTCATGCAAAACCTTTATCCCAAAAGAGAAAAAAAATTTGCTGTAACTGATTATAAACTGTGAGTTGGAGTTTGGCTTCAATTTGTTTCAACATTTTTGGGGCTCTAAATCTGCTAATACATTTAACACTACGCCCCCCCCAAAATTGGCAATGTTGCTGTCTGCTGTGCCTCATGTGCTCATTCATCCATAGATGTGTCTCACTAATACAGGAGATTTATTACTGGCCAGATCACCAGGTGAAAAGAGGAAAAAAAGCCAAAAAAAAAAAAATTGATGCAGCCACTACATCCAATGTCTGGTAAGCCGCAATATATTACATTTTCCGTTTTGGGTTTAATACTGCTTTAAGAGCGTATATTTAATTTTCATGAGTTATTATTTAGCTGCCAAGGGAGGATTAAAAGGGAATACTATAGAGTGTCACTTGAGTGACAGCTCTGTGCCTGCTGGGGCTGCTGACATCACATCCAAGATGGCAGCAGTTTAAGGGATTTTGGATGTCTACACAAGGGAGGCTTTAACAGGCAAATAAAATAACAGGCATAAATATATTAAACACACATATAATATTATGGCAATAATGCTGTTAAAATAAATTGTCTGTCGACAGGGTCTCTTTAAAATTGTATTTACAGAATGTGACAACCCTTTTCAGGCAGCAATTGATTTAACTAAATGGTATGCAGATGAGGCTTTTGTTGTCTGTTGGCCAACCTCAACCCAAAATCTAATACACACCACTAGTTTTTTTTCGTTCAACCCAGCAGGTTCAATGAAAAAAAATTGATGGCTCTGGTCGGAGCCACTGTATTAACAATTCAATGTTAGTACAGTGATTTTCTCTGCTTTTCTATAGTGTTCTGACAGGGGGGCGACCCAACCGTCAGGACACTCTAGTCAGTGCTCTCAGCAATTGGCTGAAAGCGCTGATCGGGAGCTGGTCGGCATTTTCCAGCATGCTCATTCCACAAAAGCCAGCAGTATGGCCAACTTCTGTCAGACAGGCTGCCATACACGCGGGCCAAATGTCAGCCATTTTTTATTGAACCGGATAGAGTCGCCCGACATTCAGCCCGTGTGTACTAGGCTTTAAAGTTGAATTTCCACATAGAACACACGGATACAACTGGGGTGATTTCACTAAGATGAAAGTTAGTTAAGATGGAATATTTTAGCTATTGAAAGCCTTTATTTCACATTTTTATTCACTCCATTTCTGCTCTTCTCTACAGACTCCTTATACAATTTCAGTCCCTAAATAAAGCATAGTGGGGTTGATTTACTAAAGGCAAATCCACTTTGCAATACAACTGCACTTGCAAGTGCAGTCGCTGTAGATCTGAGGGGAAGAGCTGAAATGAGGAGAAGCTCTGCATGTGCAAGCTAAAATGCTTTTTTAAAAATTTTTCTTGCATGTCCCCCTCAGATCTACAGCGACTTCACTTCCAAGTTCCAAGTTCCAATGTGTATTTGCCTTTAGTAAATAACCCCCAGTGTGTACTTGTCCCAATTAAGAGCATTAATTGTCATTTCTGTCTGTTCCTTCATTCCTCTGCTATCAGCATGAATCAGTTCTGACAAGTTTTCCTGACACCAAGAGAAAAAAGGTTACGGGGGAGGGATCTCCAGCTGATTGACAGCCTCAGCTCGGCTTTTGTGTGCTGTGTGAAGTGTGATGCCCCCCTTCCCTTCAATCAGCTGTCAGAGCTCTCTTCACTGAGCTCTGCAGAGTGTAACTTCAGCTCTCCATCCCACTTTTCTGACAGCTCAGACAAGCTTTAAAAAATCTGGAATTTTAATGGATGTAGAGAAGAGAAGACTGCAGATAAACATGTACAACTGATATAGGAGCATTTGTTTAATCTGAGTGTATCACCTGAGGCCAGTCACTTCCCTGGCTATATGTGAGGGTTTACAACCACAACTATGCATATTATTAAATTTACATCTTCTGGACAAGCAGTAAAAGCACTTTACAACTTAGCAGCCTGCCAGACATTTATTTCACACACACAGGGCAGGCACTGTAAACTGCTAGAATCTCATTGCAACCTGACTTTAGGGCCTCTTTAATGACTAACTGCTTTAGAGCACATGCAGTTACAGAGGTTAGTGTGAGCTTGTTCTAAAGCTCATTTACCTGCAGTTTCAGATTATGTAAATACTTAAAGTTAACACTTTTGCACTTTAAGCCATAAAAATCTATGCAATTACCTTTGTAAATTGACTTTTGAATAGTTAATGCTGCAAAGATCTGTATGTAACAGGGGCTGCATTATATTTAGTGAATCTATGTAATAACATTATTAATGATTTAAATTTTTCTTCGGTTGTAAAAAAAAAATAGGAGGAATCAGTGAGGACCCAGGAGATTGATTCTCCTTAAAGGGTGGTGTCAGGACCTGGACCTAACATAGTTACATAGTAGGTAATGTTGAAAAAAGACAAGTCCATCAAGTCCAACCTATGTGTGTGATTAAATGTCAGTATTACATTGTATATCCCTGTATGTTGTGGTCGTTCAGGTGCTTATCTAATAGTTTTTTGAAACTATCGATGCTCCCCGCTGAAACCACCGCCTGTGGTAGGGAATTCCTTGCCGCTCTTACATTAAAGAACCCTCTACGCAGTTTAAGGTTAAATCTCTTTTCTTCTAACTTTAATGAGTGTCCACGTGTCTTATTAAACTCCCTTCCAGAGAAAAGTTTTATCCCTATTGTGGGGTCACCAGTATGGTATTTGTAAATTGAAATCATATCCCCTCTCAAGCATCTCTTCTCCAGTTCTCCAGAGAGAATAAACTTAGTGCTCGCAACCTTTCTTCATAATTAATATCCTCCAGTTCCTTTATTAGCTTTGTTGCCCTTCTCTGTACTCGCTCCATTTCCAGTACATCCTTCCTGAGAACTGGTGCACAGAACTGGACAGCATACTCCAGGTGAGGCTGGACCAGAGTCTTGTAGAGTGGGAGAATTATTGCTTTATCTCTTGAGTTAATCCCCTTTTTAATGCATGCCAATATTCTGTTTGCTTTGCTAGGCTCAGCAATGGCATGCAAGCTGCTGCTATCATCTACTAGGACCCCCAGGTCCTTTTCCATCCTTGATTCCCCCAGAACTTCACCCCCCAGTGAGTAGATTGCACTCATATTTTTTCCACCCAAATGCATTATTTTACATTTTTCCACATTAAACCTCATTTGCCATGTAGTTGCCCACCCCATTAATTTGTTCAGATCTTCTTGCAAGGTTTCCACATCCTGCAGAGAAGTTATTGCCCTGCTTAGCTTAGTATCATCCACAAATACAGAGATTGAACTGTTTACCCCATCCTCCAGGTGGTTTATGAACAAATTAAATAGGATTGGTCCCAGCACAGAACCCTGGGGGACCCCACTTTCTACCCCTGACCATTCCGAGTACTGCCCATTTATCACCACCCTCTGAACTCGCCCTTGTAGCCAGTTTTCAATCCATGTACTCATCTTATGGTCCATGCCAACGGACCTTAATTTGTACAGTAAACATTTATGGGGAACTGTGTCAAATGCTTTTGCAAAATCCAGATGCACATCGTCTATGGGCTTTCCTTTATGTAGATGGCAGCTCACCTTCTCATAGAAGGTTAATAGATTGGTTTGGCAAGAACGATTCTTTTTTTTTTTTTTTTTTAACAGAAGATTTTATTGAACAAATCAGCATTACAATACAATAAATTAGTACAGTCAATACGATGAGAAAAGTGACAACAGGATCTGCCTTCAATCAAAAGCCACTATTTAGCAGACATGTCAGTTATGCAAACGTCAGAAATTACACCTAGCAATACTTCTCATGGCATTAAAGCGTAATATCCTCTTCAGGTGGAGTAAAGTAGGCAACCAACATGCAGTCAAACCTAGTAGGGATGGTGGGGGGGGGGGAACGGGGGAAGAGAGGGGGGGGGAAGGGGATCGAGGGAGGGGGAAGGAAGGGGATGAGGGGGGGGGGCGAGCATCAGAAAAATAACCATGAGATGTAGGATGTCCTCTAAAATGTTTCACTTCTTGGTTATGGGGATGGGGGTTCAGAATCCCCGGAGGCATCGACCCAAGAGGACCAGATTTTATCAAACTTTCGTGGGCATTGTCTACTTTCATATGTCAGTCTATAAAGAGGAAGTGCCATATTCACCGACCTTCTCCACGAGGCCTGAGTTGGAGGCTCCACCAGTTTCCATCGCAATAAGATTTCACGCCTGGCATAGTATAGTGCAAAGGTTAGACACAATTTACTATATCTATCTCCCTCCACTTCCTCCAAATGACTAAGCAGTAATACCTGAGGGTCAACCGGCAAGTGTGAGCCTATGACCCTGCTCATTGTGGAGGCCACTGCTGACCAGAACGGGTGAAGTTTGGGACAGGACCAGACCATGTGCCAGAAAGTACCCTCCTCCTGCCTACATCTCTGACAGTTGGGATCTCTTTGATGGTAAATGCGCGCCAGTCTCTGTGGGGTGAAATACGCTCTGTGTAGGAACTTAAATTGTATGAACCTATCTTTTGCAGCTATCATGGAGGGAATGTAGGAGATTAAACACTCCTTCCATTCCTCCTCGTTCAAGGAGGGAATATCGACCCTCCACTTTTCCCAGGTTTTGGTTAATTTGGCATCATACTCCACTGTAAGGTACAGATATAGTGTTGAGAGGGGCTTCCCCATCACGCTGGAAGTCAGGAGCCGTTCAATGGAGTCCGGTTCCAGAATGAGGGGGGCAGGGAACTGAGCTTCAAAGGCGTGTTTCAGCTGCCAGTACCTAAATTGGAAGGAGAGCGGAATAGCGAAAGATTGCCTAAGGGCTTGGAAAGACATAAGTCTACCCTCTTTGACTATATGTTTTAATGTGAGAATTCCCTTTTTTGCCCAAAGCGAGGGATCCGGTATGCTGTAAAAGTGGGGGAGCATAGGGTTACCCCATAGGGGCATATGGGGTGAGATGAAATTGGGCTTCCTATATATTTTCCTAGCCTCCTGCCATACCTTCACGGTAGTTCGCATCAGTGTTGTCATGGTCTGGCTGGCTCTAAGTCCACGGAACGGGAGGTTGCTCAGGGCCGCATAGGAACCCAAAATAGCTGCCTCCAGAGTGACCGCCGGATTCTGTACGGGCTGGGAGAACCACCACCGAATCGTGACCAGAACAGCTGCCCAATAGTAGATTTGAAAGTTCGGTAGGGCCAATCCCCCCCCCCGAGAGCGGGAGGTATAAAATCTGCTTGGCCACCCTGGGTGGCCTCCCAGCCCAGACAAAATGTATCAGCAGACCCTCCAACCTTCGAAAGAAAGTCCCGGGTATGTGTATAGGTGTATTACGGAAGAAGTAGAGATACTTGGGAAGAAAGATCATCTTTAGCAGATTAACTCTGCCAACAGGTGTCAGGGGAAGGGAACGCCAAGCAGCACATCTAGCCGTAAGCTGTGTCATGAGTGGTCGCAGATTGTTATCCATGTAGTCTTGGACTCTGCCGCTAACCTGTATGCCCAAATATTTGAAGTCATCTACCCATTTGAGTTGTGGTTGTGGCACACTAGGGGTCGAGGGGTGGAGCGGGAAAAGAACCGACTTGTCCCAGTTAATGCGTATCCCCGAGTACCCACCGAATCGGTTAATCAGGTCCAGTGCGGTCTGTAACGAGGACGACGCATCCGCTAAATAGAGCAGAGCATCGTCCGCGTATAACGATAATTTCTCCTCTATTGGACCTACCTGGAGACCCTTCACGCCCGGATCTTTCCTCAGCAATATCGCCAGGGGCTCCATTGCCAGAGCAAATAGACCCGGGGAGAGAGGACACCCCTGTCGCGTGCCGCGAAAGAGTCTAAACTTCCCCGATAAACATCCGTTGGTGCGTATTCTAGCTGAAGGGGCATGATATAACATGCGGAGCCAGTTCGTAAAACCCGTGCCGAACCCGAATCGCGAGAGCACCTCCCATAGGTAACCCCACTCGACGGAGTCAAAAGCCTTCTCCGCGTCGAGTGAGGCCACCACTCCTTTAGTCTCCTCATCCGCTCTATCTATGTGGGTATAAAGGCGTCTGATATTAATGTCAGTTCCCCTTCCGGGCATGAAGCCCGTTTGGTCCCTATGGATAAGGGCCGTAATGACCAAATTAAGCCTGTTGGCCAGCACTTTCGCCAGCACCTTTGCATCGACGTTTAGAAGGGATATGGGGCGATACGAGGAGCATAACGTGGGGTCCTTCCCCGGCTTAGGGATCACCACTATAATTGCGTCGCTCATTGTGTCCGGGAGTTTTTCAAGACGCCCCGATGCAGAGAAGAGGTCCTGTAATTTATCAACAAGTTCTGTTGCGTACTGTTTGTAAAACTCCACTGGGATGCCATCAGGACCCGGTGTTTTTCCTGACTGCATTGATTTAAGTGCCCGGAGTATTTCCAGAGACGTAATTGGGGCGTCGAGCTTGTTGCGGTACGTAGCTGTAAGGGTTGGGATATCAATATCATCTAAGTATGCTCCTAGATCTTCCCTTCTATAGTCTGCCCTGGAACTGTAGAGGGATTCATAGAATTCCGCAAAACAGCCATTTATCCCTTCCGGTGTATGGATCAGCTGTCCCGATAGGTCTTTAATACATGAGATACTCACCCCACCAGCCTGTTCCCTGGAGAGCCAGGCCAGCAGACGGCCTGACCTCTCTCCCTGCTCAAAAATCCGCTGAGACTGAGCCAACATTTTCTTCTGGGTGAGAGAGGTACGAAGACGCACCACCTCTCTCGTCATGAGTTGTAGATGCGAATAGTGCACAGGGTCTCGAGTACGAACAAAAAGAGCCTCCGCACTGCCCGCATCCCGCTCAGCCTCAGTCAAATCTGCCCTACGCTCTCGTCGGACTCTGGCAATGATGGTCTGGTACCGCCCCCGTGTTGTGGCCTTAAAGGCGTCCCACACTACTGTGGGGTCTGCCGAGCCCACATTTATTGCCCAAAAGTCTAGGAGTTCCGTCCTAAATTGGGAATCTACTGCAGTGTCTGAGATCCAAAATCTGGAGAGCCTCCACACCCTTGCCACTGGGCCCAGGGAGAGATCCAAAGACAGCAGCAAGGGTGCGTGATCGGAAATACCCCTAGGGAGAATTTGTATGTCTGTGACCCGTGAGAGTACCTGGCTCCCTGCAAAGACCAAGTCTATACGGGAGAAAGTTCTGTGAGAGGCCGAGTGGCATGTGTATGCCCTGGTCTGGGGGTGACGCCACCTCCAAACATCCGTCAAGCCATAGGTATCTGCCCACTCAGCCAACCCAGAGCAATGATGTCCCGCAGGAGTTAGCCTGTCAAAATCCGGGTCAGGGACCAGGTTAAAATCACCGAGTATAACAGTATTGTCAGATGCAAAATCGGCTATACTGCTAGTGATCTGGTTGAGCACCCCCAAGGAAGCCGGGGGAGGCAAATACAAGCCCACAATGGTCCACGTTAAAGAGTATATTTTGGCATGCATAATGACATACCGACCATCAGGGTCGAGGGCCAAATCCAAGAGCCGGAAGGGGAGTGACTTCAACACCAAAATAGTAACACCCCTAGAGAAAGAGGAGTGCGTGGAATGATAGTGGTGGCCCACCCAAGGTTTTTTAAGAGCCATAACCCTACGTCCTGTTAGGTGTGTTTCCTGGAGTACACATATATGCGGGTTATAAGATTTAATAAATTGGAACACCAGGGAGCGCTTGACCGGGGAGTTTAGTCCCCTGGTGTTCCAGGAGATAATATTAAGGGAGGACATATCTGTCAAGAATGTTAATAATATTAGAATCAATAGAGATCACGGCTCCTGGACTGGACCCCGGGACCCAAAACAAACACATCCGGAAACAATGCAATGCTGATGAGTTAAATTTTTTTGGTATGAACATCAAACAAAAACAAATACACCCAACTAAAAACAGATAAAGGATACCAATATCCAAAGTAAATGAAACAAGCCCCGTTAGGGGAACTTTCTTCTCCCCACCCCCCACCCCACCCAACCCCCCAAAACTGAGGCGGGTATCAATCCCAAACTTATTCAGCTCGCCAGCTGCAACTGGGGGGTCCGTGGAAGAGGCAAGCCCACCCCCCGAGACTTCACGCGGGGGGGGGAAGCAGCAGTTCAGGCGGCCCTACACAAGTGAGATCTCCGCTTGTAATGCAGCAGGCTGTGAGGACGTGGAAAGTCAGACATAAGGAAGTATCCGGTAATGCGACCTCACAGTAGTTTCGATTCATCTTATAGTAAAAGATACAAAACAAAGACTCCAACGCTCCTCGTGGAGGCAAACAGATGCAGTGGAACTTCTTTTCCAACAGTCTCCTGGCCAAGTTCTTTGGCAGGGGCACTAACTTAGCATTTCCCTGATAAGGATAATCAGTGCTCCCCCCACAGATCCGCACACTCCATGGAATGAACCGGGCATAACCTGTGCAACATAACAAAATCATCCATGTGGTAGTTCGTGTGATAACTCAGGCCCAGATCTGAGCTGTGGAGAGGGACCAATGGATAAAAAGGGGTCAGAGAGCACATACCAGAAAAACCATTAGCGATTCTGTGGCAACGTGTCCAGCCAGGCAGAGGCCTCTCTCGGTGTGGTAAAAAAGCGAGTTGTCTCACCGTCTTGAACTCTCAGGCGGGCAGGGAAGAGCACACTGTAACGGATGTTGCGTGATCGCAACGCCGCTTTAACCTGGTCAAAAGATTTCCTAAGCTTCTGGGTCTCGACCGAGTAGTCGGGGAAGATCATCATCCTGGTATTCTGAAATCTGAGGTCCCCCACAGATCTAGAGGCACGGAGAACTTCATCCCTGTCTCTGAAGTTAAGGAGACGGAGAATGAAGGTGCGGGGAGGGGATCCAGGAGGTCCCGGCCTCGGCGGGATGCGATGCGCCCTTTCAACCGCGTAGTAAGGTGACCATCGGGCATCGGGCAGGAGGTCACGCAGCAGACCCTCTATGAAAGAGGTAGGATTATTCCCCTCCGCCCCCTCCGGTAGACCAACAATGCGGAGATTATTGCGCCGATTCCTGTTCTCCGCGTCTTCAGCTCTATATTCAAGGGCCTTTACCTTGGTCTGAAGCGTACGGAGTGATGCTTCATGTTCCGCAATGGAGTCTTCGGTGGTACTCAACCTTTGCTCTGTTTCAGTGACTCGCGACCTGATTTTGTCAATATCTTGGCGGATAAGACCCATGTCCAACTGGACGGCTTCAATCTTTGTTGTTAACGTAGATTGACAAGTAGCAATAGCCGCCATGACGTCAGCCAGCCAGGGGGGGCGAGAGTCATCCGACTCCATAATGTTCTTCCGCGAGGCTCTGCGGGGACTGCACGTATTAAGAGTCTCTGGGGGAGGGGAGGTGGGTGTCTGAGGTGAGTCCGACTGTGGCGGAAAGGCCAGCCTCTTACCCCCTTTGTTGTACTTTACGCTGGAGTTCCTGCGCCTCATTCAGGCGCCTGGGGCCTATATCTGGGTATTGGTCAGTAAGTGGGCGTGGGGGCCCTCCCGCTGGGTCCGGGGTAGTCAGGTAAAGGGTATGGTGTAGCGTGTGGCTCAGCAACAGCCCCCCCCACCTGGAACTGTATAGAGGATCCACTCACCACAGGCTGACAGGGGGTCTCTGGTTCAGCCGCTCTCCTGCACAAAGAAGGTGTCAGGGGTGGAAGTGCCCAGGGGTTCCCCCACTGTCCAGGCAGCTGTCCCCAACCTTTTCAGGGACACTTCCTCCAGGCCACGGGGTTCGGGTCCCCCCTGCGCCGGTCCGGCGGCTCCGGATGTCCAGGAAAGGCCGCGGTCCCGGCCTAGTAAAACTTGGGGGTAATCAAGGTCTTCAGGCCCCAAGCGCAACTTAATACAGGTCCAGGGACATCTCTACCGGCTCCATCCGAGGTCCCCAACAGCCGATGGTCCTCCCCAGCAGCTTCGAGCGCCGAGAGGAGGTCCCGGTCCGCGGCGCGGCCCGCCAGGAAAGGCCGCGGCTTCGGCCTAGTCCTCCGAGGTAGGCCCGGAGCGTCAGCGGGATGCCGATCGCGGCCCTGGGATAGCCAATTCTCCTCTCCCCACAGCAGACAGGTCCCCCCAGCTCTCCCTCGGTCAGCAGGGGTGAAAAAATAGGGTGATTAGTGCCGATGGATCCGGATTAAAGTTATCGGATCTGCGGAGCTCCCTTCAAAAGCCGCCGCTCAGCACGCCATCTTAGCCACGCCCCCGGCAAGAACGATTCTTCATGAATTCATGCTGATTACTGCTAATGATACCATTTTCATTACTAAAATCTTGTATATAGTCCCTTATCATCCCCTCCAAGAGCTTGCATACTATTGATGTTAGGCTAACTGGTCCGTAATTCCCAGGGATGTATTTTGGTCCTTTTTTAAATATTGGTTCTACATGGGCTTTTCTCCAATCAGCTGGTACCATTCCAGTCAGTAGACTGTCAGTAAAAATTAGGAACAATGGTCTGGCAATTACTTGAGTTCCCTAAGGACCCTTGGGTGCAAGCCATCTGGTCCCGGTGACTTATTAACCCTTTTGCTGCCAGGCCCTGTGTTCCATTTTGTACACTCAGGTGGCCAGACCATTTTTGCAATTTTTCCTTTATAGTTTTCACAATTTGTGAAAGACCCACCAAACCATATATTTTCTGAAAGCACATGATCAGAAGAATAAAAAGAAGGTGCTACTGATTTTTTAGACCCCACTGTATTTGCGCAAATGTTTATCAATCCAATATATTTGCAAAAAATTGTCAGGGCTGGGCCCAGCCCTTCCTTCTCTGAGCTGGCCGCTCAGCTGTCGGCTAATTGCCAGCACCTATCTCTCCACAGTGACTCACCTGTTGATGATATCCTGCTCATCAGTCCTGCCTACTTAAGCCGTCCAGTCCAGATGAATTCTGCTTTCGCCTTGGTCACATCTCTAGAGATGCTCTCCTGTGTTCCTGTTAAAGACTTGCTTGGCTGACATTCCTTCTGGCTCCCTGACATTTTGGCTTGTCTGACTATCCGTTCCTGTTCCTGAACTCTGGGTATATTTTGACTACATTTACTCTGTTTACTTTTTTTTATTATTATTAAACAAGTGTGATTTAACTGTACTTCTGCCTCAGTCTGATTCATGGTTTCTGACAAAAATACACTAAAACTATTATTAGCAGATAAAAACACAGCAAATTTTACAAAATTCCTACTAAATATAAAAGCTTAACCTTTATGGAGTTAATAAATAACAAAAAGTTTTAATTTTTACATTGCGCCTTTTTGCAAAATGGTGAAAATCGAACGTACGCAAAAATGTAAATATCCAAATTTCTCTAAAAATCGGGAGGTTTTCCTTTTTTCCTTACAGCTTTCAGAATTTGTGAAAGACCCCCAAAACCATATATTTTCTGAAAGCATATGACCTCTAGAATAAAAAGAAGGTGCTACTGATTTTTTAGACCCCGCGGTATTTGCGCAAATGTTTATCAAACCAATATATTTGCAAAAATACACTAAAACCATTATTAGTAGATAAAAGCACAGCTAATTTTACAAAATTCCTGCTAAATCCCTACTAAATATAAAAAAAGCTTAATCTGTATGGAGTCAATAAATAACAAAAAGTTTAAATTTTTACATTGCACCTTTTTGCAAAATGGTGAAAATCGAACATACCCCAAATTTTCTCTAAAAATCTGGAGGTTTTCGTTTTTCACTTACAGCTTTTTCAGAATTTGAAAAGACCCCTCAAACTAGACATTTTCAAAAAGCACATGACCTGTAGAAAAAAAAAGTGCTACTGATTTTTTGGGCTCTGCAATAATTGTCCAAATGTTCATCATATCGCTATTTTCACTACAAATACACTAAAATAATTAATATTGCATATAAGCACAACTCAACTTTCAAAATTCCTGCTAAATTAGTACTAAAGCATTGTTCACATGTGGCATACTAAAGTGTATGCCCATGCAGGGCCATGTTTACCCGTACAGGGATGCACAGGTGTTCCATGCATCCCCGTACAGGCAGTCCCATTCATGTCAATTGGGATGCGACGGCTGCACAGGCATAGCTGCTGTTCCCAATCTGACATCTGTATGGGTGTGGGTACATGACCCCTAACGCAGGCACTGTGAGCTCAGGGACATGCATGCGGACTTACATCGATGTAAAATTGGGAGCAACGACTCGTGCAGGTGCTATATCCTAGATGACATCAATGGGACTGCCTGCACAGAGATGCATGGAACACCTGTGCGTCCCCGTAAAGGTACGCTGTGTATGCCCTGTGTGAACAAGGCCTTGGGCTCATTTCACACAAGCACACCGATCGGGTCTGCCTGTCCATTTTTCAGATGGGCCCTATTGTTCTCTATGGAGAGACTGATGTAAATTCCCCATCCATCTAGCAGATAGAATCAGATGGCATCCAATGAAAATGGACAGGCGGTCCGTTTCCATTCGACCTTCCCATAGAGAATAGCGAGCTGTGTCCGTATCCACTCTGCATCAGCAGAGCAGACACGGACCTGTCATCCGCCTGTTCAGCGGGGAACAGCAGACAGATCCCCCGCTGAGCAGGCGGATCTGCTTGACAGAGTCCGTTGCATGTGAAAGGGTTCTTACTAAGAGCGGCCGGTCCATTAGGGGCGCTGGACTCATACGTTTTGTATGAGTATTTTTTTTTCAAGCCACAAGATTAGAGCCTGAGGCTTTAATTGGCTTGAAAAAGGTTGGGCTTGGGGCGCAGAGCATTGCACCCACCCACTTGTGACAATAGCAAATAAATATTCGCTATAGTTTTCCGGCTTCTCCTCCTGGCCAATCAGGAGGGATCAGGTTGGCTGGGAGGAGAAGCTGAGATATCCGTGGAGGAGTAAGTGCGGGGGGGGGGACCGTCACCCTCAAGGGGTGAGTGCGGGCGGACCTGGGGGGGTCTTACTATGTTCGCGTTTTTGTTTTTTTTTACCATTTGCATTTTTTTTAGCCTTTTTCTATTTTTTTATTTTTTTTGGGGTGGGGGGGTCTTTGATGAGCTATCAGAGGTCTAAACAGACCCCCATATCTCTTTTTTTGACACAGAGAAAGGGACTGAAGATAGTCCCTTTCACTGTATCACTTTACTTGAATGAATAAGAATCTGTATAGAGATTCCATTCATTCAGAAAATGACAGACTGATACATTGTAACATTCACTGTTACAATATATCAGCTGTCAGTGGACACATAGCAGTGATTGTTGCATGCACCCTCTCTTCTACTGGGGGGATCTTAGTAAACACATGTTTACTAAGCCCCTCAAGCCCCTACTTCACCCGCACCGCTCAACCCCCTCCCCCCGCCGTGCTCTCCAAGCTGACAGATCATATGAGATCTGTGCAGGGAGAAGCTGCAGGTGGAGGGAGGGGAAGAAAAGATGCCGCTCGGAACGGCCATGAATCAGGGGTGCGGGGGTAGTTAGGGGACACACATCTGGACCCCCCCAAGCCCCATGCAGCACCTGAAGATGGCAGGAGTGGAAGAGGTGGGATGCAAGCTAATGATGGTGGCTGCAGGTTGCGGGTTTTCAGGGGAGTCAGATCGGGTGGAGGGGGGGTAATTAGTGCTGCGGGGGAAGGGGGTAGGAGAGGAGTGTGAGGGGGCAGTTTCAGATGGAAGGGCGTGGCGGGGTTGAGAGGCTGGGGACAGGGAAGCAGCAACATGGGTGGGGGGGCGGTCACATTAGGGGTTAATAACTCTGATCAGCGGGTTGTAATTAGATTAGAGTTATAGAGTTATAGAATTGTTCAGCAGAGTCTGCTGAACAATTCTGATATAAGCTTATGGTCATTGAAGTGACCATAATTTTAAAGTAGAGGGAGAAAGGAGGTCCGCACGCAGTACTGACCTGGCCACCTGCGGGCACTTCTGTAGGTCCGTACGGCATACGGACTTGGCAGTGAAAGGGTTAATGTCACGTTTTCCAAGTCTATCTTTAATTCTGTCCTCTGTTAACCATGAGGGTGCTTCCTGTGATGTGTCATGAGGATAAACACTGCAGTTTTGGTTACTGAAGCCCCCCGATTCCCTCGTGAAGACTGAGAAGAATAAATTCAATACCTTCGCCATCTCCCCATCCTTTGAAACCTCATTCTTTATGGGGCCAATATGGTCTATCCTCCCTTTTTTTACTGTTTATATACTTGGGATTTCTTGGGATTGTCTTTGTTTTCCTCCGCTGTGTCTTTCGTGTTTTATCTTAGCCGCCCTAATTGCATCCTTACATTTCTTGTTGCATTCTTTGTAAAGTCTGAATGCTGATGATGATCCCTCAGCCTTGTATTTTTTGAAGGCCTTCTCTATTGCTTTTATATGCATTTTTACATTGGAGTTAAGCCATCCAGGACTTTTGTTCACTCTTTTAAATTTATTTTCCAATGGGATGCACTGGCTCATGCCCTTTTTATTATGCTCTTAAAGCAAACCCATCTCTTCTCCATGTTCTTTGTTCCTAAGATTTTATCCCAATTTATATCTTCTAGCAAGGTTCGTAGTTTAGGGAAATTGGTTCTTTTAAAATTCAGTGTCTTTGTATTTCCCTTATGTTTCCTATTTGTGTGATTTATACTGTGATCGGTTTTCTAAATTGCCCCTTATTTCCACATCCGTGATCAGATCTGTGTTGTTGGTAATTAATAGGTCTAGTAATGCTTTGTTTCTAGTTGGTGCTTCTACCATCTGACCCATGAAAGCTGCAAGACATTTAGGAACTGCCGAGCCTTAGACGAATGCGCGGTTCCTTCCTCCCATGTCTAGATAATTAAAATCCCCCATTTTGATGACACTTCCTATCCTTGCTGCTAACCCAAATTGTGATAGAAGGTCCGTATCCCCCTCCTCCCCCAGGTTAGGGTGCCTATAGCATACTCCCAGTATTATTTTCCCCTTAGTTTCATCTCTTTGGAGATCTACCCATAAAGGATTCTACCTGCTCCCTAGCTCCCTTAGTGATGTCATCCTCACATTCACTTGTACATTATTCCTAATATACAGGCACACCCCTCCCCTTTTTTACCCTCTCTATCCTTGCGATAGAGGGAATACCCTTGAATGGTTGCCAGCCAATCATGAGAGCTGTTGAACCAAGTCTCTGAAATTCCCACAAAATCGAAATCCTCCTCGTACAACAGTATCTCTAGTTCTCCCATCTTGTCTGCTCCTGGCATTGGTGAACATGCCACGTAGTTTAAATTAGTCGCATACTGACCTCTTATTGGGTGTTCCGAGATAAAACCCCTGCTGTGTCTGGCAGTAACTCTTCTCATTGAGCCACCTGAGATGCTGGACAGCTCCTTCCCTTTTTGCTTAGACAGCCTTGCCCAATGACTTGCTTCTTGTGAACCTTCAACTCTTTGCTCCTCCCATTAATTTTCTGATTTAAGCCATGTCTCTGCACTTCTTGTTTGGAAGATTATTGTGCTCTTTTCAGCCAATATCTCACTCTTGTCACTCCTCCTGCCATTACTATCTTCGCTACCACTTGTTACTGACCTTTCATTTATTCCTCAACTATGCTTCTGCTTGATCCTAACCTGCAACCACTTGTTACCGACCCTTGTCTTGTTTACTGACTGCACTTATGCTTGATCCCCAACTGGTGGGTTGATGCCGAGGACCACAACCTGTACTAACACGCAACAAAACACATCTTCACCATCAGGACCTCTGGTGAACGACAGCGCTTAGACCCTGTGTCATCCACCAGAGTGACCTGCTTGTTCACTTATCCAGCTGGTCAGTGGGAGATTTTCTACTGTTATAGCTATTAGCTTCAGAGCATGATCTTTGATGTACAGGTGGCAGGAAAGGTATGTTCCCTCTTCCTTCACAGATGTGCCTTTTTTAGTGTTACTAAAATTACAGGGTTACTTCACTTGGTAATGAATAGAGATGAGCTTGGGTTTAGTTTCTATTAGGTCAATGATGTCAAGAGCATCCCGGCCCCTTTGTGTTAATGCTGCTGCGGGGTAGCAAATGCTCTGGCTGCAATTAATACTGAGGCAGTGACAGCTTCCTTCAAGGTTTAGCCCAAACCCAAGGGTAGAATGTGCTCTGTTTGGGGTGCCTTGATTCCAATGAAAGATAACTGGTTCTAAAAATGGAGGTTGGGTTTATTTACAAATGGCTATACATAAATTCCTATTATAAATAGGGTATACATACATTATGGTTACAAATAGGGAACAGGAAACAGTGATAAGGTGACATTGGTATGGAGGGGAAAGAGAGGGAAAATGGGGGCTAACACACAACCATTGTCTTTCAAATCTTTCACAGTGGAGTTCTTCTCCAATCTTGGGATACACCCTAAGTTGAGCCCCAGCAAATCATATACTTGATCCATTGTTAAAGAAGTCTTGCCCCAAAGATCATAAAGTTCATTTCTGGATCATTTTGCCCCTAGCATGCATGATGCAATACAAAACAGGTGTGTGCAGTTCAATTTCCCAAGGGGTCCTACTGGTCAACGTTTTCTCAGGCATTCATCCAGGTCTTGCTGATGGTTGGTTTTAGTCTTTATCTGCCTTAATATAAACCTATTTGCAAGTTACTTGTTGAAGATGCATATTTTAGTTCATACCAAAGCTGCATCGATATTTTTTGTATCAATCATAACACCAATTTTAGACCAAACCTGAGTTATCCCTAAGGTCCCTTTCACAAGGGTCAGACTTCGTTATGATCAGCACTGGGGATCTGATCCCCTGCTGATCAGAGCTGAATGGGCAGAGAACAGGTCAGTGTTTGCTCGGTTTATCCAGAGCATATAAGAACAGAGCCTGCTCTGTCCTATGGACCGGTGGTTGTAAATGGACTCCGCTGTCCATTTACACCTGACTGCCCCCAGATCCAACCTGCCTTTTTTTAAAAACAGACCAGATCAGATTGGAGGTAGGTGGGTGTAAACAGACACAAGCCTGTTTACATCTAGAGGGGTAAATAGAGGGTCCGATCAGGTCTGCTTGAAAAACTGACAGGTGGACTTGATCAGACCCTTTGCGTCAAAGGGGCCTAAGGCTGTCATCAGAGCTATGTATGATGTGCACTTTACAATGAAAGATTACTGAGACCAGTTTCTATTGCTATTGCACTTTACTCTCCATCCTACTGAGCCAGGGCCAGTTAATACTTCATAATAAAGAAGGGTGGCATCTAAGCATAAGAAATGAGTGACATGTTTGAGATGCATTATTTATGAGATAGTAAATCTGACATCCATTAAACTTCTTTCTAGTTCATGTGGGTTATTTGACTGTAATTGATTCACCACCGGTGAATATTTGGTGAAAATCACATTCACTGCTTTGTAATCATGTCCCTATTTGTTTTTACGGTTCAATAATGGCAAAACAAATCTGCACAGAGCAATGTAACACAGAACTATGGAATGACCATGCAGAGAATGATTATGTAAATTAAATGCACAAATTCTGTGTGTGTCTACAGGAGGAGTGATTGTTGACTCAGCTGTAGCTTCCCCCTCATATTTCCCCCTTCTATCTTAGGGCACTGAGACATGTTGCTGTCGCAATTAACACTATTCAGAATGACACAAATTACACAGCTGAAGAACAAAGTGAAAGCAAGAGCGTGAAATAGAAGGTGGATGGTGGGGACGGAGAAATGACAGGGAAAGTGACTGGGAGAGGGAATAGGGATAATGAAGAGTACCAGAACACCATTGGGAAATATAAATGGAAGACAATTTGTAAAACATGATATATTGCAGGCAGCTGATGGGTGAGGTGCTATGAAAATTCTATGAATAGGATGCAGATCCTACACATCTGAGCATAGATCAGAGTTTCTGACGTTGAGCATTCTGTTGAAACATACTGAAAGGTAATACATTTCCCTGTAAGCAATTATGTGCGTTGAATTAAATGCTTCATTGTAGTCACACTGCATAAAGCATGTTAAAGACTGTGGCATGTGAGAGGCAAAGCACAATAATCAACATGTCTGTCTACAGGATTCACATTCATTGTTTAGTGCATATCGGGTGACATATGTTGCTACCATTATTACCTGATACATTGTTTCCCAATTTCCTTGTTTTTATTGTGAAAAATATGGCTCTGTGTTCCTTTACACACAGGCCTCGTTTTATCATATATGCAATCCTATGTAACATCCACACACAGGCTCTGTTCTCTGCACCCAGCACTCACAGAACTGACTGAAATTCAGTAAAAAGTAGTTTATTACCTTAATCAGCTGTTAATATATATATATTAAAAAAATACATTTAAAAAAAGCACATTGCTGGCAATAGAAAAATTGCCAGGCCCTTTGAGTTTGGTATGGATTTTAAGGGCTAACCCAAGCCAAAATTGAAAAAAATCAAATCGACATGGGGTCCCCCCAAGATCCTTACCAGACCCTTAGGCCTGGTATGGGTTTTGAGGGGAATTCCCACACCAATTTTTTTTTTTTTAATGGCGTGGGGTCTCCTCAAAATCCATACCATTCCCCTATCTGAGCATGCAGCCTGGCAGGCCAGAAAGGGGGGGGGGGGGGGATGAACGAGCATCCCATCCCCTCCTGACCCATACCAGGCCACATGCTCTCAACATGGGGGGGTGCTTTGAGGCAGCCTCTTCCCAACAACCCTGGGCACCACCCCCTTGTGACATCACTGACCCATCATGCACCGGTCAGTAACGTCACATGGGGCAGTTCCACCAGGTGACATCACCAGGTGGCCCGCCCCTTACCTATTTAAGACCTGTCCAACAGTGGAGCCTGCAATCGGCGGTTAGCCTTTATCATAGGTGGAGCTTTTTTCCCCTTTTTTTCGGGTTTAGCAGTGGCGGCGGGCAGCGTGATTGATGATTGATCTACATGGTAGATCGTAGCCAGGTGGCCCACCCTTTACCTATTAAAAAAAAACTGTTAAAAGACGGAGCCTGCAGTCAGCAGTTTAGCCTTTGTTGCGGAGCTTTTTTAATTCTTTTTTTCGGGTACAGCAGTGGCAGCGGGTGTCGTGATTGGATCTACATCAGGGGACATTGTTTTTCTATTTTTAATAAAGGAATGGTCAAACTGTGTGTTTTTATTTCTTTTTGACACTTTTTTGGTGAATGGGTAATGGTACTATGTACATCATACTCATTCACATGGGGGCTGGGATCTGGGGGCCCCCTTGTTAAAGGGGGCTTCCAGATTCTGATAAGCCCCAGCCTGCAGACACCCACAACTACAGCCCAGGGTTGTTGGGAAGAGGCCCTCGTCCCCATCAACATGGAGACAAGGTGCTTTGGGATGCCCCCCATGTTGAGGGCATGTGGCCTGGTATGTAGGAACGGGGTGCTCAGTCGTCTCCCCCCTATCCTGGCCTGCCAGGCTGCATGCTCGGATAAGGGTCCGGTATGGATTTTGGGGGGCCCAAAGGGCCTGGTATGGATTTTTTTTTTTAAACATTTGTCTATTGCCTGCAATGGTATTGTATTGCCAGAAATGTAAATGTCATTTTTTTTCTTTATAAATGTCATTTTGCTGCAGCAGGTTCTATACATGGTGCACATACATGATATGCACCACTTTACAGGCAGACTAAGGGGAACCCCAAGGCACTATATTAAAAGGAATTTTTCATTTTTATTGTTTCACTTTAACCACTTCCCATCCCAGCCATTGTAATATGACACCCGCAGAGTGGCTCTGCCATCCTGGGCAGGCATCATATGATGTCCTCGGCTTCCTGGCGTTGTAGGGGGCGCAAGCGCCCACTGCGTCACTCTGGAGCCGATGCGCGTGCCTGGCGGTAGTGATGTCCGCCGGGCACCCGCGATTGCTCGTCACAGAGCAGGAACTCTCTCTGGGGAGAGGAGACCGATCGTGTGTTCCTAGTATATAGGAACACCGATCAGTCTCCTTCCCTAGTCAGTCCCATCCCCCCATAGTTAGAATCACTCCATAGGTAACACATTTATCCCCTTGATCGCCCCCTAGTGTTAACCCCTTCCCTGCCAGTGACATTTACACAGTAATCAGTGCATATTTATAGCAGTAATCTCTTTATAATTGTCAATAGTCCCAAAATAGTGTCAAAAGGGTCCGATGTGTCCGCCGCAACGCCACACTCCCGATAAAAATCGCAGATTGCCGCCATTACTAGTAAAAAAAAAATAATAATAATAAAAATGCCATAAATCAATAACCTAATTTGTAGGCACTATAACTTTTGTTTTTAACTTTTTTTTACCAAAAATATGTAGAAGAATACATATCAGAATACATATTTTTTATTTATTTTTTCTTAAATTGGGATATTTTTTATAGCAAAAAGTAAAAAATATTGTGTTTTTTTCAAAATTGTCTGTCTTTTTTTGTTTATAGCGCAAAAAATAAAAACCGCAGAGGTGATAAAATACCACCAAAATAAAGCTCTATTTGTGGGGAAAAAAATTATCAAAATTTCACAACCACACAATTGTCATTCAAAATGTTACAGCGCTGAAAGCTGAAAATTGGCCTGGGCAGGAAGGGGGTGAAAATTCTCTGTATTGAAGTGGTTAAGCATCATTAAAATCACTACTCCTGTAAAAACAATTTTTTTTTTAAATGCCATGATATGTCGGGCAGTGCCGGTCCTATACCTTTTTTATGGGCAATAGCTTGAATATAAGCCTTTAAAATGGGCACTTTTCATTTTTCAAGTTCGGGTCCTATAGACTTTGATTGGGTTCGGAGTTTGGGCCCGAACTTTTGCGATGTTCGAGAGTTCTGGCAAGCACCGAACCAGGGGGGTATTCAGCACAACTCTACTGGTTAAAACGTAGAGCAGACTTCGTTGCTCACAATATATGATGATTCATAGCCCTAACCAGCTGCTCACAGTATAGACAAGTTTCAGTCCTTCCTCCTGTGTGATGTAGAGATTAAAACATTCCCTTTGACTGCTGGAGGATTCTGCTATCATAAATTAATGTAGCATGAAAGAACATGGACCTTCTTAGATCTGACTCCATCCAGAGATTTGTGCTGCAATGCTGACAAGTGCCCAGCACGCACATTGTTCACTCCTGCCCACATCCTGCTATACACATTATTTAAGCATCAATACACCGTAGGCCTGGTTTACTAAAAGAAATGAGCATGTTCACTATACAAGAACATTTTCACTTAGCCTAGTAAATATGAAAATTCACTCTATAAAGAATACCCAATCATGTGCAAGAAAAATGTAGGAAACGGGAGTTGGAAGTCAACTCAGCTTCCTCACATTCATTAAGCTACCGTAATTGAAAGTTCCACTGCAAAGTAAAAATTCACTTAGTGAAATGCCCTTCCATCAGGGAGGTGTGTAATTGGCCCCAAATTTATTCTGCAGCAGGACAACAACCCCAAACATACAGCCAATTTCATTAAAAACTATCTTCGTTGGTTCGATGGTTTGGCCCCTACAGAGCCCTCATCTCAATATCATCAAATCTGTCTGGGATTACATGAAAAGACATGTTGCCTTATGAGTTTATGTGAAATCTCCATTAATAGCTGTAAAATATTGTAATTATGAATATATTTCAGTTAGCTTTGTATCTATGTAACATAGCGTCCCAGAAGTCTCTGTTAGACAGACGATTCGGTGCTTAGGCATGTGTATCTAAACAATGGGACCCAAACCTCCTTGTTCTACACATATTCACTTCAAAGGATCCCATGTTTGAATATGCAATGAAGGGCCATGGCCAGACCGTCATGAATACTTAATTTCCCTGAAAATGTAATCTACTTACATGGTTAAGTTTCCTGCTCAAAATAGTCTGAGACAAAGATTTGCGTTAAAGGTGGCTGACTTATGCAAAGTATAGAGATTGGAGATGTAGCCAGTCCTTACCCAGGATTAGAGAGGCCCACCAATCAGAGCCACGCCATGCCAACCAATGAGGCATCAGCCTATAATGATATACACAGACTGGATGGGAAGGAGGTATACACTCTATGGTAGAGCAGCCACCAGAAGGGAGGCTTGGTGGAAATGGTAACTATGGGAAAGGTCTGCCTTGTACTTGTAACTAAATATGTCTGTCTTATATCTTTTATGTCCTACTGTTTGTAGATTAATGGTTTATGGAATATACTCTGTATTCCTTCATGTAATCCATGTTTTTTACCCTTTCCCTGTACAAATAAATAGGTTGTGTGTTTTTGTCTAGGCCTCTTTACTATATACCAATACATTTTTATTCTTGTGTTAAAGCTTTTACTCATGGTCAATGAACTCTAATTTAACCCAAATCATATCTGAGAGATATTAAATCTCAAATATAGTAAATGGGTAACAGACAGAAGGATTTGAGGCAGCCTACATCCAGATCTGTGTATTCTGACAATGGGGGAGTCTCCTCGCTGTCAGAATACAATAGCACAGCGGGGAGAATTTCCCCATCCACATTGAATGTGTGCATGAGAGTGCATGAGAGAATAAGTTATTTAGTTTGGTTTTTAGCCAGAATTCTGGCTGACTGAAAAAACTGAACAGTCTATGGCCAGCTTTAGTCCTCTGGCTGCTGCCTTGTCACAACTTTTCAGTGTCTCTGGCATTCTGTGTCTCCATTCTTCACAATGCTATGTTGTCTGAAAACACTGACCCCCGCTTCTAGCTGCTATAATGGAAAATCCTCTTAAATGGATATTAAATGCTACCTGAGATTATATAAAAATGCATGAGCTAAGCCCAACCTCCACCTGCCTCCTTTATGCTCCCTGGTCCACAAACAGTTGCCATTCTACCACATCTATCTTACCTTCAGCTGTCCATGTTCTGCCCGCAAGTGCAGAGTTTGTTCTGCCTATTTTACCCCTACCCACTGTCATGATCAGCTTACAGTACATGCTGTCTACTACCCAGGATCAATTTAGTGAGATGACATACTAAACCAAATAATATGGGTCCAGATAAAATATTGTTTGATTGAGCAGTAACACATACCAGTATAATGAAGCACTCAGAAGGCAAAAACCATTCAGTCTAATTTAACATATTCATAAATGGCTATTCATAAACTAGATGTTCTAGCTATCATTAAAGATCAACACTCAATGACTTCACAAAGAGGTTTGAGCAATCTTCCAAATTGAATCAGAAAAAGCAACACAAATCTGACAGCTCTGCTAAGAAGATTATGAACATTTATGATGCATACCTTGTATGTCCAACATCCCCAACTGAGTAAAAACCTTGTTTCTATGTTGAATTGCAATTATTTATGTACTAAAGGACAGTCATATTGGGCATTACATCCAGCTTTCCAGCTACACAATGGTTGTGCTAATTCACAATGCTCTGCATGACTGGTATCTCAACAGTTGTTGCTCTGAGCCACTAGGAACTTCCTCCAGTTATTAAAGTGGAACTACACTACATCTGAACACCACAAACCAAAAATGCTATTTCATTAATTTTACTATTCAAAGCAAACTCCAAACAATCCATCCATGTCTGTATACTTTATTTTGCTGAGAAATCACTTTGAAAAACACCCTAGAATTTCTGACTGTGGCCATCTTGAGTAAGGGAAGATGATTTGTTTAACATTTATTTCCTGGAATCATTCTGCCCTTAGCTCAGACATGCAGGCGGGAGGGTGTGCTTAACTGAGAAAACCTCTTCTCCCCTCCTGAAGACTCCTGGGATTTATGACATCATTTGCCTAGGCATGGAAACTAGGAAGTAGCTAAAGAAATATATAAAAAGGTTTACAGCAAGTAAATATGATATACAGTACCTTCCTATCCATTTACTAATATTAGCAGCATAAGGATAAAAAAAAAATAGTCAATGTTGATTGAGAGAGTGAAGTTCCACTTTAATAAACACATGTATGCATTTATTGCAACAACAAAAATATTCAAGTGCAGGTTTGCAAAAATAGTCCCATCAAGACCTACTTTAGGGTGAACCCTACAGTTATAACATGAAATATACACTTGACTATTTTTTTTCCTTTTCTTTGCTAGCTGTGTTAGGGAGGGATTCTGCGTAATTTATTTCCTAGCGACAACATACTGTAGAAGATTAAAGCGGTTGTATACCCACACAGAAATAAAAAAACAAAAAACCTGTAAGGCAAAGGCATAATGAGCTAGTATGCAGCGTATACTAGCTCATTATGAAATACTCACCTTAGAACAAGGTCTCGACATCTGATCCCGTTCCACACTGAGGGAGCTGACATGTTCTCTTGGCGTTTCTTCCGGGTTCGCTGCTCCGGCGCTGTGAGTGGCCGGAGCCGGGATTATGTCTTCTTCCCAGCAAGGGCCGGCAGCGTCTGCCGCACCTTCAGCCAGGCCTTCACAGTGCATGCGCCGCTGACATCAGCGGCTGCATGTAAAGTGAATATCACCTAAACCGTACAGGTTGAAGAGATTATTATAGGATCATTATAGGCTTACCTGTAGGTAAAAATAAAAAAAGGGTATACAACCACTTTAAATCTCCTTAACAGAAACACAGACAGCAATAAAGTAACTCAATGATTCCTCCTGCTGACCCATACTTCATTACTGTGTCCTGAAGTGGCATTGAGTCAGGTAATGGAGCAGCATTCAGTGGTATGGGTAGCAGCACAGGTAGGTACCGGTATATGCTTTTTGATTTGCGCACATATATTTAAGTGGGACATTTTCTTTAGGCGGCGGGGCTATATTAATCAGTGGCGTCTCCAGCTTTCATATTTAGGGGGGGCACATGGGGGGACAGGGACAAAAGTAGGGGGCAACTATAAGATGCAAATATATCCTGGGGCCCTTTACTACGATCCCACAATGGCCCTTTCACATGTTCTGCAGTGAGCTCTCTTCCTACTGTATTGGGCCCCCCCAGGGTGGAAGAAAACAAGAGATATATGTCACCAGCATACCAAAAAAATATAAGGGTCCAAAGCAGTGGGAGAACTATCAGGGTTGCAAAGGTTGTCTTGCCACCGGGTCCTGGTGTTCTGCCACTGTGGGGTTCCCCAGCCTCCTCTTGCTGTCCTGCCCCTGCTATTGACAGTGCTGGTCTGGCATTTCTAGGAATTTACAGGCTGGTTTTCCTGTCCTAAGGACGGGAGAAATCAGTCTTTTTTCAACTGAGAGTCCTGATGGAGTCCTTCCTGCAACTTGCTCTTCTCCCTGCCAATGAGGATGCTGGGGGAGGAGCAGATCGGGCGGCCGTGGTTGTGTGAGCGCTCGCATTATGCAGTGTCAGCAAGCAGAGGGAGGGGGGAGGAATCACCCGCAGGAGCTGACTGGGGACACTCTCCCTCTTAGACATTGCCTTTTTGTAAAACAAATATATATTCTTTTAAATTGGGGGGAGCACATGGTGTTGCACAACATAATGTTGGGGGGGGTCAGGGCCCCCTCTGCCCCCCCCCAGGGACGCCATTGATATTAATATAGAAAGTCCATGTAATAAGAAGCGAAGGATAATTTAAAACATTCAAGTGTCAAAAAGATTATACACACACACACACTGTGTGTATATATATATATATATATATATATATATATATATATATATATATATGTCCCAACAAGAGAAGGTATGTGCAAGCTGGTGCTGTAATATCTCAAGCAAAAAAATTCAAACATGCAGAATAACGCCTCCACAACACACCCTTTGTGCTTTACCACAAACCCCCTTAGTGGGAATGACTCACCAGACGTTGTTGCCTTGCATTAATGCTCAGCAAACGTAGCTTCATTAAAAATATACCTCCTGGTATACAACTTGGCTCGCAGGTGATCCACTTGTTCAGGTCATGAAATCTCTCAAATGTCAAAAAGAAAAACTCCCATTGCGCATTACTGTAAAATTATTGAAAATGTATTTATAATAAAAGAGTGCCGCTCACAAACATTTTAAAAACATGGGCTTTACTTATCCACACAAGTTACAGCAATCCTGCTGCTAGCATGCATCCCCGTGCTTTCCAGTGTGACACAGCCCCAGTCGACTGGCTATCAACTTCCTTATTTTAGTCCGGTATACGTCATCACGTACAAATCCGTCGGACTTTGGTGTGATCGTGTGTAGGCAAGTCCGTTACTTAAAAATTCCGTCGGAAGTCCGTCAAAAGTCCGTTGAAAGTCCGTCGGACCAGTCCGGTCGAAAAGTCTGCGGATGTGTACGCGGCTTTGGGGTCATTTTAATGTTTATATTCATAATACAAGTATATGTCATACTGTGATGTATCTGTGAAATTTAAATAAGTATTAAAATGTTATATATATACACACACACACACTCTAAATAAATATAAATATTTTAAAATCTAGTAGGGTAGTGGACGGTGTCAGCAGAGCAGTGGATGTGTCAGTATTTTTATTTTTTTTGTATTTTTTTTTTTACAATTTTATTTAGGAGCTTTGGTGAAATATCATCAGGGGGAATCTGCACTGCTCAGGGTGATTAGGGTGTGCCTGGGCACACCTGGCACACCCCCTGAGCATGCCTATGCTGTAGTGCATAAAAATCACTTAGCAGACTAGTACATATCAGGATGCAATCCTGTAAAGTTTCTTCTGTTCCTAATATTTAAGGATAGGAATATTACAAGTCAAAATTAAAACAAAATGTTTTAATCACTTGCAACTCATTCATATCTTGTTTAGTCCTGATTTGGCTAGCTCTCTTGTACCCGTTATAACCTTTTGTAATAAAAGAAGATAGATTTTTGTTTAATCCGATCAAAGAAGAGAGATTTTATACCTCAGCTTAAAGAGGAGTTCAACTCAGGGGCTCCATTAAAAAAAAAAAATTAAAAGTCAGCAGCTACAAATACTGCAGCTGCTGACTTTTAATTGGACACTTACCTGTCCCAGGGTCCAGCGATGCGGTGGATCGAAGCCCCGCTCGTCCCCCCCCTCCGCTCGTTGGCGCCGGCATTTCAACTGTGGGCGCCGGGCTGTGGCTTCACAGCCTGGCACCCACTGCGCATGCGCGAGCGGCACTGCGCGCCGTGATTGGCCGCTCAATCACCTGGGACCTGTAATGGGTCCCAGATGATTGACAGGAGGGAGGGAGCAGACCCGAGCCCTTCCTGTGCTGAGGGGGAAGTGATGTCACCAGCCCAGGCAAAGGAAGAGGCAGACTACGAGGGACCACCTAGCAACAGGCATTTAGAGGTAAGTTAAAAAAAATATATATATATACAAATGTTTTTTTGTTTTTTTTTTTTAGAATTTTTCAGGTATTTTTGTTTTTTTGGGTGGAACCCCACTTTAAGTAAATACAACTATACTTTTCTCTTACTATCATACTATACAAATGCTGACAATAAGCATGTAACTTGATTTATGCCTAAAAATGCAAATAGATGTACACAGTAATGATACCAAATGATTCCAGACACTTTAAAGGAGACCTTATTTAAGTATGCCTCAGAGAAAACAACATTTTAAATTCTGTTCATGGCTAAAATTCATACATCACACTTATGTGTCAGTGTTTAATACAAAGAGAATGCACAAGGCAAATCAATTCTCATTTAATTCAGTGTGCCAGTAAACACGTTTCTCTCACCTACAAATTATCTTTCTTGCTTACAGAGCTACCGATGCCCAGATAGTAAATCAATTTTGATTGGAAGATCCTAGATGGGTTTTTGGATACGTTTATGCTTTGAAATGAATAGCTGTAATAGTCCAGAAGGATGGTAAAATCTATTGGCCCAAATCTGCAGAGAGCAAAAAATTTTTAAATGTTAAGCTAGAAACATAATTTCTCATTCGTTCATTGACAGACACAGCCTTCATTATTCAGAATGGTAGGGTTGTATCATTTCTGCAGGAGTAGGACTAGGCAGAACAAAAAACAACCCCTGGCTCTCTGCTCTAAGTATTCAGTTTTTTTCTGCCTAGTCCGGAGTAAGGACCTAGTTCCCTGCTGGGTTCTCTAGTCCAGGGAATTTTTTTGTTGTTTGTTATTTTATCTTTTTCCTAGATTTTTTCCAGGGAGATCTACAATCAACTGCTGGGCTGGGCGACGGGCTGGACGTTTGATCCAGTGGTAACCCCAGTCTGGCCAGCGAGCGCGCGCAGACCACAACTACACTCTAGGTCGGCTGCGACATAGCCCCACTGGACAGGGGCTGGCCCTGCGAGTTAAATGTCTTGCGAGGTCGCATACGACTCGGCCTGTGTCGCAGCGTTCCTCATGGCCTACAGCACCCCACTTCGGTGGTGAGGAGGATCTGTCTGGGAGCGTTACCCGTGCTTTTCGCTGGATAGGTAAGTAATGGGTCCCCTCCTCTGCTTCCCCTGGGTGGTGTGGGGCGCGGGTACTCCCTGGGGTGGTCCATCCCTCCGGGGTTCTCCTCCACCCCCCTTCCTCCCCCCCATCCCTAGTGAGGCCCAGGCTCCGGCCTAGGGGCTTTCGGACATGGTTCACTTTTCCACCTTCAGGTTGTTACTGGGTGGGGGGCATCTAGGGTTGGGCCTGGGAGGTGAGTGGTTGCCATAATTTAGGCCGTGGCTTTGCGGCCTACCAGCTGGGGGGCCGCTCTCGCAGCGGGCGGACGAAAATTTATGACACGTCTTTGCGGCCGACCGCACTCGTGGCCGGCGGCCGAAAATTTAGGCTGTGGCTTTGCGCCCTTCCGCACTTGCGGTCGGCGGCCGAAAATTTAGGCCACTGCTTTGTGGCCTACCGCACTTGCGTCCGAAAATGTAGGCCGCGGCTTTGCGGCCTACTGCACTCGCGACTGGTGGCTGAAAATTTAGGCCTACCGACCGGCTGTCCGGCCAGGCGGTCCGGTCCCACTGTGGGCCGTGCACCCATGGCAGGCAGCCAAAATTTAGCCTGTGGCTTTTCGCCCCTTGTGAGGGGCTCCAGTTTTTGGCCCCTGTGAGGGGCCCCTGGGTCTGCACCCCCTGTGAGGGGCCCCAGTATTTTCCCCCTGTGAGGGGCCCTTGTTTTTGCCCCCTGTGAGGGGCCCCCATCTGCACCCCCCGTTAGGGGCTCTGTTTTGTGCTGTAAAGGGGGCCTTAGTCTGTGCCCCCTGTGAGGGGCCTCATTCGACATCCCATATGTGGACCTGCGGGGGGATTCCAGTTGGTGGCCCCCTCCCCCTGTGTTTTTTTGGGGTAGCGCTTAGGCATATAGCCTAGTATATGGCACCCCTGCCCTCCCCTCCCCCCTCTTTCTCCTATCTGGCTATGAGGACGTGGCCCACCTTGCGGGGTGGTGGCCACGCTCCCTATCTTATCAGGGAGTGAGGGTGACTGCAGTAGGGCATGAAAAAGTGCTGGTTATAGCAGGAACCTTTGAAGATGGGGGATGCAGCGGTGGCTGCAGCGGAGAGCTGATGCCTCGTAAGCCGTCTTGCGCGACAAAAGCGTTCCTTTTTCCCTCTTATCTTGACAATATTGTCCTTGAAGACTGGGAAGGTCTAGAGTGCATTTGTGTTTCTATAAAAAAAAAAAAAAACACTTGCTGTGAGGTAACCATATGGGAATTCCCCTGCCTTTGCTGCTTTGCCAGGCCTATGGTCTATGCACTACAGTATGTCAGCTGAGCCTCTTGGCCATAGTTCCCTTGGTTGCTGAGCTTCTAAGGTCTCCTCAGTGGGGCTTAGACAGGTATTTTGGGGGCTACCCTGGATGTCAATGCTTCCAATGGGCGTCTACTGCCAGACCGCTTGCTGTTCTCCGCGGGGGGAAGTGCAAGCTCCATTGCTGCAAAGTATGGTTGTCACAGTTCCTATGTCGGTAACAGTTTAAGGCCCTGACCTGCCTTGTGTGGGTACAGAAGGTCAGGATGGAGTCCATTAACACGGTGGTAGCACCCCTTCATCATGGGGACCTTCTGGTTTCTATCAACATCACGAATGCTTGTTTACGCATTCCGTTATGTGCCTGACTCTAGCACCTGCTCCGTTTTGCTGTGGGTGCGGTGCATGATCAGCGCATAGTCTGGCCACCACTCCTCGGGTATTCGCGAGGTGTTGGCCCCGGATCGGGCGTGGTTGCATCTGCGGGGGTTTGCGGTGCTGGCTGCCTGGACAATCTTCTTCTGCCACTCTTCGGCTACCATGATGGGCAATGTAGTTTCTATACAGACCTTGACTGATTTTAGTAGGAATTTCATCTAGATTTCATCTATACTATCTGAAGTCTGCTTGGGCCCTTCCAGAATGTCGGATTATCTAAGCCTGAGCTTCAGCTCTGGCCAACGTGTTTTCTTCTCTTGGACAAACTCCAGAAGTTGCATGCTGCGTTTTTTATTTTTCTGTCTGGCAGGTAGGCCCTCTGTGGACCTGCGTGTGGGTGTTGGGTCTGAGAATTTCTACATTTTTTAAATGATTCCATTTGCGCAGTTCCATACAAGCTCCCTTCAGGGAGATCCTGGCATGAGACAAATGCTCGAGGACTCGTGACAAGCGGATTCGGCTGAGTTAGGAAACCAGGGTTCCCTGGTCTGGTGGCTCGCTCTCTGGTTCTTTGGCGGGATAAATCCTTTCTCCCCTTGTATTAAACAGGGTGACCACCGATGCCAGTTGGTCCAGGTAGAATGTCCTGGGACTGAGATCTGCTCAGGGTTATTTTACGCTGGTGGAATCCAGACTACCAGGTAATATCCTGGAATTTCAGGCTAAGTCTGGATCATGGATGGATCGACTTCGGGGGCTCCCGGTACGGTTCTAGTCGGACAAGGCAACCACGATAGCTTATGCCCTTCGACAGGGTGGGTCAAATAGGCTGTGGCGGCCCTGGATGTTGCCAGTATTCCCCGGTGGGCAGAAAGTTTCGTCCGGCCCTTTTCCAGTGTATGCATTCCAGGAGTGGAATGCTGACAAGCGGATACCTCAGTTGGGGAGGGTTGAACCACGGATGGGCCCTTCACCGAACCGTGTTTCTTTGGGTTTGTTCCCGCTGAGACACTCATGAGGTAGTTCTCTTGGTGTCCTGGTTCAACTGGATGGTACCAAGGTTTCTGGTAAGGTCACGGGTTGCTCTGGCAGCTCTGGTGGCCCATGGGGCCAGCAACGTTTCCCTATGCCTTTCCTCCTCTCCAGCTTCTGTTGTGGCTTTTACGCAGGATCATGGCTGCAGGGGTTCCGTTCATTCTACTACCCCCGGATGGGTCCAGTCGGTCTGGGTACGCCGACCGGGTGCGCCTGGTCGCCGGCGTTCCTTGTCGACTGCCTCTTCGGGCATTCTTCCTTTTTTTTTCTAGGTGGCTCTAATTCCGACCCCCATTTAGGGGGGGGGGGGTTAGCAGGAATGTGTCTCGAGATCCATCGAGGGCCAGGTGTCAGCTTGGGTGGTCATCTTCAGCATCCCCTGGTCTCGCGCTCCCTGGTGCGTACCTTTTATTCAAGGGGTTTAGATGTCTGTTTGCACCAGTGCATATTTTTTCTACCGTTGTGGGATCTAAACTGGGTTTTTTGGTTCTCCAAGAGCCGCTCTCTCCCTCTCTCAAAATATTGGGAGATTCCACTGCTAACCCTGTCTCAGAAGGTGGCCTCTTAGTGGCTTTCAAATCTGCTCACAAGGTGTTAAAAAGGGTGGCGTTATCATCTCGTTCACCTTACCCAGCTTTAGGCGGTGCTTCGGCCTTTTCTATAGTTCTGTCCCTGGGTTTCCATTTGAACAAGGACATTGTGTTTCCTTTCTTGTGTCCCTGGCAACACATCCTAAGGAATTTGCCTTATCTGCCCGGGATGTGGTTTGGGGGATTTGGTTGTATTTGCCAGCCACTGAGTCTTTTGGAGGTCAGGCTCTCTGTACTCATGGACAGGCCAAGAAAGGGGCCTGCAACCTTCTTCTGGATGGATCAGACAGATGACTCTGGACTATTCTGTCAGGAATTGGGTTCCTGCTTTCCCTGTTACAGCGCATTCTTCATGGGCGTCTAGTGCGTCTTGGGCCTTCTTGGGCCTTCTGTCTTCAGGCGTTTGTGGCACTTTTTTCACAAGTTTTACAAAGTGGATGGGTTGGCATCTGCGGGTGCCTTTTTTGGCCGCAAGCTTTTTTGCAGGCTGCTGTTAGGAGGGTTTAATCCCTCTTGAAGGGGTATCGTTCAGGTTGGGCTGCAGCTTGTCCTGTGTGAAGCTCCTGTTACCTGGTTGGCTTTTGTGTTAGCCTTGGGATTTTTTTGCTGTCCCACCCCTCATGTCCAGCACTGCTTTGGGACATCCCTACCATTCTGAATAAAGAAGGCTGTGTCCGTCAATGAACGAATGAGAAAATAGGATTTTTTACTTACCGTAAAATCCGTTTCTCTGAGTTAATTGACAGACACAGCACCCACCCCTATATGGAGTTTTTTGATACTTCTTTTACTGCTTGCTACTAAACTGAATACCTAGAGCAGGGAGGGGGTTATATACTGGCGGAGGATTTTACGGTAAGTAAAAAATCCTATTTTTTTAAAGAAAACCTCAAAAAACTGCTAAACTTGTTTTATGGTTAAAGGGGATATTTAAATAATTGTACGCATTTGCATGAATAAATTCCTGACATGTCTTAATAAAAAATGATCTTAATTTGCAAATAAGGATCATCACTTCCTCAGAGAACAGTGAGTGGGACATGGTGGGGGGCATGGTGGTGGGAAGAAATTTACAGCAGGACAAGCAGCTTCCTGGAGGGGCGTGATGTCATTACTCTGCTTCTGGAACCAGATATGCGCCATGGGTACATACCTTCACGCACACAGCAGTTGCGTATCTAGCTGCAGGAACCCAATTTTTATGGAAATTAATAGTAAAGCAGATGTAGATTTCCAGGACTGGACTAACAAATGTTTCTAGTGAAAGGCAACTGGTGTTTTCTATTAAACAAGGTCTAAATGGGCCATTGACAGGCATCCACAGTTTAACTTAGGAATGTGTCTTTGCAAAGTAAACTAAATCCTTTCTTATTTTTGCTTGGGGATAGAGTGCAGAGGGATTAGAAGTCTTGTCAGTTTTTGAGGCTGTCTGCACCCCTGATAGGGTGAAGACACCTCCCAAATTTTGCCAGTTTCTCCTTCAAATTTATTCACTTCCTGTCACATAGCCCAACATGAAGTGAGGGTAAAACCCTACCAATGTCTTTCCTTGGGGACGCACAGGTCTAACTAGTGTGTCTGAGACACTAACAGACTATGGTTTTGAGGTCTGGCCATTTTGCAGAGGAAATTAACAGGAGTTAAAAGGACTGCACCCACAAACCGACAGTCTCTTAAGGATTTAAACATTTATTAGTCACAACATCGATGAGGAAGATTTTGCTAAATAATGCAGCACAGACAATGACATCAAAGTGAAACTAACAACCTACAAACGACACACATTGACAACATCAAAAATATTTCATGGAAAAATATCCCCCCTCCCAAAAAAATAAGAAAGAAACAAAAGTTAAAAATACTTGCTCTAAAACACATAACAAACAAACTTCACAGAAAAAATACATGTGTTACAAACTCTATAAGGACACCCATATGTACTCTCTTGACACACACGCGCACACACACACACCTTTATATAACATAGGTTTATGTGCTGAGGCAATTGAAAACACACACACAGTCCATAAAATACACAAAATGAAAGTTCACCCATTGTAGAGACATTACTTCAAAGGGGGTACACCTGTTAAGGATGTCCTTAAATTACTAACCCAAAAAAACACACTCTCTGAACGTGCCCAGAAAAATCCAAGCGCTGTTCACACACACAAAAGTACAAAAAAAAACAAAGTCCCTGAGCATGCCCAGACCAACCCAAATGCAGCTAGCACAAAATAAGCACATCATCCAGCATGCTACAATTTCAGATGGGACAAACACCCCCGGTCCAGGGGGGCAAACAAAGAGTCTAACATGGGCAAAAGTTATACAACGAATACCATTGCAGTCTATGGGAAAAATACCATTGCAGTCTATGGGAACTGGCAATTCTTAGAAGGACAGAGAGGCCAATTTGTAATAAAGACCTGAAGCCCGAACAGTATGTTGTCTTCTGGGCGCTCGGGTTCGGCACACGGATCTGGTGGACAGATTACTGGGAGAAGCTGGGGAAGACCCAGCTGTCATGGTGAACGTTGGTACCAATGACAAAATCAGAGGCAGATGGAGTGTCCTAAAGAACGATTTTAGGGACTTGGAAGCTAAATTAAGGAAAAGGACCTCCAAGGTAGTATTCTCAGGAATACTACCGGTACATCGAGCCACACCAGAAAGGCAGAAGGAGATTAGGGAAGTAAACAAGTGGCTGAAGAGCTGGTGTAGTAAGGAGGGGTTTGGGTTCCTGGAGGACTGCGCCAACTTCTCAGTCGATAACCGGTACTATAGAAGGGACTGCACCTAAATGAGGAGGGTGCAGATCAGCTGGGAATGAAGATGGCCAAAAGTTAGAGGGGTTTTTAAACTAGGCGATGGGGGGAGGGTCCAGAGGTAGATAGTCAGCGCGGAACATATTCAAGAGGGTAGTATTGGGGGCATTAGTGGTAGGTTGACCAAAGCACATAAACCCAAGGTAAGTATAGTAGCAAGTCCGAGTTGCAATCTCGGAACACCCAATAAGAGGATAATATGCAATCGGTCTAAATTATGTAGCATGTTCACCAATTCCTGGCGGACAAGATGGGTGAACTAGAGATACTGTTGTATGAGGAGGATTTGGATTTTGTGGGAATTTCAGAGACCTGGTTCAACAGCTCTCATGATTGGCTGGCAAACATACAAGGGTATACCCTTTATCGCAAGGATAGAGAGGGTAAAAAAGAGGGAGGGGTATGCCTATATATCAAGAATATAGTACAAGTGAATGTGAGAGATGACATCACTAAGGGAGCTAGGGAGGAGGTTGAATCCTTATGGGTGGAGCTCCAAAGGGATGAAGCTAAGGGGAAAATAATACTGGGAGTATGCTATAGGCCCCCTAACCTGAGGGGGGAAGGGGATACAGATCTCCTATCACAATTTGGATTAGCAGCAAGTGGGAAGTGCTATCATAAGGGGGAATTTAACTATCCAGACATAGACTGGACGGAGGGAAGCGCGCATTCATCTAAGGCTCGCCAGTTCCTAAATGTCTTGCAGGACAATTTATGGGTCAGATGGTAGACGTACCAACTAGAAATAAAGCGTTACTTGATCTACTGATTACCAATAATAAAAACCTGATCACGGATGTGGAAATATGGGGCAATTTAGGTAAGAGCGACCATAGGTCAATTGGCTTCAGTATAAATCACACAAATAGGAAACATAAGGGGAATACAAAGACACTGAATTTCAAAAGAGCAAACTTCCCTAAACTACGAACCTTGTTAGAAGGCAGAAATTGGGATAAAATCTTAGGAACAAAGAACACGGAGGAGAGATGGGTTTGCTTTAAGAGCATATTAAATAAGGGCATTAGTCAATGCATCCCATTGGGTAATAAATTTAAAAGAGCGAACAAAAGTCCTGGATGGCTTAACTCCAATGTAAAAATGCATATAAAAGCAAAGGAGAAGGCCTTCAAAAAATACAAGGTTGAGAGATCATCATCAGGATTCAGACTTTATAAAGAATACAACAAGAAATGTAAGGGTGCAAAAAGGACGGCTAATCTAGAACATGAAAGACACATAGCGCAGGAGGTTAAAAAAAATCTTAAGAAATTCTTCAAGTATGTAAACAGTAAAAAATGGAGGACAGACCATATTGGCCCCATAAAGAATGAGGAAGGACATCTGGTTACAAAGGATGGGAAGATGGCAAAGGTATTGAATTTATTCTTCTCCTAAGTCTTCACAAGGGAATCGGGGGGGCTTCAGTAACCAAAACTGCAGTGTTTATCCTCATGACACATCACAGGAAGCACCTTCATGGTTAACAGAGGACAGAATTAAAATTAGAGTTGGGAAACTTAACATTAATAAATCACCGGGACCAGATGGCTTGCACCTGAGGGTACTTAGGGAACTCAGTCAAGTAATTGCCAGACCATTGTTCCTAATTTTTACTGACAGTCTACTGACTGGAATGGTACCAGCTGATTGGAGAAAAGCCAATGTAGCACCAATATTTAAAAAGGGCCCAAAATACATCTCTGGGATTTACAGACCAGTTAGCCTAACATCAATAGTATGCAAATACTATTATATTAAACTAAATACTATTAAATACTGCATAATAAGGGACTATATACAAGATTTTAGTAATGAGAACGGTATCATTAGCAGTAATCAGCATGGATTCATGAAGAATCGTTCTTGCCAAACCAATCTATTAACCTTCTATGAGGAGGTGAGTTACCATCTAGATAAAGGAAGGCCCATAGATGTGGTGTATCTGGATTTTGCAAAAGCATTTGACACAGTTCCCCATAAATGTTTACTGTACAAAATAAGGTCCGTTGGCATGGACCATAGGGTGAGTACATGGATTGAAAACTAGCTACAAGGGTGAGTTCAGAGGGTGGTGATAAATGGGGAGTACTCGGAATGGTCAGGGGTGGTTAGTGGGGTCCCCCAGGGTTCTGTGCTGGAACCAATCCTATTTAATTTGTTCATAAACGACCTGGAGGATGGGGTAAACAGTTCAATCCCTGTATTTGCGGATGATACTAAGCTAAGCAGGGCAATAACTTCTCCGCAGGATGTGGAAACCTTGCAAAAAGATGCGAACAAATTAATGGGGTGGGCAACTACATAGCAAATGAGGTTCAATGTGAAAAAATGTAAAATAATGCATTTGGGTGGCAAAAATATGAATGCAATCTATACACTGGGGGGAGAAACTCTGGGGGAATCTAGGATGGAAAAGGACCTGGGGGTCCTAGTAGATAATAGGCTCAGCAATGGCATGTAATGACAAGCTGCTGCTAACAAAGCAAACAGAATATTGGCATGCAGTAAAAAGGGGATCAACTCCAGAAATAAAACGATAATTGTCCCGCTCTACAAGACTCTGTTCTGGCTGCACCTAGAGTATGCTGTCCAGTTCTGGGGACCAGTCCTCAGGAAGGATGTACTGAAAATGGATTGAGTACAAATAAGGGCAACAAAGCTAATAAAGGGTCTGAAGGATATTAGTTATGAGTAGGGATGAGCTTTGAGTTCGAGCCGAGCCCATGTTCGACTCGAACATCATCTGTTCGACCGTTCATCGAATTGCGAACGTTATGGGTCGTTCATGCCAAATTCGAGTGGCACGTCACGGCCTACAATTCACTACAGCATCGCAGTGCATTGCTGGCTGATAATTGGCCAAACATGCACTATGACCTGCATGCTTGGCCAATCACAGCGCCATCAGTACAGAGAGCCGTAATTGGCCAAAGCCAGGGTGGCTTTGGCCAATTATGGCTCAGGGCTTTAGTACACGCCCCACACTATATAAGGCCGCCTGCGTGACGGCCTTGTGTAGTGTGTTGCGGCGGCGGAGAGAGATAGACAGAGAGACAGTGTCATTTGATTTAAGTTAGATAGAGTAGGCAGGCAAGTCAGTTAGCTGCACTTACAGTGTATTGTGTATATATGCACTGTATTCAGTTTAGCTAGATCCGTTCCTGTTATTCTCTTCCTACTGACAGGCAGGCAGGTGTTTTTACAGTATTTACAGTTAGTGTACTGTGTCCTTTGCACAGTGTGCACCTAAAGCTACCTGAAGAAAATTGCTGGTGTTCTTCTGATCCTATTAGTACCACAGGCAGGCAGCTGCAGTATTTACAGTTAGTGTACTGTGTCCTCTGCACAGTGTGCACCTAAAGCTACCTGAAGAAAATTGCTGGTGTTCTTCTGATCCTATTAATACCACAGGCAGGCAGCTGCAGTATTTACAGTTTGTGTACTGTGTCCTCTGCACAGTGTGCACCTAAAACTACCTGAAGACAATTGCTGGTGTTCTGATCCTATTAATACCACATGCAGGCAGCTGCAGTATTTACAGTTAGTGTACTGTGTCCTCTGCACAGTGTGCACCTAAAGCTACCTGAAGACAATTGCTGGTGTTTTCATATTAATAATACTACAGGCAGGCAGTTGATTCTGCTAGCGGCAGTATAATCAGTATATATATATATATATATATATATATATATATATATATACACACATCCCAGCTTTGTGCAGCTACATCTCACTGCAGGCCATTATTATGTCTGGAAGGCCAACAAGGAGAGGCAGACAGTCACAAGCCAATAAAAGAGGGCAAGCAGGCTCTGTGTCTAGAGGCAACAGTGCTGGTTGTGGACACGGTGCATCCTCATCAGCACGTGGCCACGGGACATGCTTTTCCTTTTTTTCGGCAGCTGGCCGTGCTGAGCCGCAACATGCCGAAGACTTGGTAGAGTGGATGACCAAGCCGTCCTCATCCTCCTCATCCTCTCTCACCCAGACTCAGGGTACTTTGTCTGGCAAAGCAGCTGCCAACGTGGCTTCTTCCCTCAGCTCAATGGCATCAGTCACTCCTTCCCTAGCCCCACCATGTGTTCCGGAGGAGTCCCCCGAACTGTTTGACCACAGTGTTGGGTACATGCTCCAGGAGGATGTCCAGCGTTTTGAAGACTCTGATGATGGTACCCAGCTGGGGGAAGGAAGTAATGTGAGCCCAGAGAGAGGGGGTGCCCAAGAAGGACAGCAATCTGGCAGTCATGTTCCCCCAGCTGCAGCATACTGCCAGGTTTGCTCCAGTGATGAGGAGGGAGGGGATGATGAGGAAGTCACTGACTCCACGTGGGTGCCTGATAGGAGAGAGGAGGAGGCACATCTCCAACGAGGCTGGATGCCCTCCAGGGGCCAACTTAAGGGCAGCACATCGCCTACATCACACTGCAGAGCTCCGCATGTGCAGGGCGCTGCTGTCTCTGTGCGCTATTCCAAAAGTTCTATGGTGTGGGCCTTTTTTGAGACAAGTGCATCAGATCGCACCACTGCTATTTGCAACATATGTCTCAAGTGTATCTCGCGTGGCCAAAACATCACCCACTTGGGCACCACATGCTTGACCAGACATATGTCGACCTGCCATGCAGTTTCTTGGCAAGCGTACCTAAAAAACCCACACCAAAGAACAAAGTGAACCTCTCCTTGCTCCTCATCAGCTGGGATCTCCCACCCCACTATACATTCATTCCTCTCTGAAACCTGCACTGAGAGGAATGAAGGTGTAGAATTAGGTGTGCCACAGCCAAGTACTTGCGGGCAATCTGCTATCGGTACACCTACGTCAGATTGTACCAGGCAAATTTCCCTGCCCTAGCTGCTGCACCGCCAAAAAAAGTTCCCAGCGGTTGAATGCTAGCTTGGCTAAATTGCTAGCACTTCAACTGCTGCCTTTTCAGTTGGTAGACTCTGCCCCCTTCCGTGAATTTGTGGAATGTGCGGTTCCTCAGTAGCAGGTTCTCAAACGACACTTTTTCTCATGGAAGGCGATTCTGGCTCTCTACCGGCATGTGGAAGGCAATGTCTTGGCCTCGCTGGACAGGGCGGTCAGCGGTAAGGTGCATATTACCGCTGACTCATGGTCCAGCAGTCATGGACAGGGACGTGACCTATCTTTCACCACGCACTGGGTGACTCTTTTGGCAGCTGGGAAGGATGCAGGACAGGGTGCAGTAGTGTTGGAGGTTGATCCAGGTTCAGAGGTGGTTGACGCCATGCCAGCTTAAGCCAGGTATGGTGGTTTGCGACAATAGCACCAACCTCCTCTCCACCCTCCGACAGGGACAACTGATCCATGTGCCCTGTTTGGCTCACGTCCTCAACTTGGTGTTGCAGTGGTTCTTGGGCAGGTACCCGGGCTTACAGGATGTCCTGAGGCAGGCCAGGAAAGTCTGTGTGCATTTCCGCAGGTCATATAATGCCAGTGCTCGGCTGGCTGACCTCCAAAAGGAATTTAATCTGCCCAAGAACCGCCTAATCTGTGACATGCCCACCAGGTGGAACTCAACGTTGGCCATGCTGCAGCAGCTGCACACACAGCCGAGGGCCATCAATGAGTACCTATGCGACTATGGCACCAAGACAGGGTCAGGGGAGCTTGTTTTTTTTTCCCCACGCCAGTGGGCTATGATCAGGGATGCATGCACTGTCCTGTCACCATTTGAGGAGGCCACAAGGATGGTGAGCAGTGACAGTGCATGCATCAGTGACACTGTCCCTCTTGTTCACCTGTTGGAGCACACGCTGCGTGGAATAATGGACAGGACACTTGAGGCAGAACAGAGAGAGGAAGAGGACTTCCTTACCTCTCAAGGTCCCATTCATCCAGACAGTGTTCCTGCATGCCCACCGATCACACAGGAAGAGGACGAGGAGGAGGATTGTGTCAGCATGGAAGTGGAGCCTGGCACTCAGCATCAGCAGCAGTCTTCAAGGGATCATTTACAGTCCGAAGAAACCCATGGACTTGTACATGGCTGGGAGGAGGTGGCTGCGGATCATGTTGTCCTTAGTGACCCAGAGGACTCTGGACCGAATGCCGGAGCAAACCTACACTGCATGGCCTCCCTGATCCTGCAAAGCCTGCAGAAGGATCCTCCTATTCGTGATTTTAAGGGGAGGGATCATTACTGGCTGGCAACCCTCTTTGATCCACGTTACAAGGGTAAGGTTGCGGTACTCATCTTGCCATCGCAGAGGGAGCAGAGGATGAAACATCTTCAGGAGGCCTTGCAGAAAGGTTTGTGCAATGCGTTTCCAGAGCCTGGGAGGTTACAATTTCCTGGTCCTCCTGGACAACGTGTTGCTGAGGCCTCGGTCAGTCACAGAAGGAGCGGTGGAGAAGGTGGTCGTCTGACCGATGCGTTCAGACAATTTTTTAGTCCGCAGCCCCAAGGTATAATCGGTTCCAGCAACCATCGCCAGCGTCTGATTCACATGGTGCAGGAATACCTAGGGGCAAGATCAGACTTGGACACCTTTCCCACCGAAAATCCTCTGGGTTACTGGGTCTTGAGGATGGCCAGAGCTTGCACAGTATGCAATTGAGCTACTGGCCTGTCCTGCATACAGCGTTCTTTCGGAACGCACATTCAGTGCTGCTGGAGGCTTTGTAACCGATCACAGGGTGCGCCTGTCCACCGAATCGGTCAATCGGCTGACCTTCATAAAAATGAATCAGTCTTGGATCACCAGGTACCAAGCACCTGATGCTGATGTAACCGAATATTTTTTTTTTAAATGTGAGATCTCTTCAAGACTGCCTATGCTGATGCTGAGTGACTATCCTGTTATGCTGAGTGACAATCCTCTTCCTCCTCAATTTTCATGCTGATAGCTTGTAAGAACATTTTTGGTTCTGGGCACTGCCACCAGTGGCTAAGGCCCAATTTTTCTGCCCATGTTTAACAGGGGCGTGTAATTACAATTTTTGATGCAATACTTTACAGCAGGGCTCATTCCTGCGCTCCAACTATAGTATCTGTGAGGGGTTGCAGTGTTGTGGCACCAGCACCAGTGCCCAAGGCCCAAGGCCCAATTTTTCAGCCCCTGTTCAACAAGGGCGTATAATTACAATTTTTGATGCAATACTTTGCAGCAGGTCTCATTCCTGCGCTCCAACTATAGTATCTGTGAGAGGTTGCAATGTTGTGGCAGCAGTGGCTAAGGCCCAATTTTTCTGCCCATGTTTAACAGGGGCGTGTAATTACAATTTTTGATGCAATACTTTGCAGCAGGGCTCATTCCTGCGCTCCAACTATAGCATCTGTGAGGGGTTGCAGTGTTGTGGCACCAGTGCCTAAGGCCCAATTTTTCTGCCCCTGTTCAATAGGGACATGTAATTACAATTCTTGATCTAATATTTCGCAGCAGGGCCCATTCCTGCGCCCACCAAGAGTAACTGTGAGGACTTACAGTGTTGTGGCACCAGCACCACCACCACCACCAAAGGCCCAATTTTTCTACCACTGTTCAACAATGGCATGTAATTACAATTCTTGATCTAATATTTCACAGCAGGGCCTGCTCCTGCGCCCACCAAGAGTAACTGTGAGGGCTTACAGTGTTGTGGCAACACCAACACCTAAGGCCCCAATTTCTGCAGAGTATATAGGGCAGGCCCCTACTTTCAAACGTCCAACTTACAAAAGACTCCTACTTGCAAACGGAAGGAGACAACAGGAAGTGAGATTAAATCTACCCCTAGGAAGGGAAATTCTCTCCTATAAGCATTATCACAAATCCTTGTTTCACTAAAACCCCCACATTTTCAAAAAACATTTGTCATTGGGACAGAAAGTGAGGTGAAATCTTCTGAAGAGGTGCACGGACAGCAAAACAAAATGTTACAGGGGTGATAAAAATGTACCAGTTCAAAATTACAAACAGATTCAATTAACAACAAACCTACAGTCCCTGTCTTGTTTGCACCACCTGTATAATGCTGTTCAGAGTATATAGGGCCTGGAGGTGCCACGCCTTTCCTTTTTCAAATTTGGGTGCTGGGATCCCCTTAATATCCATACAAGACCCAAAGGGCCTGGTAATGGACTGGGGGGTACCTATGCCTTTTGTCTCACTGATTTTGATCCATATTGCCGGGACCCGACATTACATTAAAGCCGCAAACAGTTTTAAATGACTTTTATTCCTTTGCAAATGTCATTTTGTGCAGGGACTGTTCTAAGCACGGGAAACACGTGTCACTTTACAGGCATACTATAGACACCCCCCAGGTACAATATTTAAAGGAATATTTCACTTTTTTTTGCACTTTAAGCATCATTAAAATCACTGCTTCCGAAAAAACGTCCATTTTTAAAACTTTTTTTTGCACTGATACATGTCCCCTGGGGCAGGACCCGGGTCCCCAAACCCTTTTTAGGACAATAACTTGCAAATTAGCCTTTAAAATTAGCACTTTTGATTTTGAACGTTTGAGTCCCATAGACTTTAACGGGGTTCTGAAGTTCGCGCAAACGTTCGGTCCGTTCGCAGGTTCTGGCGCGAACCGAACCGGGGGGTGTTCGGCTCATCCCTAGTTATGAGGAAAGGTTGCGAGCACTGAACGTATTCTCTCTGGAGAAGAGACGCTTGAGAGGGGATATGATTTCAATATACAAATACCATACTGATGGTGACTCCACAATAGGGATAAAACTTTTTCGCAGAAGGGAGTTTAACAAGACTCGTGGCCACTCATTAAAATTAGAAGAAAAGAGGTTTAACCTTAAACTACATAATGGGTTCTTTACTTTAAGAGCGGCAAGGATGTGAAATTCCCTTCCACAGGTGGTGGTCTCAGCGGGGGGCATTGATAGTTTCAAGAAACTATTAGATAAGCACCTGAATGACTGCAACATATAGGGATATACAATGTAATACTGACATATAATCACACAAATAGGTTGGACTTGAAGGACTTGTGTCTTTTTTCAACCTTACCTACTATGTAACTAAGTAACTATGTAACTGACTTGTTAATTTTGCTAGTCCCCACTTGGCTGGCTTATATTCTAGTTATTGGCCTTAAAATGGGTATGGGGGCCCAGGTCCCACCCTAAAGGACATATATCAATATCACCAATTTGGACAACCCCAAAAACGAAACAAGGAGAAGTGTCTTTAAAAACACAAAATTGCTTAAAAGCTAGTAACTTTGGGAGGGGGGGGTGTCACATGTTGGCAACGTAACATGCTAACATGACCTGTGTGCAAATCTCCTTAAAGAAATACATAAAGGTGAACCAGCGTAAAAAAAATTGTCAAGATTAGAGGTGCGTGCGTTCAACCCATGCAATTGTATGTACGTTGCTCAACATTTACTAAGATTTTGGCTGCGCAGTGAACACTCATGTGAAGTAGCGCAAGAGCCGCTTGCGCATGCGCACTGCTTACATTGATCTCACGTAGTTCTAAACGTACTTGTAGGCACAGCAGGCTTTCTCTGAAAAAGTTACTTTTTCATTCTATTTTGGGCATATTTGTTACTTGGGCAGTTGTTACTAAATTTTCTAACATCACCCCATAATATTGGCACCTCCATCTTCTGTTAATATTGAATTGAAGATGCCGTGCGCCATATCCATAGTGGTGCACAGATTGCCTTTTCCTATGCTCCGAGATCTCTATAGTAAATGGGGGATTTGAGCTCTATTACAGGCGCACCGTATCGTAAAAATATAGAAATGTGCGTTGCGCCTCGCCGTGAGCCTCTACTGATGGCGCACGGCTTTAGTAAATCACCCCCTTAGTGTCTGATTTGTCCACCACACTGTGGCAGTCCTGCTATAAGTCGCCTATCGCCACAATTACTAGAAAAAAATAAAAATAAATAAAATTTCCATAAAAATTTCCCATCGTTTGTACACGCTATAACTTTTTTGCAAACCAATCCATAAACGATTATTGAGATTTTCTTTACCAAAAACATGTAGCAAAATACTGTACATATTGGCCTAAACTAATGAAGAAATTAGATTTTTTTTTTACATTTTTTTTATTGGGTGTGTTTTTCATAGTAGAAAGGTAAATTTTTTATTTTTTTCAAATTGTTGGTTGTTTTTTGTTTATAGCGCCAAAAAATAAAAACTGCAGAGGTGATCCAAAAGAAAAAAAAGAAAGCTCTATTTGTGGGGAAAAAAAGACATAAATTTTATTTGGGTCGCATGACCGTGCAATTGTCGGTTAAATTAATTGGCTCTAAAATGTGCCACTGTTACATTGTGGCACAATGAATGTGTTGAATTCAAAATAAAATACTGACAATTTTTATCCTACGAAAGTGGAGCTAATTAGGACCAAATCTATTTTGGTGGTCAGAGAGAGAAACTAGGACAGACAGATTTTGCAAAAGCATCTCGTGCATTCTAAAAGTGGTGCAGAATGAGTCAAATTTATGTACAAGTTGTAGACACATTAGAGACACTTTTTTTGCAAAATCTGTCTGCTTTATGTATTCCTGGGATTGTGTCTTTATTCTTTGTTCGTATACAGTAATGTGCATAAGTTTTAGGCAGGTGTGAAGAAATGCTGTAATGTAAGAATGCTTTTAAAACAAAATATTTTTTATTTTTTTATTTATCAATTTACAAAATGCAAAGTGAGCAAACTGAAGAAAAATCTAAATCAAATCTATATTTGGTGTGACTACCCTTTGTCTTTAAACCAGCATCAAGTCTTCTAGGTTCACTTTCACACATTTTTTAAGGAGCTCATTAAGTAGGTTGCTCCAAACAACTTGGAGAACTATCCACGGATCTTCTGTGGATGTAGGCTACCTCAAATCCTTCTGTCTCTTCATGTAATCCCAGATGGGCTTGATGATGTTGAGATTGGGGCTCTGTGGGGGCCAAACCATCAGTTCCAGGACTCTTTGTTCCTCTTTACGCTGAAGATAGTTCTATATGACATTGGCTGTATGACATTTGGGTCAGCCCCCCCCCCCACTCCAAAGCACCTTGTCCCCTCACTTTTTTGGTGAATGGGTACCCCATACTCATTTACATCAGGGGGCTGATTCTGATAAGCCCCTTGCCCACAGACCCTCACAACCACAGCCCAGGGTTGTCGGGAAGAGGCCCTTGTCCTCATCAACATGGGGACAAGGTGCAGGTAGGGGGTGTTCGCTCGTCCCCCCTTTCCTGATCTGCCAGGCTGCATGCTCGGATAAGGGTCTGGTGTGGATTTTGGGGGGACCCCCACACCATATCTGTTTTGCTGGCAATGGCTTGCAGCTGGGAAAATCAGTTGAAATTTTCTTTTTTGTTATATATGTCAGTTTTGCTGCAGCAGATTCTATACATAGTACATAGATGTGTCACTTTACAGGCAAGCTAAGGGGAATTTTTATTTTTTATTGTTTCACTTTACATTAGAATCACTGTTCCTGTAAAAATGATCTTTTTTAAAAAGTAAAATTTGCATTGACACATGTCCCCCATGGCAGTGCCCAGGCCCCCATACCCTTTATAACTTGCATATAAGCCTTCGAAATGGGGACTTTTGATTTTTCAAGTTTGGGTGCAAAAGACTTTAATAGAGTTCGCGGCTCGGGCCTGAACTTTTTTCATGTTCGGGAGTTCTGATGCGAACCGAAGCGGGGGGGTGTTCGGGCCATGTATTTTATTGAATTACCCATTTAGTGTATTGACAAATTATCCATGTAGTTTATTGAATTTATCCCAAAGAGGTGATAAAGCATAAGTAGGTTGTCCTGAAAAAACAAACCCTTGTTTGGTCTTTAAAAGCAATTTGAAAGCAACTGTCAATGCTGGCAACTGTCAATGCTGGGAAATCACTTCCAGCACTGAATTCAACGCTAGAGTAACCTCAAATTTCTAAATACAATGGGATTAATCTACTAAGGGCTAATAAGCTGTTAATTTAGTAAGGGGAGTTGTATTTTTTAAGGGAATTTTTCCCAGAGTTTAGGGAATGTGGTGAAATTCCACTTTGCAAAGAATACCCAATCATGTGTAAGGAAAACATTGTTGTACATGATTGGTTGATAGAAATCAGCAGCGCTTAATCTCATTCATTAAGCTCTGGGAAAACTTGCATTGCAGATTTCAATTTGCTTTGAAAGTGCACAGTCTATTTGCTTTTCAGTAAATCCACTATAATGCATCATTCCTTTCTGACGAATAGAAAGGTAGGTATTGCAAGAGCAGTGATAGAACTCTAACTTTAGACCTAAAATTGGATATTTGTATATTGAGTGCCCTAGGTTTGTGGCTTCCCAAGAAGATAAAAAGTGATGTGCTAAAAAACAGGACAGGTTTCTTTAAAATTAAGAAAAAATGGGTTACACGCTTGTTAACATATGTGTCCTTATATTTTAATGCTGCACCTGATAAAGAAAAGTCCACAAACAGGTTTGCATAAAAAAAATATTTGGTGAAGTAAGTGGCTCATATATGCTGAATGTATGTTGAGTAAATCCAATGCAGTTATTAGATACATATTGTCTATCTGCAATAGTCTACCTCTAAGCTACAAGAAAATCCTAGCACCAAAACATACATTGTTATATGCTATTGTAGCAGAGCATCCCAGAGAGAGCCAGGAAAAGTCCTATTCGGGGTTTATACATCTCCCAGGCTCCTCTCATACAGGTTCAGGGATCTCTGATCCATGGTCCAGTTCAGGTCTTGGTCCTCTCCCCCAGGCTAATTTAAGCTCACCTGAGCAAGACAGCCTTTGCTCTTGGCCTGGGATACTCAGACTACTTCTGTGTAGGAGAGCAAAAAGGTATGTGGAAGCTGACAAGCTGTAGGCTTGCTCAGCTTAGTAGTTAGGATCTGTAAATATTGTTTAGTTAGTGCCGAGACACGGCTAGGTTTTGTTTTGGCTATTTTTGTTCCTATTTGTTTTTTTTGGAACACTGTACAGCACCTGTATATAGACTTGTATATATCACAAATAAACACCGCACTGTTTGTCACTATTTCACTGGATTTGGTATCTGTGCCTGAAAGACTGCTCATCCCAGGTAGCTTTGTACCTGCCACCTGTCCCCCAGGTTACATATGGTGGAGACTGCGACCAGCTGTAGTAAGTTACTACTTAAAAGGCCAGTACCTAGAGTGACTAAACATGGAGGAAATCCTAAAACAATTGGTGATATCCAATGCTGCACAGCAACAATCCAATGCTGCACAGCAACAAGCAAACGCTGCACTGCATCAAGCAAACGCTACACAGCAGCAAACTAACGCTATCGCACAGGAGCAAACCAAGGCGCTGTGCCAACAGATTGGTGCTGTACAGGAACTATCGCAGAGGCTGTTTGAACAGCTAGCCACTGATGCAAAAGAGGATAGGAAAACCCTGCCTGCGGTTGTGGAGACGCTAGCACAGTGGTCACCTGCTAAAGTTAATGTTGTTGGAGACAAGCCCTCAGCCATCCATGTGGGTCGCTTTCTTTCTAAAATGACTGCAGATGATGATCCAGAGGCCTTTCTCTTAACGTTTGAACGGACCGCTGAGAGGGAAGGTTGGCCCAAAACCCAGTGGGCAGGACTGGTCGCCCCCTTGCTGTCTGGAGAATCGCAGAAGGCCTACTATGATTTGGAGTCAGCAGAAGCAGGAGACTATGAAAAGGTCAAGCGGGAAATCCTGGCGCGACTTGGTGTCACCTTGGCAGTTCGAGCACAGCGGGTCCACAGCTGGTTCTTCCAAGACGAGAGGCCCCCAAGATCGCAGATGTTCAACCTAATTCACTTGGTGAGGAAATGGCTACAGCCGGAGTCCCTGTCTGGGCCACAAATAGTGGAGCGTGTGGTCATGGACCAGTTCCTGAGGTCACTACCAGTTCCTCTGCAGAAGTGGGTGAGTCAAGGAGACCCCAACTCGGCGGACAACCTCGTGGAACTTGTTGAAAGGTACTTTGCTGCAGAGAACCTGGTCACCACCCCTACAGCCGCACAGACTTTCCGCCCAAAGCCACGGTCTCCCCAGGCAACCGGTAAGACTGTTCCAGGGGAAGTGGGTGGTAAGCATGGCAAGGAAATAGGGGGGAGGATTTTTGGTGCCAGGACTGAAGTTTGGCGTCCCAAACAAGGGAAGCTACTGCCTGTCAGCAAACCAAACTGGGGAAACATCAGGTGTTTTCGTTGCCAAGAACTGGGACATGTTGCAGCAAACTGTCCATTGACAGATGAACCAATGCAGTGTGATCTATCTATTAGAAGGCAGTCTATGTTTGCTGCTGTTTCATGCGCTGCAGCACCAAGTATGGGAAAACACATGTGCCAAATGACTGTTAATAATAAGCCTATTACGGCCTTGCTGGACTCTGGAAGTCTAGTGACTTTGGTTACAGCTGAGATGGTTGAAACTGTGAATTTGCATGCTAAAAAAGTTGCTGTGATCTGTATACATAGGGATACCCGCGAGTATCCTATAGCCACTGTTCAGTTTAAAACTGGCTTAGGTACGGTGACCCATCCAGTCGGACTTGTGCCCCACTTGGTGCACGAGGCCATCGTTAGTAGGGACTTCCCTAAGTTTTGGGAACTAGCTAGTAGCTGACTCAGTGACAGAGCCAGACCTCCTGGCCGCTACTGAAAATGTGGGTTCAGGGGACTCTTCTCGGTGCTCCCCGGGTTTTCCTTTCTCAGTTATGGCAGGAGAGCTGGAGGAGCCTGAGGAGGTCCCCACAATCAGTGGAGCTGGACAGCCATCTGCTGAATCTTAGCCTACATTGGAGTTTGCTGACCTTAATGTACACAAGGAAAATTTTGGTACCGAGCAGAGAAAAGACCCAACCCTTGCCAGGGCCTGGGAAAATGTAATGGTGATTAATGATGTACCTGTCGAATCGGGGGACAGGCTCCGTTTTCCTTATTTCAGCAGCAATGAGGATTTAATGTATCGTGTATGTAAAAAAAATGATGAAGTGGTTGAACAGTTGGTGGTCCCTAAGCCATACAGACGGGTGGTGTTGGAACTTGCCCATGGGCACTTGCTAGGAGGTCATTTAGGGGTTGAGAAAACGACTGAAAGGGTGTTGCGCAGGTTTTATTGGCCCGGGATACAGAAGGATATTGAGAATTATTGTCAATCCTGTCCTGTGTGTCAGATGTCAGCCCCACTACCCCACTTCCGAAGTCCTTTAGTGCCCTTGCCCATTATTGAAGTGCCCTTTGAGAGGATTGCCATGGACCTTGTGGGTCCACTCCCCAAGTCTGCCCGAGGTCATCAGCATATCCTCGTAATCATGGATTATGCTACCCGTTACCCAGAGGCCATTCCCTTACGCACCGCGTCTGCTAAAAACATTGCCAAAGAGCTGTTTATGGTGTTCAGTCGTGTTGGAATCCCTAAAGAAGTCCTTACAGACGAGGGCACCCCATTTATGTCATGAATAACTAGAAAGCTGTGCAAGTTATTTAAGGTGACGCAATTGCGAACCTCGGTGTACCATCCTCAAACGGATGGCTTGGTGGAACGCTTCAATAAAACATTAAAGAGCATGTTAAAAAAGGTTGTTGACAAGGATGAGAAAAACTGGGACTTCCTGATACCATACTTGATGTTTGCCATCAGGGAGGTTGCCCAGTCCTCCATGGGGTACTCTCCCTTTGAGTTGCTTTATGGGAGACACCCTCGGGGACTCTTGGACATAGCCAAAGAAACTTGGGAGGGGGAGCAGACACCCCATAAAAGAGTCATTGAGCATATTGCTCAAATGCAGGACAGGATTGCAGCAATCATGCCGATGGTAAAAGAACACTTACTGCAGGCCCAAACAGCTCAACAGAGGATATACAACAGGGGGGCCCAACTCCGTGTTTTCTCACCTGGTGATAGGGTCCTGGTGTTAGTTCCCACTGTTGAGAGCAAGTTCCCGGCTAAGTGGCAGGGTCCCTTTGAAGTAATTGAAAGAGTTGGGGAGGTCAATTACAAAATATATCAACCAGGAAAAAGGAAGCCCGAACAGATTTACCACATAAACCTGTTAAAGCCCTGGAAGGATAGACTGGCGTTAACTGCGAGGTCCCTCCCGGTAACGCCTAAGGGTACTGAGTCCCCTCTGATCCCTGAGGTCATGATTCCAGACACCCTGTTATATTCTCAAAAGCAGGAAACTAGAGAATTCCTGATAAGAAATAGAGAGAAATTTTCAGAGTTACCTGGCACGACTTCAGCAGTTCAGCATGATATTGTTACTGAACCTGGGGTCCGTGTCAAGCTCAAACCACACCGAATTCCTGAAGCGAGGAGAAAGGACATAAGCGAGGAAGTTAAAAGAATGTTGGAGCTAGATGTCATTGAGGAATCCAATAGTGACTGGTCTAGCCCCATCGTGTTAGTCCCAAAACCGGATGGCACTTGGAGGTTCTGTAATGACTTCAGGAAGCTTAATGCAGTGACAAAGTTTGACACGTACCCAATGCCCAGAGTGGACGAACTTATAGACCGACTTGGCAAGGCTCGCTATCTGACCACTTTGGACTTGACAAAAGGTTATTGGCAAATACCCCTGACTGGTAGCGCCAAAGAGAAGACTGCATTTGTGACCCCGGAGGGTTCCTTTCAATATAAAAAAATGCCTTTTGGGTTGCAAAATGCCCCTGCCACATTTCAGAGGGCCATGGACAGGACTCTAAGACCCCACCGACAATATGCAGCAGCATATCTAGATGATATAGTGGTACATAGCACTGACTGGGAGTCTCACTTGCCCCGTGTCCAGGCTGTCCTCGATTCCCTCTTCAAAGAAGGTTTTACAGCAAATCCAAAAAAATGTGCCATTGGTCTAGAGGAAGCCAAGTATTTGGGCTACACTATTGGGCGTGGTGTCATAAAACCTCAAGTAAATAAAATAGAAGCCATCCAGGAATGGCCACGTCCTGCAAACAAGAAGCAGGTCAGGGCCTTTCTTGGCATTGCGGGGTATTATAGAAGATTTATCCCAAATTTTGCAACTATAGCTGCCCCACTGACAGACCTTACGAAAGGGAGAGACTCTGTAATGGTGAAATGGTCTTCAGTAGCAGAGGAATCTTTCCAAGTCCTGAAGAAGGCTCTTTGTGCACAACCAGTACTGTACTCCCCCGATTTCTCCAAAGATTTTTTGGTTCAAACGGATGCGTCTGATGTTGGTATCGGGGCAGTACTATCACAGGTACACAATGGGGAAGAACACCCTGTGGTGTACCTAAGCAGAAAGCTCAATGACCATGAGCAAAGGTATGCAGTCATTGAAAAGGAGTGTTTAGCCATAAAGTGGGCCGTGGATGCACTCAGGTACTATTTGTTAGGAAGCCAGATTGAGTTAATAACTGACCATGCTCCTCTTAAATGGATGGCCCAAAAGAAGGAGACTAATAGATGGGTGAACCGGTGGTTTTTGGCTCTACAGGATTACTCATTCACTGTAAAACACAGGCCAGGTGTTGAGATGGGGAATGTAGATGCCCTGTCCCGTGTTCACTCCTGTTGGGCTACAGGTGTTCCAACCCTGGGGTTGAAACAAGGGGGGGGGATATGTAGCAGAGCGTCCCAGAGAGAGCCAGGAAAAGTCCTGTTCGGGGTTTATACATCTCCCAGGCTCCTCTCATACAGGTTCAGGGATCTCTGATCCATGGTCCAGTTCAGGTCTTGGTCCTCTCCCCCAGGCTAATTTAAGCTCACCTGAGCAAGACAGCCTTTGCTCTTGGCCTGGGATACTCAGACTACTTCTGTGTAGGAGAGCAAAAAGGTATGTGGAAGCTGACAAGCTGTAGGCTTGCTCAGCTTAGTAGTTAGGATCTGTAAATATTGTTTAGTTAGTGCCGAGACACGGCTAGGTTTTGTTTTGGCTATTTTTGTTCCTATTTGTTTTTTTTGGAACACTGTACAGCACCTGTATATAGACTTGTATATATCACAAATAAACACCGCACTGTTTGTCACTATTTCACTGGATTTGGTATCTGTGCCTGAAAGACTGCTCATCCCAGGGAGCTTTGTACCTGCCACCTGTCCCCCAGGTTACACTATATAAAATTATTTTATAATATCAGGCTTTGAAAAAACACTTATTGCTGTATGCCCCATATAAGATGATTTTAAAACTGATTTTACAACAGCCTCAGGCTCAGAAAAAAACTGATAAAGACTGCATCCCTTTCCATTTTCTGGACCTAAACATGATGGATCGAAGGTAGCCTGATGTAAACGGCACAAATCCATTTACATTTGGCCACCTATAGAGTCCACCACAGTCCCCTGTCAAAACGTGGACAAAACCTAAATGGGCACAGATATCCCAAAACTGATATCCATTACACTGAATGGAGTGAAGAACCCTGTGTTAAAGAATCTTTATAGTAGGATGATCCACCAGTACAGTAATGCCATGTTCATTTATTTGTAGAGAGGTGCAGAAGAGACCTTTTCCTCCTATAGCCACAAGAAACAGACCCAAATATCACCATCGGTGAATGTTTCAGCCTTAACTCTGTAGGCAGACTTGTATGATAGAGGAAAAGGTTGATTTCCGGCACACCTAAGTAGATCAGCAAATCAGCAATCTTTTTCCTTAGACTCTCTGTGGCAGTCTCATCACACAAAAGGCTCTCAGGGCAGTATACTTTGGAAGGTACTCCACTAGTCTCACAAGATGAACAAATTTGATCAGGGCTGTCTTGCTTCTGTTTACATGGCCGGCTCTCCAGGCAGTCTCTCTGGCACTGCATTTTCATCTCTTTTTCATGGCAGTCTTTCCAACACCATGAGATCCACTAGGACAGTACAAATATGGTATATCGGAACTGTAAGATCAATATGTATCCTCAGAACTATTTAACCAGGTCCTATCTTTCTCACGGGGGTGTCCTAACCTCTGACTCTGTTTCCACAGCTTGATAAAATAGGTTGCAGCAGTAGCAACTGTATTCCAGAATCCTGTCTTTGGCAGCAACTCGCTAGCAATAGGATCACTAAAGCGACTTGTATCTTTCTTCTACTCCCTCACTGGCCAAAACACTGCTAAAGTTTGCTCTCCAGTGAGGGCACAGTGACAAACGGTGAGAGAGCCATGCTGTAGGAGTGACCAAATCATCAGCAACAAGATTGTGCTATGACAAAGCTTTTGCTTAGCCTTTGTAATACAAACAAATATAGATTTTTTTTTTTTAAAGCGTTGTTTTTTCATTTTTTATTCATAGAAAACCAGCATGGTCTGTCAGTTGGAAGATGTCTAAGCTATAATAAAATGTGTTACGTATAATTAACCATTGTTGTTTGATGAAAAACCTCTAATCAATCCATCTAATCATATATTTTAACACTTCTACAAATGGCTCATTGTTATACATTCTAATGGCAAGCAGCAGTTACAAAAGCAAGCAAAATCTTGGGTTCTCTAAAAATGGAGACAAAATACAGGCTCTCCTCACTTAATGACCACGTTCCGTTCCAACGACCAGGTCATTAAACGAATTGGTCGTTAAACAAGGAGCCACAAGTAATCAATATTTTAGGCTTTTTTTTAACTACGGTAATTATAAAAGTCCTGAACACAAAACTCCAGCTCAATAACGTTGTTTTAAGTTACATATGTACAGAACACAAACAAAAATTCTGTACTATGCAATACAATGATGTACAGTGCGTCGTTCGGGTAGGGAGAGCTGGTCATAAGTCCAAGCGGCCGTTAAACAGGTAAGTCGTTAAACGAGGAGTATCTGTATGTAATCCTAGTACAGTACTGGCCCAGTATAAATTACTTACAAGGCCACGTCTAGAATACGGGGCACTGATTTGGATACGTTTTTATAAAAGGAGTTTTGAAGTGGGGTCAGAGGCAAATACCTAAATAAACCAGTTGTGGACATTAGTTGTATTATACACACCCAAAAAAAATATTGATATCAAGGTTTACTCAGATCTCCATCCTTTAATGTTTTGTTGAGCTGTTAAATTATTCTTCAAACTTGTCTCTTCAGAAGTAAAATGTCTTCCATACAGGGATTGTAGCATATCGAAATTTATCTGTGGGGTAACAACCAGCATTGCATAATTTGTCAATCAGGACAGATTTGTTATAAAAGGTGTCAAATAAAGACAGCAACATTAGGCTGTGGCCTAGCAATATGTATGTTGCAGAAGCACTATTATAGCTGAGCAACCATACTCACTACAAGAGACTACTACCAAGCCGTACAAAAACATTTTAGAAAAGATTTTGGCCACACAAAATATTGACACTTTGGGCTTAATTTGGGCATTTTCACTCAGGGACATACTCACTTTTATTGCCAGCGGTTTAGACATTAATCGCTGTGTGTATAAAAGAGAGGATATTTGCGCTAACCTAAGAAAAAAAATAAATAAATAAATAAAAAAAGTGATGTGACTGTATGCAGCAGCTCGGCTTAAAATGAAAATATATAAATAATTCTGTGCATACAAAATAATACAAACTTCATAGTGCCAAAGTTTATCAAAAAAGAATCCTTCAATGTGAAAATTAAAAAATATATGAAAAATGTGTTAGACCATAGAAAGTCTATAAACAAATGTATTAAACCATAAACCATAAAAAGTCCATATGTTCATCTCTGAGTTCCAAAGAAGCATCTGTTCTTCAATTGATAGAGTGTTCCAACATTCTGATATAAGATGTAAAATCACAAACTGCTTACCAGATTTGTAGGATCTCATATGATGCTCTTGTGCATCAGCCTGCTGGCAAGCTCACGATCCACCTGTGATGTTCTTATAAGAAGGAATATTCCACCTGCTGCAGACGGACCATCAGAAGGGAAAGAAGGGAAAACTCACTCCAGAGATCTCTTTCAGGTTTAAAGGAATCTAAAAAGTCTCATTTAGTAGAGGACAGAAAAAGAGGGCTTCATGGTGTAGTATGCTCCAAAAAAGATTTATTTTAAAAGAATAACACGGGCTTTACATCCATCAAAGCACAGCGAAAAAAATATGAATTGAAACTGCCTCGGCTCAAGCTTCATGTTCAGCATGATGACGTCACAAGTTATGCTCCACCAGACGCGTTTCCCCATAGAAGGCATCAACTGGGAATGGAGATCATCGCTGTGTGCTGAGTTATTTTGAGGGGACAGAAAATTTACACTGTTATACAAGCTGTACACTCACTACTTTACATTGTAGCAATGTTTCATTTCTTCAGCGTTGTCACATGAAAAGATATAATAAAATATTTACAGAAATGTGAGGGCTGTGTTCACTTTTGTGAGATACTGTATATATATATATATATATATACACACACACACACACACACTTACACACACACATATATATATATATAATATATATATACACACATACTACACATACACACACACATTTAAGTTGTACCGTTCAGATTTCAAGATCGAGCGCCCCCTAGGCAGAAGTGCAGAATCACGTATATATAGGTGATTCTGCACAGAGCGGCTTCCCTGTGGCCGTAAATGGGGCGGTCGTTAAGTGGTTAAGCACACACCTTTGAGAAATTTTATATTGTAGTTTACCAGTTTTTAAATGTAGTGGCTACATTCATTTTTCTTTTGCAGGCTAAGAACATTTTCACCAAGTAAAAACAAAAATGCCTCTTATTGTTATTATTAAATGTTCTTATTGATTTGCCCTTGTCACTTCCTGTGAGCTGCAAATTAATCAAACACATTCTTACCTTTCCTATGTAGACTACTAGTCTCAGCAATTCAACATAAAATGAATGTGAACAGAGGCAAACATGTTTTAAGTCCAGCCTGTGTGACAACCATGGCTTCTTTTATAAGTACAATAGAGAAAAAAGGTTAAGCCACAATGGGACAGAAAGAGTATTATTTGCAGGCCCACCCAGTGAGAATTAGGAGAAAAAACAAAACAAAAACGAATACCATTACATCATATTACGGGTAAGCTGTAATACATAACACTTTTGCTTTTGGAATTAATTATGCTTTAATATGTTTAAAGCTGAACGGTAGGCATCAATGAATGCAGGTATGAATGAGGTATCTTAGCAGGAGCTCGGTGCTCATCATATACTTAAAAAGAATACCATATCCTCGGCTAACATAGAAGAGCACAGACATATGTGAAGTGTTAGGACATTCTTTGATGTCTTTAGGGCCAAAATTGCCCTGGGTAAGCAAAGTCTGAGTGTCAAGACATTTATAATAATCCTGCACTGAGAGTAATAAAATGCACACCCCTCTACACTTCCTTTTGATGTTCCCTGATTTTGTAATGAAACAAGCTAGAATGAAATGGCAAATGTTTATCATTTCCCCTTAACCATCTTTGGTTTAAATTACAGATACCAGTCTTTTGAAAGAAATCTCCCTCTAAGTGCACATTTAGTAATTTATTGCACATAGTGAAGCTTTTATTTAGATATTCATAATTTTGTTTACAAGCCCTATAATCCTGTAGTAATTTCATGTTATTTTTCAGGTAAGTATAAAAAAAAATCACCTTAAATGTAATTTATAAATTCAATATATCTTTAAAATACATCAGTGAACAAGTCTTCCACTGATCCAGATCTAGTACATGGCCAGGGCCTTGCAAATGATAATAATCATAGCACAGGTTTACTTCAATGATCTTGGCTGGGTTAAAGATGTGTTGGTTTAGTGAACCAGTGTAAATAATTGTTTTATAATAGTACATTTTGTTAGGTAATTTAAATCATATTTAATGAAGGAAGTAATATTTCAAATAAAAACACAGTCTAAATGGCAACATGGCCTTTTAACTGCAGCTGTTTTTAAAAAGGGTTAGATTAAAAAGATGTTTAATATACCGACAAGCTGTTCAATTCAGCATTAGAATTGTTTTATAGATCCTTTGAAAATCTCTTTTTAAAGAAAATATTGCTTTGAAGCGGTAGTAAACCACTAAAGGGAAAAAAAACCTGCAAGACAATGGCATCACATACTAGCACATTATGAAATACTTACCTTAGAATGATGCTCCCGCAGCCTGACCTGGTCAGCGCTGAGAGGGCTGACATGTTGCCTCGCCTTTTCTTCCAGGGTTGTTGGCTCCGGCGCTGTGAGTGGCCAGAGCCGCAATGATGTCACTCCAACTCATGAGTCCTCAGCCCCGGCAAGTTCCGGCACGATACGACCTGGCACAGGTTAAATATCTCCTAAACCGTGTAGGTTTAGGAGATATCCATTTTACCTATAGGTAAGCCTTATTATAGGCTTACCTGTAGGTAAAAATGTCCAAGCTGAGTATACAAGTGCTTTAATAAGCTACCTTGCTATTCAAAACTACCTTTACTGATATCTTTTTGTACAGTGTTTATTTTCAGATTGCTAAAAAGGGGTTCATGGGCTCAAAAATTTAGCTGCTTGACCCAACTTGTAAATTAGGTGTCAAAAGAGGGAAAACGTTGGAAGAGAAGGAGCAAATATATTTAACTCAAACGGTCTACTTGATTTACTGGTACAACATCCCTTTAGAATACAGTGTGGAAAATTATTATTTGATCCCCTGCAGATTTTGTAAGTTTGTCCACTTACAAAAAAATTAAGGATATATAATTGTTATCATAGGTGTATTTAAAATGATAGAGACATAATATCAACCACAAATCCAGAAAAAACATATGATACAAATGTTATAAATTGAGTTGCAGTTCAGTGAGTAAAATAAGTATTTGATTCCCTACAAACCAACCATAATTCTGGCTCCCATAGACTGACTACAGTATGTGCTCATGTGGTACACAAATTAATCCTGTCAATTTAAGAAGGTGCTCCCAACGACAACTTGTTATGTGTATAAAAGACATCTGTCTACAGAATCTCTTTCTACCATTTTAAACTCACCATCATGGGCAAGACCAAAGAGCTGTCAAATGCCGTTAAGGACAAGATTGTGGACCTGCACAAGACTAGAATGGGCTACAAGACCTTTAGCAGGAAGCTTGGTGAGAAGGAGACAACTGTTATGCCTTGTACACACGGTCAGATTTTCCGACGGAAAATGTGTGATAGGACCTTGTTGTCGGAAATTCCGACCGTGTGTGGGCTCCATCACACATTTTCCATCGGAATTTCTGACACACAAAGTTTGAGAGCTTGCTATAAAATTTTCCGACAACAAAATCCTTTGTCAGAAATTCCGATCGTGTGTACACAAATCCGATGCACAAAGTGCCACGCATGCTCAGAATAAATTAAGAGACGAAAGCTATTGGCTACTTCCCCGTTTATAGTCCCGACGTACGTGTTTTACGTCACCGCGTTCAGAACGATCAGATTTTCCGACAACTTTGTGTGACCGTGTGTATGCAAAACAAGTTTGAGCCAAAAACATCTATGGATTTTGTTGTCGGAATGTCACCCTTGGTCTGGAGCTTCATGCAAGATTTTGGCTCATGGGGTAAGGATGATCATGAGAAAAGTGAGGGATCAGCTCAGAACTACACGGGAGGAGCTGGTGAATGATCTCAAGGCGGTTGTGACCGCAGTCATCAAACAAACCATTGGTAACACAATACGCTGCCATGGATTGAAATCCTGCAGCACCTTCAAGGTCCTCCTCCTCAAGAAGGCACATGTACAGGCCCATCTGAAGTTTGCCAATGAACATCTAATGATTCAGAGAATAATTGGAGAAAGTGATGTGGTCAGATGAGACCAAAACTGAGCTGTTTGGCATTAACTCGACTTGTAAAATGCTGACTATAACCCTTGGAACACCATCCCTCCAATCAAGCACAGAGGTGGAAACATTTGCCGTATTGAGGGCCAATGGACGAGGCTATGTAGTGTAAAATCTTGGATGAGAACCTTCTTCCCTCAGCCAGAACACTGAAGATGGGTCATGGATGGGTCTTCCAGCATGACATGGACAAAAAAAAAACAAAAAACAGCCAAGCCAACAAAGGAGTGGTTTAAGAAGTCTCCAGACCTTAAATCCTATAGAAAATTTATGGAGGAAGCAGGAACTTTGAGTTGCCAAAAAGCCAAGAAACCTTAAGGATTTTGAGAAGATCTGTAAAGAAGAGTGGACCAAAATCCCTCCTGAGATGTATGCGAACCTGGTCACCAATTACAAGAAATGTCTCCAGCAAGTACTAAGTCATGTTTTACTTGGGGATCAAATACTTATTTTACTCACTGAACTGAACTGCAACTCAATTGATAACAGTTGTATCATGTGTTTTTTTCTGGATTTTTGGTTGATATTCTGTCTCTATCATTTAAAATACACCTATGGGAATTATAGCACCTTCATTTCTTTGTAAGTGAGAAAACCTACAAAATCCGCATGCAATCAAATAATTATTTTCCCCTCTGTAAATATTTCTGATATAATTTAGGTGTCAGATCTGTACCAGAGTTTGGCCCAGTCATTGCTGAACAGATATCGTTGTCTGGCAATCAACTCAAAGAACTCCCAGCGGACAAGGAAATTAGTAATTGTTGCATGTTGTGGGAATATATTGTAGGTGCTGGTAGAGAAAGAACCACAATATTGTAAGTTAGGATTTAGAGTGATTGTAAAGTCTGTTTTTTTCTTTTTATTAAAAATAACAAACATGTTATACTTACCTGCTCTGTGCAGTGGATTTGCACAGAACAGCCCAGATCCTCCTCCTCTCAGGTCCCTGCCTGGAGCTCCTGGCCTCTCCCTCCTGTTGAGTGCCCCCACAGCATGTAGCTTGCTATGGGGGCACCTGAGCCAAGTCACAGCTCCCTGTGTCTATTGAGCTTTGGCCCAACCCATCCCCTTTCTATTTTCATTGGCTGACTGACTTTGACAGCAGCTGGAGCCAATGGAGCTGCACTGCTGTCTCAGCCAATGAGGGGAGTCCCGGGCAGTCGAGACATTCCTACAACATCGCTGGAGCTAGAGGGACCTCAGGTAAGTATTAGGGGGGCTGAGGGGGGCTGCTGTACAGAGAAGGCTTTTTATCTTAATAGATAGAATGCATTTCGATAAAAAAACCTTCTGCCTTTACAATGACTTTAATTAATACTCTTGCAGGGGCAGGTTATTTAACCACTTCAGCCCCAGAAGGATTTGCCCCTTTAATGACCTGCCCATTTTTTGCGATACGGCACTGCGTCGCTTTAACTGACATTTGCGTGGTTGTGCGATGTTGTACCCAAACAAAATTGACGTCCTTTTTTTCCCCACAAATAAGGCTTTCTTTTGGTAGTATTTGATCACCTCTGTGGTTTTTATTTTTTGCGCTATGAACAAAAAAAGAGCGACAATTTTGAAAAAAAAGCAATATTTTTTACTTTTTGCTATAATAAATATCACACCCACAAAATATAAAAAAACCAAATTTCTTCCTCAGTTTAGGCCGATATGTATTTTTCTACATATTTTTGGTAAAAAAAAAATTCGCAACAAGTGAATATTGATTGGTTTGTGCAAAAGTTATAGAGTCTACAAAATAGGGGATATATTTATGGAATTTTTGTTATTATTTTTTTTTTACTAGTAATGGCAGCGATCTGCAATTTTTATTGGGACTGTGACATAGCAGACACTTTTGACACATTTTTGGGACCACTGACATTTATACAGTGATCAGAGCTAAAAATAGCCACTGATTACTGTATAAATGTCATTGGCAGGGAAGGGGTTAGCACTAAGGCGCGGTCAAGGGGTTAAATGTGCGCCTTAGGGTGTGATTCTAACTGTGGGGGCATGAGACTACCTGAAGGAAGAGACATATCACTGTTCATACTTAGTATGAACAGCAGATGTGTCTCCTCACCCCTGACAGAGCGGAGATCTGTCTGTTTATATTGAGAGATCTCCATTCTGTGTCTTTCAGGAGCAATTTCGGGTGCCAGCGAACATGGCAGCCGCTGGGCACGCTCATTGGCTCTGTCGACGTGCCGCCCCCTAGTGGTCTTAAAGCGGCCGACGTATACCTACGGCGATTTGCCCAGGCGAGCCAAATCTACAGTGATTACAGGATTCTGGTGCTTTTTCATTGAGCATATTTACTAACTTTTGCTGGCTGCAATAATTTTTTTTAAAGGCTTTTTGCCTAGGCAATTTGTATCAGCACATACTGTAAGCTTATTTCTACTTTTGGGAGAACAAGGTGATTTACAGACAGGAGATTGTGGGAGACAGAAATAGGGTGTTGTCATCCCATAACACAGAGTGCCCAAAACAAGGACCTTTATAACAGTATCATCAATTGTTAAAGCCTATATGAGATTTTAGGCCCCGTTCACACTTGTGTTTACGAGAAGACTACAAAGTCCTGGGGAAACGGCTGCAAGCAGTAAGCCCTATACAAAGCAATAAGGCCTGACAGTGCCCACAGCTGTTCATAGCAGCGATTACCTATGAATTATTGGCTTTCAATGAGCCCCTTGCACCGCTCTTCAAAACAAAACAAATGGAGCAGATTAACAATTTGTCTACCAAGGTATGTTTATAAACAGCATGGTAGACAAGTGGTTACTGATGCTGTGAACAAACAGAAAATGGAGAGATGGTGGTGTATGCGCCAATCCCTCTATCCATCCCCCCCTGCTCAGCTCAGAGCAGGAGAGGGGAGGAGGGTCGTTAACTTTGCAGGCTCTGCTCATGTAGTGTAATTACTGCACAAGCAGAGAGAGGAATGCGCACTGTCTATATGAAAAACAACCACATGCTCTCTGTTAATTAGTTGCAGACCCTGTGCTAGTTTCTATTAGAATAGAAATGGGCATGGGTGGTGCAAATAGACCTGGAACAATCTGCTTAGCTAATGTGACACATGCCACTTCTGACAGTTTCCTGTGCCATTGTAATAGTGCAGGGTGCTTAGTTAATTTCCCAGTTTGTCTCAAGTAAATTAGGTCTAGCCTTGCTATATAAAACTGTCCTGCTATTGGCTAATGCTTTGTCATATGTGGTCTCTTAATTCTTGTAGTAAAAAAAACTGCCTATACTCTTTGTGCTGATGCTGGCCAATTTTACATTACTGTATTCTCTGCTGTATTTTTATTCTTGTAGTAAAGGTCCAGCCTGTGTTCTTTCTTTTGACATAAAATTAGGCCTAGCCTTTGTAGTCCTCTTTTGGGCCCTCTCCAAACAGGATATTGTGCTACACCTGCAAGTAAATAATAGAACCAGAACCTTCGCTAAGTGGAAAAGTGGGTTTGATAATGAAGTTGGCACCACCGCCACCTAGGACAGAGGGTAAACAGAGGGGATTCACTTCCTGGGAAATTAATCAGTAATCTAAACAAAGTAACATGAAGCAGAAGAACTACTGCAACCAGCATAACCAGCAACATTATTCATAGGAATATAGATGTACACCAGTACATAAAAAATACAAGCTTTTTATAAGAAGAGATAGATAACAGTACATACATTCAATGTACAAACAGGTATTATCAGCAAAGGGCCCGATAGGAGTCCTGGTGGAATTGTGCACATATTTCCAGGTATACATATTTATTAATAGAGATACCTGCAGGTGAAATATGCAAAGTTCAGTTGCAGGGGCATGAGGATGATGTGGCGTTTGTCTTTGTGTCAAAGACCAGAAGACAAGATCAACTATCATAGGGAGATCTTCCAACTTTTGTCAAACCAGCCTGGAACAGAGCTTCTCAACAGCAGAAACTGTGGTGTGGTACTGGAACTGGGAGTAACTGTGGTGTGTTACTGGAACTTGGAGTCAGCCTATCTAGTCTGTGCTTAAGTCCCTCTCTAGTAGTTTCTAATTTGACATGCAATCTGACTTCTAGCTACCAGAAGTAACTATCGGATGCCTAATCTGGCTCTAGTCCAGTGTTTCTCAACTCCAGTCCTCAAGGCGCCCCAACAGGTCATGTTTTCAGGCGTTATTATTTTGCACAGGTGATTTGATCAGTTTCACTGCCTTAGTAATTACCACAGCTGTTTCATGTAAGGGAAATCCTGAAAACATGACCTGTTGGGGCACCTTGAGGACTGGAGTTGAGAAACACTGCTTTAGTCTATGCTGGTTATTGTGCCCTAGTTAAAACTAGCTATAGATATTGAGAGGAGATGGGACAGGGTTAACTAAATAACAGGAGCTGCATATAAACGCTATTGCAATAAACAGGTTCACATACAATCATACAGCAAGGTGACTAATACACAAAATATCACATACCTAGATATCTGGCACTGTGCATGTAATATAATAACAATAGGACAGAAACAAGTCTGTCACAAGGATTTAGTACGCTACTGTGCAAAATGTTTTCGGCAGGTATGAAAAAATGCTGTAAATTAAGAATGCTTTCAGAAATAGAAGTGTTATTAGTTTATTTTTTATCAATGAATAAAATGGAAAGTAAATGAAGAGAAGGTATAATTTGTTAATCATACACCTGACTTGAAGCCTACAAAATCCCTGACTTTTTGCAAATGTTAATATACAAAGTATGCAAGTTTATGAATTAATGCTGGTTTGAAGCCAAATGGTAGTCACACCAAATATTGATTTGATTTGGATTTTTCTTCTGTTTGCTCAGTTTGCATTTTGTAAATTGATGAAATTAAACAATTAAAATATATATTTTTTAAAGCATTCCTATGCCCCGTACACACGGTCGGATTTTCCGATGGAAAATGTCCGATCGGAGCGTGTTGTCGGAAATTCCGACCGTGTGTGGGCGCCATCGGACATTTTCCATCGGATTTTCCGACACACAAAGTTGGACAGCAGGAGATAAAATTTTCCGACAACAAAATCCGAACGCGTCAATTCCGACCGTGTGTGGCCTGTTCCGACGCACAAAGTGCCACGCATGCTCAGAAGAAATTCCGACACGGGACAGCTCGTTCTGGTAAACTTAGCGTTCGTAATGGATAAAGCACTTTCGTCACGCTGCAATGTAAAAAATGGTTTAATACAGCGCACTCTCTTCTTCTTTATAATGTGACAAGAATGAAGTCGTTTTGATGCTCATATTCACACACACTTCTCACAAACTTTTTTCGTTACTATTTATCGGGATTCCCTCAATATATTTTGATTTCTCACATCTGACAACATATTTTTTATTTTTTTATTTTTTTTACTTTAATGTAGAATCTTTTTTTGTGTTTCTCTTTTTATTTATTTATTTTTTTTTGGTGATTTTGATTTGTATTCCCGAAAATGTTTGTGTGTTTTTTGTGACAAGTTCCCACAACACCATTGATATGTTGTTCTATTTAATCTGTAGGAGGAGATTGTTTGGTGTTGTTGTCCCTTGTTAATTTCACATTGTACTTTAGAAATGTACCTGAATACTCACCAACAAACTGTCCTTTTTGGATGAAAACACACACAGGAGGGCAGGAGGCGGAGCCTAGCGGAGCAGACATGCATTGTTAGAGCTCCACACCGTTGAGGAGAGAAGAGAAGGACAAAGCGGAGCCTGCAGGCTCAAAAGGTATCCATTTGAACCTTTTTGCCCCAGGGAACAAACTGTGAAAGTTTGGGCAGGAAATATGGTACTGGGAGGAAACCGTGGCAGAAATAAAAATCACCTCACAAAGAGCTCACAGGCACTCACTGCAGCTGAAGCAGCTCCAGTCACCTCACAAGATACAGCATCAGGGCGCTCTCACAGACAGAAAATGTCACAGCAAGACTCTCCATTTGAGTCAGATACAGAACAAATCCTCTCACAAACTTCTCCACAAGCCTCCTCAGTATCCCCAGTAATATTATTACAATTTGAAAAGATGCTTCATAAGGCTTTAAAACAAACCTCAGACCAAATAACAAAAAAGCCTAACCAAAGAAATAAGAGAGCTGGGAAACCGCACCGCAGCCTTAGAAATAAAAATGAATGAAATTGAAATTACAACCCAAGAAAATATAACAGAATTGGAACAATTAAAAAAAGAGAATTTAATACTTCAAACTAAGCTTGAAGATTACGAAAATAGAGCCAGACGTTCAAACTTGCGCATAAGGGGAATACCTGAAACTGTGACAGACCTGCAATCTACTATTACTGCTCTATTACAAGAACTAAAGCCAGATATCCCTATTTAATGTTTAGAACTGGACAGAGTACACAGAGCCCTCACAGCCAAAAAGAAAGATGGACCCCCACGTGATATAATCACAAAATGTCATTATTACAGAACGAAAGAACAAATACTAATTGCTGCAAGAGAAAAAAAGGAACTTAATTTTCAAGGACACAATTATCAAATTTTTGCTGACCTATCCCAACTTACTATTACTAAAAGACGATCCATGAAACCCCAACTAATGGAACTGCAACGCCACAACATTATGTACCAATGGGGCTTCCCCTTTTCAGTCAGATTTAACTACCAAGGTACAATTTACAAAAGCAGATCAGCAGATGAACTACAACAAACCCTTTTAAAATTAAATCTGACAGAACCCACAAGCAGCAACTCTCCCACACGCAGAAGAATGGCGTCATGTTCACCTTCAGGCAGCACCCAGAAAATTTCAGAACAAAATGGGAATCATCATTCTCACAAAAGAGGCCGTTATGCCACATCATCCATGGACCAAGAAGATTCAATGGACTGACATCCTAATTCCTGATATCTCTTCATTTATTATACTAAGAGATGGTTCTCTATAAAAAACCTATATTTATAACTGAATGTAACTGCATTCTGATAGTCACACACTGTGTGGGATCATGTTACATTCCAGTTATATTTCTTATTACTTCTGATTCATACAGCCTTAGAATATATAAGTGAAATAAGGAAATTCTTGTTCAGTTATATATTATCAGGTAATAACAATAGATTTATTACTTTTTAGGACAAATATGTTCAATAATCCAGAAGTAATGGAAGCTTTTTCTTTCTTTTCTTAAAACAAATATATTATTACCTAACTAGTTCCTAGAATTATGTTTTTGTTTATTCTAATCTGAAGCAATACAACCTCAATTTTATGAGTTAACATATCTAAACAGTTACATGTGAATAAAATATGTAATTGTTTACTCTAAAAGGGATAAAATCCCAAAATAATTCAAACTATCTTCATCAATACCCAAGTTATTAACAGTACCTTTCTAACTGAATTATTTAGCCTAGGGCAAGACTAACCATATACAACCACGCTGGAATAAATAATTTCAACAAAAACTATTTTCTGCACTCCAATTAATGAAACATCATTTTGATGTCTTTTGACATAGCACTTCTCTCCTGTAAGCGGAAGATCCCTGTACCCCCATTAGCCCTCCTCATTCTCCCAACCATATTATGTGGGAGTGTGACGAAGGCACTTATTCCCCTGAGAGAGATATTTATTCTCTTTCACGGGTAAATTGTGATTACTTGCAAAAAATAATTTATACAATGTATCATCTAATCTCATATGTTTTTTGTTTACTCTTTACTCCAGAATTCACTGGTTTCTTTTCTATCTATTCATCTCTTCAGTCCACACAGGTTGATCTGTGCAGTCAGCTCTGCATAACAAAAAGTAAGTCAAAACTATTTGATCTATTGCCATGGCACCACTGAATATACTTTCCCTGAATGTTCAGGGAATAAATGTCCCTCAAAAAAGGACCAAAGCCTTCCGTACTTTCCATAACAAGAAGGCTCACATAGTATGCCTCCAAGAAACACACTTCACCAAAGATTCTACTCCAAAATATATTTCTCCTTTTTATCAACAAATTTACATGGCTTCTGCCTGTACCAAGCAAAGGGGAACTCTAATTGCATTTCACCGATCCACACCATTCACCTTATCATCAGAAATTAAAGACCCAGAAGATAGATACCTGATACTCATGGGTTATATAATGGATACAGCAATCACTGTGATTTCCTACTACGCTCCTAACAAACAACCTACACCATTCCTCTCACATATATTACAAGTGATTAATACACACAAAATAGGAACAGTGATAATGTGTGGGGATTCGAACCAGGTCCTCCTCCCATTTCTAGATAAATCACCTTTTACACCATCCAAAATAACCTCTAGATTACCTTTTTCTCAACTTCTTTCCAAATACAATCTGGTAGATTCATGGAGAGAAAGTAACCCAATGAAAAAGAAATTCACTTATTTCTCGCACCCTCATCAAACCTTCACCAGAATAGATCATATTTTTCTAACAATAGGAATGATACCAGAAATTATTGCATCAGATATAATTCCGATTCCGTGGTCTGACCATAATGCAGTATACACTACTATAGCCTCAGCCATACCAAAAGCGCATGACCCAACGTGGTACTTACCGGACATAATGCTCAAACACCCACTACATCAGATGGCCATTGAACAAGCTTTAAAGGAATACATATCAATTAATAATACAACAGACATCTCCCCAATAACACTGTGGGAAGCTCATAAGCCTGTCTTGCGTGGTACAATACAAAGACAAATGGCACTATTTAAACGGGAACGCAAAAATCTAGCAAAAAAACTAGAACTCAATTTTAATGCAGCCTACATATCATTTCAAGATAATCCATCTCAGAGTACAAAATCTCATCTGGAAAAATCTAGATTGGAATACGATCTATTTCTCACTGAGTCAGTTGATAAATCCCTCAAACGCTCCAAACACAATTTCTACATGAATACAAACAAACCAGGTACATATTTGGCTCGGGCATTAATTTCAACTAACAAATCTTTCAAACCAATACGTTTGAAATTATCAAAAAATGTTTACACTTGTAATCCAGTTAAAATAGTCCATAAATTTCACTCACATCTCGCAACTTTATACAAGACAAACAATGAATTTAATCCTACAGAAGCTGCATCCTTCTTCTCAAAAATAACCTTACCTGAGTTATCTCAGAATCAAAAAAGCAGTTTGGATGAGCCTATAACTATAGATGAAGTTGCTAACGCCATAAAAGACCTAAAACTTAACAAAAGACCAGGCCCAGACGGCTACTCGGCTTTATACTATAAAACATTCTCAGAAATACTCTCTCCCATTCTCACTGAAACTTTTAACAAACTTCTAGATGGACATTCTTTTCGGCAAGAAACACTAATGGCAATTGTTTGTATGATCCCAAAACCCCTTTCTGATGATACTTCCTGTGTGAATTATCGGCCTATCTCTCTGTTAAACCTCGATATTAAATTATTAGCAAAAATAATAGCAAAACGCCTCAATAGCATTATAGGAAAATTAATACATAGAGATCAAGTAGGCTTCATGCCAAATAGACAGGCAGGCGATAATATACGCAGGGCAGTGTTATTGGCACATATTGCTAAAAAACGGAAAATCCCTTTATGTTTTCTATCTCTCGATATTAAGAGGGCATTTGACACAGTATCCTGGCAATATATGCAATATTCATTACAAAAATGGGGTTTTGGACCCCACTTTTTAACATGGATCAAAGCATTATATAATAAACCCAAAGCCTATATAAAATATGCTGGATACAAATCTGAAGCCTTTAATATCGAAAGAGGTACCCGACAGGGTTGCCCATTATCCCCCTTATTATTTGCCCTTATACTCGAACCCATGGCCCAATACATCAGAACAAACCAAACTATAACTGGCATTGAAGTAGGAGGTATTACACACAAATTATGTATATTTGCAGACGATATATTACTTTTTCTATCATCACCACAGGTCTCTGGTCCTAACTTAATACCAGCTCTTGATGGATTTGCAGCCCTATCCGGCCTTATGATTAATCCTAAGAAATGCCTAGTGCTTAATATTTCACTCACAAACATGGAATTGATCCCGGCTAGGGCTGCACTCCCATTCACATGGGCAGAAAAATCAATCCCATATCTTGGAATTCATTTAACAGCATCTCATTCTGACTTATTCTCAACCAATTATCCTCCTGTATTAAGACAGATCACAAATCTAATAAAACAATGGTCGCAACTTCCTTTATCCTGGATAGGGAAAATTAATGCAATCAAAATGACTATTCTACCCAAATTGCTTTATCTATTCAGAGTCCTCCCTATTCCAATTCCTTCCTATTTTTTGAGAATAGTACAAAAAAGAGCAACTTCATTTATATGGGGCTCTTCTAAACCACGTATACCTATACACACACTACATCTTCCCAAAAATAAAGGAGGCCTGGGATACCCTAATTTTACTAACTACTACAGAGCCAGTCTGTCCAAATACCATGCAAAACAGGAAATCCCATTATGGGTATTTATAGAGGCTTCAGAAAATGACCCTCTATTAATATCAAATTTATTATGGCTTGATCCTAAAGACCGCTTTAAAATTCATAATCCCATAACTAAACACTTCTTATCTCTCTGGGATAAACTAAAAACCAAATATCAGTTACAATCTCCACACAATCCTCTCCTTTCTTTTATCAGAAATCCGGCCTTTTATCCGGCATGGATCTACCCAAATTCTTTTAAAGCTTGGACAACATCAGGCATTCAGACACTAAATGACTTCATAGCATCTAAATCATTCCTTTCATTCCCATCGCTTAGAGAAAAATATGATCTACCAAACTGAGATATTTAGATATCTCCAAATCAAAAATTTCTATACACCATTCCTAAAGGGGGATACACCATTATCCCAATTATCCATTTTTGAATCAATCTGTACAAAAGATCCATTTGCTAAAGGTACAATTTCATCACTTTATAATCAATTATATGGAGTAGCAAATCTTAATAGACCCTCTTACGTTCAGAGGTGGGAGGAGGACCTGGGACGAACTTTAGAAGACACGGACTGGTCTAACATATGGCTCACATCTAAGTCATCTTCACCCAACATCTTAGCACTGGAGACAAATTATAAAGTCCTAACTCGCTGGTACCTTGTACCCGCTAGAGTGGCAAAATATTCACCTAATACCTCAGCTCTTTGTTTTCGAGGATGCCCAGAAATAGGCACATATTTACACATATGGTGGACGTGCCCAGTAATCCAATCCTTCTGGAAGGAAGTTTTCGTGATTGCATCTAAAATATTTAAAAAAATAATACAACCAGATCCATATTTAACTTTACTTAATCTAAAACCGGAATGGTTAACACTCTCTCAATTCAAACTTATGATCCAACTAATAACGGCTGCAAAACAAACAGTGGCCAAGGCATGGAAATCTCCTACATTGGTACTAGCAGAAACAATTCACAGAATGAATAATACAATGTCCCATGCTAAGATGGTAGCCATCGATCAAAATCAAATTCCAAAATTTGAAAAACTTTGGCACCCTTGGATAAAACAACAGTTCCTGTCAAATTTCAATGACTCTGTCCTGTTGCCATGATAACAGATTAAATGACTTACAGTGACACCCATTTTAAGGCTTCAAAGAGAACTAATAATAAACTGACGAGCAGGACAACCTTGTGGACCATACCTCTACCTTTCAACCCTTTTTCTTCTTTCTCTTTCCTTTTCTCCACCTTACGATTAAAGCTCATTATCAGAATTTATTTGACCTATATACACTCTACTTGTAAACAATATGTATAGTAGGTATAAATCATTTAAATACCTACAAAAGTAACTAAGGAAATTATATATATATCTTTAATTTAGGTTTACGTGAACCCAATGTTTAATATTTGAAATTTCATGATATTTACCTATATAAACCCTACTGTAAAACAATGAGCTTACTTTATAGATCCTTGTAACTTTATGTATCTTTATAACATTGTATACTCAATAAACTTCTTTTGACAAGGAAAACACACACAGGAGAGTAGAATTTACCTAAAAATATTTTATTAAGGGATCACAACTATAAACAAAGAGGGAGGCAACGCTGGAGAAACTGCAGAAGTGGGCGAAGCCTTGGACTCCCAGGGCAGACATCAATTATTTAAAAGCAAAATTGGTGGCCTGAGGAGTCCATATCTAAGGGAGGGCAGTCTGGTCCAGAAGTCCCAGAGATCCGGAAAGCAGCAGATGACATCTGTGTCCCCAGGCTGTGGTCATACGAGAGACTGCAGCTTCTGTCAGACCAGACTGAACCCAGGGCAATCACTCTCAGGTCTTCCTTCCACGCTTTCTTCCAGGCTTTGGCTGTGGTGGTGGAGTTGTGGCAGCAGGAGGAGGAGGAGGAGGATCGTCCCTCTCCATGACATCCGTCTTGTGTGTCAGTTCCCCACTCTCCCCCTTACGAAGGACTTTATAAATCAGGTCCTCAGAGATCTTGCGTTGGCCCTCCTGCATGCCCTGCAATTTGGTGGCAGCCATGCAGGCAAAGGCCTCTGCAGGACTGGGGAAGGCTCTGAGGGACGCCGAAGCCTCCTGGATCAGCCTGTACGCTGAATCCTGCACAGGACTGGGAGTGGCCTTCCTGGCCCTTTTATATGGCAGGCGGAGGGGAGGGACCTGAGACTCAGTCAGGCTGCGACTTGTCCCTGGCTTCTCTTGGCTGACACTTAGCCCCGCCTCCTCCTGGCTGCCACTAATCCCCGCCTCCTCCTGACTGCCACATTCCACAGCCTCCTCCTGGCTGAGGTCTTCCTGTGTATGAAAAAGGGACATAGTTTTAGTATTGTTTTCATCAATCACACACAATTTTCACCTCCTGACTGCTGCAAATTCAATGTTAACAAATATAACAGACTATCCTTCTGAGCCCAGCATTTTGCATTCTTGTCCCAATTTTGGGTGCCCACTACTGTCTATTGATATGTAAAACACTTTTTTTAATCAGCAATTAGTGATCAATAATAACATCTAGTAAACATCATTTCTTTATTGCCCAGAAATCTGTAGAAGAATGCTATACCTGACTCCAGCTGGGCTCCTCCACTTCTTCCTGGCTGGAAGGCCCAGGTTGGACATCGGAAGCCTCAGCTGGGATGGAAGGAAGCGTGGAAGGAAGAGTGGAGAGGGATTCCCTGACTTCAGTGTGGTCTGACAGAAATCGCAGTCTCTCATAGTACCACAGCCTGGGGACATAAACGTCATCTGCCGCAGCTCCGGACCTCTGGGAATCTGTGACCTTCTTGCGCTCCCTAAGATAAGTGCTCCTCAGGCCACCAATTTTAGCTTTTAAATAAGGGATGGTTGCTGTGGGGACCACCGGCTTCACCAACTCCAGCAGTTTCTCCAGCGCTGCCTGCCTCTTCTGTTTATGGTTATAGTGGGGGTGTCTGACCTGCCACAGACAGGGCAGCTCTCTGTACTTGTCAATAAACAGGGGCAGGAAATTGTGGTCGTTGAACCCATCCATTTTCTCTGCAAGACACAACACAAGACAAACCCTAATGTCAGGCCAAACTCCCCTAATCTTGTTACAATATAGGCTTCAATTTCGAAGCAGTATAGGCCCAAGTTTAGATCCTACCTTCGTTAGCATGATCGTCGTCTCCGATGCTCCTTCCTCCGCTCACAGATCGTACGTAAGACGATTTATACACACTGCGCATGCGTATAACTCCGCCCGCCCCTGACATTCTTTCTATTCTATTCCCCGCCCCTTTTTGTTCGGCGCAGTGGAGGAAGAGCACATTGCGGAGAGACAGCAGGATAGTGCTAATTACAGCAACGAGGAGGAGGAGGAGGAGGAAAGGCCGGAGCCTGAAACGTCCCGATCCAGAAGGAGATTTAAGGACTCAAATATGTCCTTTGGGGAGATGTTGGAAATGGTGGACATCCTGAAGAAGGCCGACTATGATGGAAAGTATGGGCCTTACCCCAACCACAATGTCCGAAAGGCCAAGATCATGGCGAAAGTGGTCAGGAGTCTGCACCGGAAATTCGGGGTACGACGATCGAAAGATCAGCTCAGGAAGCAGTGGTTGGACCTGAAATTACGAGAACATGAGCAGTAGAGAAAGATCCGGAGAGTGCTGCAAAAAAGTAAGTAGTTGTGCTGTGTTCCTATTGTTCTTGTGTTTATTACGTTCGTGCTGCTCCATGTGCTTTTAGGAACTGTTGTACAGTTTAAAATGGCAACTTTCATGTTCATGGGCACATTATTCGTTCGGATCACACATTTTTTTTTCGGACTATAAAATACCATTGTTTAGCCCATATGCATTTGGCCACCATTTTGAGGCCCTATACTTGTCTTCAAAGAATTGGGTTGTGTAGATGGCTTTGTTACTAGAATGAAATGCAAACTAGATTGTGTGTAAGGAGAGGACACTGAGCAGCTGTTTTCACATCTGGACACTGGAGCACTATAGTGTGGTACCCCAGAACACCCTTTTTATTAGGGGGGCCACACAGGTGCTCCAGTGTATACTATAGGGGGGTCTCCATCTGTGAAGCTTGTACAAAACAGGTAAAGTATTGCAGCTTGACAAAGGGCACTAAAAAAGCTACATCTTGGAACTCTGCTAAAATAGACAATTGTACCCCACTTCCAAGCAATGTTTCATCTTTATAGTTCTGCCATCAAATATCTGTGTGCTAATTATACCATTTTTGTTTTACATAGGGGAGAAAAGACTCGGAGGACACCCCTCATCCGAGGAGACCAGAGCCCCCCCCCCTCTGGAAGAAGGGAAAATCCCCCCAACACAAGATGAGCAGGAGGAAGAAGACGTGGTGGAACTAGTCACCACAACAGGTGAGTGTCTGCAACCACAGGCTCAGATAAGAGATGGATGGCGGCATTTTTTTTAGACCTAATTTATTTTGGGTTTCCTTTCTTTTTAGGTGATCGTGAGGTTGTGGATGAAGATCCTTTCACATCCGAAAGTGCCCAGATCCTGATCGGGGAGATCATGGGGTGTAATTTACAATTGGAAAACATCAAGCAAAACATCAATGATGTTATTCCAAAATATAAAAACATCATTGATGTTTTGGGGCGAGTTTAAAACCCCTCCAAATCACTTTCTTCTTTTGTGTGCTACAATGTGCTAAATGTTTTTGTGATTTTTCCCAAAGCCAAATTTGGAGGATGCACACAGTGTGCCAACATGTGCTATCTGCCATCACGGGAGATCAATGGACGCGTTTTGGGGGTGCAACCCCTTCCTCAATAATAAAGTAGCGGTGAGGAAGGGCTTTCTCCCCCAAAACACATCCCTTGATCCCCCCTGATGGCAGATAGCACATGTTGACATTGTGAAATTTGTGTGCATCTTCCAAATTTGGCTTTTCCAGGGGTGATTTCCCCCCATCTGAACGCAATATCAAACACAGTTCCTAAATACTCATGTCTGATATTGCCTTCAAGTTCTACCAAATGTGAACTTTGTAAGATCAAGATTTGTGTCTTTCTTGTGGGTTTTACACAGGCCTGTTTTCTATAAAATGCACATTTTGATTTTGGATAATGACACCACAAAATATGTTATACAACAAACATGTCGGTTTGTCAGAAAAACCTTTGGTAAATGCACATGTGATTGTGCTGGTATTAAAAAGATTGTTCATCAAGAATGTGTGGATTATTGTCTCAACGCTACAACACTTTTGGGGTGATGTAATTGTTGTTTGATGAGAAAATGGGGGTTATTTCCTAAGGGCAAATCCACTTTGCACTACAAGTGCAGTTTCAGTGCAGTTGCAAGTGCACTTGTAGTGAAAAGTGTCTTTGCATTTAGTAAATAACAGCCAACAGTGCTTTGTATAAGGTTACACAATCACGCCATTTTCTGGACTCCACACATTTCTGTCAGGGTCAGCTCAAACAAACACAAGCAGTAAATGTCCACAAAGAAGAGCCTGGGGGGAGATGCCTGTCGAGAACTTGAGGTCCTGCAGGCTTCTCCCTGTGGCCAAATACCGCAAGGTAGCGACCAACCTCTGCTCCGCAGTGATGGCTTGCCTCATGCAGGTATCCTGCCTGCTGATATAGGGGGTCAGCGAAGCCAACAAACGGTGAAATACGGGGTCCGTCATCCTGAGAAAATTCCTGAAATCACCAGGATTATTCTCACGGATCTCACGGAGCAAAGGCATATGACAGAACTGGTCACGCTGAAGCAACCAATTCTTGGTCCATGAACTCCTCCTCGCCCTGTTCATGGACTGGACTTGTGTCAAGGTCAGGACCCCAACACCAAGCCCCCGCACAGCACGAACTGTACGAGGAGTACGCATACGAAACATGGCTAGAAAACGGTCGGCTGCTCAGAACGAAGTAACAGAACGCACTGAAGAACAGCAAGGCCTGTGAAGAGCGACCTGAAAAACAGCAACGAGCGGACAAGATCGCACAGAAAACTCCGATACGAACTGACTGCACGCACTGAAGAGCAAATACAAACCCACAAGCACAAACTGAACGGCAGAAAACGATCTGAAAGCCACGAGTCTGAAAAAGCGCGAATCGTCTCTCACCAAACTTTTACTAACACGAGATTAGCAAAAGGAGCCCAAAGGGTGCCTCGCTTGGTTCTGAACTGGCCTTTTCTAGTCTCGTCGTACGTGCTTGACGTCACCGCGTTCTTGGCGATCGGAAATTCCGACAACTTTGTGCGACCGTGTGTAGGCAAAACAAGTTTGAGCCAACATCCGTCGGAAAAAAATCAGAGGATTTTGTTGTCGGAATGTCCGAACAAAGTCCGACCGTGTGTACGGGGCATTACTCTACAGCATGTCTTCACACCTGTCTTAAATGTTTACACAGTACTGTATACTCAGGAAGCTATGGGCAGCTGTAGTTAAACTATTAGAAGATAGGATAACTTACATAATGGTCTTTGCCTCTATCATGGGTGAAAATACATCGGTAGTAGCAGTCCCTGTATGTATAAGGCCATGTGTTCTCTGCTCTCTCTCTACTTTCTCCTTGTGGGTTTTCAAAGGCCCTCCCTGAGACAGGAAGTGTTAATACATAATTAAACATACCACTGTGCAATTAGCAGCTAACAGTAGAGGGCAGCAGATCCCTATACCTTGTTATTTATATTTGTCCCTATGACGGTGTCATTATTGTACTAAATCACCTGATTGTATTTGTTTCTAGTACATTTCTGCCCATTTTTCCCTCAATAAAAATGTCCTGCTGCTGGCTACATTTACACTGCTGTATCATCTGCAGTCAGAGGCGTTGCTAGGGGAGTGCGGTCCGCACCCGGGTGACACCCGCGAGAGGGGTGACACCCGTGCAGAGCCGATCCGCCCTATACGCACACTACGCAAATTATCCCCGGGCGTAGTGGCCACTTCAGTTCCTCCTGCATCTTAGTGACATGATCGAACTGTCAGCTGCTGTCCCCGCCCACCACCAGCAAGGCTTAGCTCTGCTCAGGTTGAGTTCTGCATCTTCTGTTTGCTTTCCTCTCCGCCTGTCAGTCCGCCCACCGTTTGCATTGCTTTAGAACACTTAGCTCTGTCTAGTTTGAGTCCCGGCATTTTCGGCATCTTCTTTCCCCGCCCACTGGCCCGCCCACCTTCTATCAGACCTTTTAGAATATAGTCTAGGGAAGTGCTACAGTTGGTGGGTGGGGATAGAAGCCGGAAGAAGATGCAGAAAATGTCGGGACTGCATCCCTGACAGAGCTAAGAATACTAAAGCAATGCATGTGGTGGGCGGGCTCACAGACTGGGACAGAAGCAGGCTGAAGATGCAGAGACTAAACCCAAGAACACAGAACTACAGGTACAAAGCAACTATGTTCTGCTCTTTTCAGCTGAGCACTGTGGATAAGTTTGCTAAATAGGAGAGTACTCAGTGAAAATATTTGTAAAATGACTTTGTGCTATTAGGTCATTTATGTTGGAGTCACTGTACTATATGTATTTCCTTTTAGCTGACTATTATGCTAGATTCACACCAATGTGTTTGCTGTGACTTGCATTTAAATGGGCTGCTGTACCTGCAGGAAACAGGAAAAAGGTCCCTGCACCTCCATGAAAACACAGCCGTGGGGAAATCGCATGGTGCTTTTGCACCATGCGATTTCCCACATCTGAAAATGTGCTGCATCTTCAGAGGTGTGGGGGTGCCAATAAGAATAAATGGCAGCCTTGCGTGTCTGTAAAGAACAGGGATTTTTGCCTACAGGTGGTTGTTGGTGTGGAAATAGGTGCCATTTACACGCTGTCCTACACATGCAACCACCCGCAACAGTGTAAACCTAACCTTGGGTCGTTTACACTTGCGGCTGTAATGTAAAGAAGGGGCCCTCTGGGGACACTGATGTAAAGAAGGGGCCCTCTGGGGACACTGATGTAAAGAGGGGGCCCTCTGGGGACACTGATGTAAAGAGGAGGCCCTCTGGGGACACTGATGTAAAGATCGGGCCCTCTGGGGACACTGATGTAAAGAGGGGGCCCTCTGGGGACACTGATGTAAAGAGGGGGCCCTCTGGGGACACTGGTGTAAGATGGGGGCTCTCTGGGGACCCTGGTGTAAGGGGGTGCTCTCTGGGGACCCTGGTGTAAAGGGAGGCTCTCTGGGGACCCTGGTGTAAGGGAGGGTTCTCTGGGGACCCTGGTGTAAGGGGGGGCTCTCTGGGGACCCTGGTGTAAAGGGAGGCTCTCTGGGGACCCTGGTGTAAGGGGGGCTCTCTGGGGACCCTGATGTAGGGGGAGACTCTCTGGGGACCCTTATGTAAGTAGGGAGGCTCTCTGGGGACCCTGATGTAAGGATGGGCTCTCTGAGGACACTGATGTAAGGGGGGGGCTCTCTGGGGACCCTGATGTAAGGAGGGGCTCTCTGGGGACCCTGATCGGCACTGCACCCATGGGTAGCTGCACCGCTAACACTGCCCTACACTAATCTGCTCCTCTCAGATCTCTCGTGTCCCTCAGCAGAACGGACAGAAGCCACCTCCTCTTCCTCCTTCCACATCCACACAGGAGGAGGAGACCGAGGGGCACTGCTGTTAGTATCTGTCTGAACTGTTCTGGTCTGTACACTTTACTATGTGTATTCTAGATTGACATGGGGGGCACTATGGGAGGGCAGAGGGGGTGTCTATACTGATGGGGGGGTCTGCACTGAGGGGAAGGGGGTGTCTATACTGATGGGGGGGTCTGCACTGAGGGGGAGGTGGTGTCTATACTGATGTGGGGGTGTCTGCATTGAGGGGGGATGTTTATACTGATTGAGGGGGTGTCTATACTGATGGGGGTTCTGCATTAAGGGTGGGTGTTTATACTAATTGGGGGGTCTGCACTAAGGGGGTCTATACTGATGGGGGAGTCTGCACTGAGGGTGTGTCTATACTAATGGAGAGGGTCTGAACTGAGATGGGGGTGTATACTGATGGGGGAGGTCTGCACTGAGATGGGGGTGTATATACTGATGGGGGGAGGTCTGCACTAAGGGGGTCTATACTGGTGGGAGGTCTGCACTGAGGGGGGTGTCTATATGATGGGGAGTCTGCACTGAGGGGGGTGTCTATACTGATGGGGGGGTCTGTACTTAGTGAGGGGAATCTGTACTGAGGGGTGGGTCTATACTTAGTGAGGGGATCTGTACTGAGGGGTGGGTCTATACTTAGTGAGGGGGATCTGTACTGAGGGGTGGGTCTATACTTAGAGAGGGGGATCTGTACTGAGGGGTGGGTCTATACTTAGTGAGGGGGATTTGTACTGAGGGGTGGGTCTATACTTATGGAGGGGGGTCTGTACTGAGGGGGGTCTGTACTGAGGGGGGTCTATACTGATGAAGAGGGGATCTGTACTGAGGGGGAGGTCTATACTGATGGAGGGGAGTCTGTACTGAGGAGGGGGGTCAGTACTGAGGGGGGAGGTCTATACTGACAGAGGGGTCTATACTGAGGGGGAGGTCTATACTAATGGAGGGGGGTCTGTACTGAGGGGGGAGGTCTATATTGAGGGGGGGGGTCTGTACTAAAGGGGGAGGTCTATACTCATGGAGTGGGGTCTGTACTGATGGAGGGGGATCTATACTGCGGGAGAGAGATCTGTACTTAGTGGGGGGGGCTCTATACTGAGGGAGGGTGTCTGTACTGAGGGGGAGGTCTATACTCATGGAGGGGGGTCTGTACTTAGTGGGGGGTCTGCACTGAGGGGGGGTCTGTACTTAGTGAGGGGGATCTGTACTGAGGGGTGGTTCTATACTTAGTGAGGGGGATCTATACTGAGGGGTGGGTCTATACTTAGTGAGGGAGATCTGTACTGAGGGGGATATACTGATGAAGGGGGATCTGTACTGAGGGGGAGATCTAAACTGATGGAGGGGGTCTGTACTGAGGGGGGAGGTCTATACTGATGGAGGGGGTCTGTACTGAGGGGGGAGGTCTATACTGATGGAGGGGGTCTGTACTGAGGTGGGAGGTCTATACTGATGGAGGGGGGTCTGTACTGAGGGGGAGGTCTATACTCATGAAGGGGGGTCTGTACTTAGTGGGGGGTCTGTACTGAGGGAGGGGGATCTATACTGCAGGAGGAAGATCTGTGCTTAGTGGGGGGGTCTATACTGGGAGAGGGGGGTCTGTACTGAGAGGGGACTATAGTTGGTGGAGGGGGGTGACACCAATTTTTTCCGCACCAGGTGACACCAACCCTAGTGACGCCACTGTCTGCAGTATCTTAACTTTTGTAGTAAAGCTCCAGCCTGTGCTGTTTGTCAGTAAAATTTGGATTAGCCTTGCTGTTTCAAATTGTCCTGCTCCTGGCCAATTGTATGCTGATATATCATCTGTGGTCTCTTAATTCCTGTATTAACACACTCTTTGTATCTAGTAAATCTCAACCAATTCTCACACATAAATGTTCTGATGGCGGCAAATTGTTTGTTTAAATTTTAAGTTTTAGCTTGGGGTGACAGCCCAATCAAGAGCTGCTTTTTTACACAGCACCTCACTACCTTATTTAAATAAACTTCTTGTGAAGTGCTCTGGTAAAGATATGGTGGGTGTGCTTTGACTCTGTGCCTAGGCACCTTTAATGGCTCACACTGTCTCCAACATTGAAGTGAAAATAAAAGGTCAATTTTCCAGTTTGTCTGTGACAATTTGGTTCTCTTTGTATTTTAGAAACTGCCTTTTTAACCATTAGAGATATTTCTCTTTCTACTCTCACCTACAAGGTACTACTGAATTGTAGCCGTCACCTTCACAAGGTGAGTGTCTAAAACCCATTTTTTATTGTCACATAGGGGTTCATTTACTATATCGCCTGTGTGGTGAATGCGCATGGTCACAATTGGCTAAAACGGGGTCAATTTAGTCAGGAAAAGGCATTTACTATAGCGCAGGGGAAAAAATTGTCACAAAAGCAAATTTACTAATGGTCATAGAAATCAGCGACCATCTAAATCAGTTGCCGTGGTAGGAGCACGGAAATTGCACAAGGAAATATGTTTAGAGCATGATCTCATAGATTAAATGGTTCCTAAACTTGTGGTATATTGTTTCTAGATTATCTGCTTTTAAACTTTTTCAAAAATGTATGTGAAAACAAAATATAAGTGAAAGTCTAATGCAACATACACATGGTCGGACTTTTCGACCGGACTGGTCCGGCGGACTCTCCGCCGGACTTTTGACAGACTTCCGCCAGACTTTTTTTACGAACGGACTTGCCTACACACGACAGGACTACGAACGGCCTTGCCTACACACGACCGGACTTTCCGGCGGACCTATTTCCCGACAGAGTTACGGCGGACTTTCCAAATGAACAGACTTGCCCACACATGAAGAAGTTCGTTCATTTTGAACTTGACTCAGGTATGACGGGACTAGAAAAGGAAGTCAATCTCCCCGCTTTTATCAGCGAGATTGACACCTTGCGAGCCCCGTCGTGGGGCATACCAGGCCCTTAGGTCTGGTATGGGTTTTAAGGGGAACCCCCTACGCCGAAAAAACAGTGTGGGGTCCCCCCAATCCATACCAGACCCCTATCCGAGCACGCAGCACGGCCAGTCAGGAAAGGGGGTGGGGATGAGCGAGCAACCCCCCTCCTGAGCCGTACCAGGCCGCATGCCCTCAACATCCCCCTTTAATAAGGGCCTCCAGATCCCGGCCCCCCACCCTATGTGAATGAGTATGGGGTACATCGTACCCCTTACCCCAGGGGTCTCAAACTGGCGGCCCAGCTGTTTCAAAACTACAAGTTCCATCATGCCTCTGATGGCCGGAGAGAGCGGAGAAGAACCGAACATCGGGAGAAGACGCCGGAGAGAGCGGAGAAGAACCGGACATCGGGAGAAGACACCGGAGAGACCCCCGAAGTTGGAAGAAGACCCCACGAAGTCGGAAGAAGACCCCCGGAGCTGTCTAATAAATTACTTTAAAAACCTGTCTAGTGTGCTTTTTTATTGACACTTTTTCCGAGTACACGATGTACCCCATACTCATTCACATAGGGTGGGGGGCCGGGATCTGGGGGCCCCCTTATTAAAGGGGGATCCCGTATTACAATAAGCCCCCCGCCCGCAGACCCCAAAAACCAACGGCCAGGGTTGTTGGGAAGAGGCCCTTGTCCTCATCAACATGGGGACAAGGTGCTTTGGGGTGGGGGGTGCTCGCAGGGCTCCCCCCTCCCCCAAAGCACCTACCCCCCTTATGTTGAGGGCATGCGACCTGGTACGGTTCAGGAGGGGGGTCGCTCGCTCGTCCCCACCCCCTTTCCTGACCGGCCGGGCTGCGTGCTCGGATAGGGGTCTGGTATGGATTTTGGGGGGACCCCACGCCATTTTTTCGGCATAGGGGGTTCCCCTTAAAACCCATACCAGACCTAAGGGACATCGTCACCTCCCCCTCGCGCTCGCCGCAATAGGAAAAATGTTTTTCCTATTGCAGAGAGCGCGAGACGCAGTACCCTGCCCTTGCGTCGTATCTGGTCCGCCGGATTCGGTCCGTCGGACCAGTCCAGTCGGAAAGTCCGTCTGTGTGTACATGGCATAAGAGATAAATTTCCCCCGTTTCTCTGACTATGTACAAGCACAAGTGCGCATGCCAGATAATAAAAATAGTCACAACCGCTCCCACATTCAGTTTTACCCACGTGCTATAGTAAATTCGCAAATATGCGAATCTCAAAAATGCGATCGCGACTGTGAATTTGTGCGAACTGGCAAACCATCTAATATTTAGGTATAAATGCAAGTGTAAACCATTGATTCTCATTGTACAACTGTTACTTCCACAAAAACATCTTAATTTTGAGATTAACTGCTTATATCCTAAAATAACTTGTCCTTTCTGGGTTTTTACTGTGATTTACTTCTTATTCCTTTTTAAACAATGCTAGTAATGTGTATTTTTCTCATGTTTTGGAGAGAGAGATTTGTGTATATACTGCCATGTGCATTCAGCGCTGTATTTTGACCTAGGGCTGCATTTTTAAGGGGGGGGGGCAAAAAAGCTGCCCCCCGCCTGAAAAAAAGCCCCCCTAGCCTCCACTACCCTGAGGAACCGTAGATCAGCACAGCGTGAGCTTCATCGGGGCAGGCAGAAGTAGCAGCTCTGTCAGTGGGCCGGGTCCTGCACCATAGGCGACTGAATGTTACTGGTAGCGGTGGAGGAGGGGTCTGCATGAGCGGGAAATCCGAGCAGATGAGGATGCTGGATGTGCTGGACAAGCTGTAGGAGTCGGTGGAAGACGGAGTTTCTGACTGTCTGTGCGGAGCCGGGGGGAGATCTACTGGAGGAGAGGAAGATGTTGAGAGAAGTGGTCAGAAGATAACTGTCAGCACTAACACAAATGGCACCAGGTGGGGCTGGCAACATAGTGGTGCCTGGATTTTGCTGGCAACGTGGTGGTGCCTGGATGTTGGTGGCAACGTGGCGGTGCCTGGGTGTTGCTGGCAACATGGTGGTGCTCGGGGTGTTACTGGCAACAATGAGGTGCCTGGGTTTTGCTGGCAACGTGGTGGTGCCTGGGTGTTGCTGGCAACATGGTGGTGCTCGGGGTGTTACTGGCAACATAGAGGTGCCTGGGTTTTGCTGGCAACATGGTGGTGCCTGGGTGTTGCTGGGAACGTGGCGGTACCCGGGTGTTGCTGGCAATGTGGTGGTGTCCGAGTGTTGCTGGCAGCTTGGCGGTGCTGGGTTTTGCTGGCAACATGGCGGTGCCTGGGTTTTGCTGGCAATGTTGCAGTACCTGGGTGTTGCTGGCAACATTCCTTTTATGAGCTGGCCGCTCAGCTGTCGGCTAGTTGCCAGCTCCTATCTCTCTGTCCACACCAACAACACTACACACGGCCGCCGTGTAAGCAGCCTTATATAGTGTGGGGCGTGGACTCCCCCTGAGCCATGATTGGCCAAAGGCACCCTGCCTTTGGCCAATTATGGCTCTCTTAGCAGAGCGCACTGTGATTGGCCAAAGCATGCAGGTCAGGTGCATGCTTTGGCTAATCATCATACAGCAATGCACTGCGATCTAGCAGTGAATTATGGGCGTTCCGCGGTGCTCAAATTGTTCGGCAAACATCGAACTCATCCCTAGTGTGTATGTATGTTTTTAGACGTGTGTGTATGTACATTACTCTTTGCCAGGGCCGTAGATAATTTTTTTTCCTGTGGGGGGTTCAGGTCTTTCAAACTCAAAGGCATCATTTACACTTTTATGTTGGGGAAGGTATGGTAAAAACATGTGACAGCAGAGTGGGGCCATGAGGCTTTGCAATGCAGCGCAGCAAAAATGATCCCTATTCAACTGAATAGAACGCAATGCATGTAGTTGTGGTGCAGTAGTGTACTCATTAGTACAGCAAGCTCAACTAATAAAAAAAATTAGCCGTGTTAACCGTGCTTTAGATCTCATTCATATGTTCTAAATGGCCATGGAACGGCAAATATACCATGAATAGCTACAGCTATTAATTAAGTTAATTGGCTGTCTGGGAGCTGGTGGTAAGTAGGCTTGGATTTTTTCCTGGGCATTCCCCAGGCTTTGTTCGTAACTGTAGCCTTCCAATGCCGATTACTGAGATGGCCAGCTATAAATGAAGTTGGTGGCAAGTTTTTTGTGATCACGTTGGTGTGTGTATTGGTCCAGCAATGCACCAGCACCTTTGCAGCCATTGTGCTACCTGCTGAGTGTTTGGTGTGCTCCTGTACCTTTAAGAAGGGATGGGCTCCCCTTCAGTCCACCTGCCCTCATTTATCCATCAGAATGTATGTGCCTCCACTGTGGGGACACTTTTATATTTTAGTGTTAGGACCACAGATATCAGGGTGCCATGACGAGGCTCTGTGGCTTACGCATGCATTTGCAAATGCGTGCCGACTAAACCCCTGTTTTTAACGTATACTGTTAGACAAGTTAATTGGTTGTCTGCGAGCTGGTGGTAAGTAGGCTTGGATTTTTTCCTGGGCATTCCCCAGGCTTTGTTGGTATCTAGTCCAGAAGAAGTTTGTTCTGGAGGAGCCAGATACTGTTTGCTGCATGCACTCTGCTTTAGCGCACCAGTACCCCGCATTCAATCTAATGGGAAAAGGTGGAGCCTAAAGATGAAGGGGTGTGGTTTACAGATGACAGGGTGAATCTTAAACCGGAAAGGGGTGTGGCCTTGACAGGAAGGGGTGGGTCATATTTAAATTAGGGGTGCAGGAGTTTGGTCAGGCCTAGGGCAGCACAAAACCTAAATACACCACTGGCTTTTAGGCCTGTTATGGCTGTTCTTTTCATCGTCCAGTTAAAGTGTTACTAAACCCAGGACCCTGCATTCACTCTATCAGGTCTCCCACAGTACACAAAACATGGAAATGCAATAATTTTAGTAAATATAAACTGCTAAATACCTTTTCTCATCAGCAGTATATAGCAGTCTTGTGACTTCTATCAATGTCTGGTAAAGCTTCTAGGAGGAGTTTTTTTTTATACTGTACTGAGCTGTCCTATCAGGAGCCAGAAGCCCTGAACCTCTGTCTTGACAGTGCTGATTGGCCCTTTGCTGATCACATGTACTCTCCCAAGAAAAAAAAACTAGCAATACAGACCAAACTGAGCATGTGCAGCCTAACTCCAGTAACTCTGTCTTATCCAAACATGTTTTGGAGACAATGCAAGAAGGGGAGGATTTGTGCATACAGGATCAAACAGCCTTTTTACACACTGCAGATGATTAATCCTTTAGGTTCCACAGTGAGTATAACGAGCATGCTTTACTACATATACAGACTGATTTTACTGTTGTGGGTTTAGTAACACTTTAAGGCTTATTACCACTGGATAAAAAAGCAGGCGTGGCAGTCAAAACGACCTACAAAAGCTTTATTTAGGTTGAAATTAGTAAATTGTTTTCAAATGTAATTTTTTTTCTTTAAAATAACAGACATGTTATACTTACTTGCTCTGTGCAAAAGTATTGCACAGGGCAGTCCCAATCCTCCTCTTCTTGGGCTCCCGTCAGCACTGAAGGCTCATCAACTTTGCCAAATGCCCCCATAGTAAGCTGCTTCCTATGGGTGCACTCATGCTGGCTCGCTCCTGAGCCTCGCTGTCTGAAACAGACAGTGGCACTCAGCCCTCCCCCCCACACCCTCATCACTGACTGTGATTGACAGCAGTTGTAGCCAATGGCTTTTTTTACCTTCAGTGGGAATTGATTCTATGTTCAGAATTTGTGAACTTCGCGCAGAATTTAATTAACCCTTCACAAATTGCTCCTCCCTAGTGCAAACAATATTTAACAGTAAGTGATAAAAAATGTTAGGTCTCTTTGATTGCATTAACAATTTTTAGATGAGAAACTGTGACTGGGGGGGGTAGGAAAGGGCCCTACAGTGCCAAATTTTAGAAGATCTCATGATCTACAGGAGATGCACAGCATGTTATATTGCTGAAGAGTTTACTTTACCACATGTATAGCTAGTTTTATCGCAAACTCATTCCACATGCATTATTGCTCCATTAACCACTTGCCAACAAGAGTACCACACTGGGTACAGTGGGGAATACAGTTTTACTTTTGTTTCATGCGACAGGTGGGTCTCCTGGAGAAAGACCACCCCTGCCCCATAGTGCTCAATCTCTTTCAGAATTCTGTGCCTCGTAGCAGGCGTGTTTAACCCTCTGACATTATACGTCAGAAAATTTACTGTTGTCATATTGGATTAAAGAGAGCTCCTGTTTTCCTGAAGGTAGATCATGTCCCATGTCCCATGATTGGGGTCTTACTTTGCCCAGTCTAGGCTCCAACCCCACCCTTTTTCCATTCCAACCACCCTCACCCCACCACTTCCACCCCCCTCCGTCCACCCCCCTCCCCTCGGCCACAGTTCGGCCTTAGTGCCACAGTCCGGGACCCCCTCGGATCCCACACTGCGCCCTTTACCTTCTAGGGTGTGACTCCAACCACGGCGTCCCGTGTCCAGACCCCTCCCTCCCCCCGATCCCCTCAAGGGGGAAGGAGAGACAGGAGCGGGTGCATGGAAAAGGCGTAAAATCCCCCCATGAACCTCAAGCCCCCCCACTTTTTCTGAACTTTATTTTAAAATTATGAAACCTTCTCCCCCACCCCCCATCTCTTTTAATTCCTCATTTTATCTTTGAATTTATTTCACAAGGTTCCATTACGATCTCTGCCACAATCCTTCTTCCCTTTTCGTTCTTCCCTTTTCTTGCCCTCTAGTGCAGTCTGGAACTGGAATTTCTAATTTTTTTACAGAAGTTCTGCAACTCTTCCATGAGATTTAATCTTACTGTCCTTCTTTCCTTCTGGACAATTAGTGATGCAGGGAACCCCCAGCTGTATTTAATGTTAGCCCCTCTCAATTGTTTTAATAGAGATTTTAATTGTTGTCTTCGAGCCAAGGTTCCTGCTGATAAGTCCTGTGAACACTTGGAGATCTGCTCTCTAGTATTGTAGTGGGGGCATTCCTCTAAGTTTACTCCATATTTTGGCTTTATCTTCATACTGATGGAATTTGATGATTACATCTCGGGGCACATCCTCCTTCAGACCCGGGGGTTTTCTTACCCTATCAATCTTTAAATCTCCTTCTCCTCTACCTAGGACTGGGTTAAATATTTTTTTCATTTTTTTTTCTCTAGATCTTCTCCATTCTGTTCTGGTAGTGCTCTGATCCTTAGGTTTTGGTGTCTATTTTGATTTTCTTGGTCTTCCAGCTTATATAGGATGTCCCTATGGTCAGATTGCAGTTTTCTTACTTGCGTTTTTAATTCCGAAATTTCTTGAGCTTGTTTTTCAGATTTTTCCTCTGCTTCTTCTACTCTCCTCTGCAGAAAGCCCGTATCCGTCCTTACGTTAGAAATATCACTTTTAATTGCACCTTCCAGTTTAGCAAACATTTCCATCATTTCCATTTTAGTTGGCATTTGATATATATTCCTTTGTTCTTCCATACTACTTGAGTCTAGTTCCCTTTACACTCCAATATCTTCCCTGGTTTTATCCCCTTGGTCCCCTTTTTGTTTCGCTGACTCTTTCTTTTTCTCTTTTGCCCCTTGCTGTTTTATTCCAGTCCTGGGCTTTTGGGGTTTACCTCCTTTGTTGTTAAATATTTCTGGATCGTGCTTGAGTTTAAGCTCTCTTTTGGGGTCTTGGGTTCTGTCACTTTCTGAGTACGTCCTCTCATATTCACTTTTATTACTTTCTTTCTACCCAGATTAATCTCCTCTCAAGTGGGCATACCAGGGTATATATAACTTTACCCGACTCACACCCGGGAATATGTGACTTTTACCCGATGATTATTTAGGGAGATTAGTCTTTAGGCTCAGTCCTTATTCCCCCCTCCTCCCCCTCCTTTTTACCTTCAAAGGAATTCGTAACTATTATGAGGTCACCTATAATTAATCAACTAAGGTGACTTTAGAACCTGTTAGGGAGGGAGTTCTTTATAGATGAATTCAAGCAGCAAGGGTTCCAAGAAAGTGGGTCCCTAAACTGCGGGGCAGGCACAATAGGACATAAGGTAGCAAGAGCATAAGACCCACACTATGGCAATATGGCAAAACAGGGGATAAGTCCAGAGTTACAGAGCAAAACGTCCAGTCATACTAATGACCTAGCAGCAATATGGTACAGCAAAAATTAGATCCGGGTTCTCGGATAGCAATCTGACACAGTCAATGGGCAAGCAGGAACCATATGGCAGCAATTTAGCACAGCAGACTGCAAGCAACCTGGGCGCAAGGCAAATGATATTAAGCAGAAAGTCCAGAGTCACCGGGCAGCAATATGGCACAAGCAATAAAAAATTCAAGATCTGTTTTACCTGGGGACCAATGATTCGTTCATTTACCTTCCAGGAGCTGCCTTTAATCCTCCGGAGGGGCTCTCACTCCTCTTCCGGGTGCTTCTGGCTACCTTGTGTAGCTCCCAGAGCATCCTTATGTGCTTGTTATTCCGTCCCCACGTTCCTCAGGCACATACTGCTGTCCTTTCGTCTCCAGCCAATCCTATGGCTTGCCTGGGGTTGTCTGGGAGAGTGGAGAAGGGAAGGGAGGCGTCGGGCTCCAGCCGGTCTGGACGGGCTCCCGGCGTACTCCTCCGCTCACCTAGCATACACCATTCCCTTACCAGACCGCATCGGTCCTCCGCTTATGGTCTGTGGATCTCAGGGGCTATCATTCACCAGACCTTGCGGTCTCTCACCCCACTCGGCTCCCACAGGTTCAACAGAGCCTCCTCCATGCACCCTCACAGGCGCCACCGTCACGCCCCTCCCCTAACGTGTGCAGGTTATGTCCGCATCAGGCCACTCATAATATGGTGACTCGATGTCAAATAAATCAAAGGGGTGGCTATTGGGATAGATAGAGGGGTGTGGTTTTCCTTGGAGGATAGATTATGTGACCAGGAGGGAAGGTTTCTCTTTCTTAAAGGGAGGCTATGGGGAATGGAGTGTACCCTGGTAAACATATATTGCCCAAATAGCTGTCCTACAAGGTTCTTAGGGGAAACTTTGAGAAAACTATGGGAGTTCCAAAGTGGAAGGGTAATAATTGCAGGCGATTTGAACTTCTGCATGGATCCTGTTCTGGATAGTACATTCCATGCACAGGCTATAAGGAACACTCAATTAAAAAGCAATAAAACACCACTTACACCAATATCAGCTGGTGGATGTGTGGAGAATACAACATCCAAAAACATTAGACTTTACGTTTTTTTCTCCTGTGCATGGGACGTACACGAGGATTGACTATTGGTTAATTGAACACAGGATGCTGGATCTAGTGGTGTCTACAAACACAGAAAAAACTTCATTATCAGACCATGACAATTAGAATCCCGGAAGTACAGAGGCAACCATATTCATGGAAACTCAATAAACATCTCCTAGATAAACGCGGGGAGGAGATTCTGAAAAGGTAATTAGAACAATTTTTCTTTGTTAATGAGACAGATGAGATCGCAGAGAATTCCCCATGGGAGGCCCACAAAGCCTATATTAGGGGGATATTGATATCAATGGGAGCAAGGAAAAAGAAGCAAAGGAGTAAGAAGAGGGAGGAACTAATTAAGGAAATATTTAAATTAGAACAGGGCCAAAAAAAGAAGAACTACAATAAAAGACATGGCAGGGAATTGCAGCATGAATTGGTACTGAAAAGAGATGAGTTAAAGGACCTTCTGGAACTGGAAATGAGGGGAACCTTCAGTAGAGTAGCAAAAGATAGATACTTGTGGCGGAATAAAAACAGTAAGACCATAGCAAGGATGTTCAGGAAAAAAAGAGCAATACATTTTATAGAGAAAATACAAAATAAAAATGGGGAAATGGTACACAATAAAAAAGATATTGCGAGTGTGTTCCGAGATTTCCATGAGCACCTATATTCGGTCAGGCAAGTGGTGGGACAAGGACAACAGGAGGCCCAGAAAAAATTAAAAATTATGTTCAAAATGCTAATCTCCCCTGAATATCAGAGGAAGCCACACTAACGTTGGAGAGGCCAATTACAACAGAAGAGATAAACAAGGTTTTAAAAGAGTCATCTAAAGGGAAAAGCCCAGGGCCAGATGGCTTTACGATGGAGTACCTTAAAAAATTTAAGGTAATTTTATCTCCAAGGCTTTGCTCATATTTTAATGGGCTGGGAGAGAGGTTCGGACTGAGTAAAGAAGCTTCAATAGCCACTTAAACTACTATTTGGAAATAAGGTAAAGAGAACACATTATGCTCAAGCTATAGGCCGATATTGAATACTGATACTAAAGTTTTTGCAAAAGTGTTGGCATTAAGGATGAGAGATCTAATGTCGGAACTGGTCCATCCTGACCAGGTGGGCTTTGTCCCGGAAAGGGAGGGTAAGGACAATGGGGTAAGAACCCTATTGCTACTCCATAAAATAGGGGGGGGGAGAACCCCCAGTCTATTCTTATTGATTGATGCTGAAAAAGCTTTCGACCGAGTAGACTGGGGGTTCATTATAGAAGTGTTGGAGGGTATGGGGCTAGGCCCATTATGAGAGAGTGGATACAAGTGCTGTATAAGAACCCTACGTCGTCCATAAGGGTAAATGGAATATTGTCAGCTCCCTTTAGGATGTACAACGGTCAGGGCCGTCTTTAATATGGTTTGGACCCCGGGCAAACATTTTTTTTGGGCCCCCCCAATTCAATTTTGCTCTTCACCCCAACATCTCAAAAAACAGACACACACATAGATTTATCTTTTAAAAAAAAACTTTAATAATGTAAACATAAAAGAACTGGTCCACAAACTTATTCTTAGCGCGATCTGTAACAGTACGTACTCACCAACTGTAGTAGCACTTATATGTTAATATATCTTAATAACTTTCAGTAATGAAGTGCAAATCAACATTATGTTTTGTGTGTAAAACAAAGAGCCATGTTGTCTAGTAACACAAACATAAATATTCATAAATAATAGAATATTTAACAACAACACATAGCAATTAAACAAACAGTATTAAAACTTACAACCCGTAGAATGCAAAATCAAACATTCAAAACAAAGTGCGTATGCTCCACTCCAATTTAGAGAATAGGTAATCAGGTAGCAGAGTTACATAATATACTACACTAAATCTGGAAGCTATGTGCTTCTGTGCTAAATGGGTGATAAAACCACCCTTTCATCAGCTTTCGGTCCACAAAAAAGCCAAAACAAACCATTAAAAAAAAAAAAAAATCAGGATTTTCCGTATAGCAGCCTTATGTTAACATTCCTATTAGGCAACAGCTGCTAGTATGACAGACTATTGTCAACCACTATTATAAAAGTGCAGATAACTTTTTACATAAAGTCAAGAAATACTTTAATTCAATTTATACCACCAGTCTACGTGCTTTTTGAGCAGCAAATGTCTTTGTAATGTTGGTGAAGTCAAGACTGCGAAGTATATCTTATTCAGCAGACATTATAGACAGTTTGGTGAAACGACTTTGGCTCATGGTTGTGCATTGTAGATTTTTGATCCGTTTCATTTTTGAAAAAGATCGTTCACCTGAACAGTTAGTGATCATTAAAGTGAGATACATTTTTAAAGCAATTTCTGTGTTGGGAAAGGTATCTTTTACATCCTTGTCAAATATGGTATTGTACATAAATTGCTCTATGCTGCAGTCATCTGTTTTTTTATCGAGAAACAAAGAAATGAATGACTGAAACTGAATTAGCTCATCACCAAAGGTTGTGCCCAGATCATGCTTGTAGAAAGCGGACAACTTTTCTGCTGCAATTTTAATGGAATCAAAGTCCATCACTGGAAAGTTTATAAAGAATCCAAATAAATCACACACTTCACTGTAAGCGCCTAGTCGATGCTCCAGACACACTAAAAGTTTGTCAACACATGGGAGAAAGGCCTTAATATAAAAGGTCTCCTTGGGTGTTAAGTGTGCTTCTTCACTGTGTCCATAGTCAAGTGGCTGCTGACGGACATTCCGGCGTTGAAGTCGACGATGTTGCACAGTATATTCTTCAGTATCTGTGAGACGCTTGCCAGCTTCTTCAAATGCATCAAATTTAGTACGTTGTTCATTCATAAAATCTTTTAATGATTTCAAAACGGCAATTGCTGAATTTAGGTTGAGTTGAACGGACTGCAAAGTTTTGCTGCTGCTGTTAAAGAGCTGTAAAACAGTGTTCCAGAATTCTGCAAAAATCCCGGTCTCAAGTTTGCTCATCTGATCAAACAGTCCTTTTGCCATATTACGGCACTCTGACCTTTCTTCACAGTCAGCTGAAATTTCCAACAAAATGTCCATTATATTTTTATAGCCATGGACTAGTGCCTGACAAGCATCAGCACGACATGACCAACGTGTGTCACTTAGCTTTTTCGGCATGGACACAGAGAGGTCATTCTCATCAAGCTTGTCTTTAAGCTTCTTGTAGCGCTTGGTTGAGCCAGTAAAGAATGCATACAGAGCTTGTATGAAATCAAAAAACTTGACAGCCTCACTACACGAATTTGCAGCATCCTTTCCAACAAGGTTTAGTGAGTGTCCAAAACAAGGTATATACATTGCATATTTATTCAGGGTAACAATTTTTGCTTGCATACCCTTGTAGTGACCAGACATGTTGCTTGCATTGTCGTAACTCTGTCCACGGCATTCTTGTATGGAAAGTCCAACATTATTAAGGAATTTTAGAAGCGCATTCGCCATCTCTTCTCCTTTGTGCCCCGTTGAGGGTAAGAAGGTTAGAAAACGCTCCACGGGTTGATTTCCTTCTAAGTATCGTAAAATCACTGTGAGCTGATCAGTATGGGAATAATCTTCAGATGAATCTACAGATACTGATTAGTACTTTGCCATTTTAACCCAGTTGATGACATCTTCCAAAATTTTTTCCCCTGTAATCTGTATAAGTTCTTCACAGACATTTGCTGATAGATAACTTGTAAATCCTTTGCCCTTGTTTGCCTTGGTTTGGATGTGTTGTGCTAGGAAAGCATCATACTCCGACAGTAATTCCAAAATTCCAAGATAGTTGCCATTGTGTTTGGATCCAATAACTTGGTCATCTCCTCTAAAAGCCAATCCTCTTTCGGCAAGAAAAGTTATGACACTAAGCAATCGATTTACTAGATTTTGACCATTGCTTGTCAGCTCTTCAATCTCTTGTTGCATTTTATGGTCAATCCGACCCTCCAGTTTAGAATATTTGGCTGTATCAATCACAGCATGAATATGGTTTTGAGACTGTTCATGTGATGAAATTCGTTCACTGGCATGTTTCCAGTCGCTGAAACCATCATTGGAAAATGCATTTCGTGATGCACTAAATAATTTGCAGTCAAAACAGTAGATTCTGCCCATGTTTTTTGAGTAGCAAAGCCACTTTCTTTCAACCTTGTCTCCATTGGGACAGTTACGCATAAACATGTCGATAGTACAGCAACGTCCGTCTTTAAATGACGTTGCAAAACCTTCTTTCTTCAGTTGTTCCAGAGGCTTTCTCACTGACACATTTCCATTTTTTGACCAGTACTCCCGCATCTCAATAGTAGATATGTTGGGCCACAAACCAATGTCAGTCATGAAACCTGACTGTTCCACAAATTCAGGCACTATATCAAATGCTTCCACAGTAGGCTCCACAGTATGGAGGCTAGGCAGCAAACCAGTATTTTGGAAAAGGCCTGGTTTCTCCATCTCCATGGGCACTGGTGTTGTTTTTAGTGGTGTTAATGGATCAGAAGACACTATTGCATCAGATTCAAAGACTATGTCAGAGGTAATTTGAGCAGGAATCACTTCCTGAGAAGATGTACCAGCAGGTTCCTCAGAAGATCCACTTCTAGGTATAAGAAAACCAGTAATTCTTGGTATTCTGCATAGTTTTTCCTCCAACTCCTGCTTCTTCTTTCGCTTCTGTGCACCACTCAGAGATTTTGACATATTGAGGGCTTATAGGCTCTTCAAAAAATAGATGTGACTGACACCTGCATTATAAAAATAAATTATGCTCTGTGCAGTCTCTTATTACCTTATAATAAATGCTTATATGTTGTAGCGTTCAGTAGTAAAATGCTAGACTCCCAAACCACTTTTTTCCCCCTCATGTTCAAGTCATGTACACTGCTCTATGCACATTACCCATCCAATAGTCCATCTTAGGAATGAGCAAAAGAGGGTGGCTACATTCCTTCACATAGTACAGTAGGACCATGAAGAAGGAACTCATACATCCTCTAACAGAAAGTCAGATCATAGCATCCACAAAAGGGAGATTTGGAGGAAGCTGAGAGCAAGAGAATGATTTTTTTTTTTTTTTTTGGTTCAGAATATAATGTATATACCAGGGGTCTTGAATTAAAATTTATGGAGGTCCAGTTGTTAAAATATTCATTAGTCAGAGATCTGAATATCATGTTTGTACTATAACATCTTAGCAGTGCTTACATCACATTCGCAGACCCTCTTCACAGCAGTCCCAAGGTGTCCTCAGTTCCTTTTCATGTCACAGCACCCTATTACATTGCAACCTCATCATATCACAGCCCCCATTACATTACAGTCTCTTCACATCACAGCCCCCATTACATTACAGTCTCTTCACATCACAGCGCCCATTACATTACAGCCTCTTCATATCACAGCGCCCCATTACATTACAGCCTCTTCACATCACAGCCCCCCATTACATTACAGCCTCGTCATATCACACGCCCCATTACATTACAGCCTCATCACATCACAGCCCCCCATTACATTACAGCCTCATCACATCACAGCCCCCTATTACATTACAGCCTCTTCACATCACAGCCCTCCATTACATTACAGCCTCGTCATATCACAGCGCCCCATTACATTACAGCCTCATCACATCACAGCCCCCCATTACATTACAGCCTCGTCATATCACAGCCCCCATTACATTACAGCCTCGTCATATCACAGCCCCCATTACATTACAGCCTCGTCATATCACAGCACCCCATTACATTACAGCCTCGTCATATCACAGCCCCCATTACATTACAGCCTCATAACATCACAGCCCCCATTACATTACAGCCTCTTCACATCACAGCCCCCCATTACATTACAGCCTCTTCACATCACAGCGCCCCATTACATTACAGCCTCGTCATATCACAGCACCCCATTACATTACAGCCTCATCACATCACAGCCCCCCATTACATTACAGCCTCATCACATCACAGCCCCCATTACATTACAGCCTCGTCATATCACAGCCCCCATTACATTACAGCCTCGTCATATCACAGCGCCCCATTACATTACAGCCTCATCACATCACAGCGCCCCATTACATTACAGCCTCTTCACATCACAGCCCCCCATTACATTACAGCCTCGTCATATCACAGCCCCATTACATTACAGCCACTTCACATCACAGCGCACCATTACATTACAGCCTCATCACATCACAGCGCCCCATTACATTACAGCCTCTTCACATCACAGCCCCCCATTACATTACAGCCTCGTCATATCACAGCCCCATTACATTACAGCCTCGTCATATCACAGCCCCCCATTACATTACAGCCTCTTCACATCACAGCGCCCCATTACATTGCAGCCTCTTCACATCACAGCGCCCCATTACATTGCAGCCTCACCATATCACAGCCCACATTACATTGCAGACATTTCCACATTATAGTGCCCCTTTACACACCACAGTGCCCCTGTTACATTGGAGTCCCCTTCATGTCCAGGGCGGGACTGGGACAAAAATGTGGCCCTGGACTTCATCCAGACCGGCCCAGGGCATAACACATCAGGGGACAGCACATCAGGGCACAGGACACAGAACATCATGACACAGCACATCAGGGCACATCATGGCACAGCACATCAGGGTACAGAGCCCAGCACATCAGGGCACAGGGTACAGCACATCAGGGTACAGAACCCAGCACATCAGGGCACAGGGTACAGCACATCAGGGTACAGAACCCAGCAGATCAGGGCACAGGGTACAGCACATCAGGGTACAGAGCCCAGCACATCAGGGTACAGGGTACAGCACATCAGGGTATAGCACATCAGGGCACAGCGCATCAGGGTACAGGGTACAGCACATCAGGGTACAGCACATCAGAGTATAGCACATCAGGGTACAGGGCACATCAGGACACAGCACATCATGGCACAGTACATCAGGGCACAGTACATCAGGGCACAGTACATCAGGGCACAGTACATCAGGGTACAGTACATCAGGGCACAGTACATCAGGGCACAGTACATCAGGGCACAGTACATCAAGGCACAGTACATCAAGGCACAGTACATCAAGGCACAGTACATCAGGGCACAGTACATCAAGGCACAGTACATCAGGGTACAGTACATCAGGGCACAGTACATCAGGGCACAGTACATCAGGGCACAGTACATCAGGGTACAGTACATCAGGGCACAGTACATCAAGGCACAGTACATCAGGGTACAGTACATCAGGGTACAGTACATCAGGGTACAGTACATCAAGGCACAGTACATCAGGGCACAGTACATCAGGGCACAGTACATCAAGGCACAGTACATCAGGGTACAGTACATCAGGGTAGGGCTGGGAAAAAAATCGATTTAAATCTTGAATCGAGTTGAGAGGTCAAATCGATTCAAAATTTAAGCAAATCGATTTTTTTTTTTCACTGCGCCGGTCCAGAGGCGCTGCGGGCATGAGTTTTTTGGCGAGGCCGCGGCTTCGGCCTAGTCCGCGGCTACGGCCGGACGCCGCGGACTAGGCCGAAGCCGCGGCCTCGCCTTAAAACTCATGCCCGCAGCGCCTCCGGACCGGCGCGGAAACCGCGCCGGGCCTGAAGAGCTGCGGGCAAGGAGTTTTTAGGTGAGGCCGTGGCTTCGGCCTAGTCCACGAGGCCGGACGCCACGGACTCGCCTAAAAGCTCATGCCCGCAGCGCCTCGGGACCGGAGCGGTTCCCAAAAAAAAAAAAAACTTGATTTGAATCGTGAATCAAGTTTTTTTTAAGAGAATCGAAGATTTTTTTTTTTTAAGAAAATCTTCCAGCCCTACATCAGGGCACAGTACATCAGGGCACAGTACATCAGGGTACAGGACATCAGGGCACAGGCCACAGTACATCAGGGCACACGACATTGGGGCACAGCACATCAGGGCATGGGGCACAAAGCACATCAACATCAGGGCATGGGGCACATCAGGGCATGGGGCACATCAGGGCATGGGGCACATAGCACATCAGGACACATCAGTGTACATTGGGGCACATCAAAGCACATGGGGCACATCAGAGTACATTGGGGTACATCGCCGCGGACCTCACCGCAGAACAACTGGGAAACCCCAGTTAAGAAACGATGTAATAGGCAAATTATGCGGAACCGGCCCACTGAGCCATCGGCCCACCGGGAAACTCCCGGTAGTCCCAATGGCCAGTACATGCCTGTTCATGTCATAGTGCCCCTTTATACATCACAGCACCCCAATTACATTGCAGCCATTGTCACATCACACATTCACATGTATGTGTTTTGGCGGCCCACATTTGCGCAGGCACAGCAGCCCATTCATTTGAATGGGCTGCCATGCCTGCGTTTCCTGCAGAAAAAAAAGGTGCATGCAGCATTTTAAAAATGCAGTGGCCTTGAAATTCATTCGGCTTTTGCACCATGCGACTTACATGCAGTTCCTGCGCACACAAACGTACTGTGTTTTTAAAAGCGTGGCCTAAACATCTAAAAATGCAGCAAGTTTGCCGGAGCAGGAACAGCAGGTAAGTCACATGGTGCAAAAGTAAAATGAACAGACAGTGCAGTATTTCATTGCTTGATGTGCATAGGTGTGTGCAGCCTATTAAATACTGCATGCACCTTTTTTTTGCAGGAAACGCAGACATGGCAGTCCATTCCAATGAATGGGCACTGTGCCTGCGCAAATGTGGGCCACCAAAATACATACATTGTGAACCAGTTTGGCCCAAAATAAGCCCATCAAGCAGTTCACACTGAGGCGCTTTGCAGGCGCTATAGCGCTAAAAATAGTGCCTGCAAAGTGCCCTGAAACAGCGGCTCCATTCACTCCAGTGTGAAAGCCCCGAGGTCTTTCACACTGGAACGGTGCCCTGGCAGGACATCAGAAAAAGTCCTGCCAGCGGCTTCTTTGGAGCGCATTAGGAGCGGCGAACTCACCGCTCCTAAAGCGCCCTTGCCCATTGAAATCAATGGGCATCGCCGCTGAACCACCTGCAAAGCGCCGCTATGGCAGCGCTTTGCCGGCGGTTCAGCGGCGCTGCCCATTGATTTCAATGGGCAAGGGCGCTTTAGGAGCAGTGAGTTCTTTTAACCCTTTTTCGGCCGCTAGCAGGGGTTTAAAGTGCCCTGCTAGAGGCCGAAAAGCGCCACAAAAATGACGGTAAATCGCCACTAAAAATAGTGGCGTTTTACCACCAATGCCTGGGCGCTTTCAGTGTGAAAGCAGCCTAAATACAGTATGCCATGTTCCTGTAAATCATGCTGTGTGCTCTCCTCTGAGGCCTCACTCAGCCTGGACAGTGGACTGCATATCTGCTCATTTTTTTTTAACTTTCCTTTAATACACAAGACATGGCATGGGGATAGGGGGAGCGGGAGCCAGGGGAGGAGAAAAGACCTTACCTGGTCGTGAACGGTGGAAAGCTCTGCTAAATTCTCCACACTGCTGCTCCACACAGGCTTCAGTGCACTCTTCACTCCGCGCTGCCCAGGGCCCTGTCTCACTCCTCCTCCGCTTCACTGCTCCTCCGAGTCCGATCACTGGTGCACAGCACTGTCTGCACACATAGCAAGGGGCGGGGCCAGAGCGTCAGTAGAGCTCAAGGCCCCGCCCACCTGCGTCCCACTCCTCAAATTTAAAAAAAAAAAAGGCACTGGCACTGTGGGCGCCGTGCGAGCCGCCGCGGCTGACATTATTCAGCGCCGATTTGTGGGCAGCACGCAGGGTTAACGGGCAGCTCTGCTTTGGGCCCCAAGAAATGACAGGGCCCTGGGCAGCTGCCCCGCTTGCCCTGCGCTAAAGACGGCCCTGACAACGGTACGAGACAGGGTTGCCCCCTGTCTCCACTGTTCGTGCTGGCGCTGGAACCACTCTTGGTGACGGTGAGGGGAAATGTTGACATAGGGGGTGTGGAGATAGGAGAGGAGACACATAAGCTGGCTGCATTTGCGGAGGATGTGCTGTTCTATATCTCCAACCCCAGTATTTTATTACCAAATTTTTAAAGGAATATGGAGAGCTATCCAATTTCAAGATTAACTCAAGTAAATCAGAGATTTTAAATATAAACATTAACTGAAAAGAAGAATCTAGCCTCCAACAGGAATTCCAGTTTCCTTGGAGGAAGTCGGGAATAAAATACTTGGGGATAAAACTTACAGCATCATTGGGCAAGATCTACCAGGCAAACTATATACACCTAATAGATGAAATAAAAGTAGAGGTAAAGAGAATAGCAGCATGACCCTTGTCCTGGATTGGCCGGATTAATGCGTTAAAAATGATCATTTTACCCAAAATTCTATATAAATTTCAGATGCTGCCAATTTATGTACCTTCAGGGTATTTTAGGGTGCTTAAAAATTTAATATCAAAATTAATTTGGCAGATTAAAACCCAGGATTTCCCACTCATTTTACAGAGAGGGATAGACCAGGGTGGATTAAGTGTACCAGATTTCGAAAAGTACTATGAAACAGTGGTTTTAACTCGTTTGGTGGAATGGACTAAAGGAAGGAGTAAGAAAAGATGGGTTAAAATAGAAGATACTATGGCAGATACAAATTTAGGGAAAAATATTTTGACACCTCCACAACACAGGGCACTTGGAGTAAATACACTTAGGTTAACTAAAAATGTCATGAGGATATGGGATGCGTTGCACAAACAGAATAAATGGGAATATAATTCGTCACTAATGGAACTAAAAGAGAATAATTATTTTACACCAGGCAAGAGTTTGATAGAGTGAAATTGGATTAAAAAAGATAACTTGCAGTTACGACGTATAACACAAAAAGGGAAAATTTGTTCACTGCACGATATAAAAATGAAAAAAGATTGGTTTGTAATGAATGGCGGTATTTTTAGCTTAAACATTTTGGTAATGGCACTTACCACACCCACTAAGAGGAGGGGAGTATCTGATAGCATTAGAGAGATTATGCGACACAGAACAGCACGGGGAGGCATTACACAGATATATAAAATATTAGTTGAGGGAAGGGAGTTGGAAGTCCCGATGTGTATAAAAAAATGGGAGAGAGAAATTGGTCAAAGAGGAGAGAATCAAGAGATAGGAAAAAATTTTAAACTGGTACATGGATCCTCAGTTAATATTAGAACAATAGAAATGAACTACAAATGCTTTGTGAGGTGGTATAGGACCCCAGATATAGTAACAAAATACCAAATGGGGCAAACAGAATGCTGGAGGGGATGCAAACAGATGGGATCTATGGCCCATATCTGGTGGAGTTGCCCTAAGATCAAAATATACTGGAGGGAATTATTGAGGTACATCAGGGAGATTACCAGTGTTGAGTTACCTGAAGACCCTTGGGTCTGTCTATTCCATGGAGTAGATACTCCAGTGAAAGAATACAGGAACTCGATCCTGATACATCTGATGGATGCAGCCAAGAGCCTGATCCAAAAAAAATGGAAGATGGTAGATTGCCCAAAAATAAGTTAGTGGTTTGATAGAGTAGATGAAGTCTATATTTTGGAAGGACTTAGATTCTCTGAAGAAGGTGGGAGAGAGGGGTTCCTTTAAAAATGGAAAAAATGGAAATTGTTCAAACTGACTAAAGAATTTAGTGAGGCAGAGGTCTAAGGGTATAGGGGTAGTGGGAAAGGGGGTAGGGGTGGGAGAGAGAAAAAGGGAGGGTTTAACTTAGGGGAAGGTAGGGGAAGGGAGAAGAAGTATTGTATTGTATTTATCTTTTGTATTACTACCCCTGTTGTGACTTCAGGAGTAAAAAGGATGATTCTTACCCTGTTTTGTATATGAAAATTTTGATAAATAAAGATTAAAAAAACAGAAAAACAAAAACACTTGCCGACCAGCTCACGCACATTTACGGCGGCAGGTGGGCTCGTTCCCGCGAATTGCCCTACCTGTACGTTAGCTCCTTTAGGAGCCATAGCAGCACCCGCCGCGATTGCGGGCACGAGGGCCAGAACAGGGATCTGTGTATGTAAACACACAAATTCCCATTCTGACAGGGGAGGAGAGACAAATCTGCTGTTCCTAGTAATTAGGAACAGCGATATGTCTCCTCCTCCTGTCAGCCCCATCCCCCCACAGTTAGAAACACTCATGAGGGAACACATTTAACCCCTTGATAGCCCCCTAGTGTTAACCCCTTCCCTGCCAGTAACATTTATACAGTAATCAGTGGCTATTTTTAGCTCTGACCGCTGTATAAATGTCAATGGTCCCAAAAAAGTGTCAAAAGTGTCTGATCTGTCCACCGCAATGTTGCAGTCCCACTAAAAATTGTTGATCACCGCCATTACTAGTAAAAAAAAGCCATAAATCTATCCCCTATTTTGTAGACGCTACAACTTTTGCGCAATCCAATCAATATACGCTTATTTTACCTAAAATATGGAGAAAAATACATATTGGCTTAAACTAATGAAGAAATTATTTTTTTACATTTTGTTTGGGATATTTATTATAACAAAAAGTAAAAAATATTGTCTTTTTTTCAAAATTGTCGGTCATTTTTTGTTTATGGCGCAGAAAAGTAAAAACAGCAGAGGTGATCAAATACCACCAAAAGAAAGCTCTATTTGTGGGAACAAAGGACTTTTTATTTGGGTACAGCGTCGCACGACCACGCAATTGTCAGTTAAAGCAACGCAATGCCGTATCACAAAAAATGCCCTGTTTATTAGGAGGAAAATCTTCTGGGGCTGAAGTGGTTAAAAAAACATTGCTTCTGTTTATAGTATTTGATTATGTGGATGTACAGTAGTCATTTTGTCTTGTTAAATATACAGGATGTACCTTCTGTGCTGCAACAGTGATTTGCTATATTATTTCTTTTAAAGTAGAACTATGGGAAAAATGACACATACAGTATGTTGCAATATGTCACATACGTCACTGGCATTAACATAGTGTTTTTTTTTCTTGAGTCCACCCTTAAAAAAGCTTTATTACATATTGATCTTACAAGTAGAACCAATTTTTTTCCACTTGCTGTAAAAGAGTAATGTTCTGTTCATTCTGCAGAAAATAGAATGGACTTGGAGTTAAAGTCAAACAAATTAAGGACAAGCTTCAGCTAACTATTTTAAATTGGAACTAAACCCATTGATTTAACAGTTTCCCAAAACAATAAAATTCAAGGCATGCCGTGAATGCTAACTTTCACATTTGCTTTTACCTTAAACCAAATTGTCAAGCCATCAAATGGCTGGTGTAATGTTATAACTGATCATATGTGCAGCACAATGGCAACTGCAGATCAAAGGCTAAGATGGCAGCTTCCTTGGCTATAAAGTATTGGAGGGTTTAGTTCTTCCTTAAACAGTTACAGCAAAAGATTTTTGTTTTCTTTTGGCAAAAAAAAATATTTTAAACAATATAAATAAAAGCTGACTGTTGTAAGCACTCCCATTAGTCATTATGTTTTGTGTAAACCTCTCGTGTCGGACAGATTGGTCTGTAACAAAACTACTAATAATGCTATTGACACACTGCTTTGGAATATTTTTTTTATAGTGCCCCTTTATTGGAAATCATAAGCCTGCTTAGACTGATGGAAGACAATACAGTCTTTAAAGCAGAACTAAGCCCCCCATCCTTGCAGCCAGAAACGGTGCTATCTTAGCCTCTATTTTGATCTGCACTTGCCATGATGGTGCACATGTGATCATCCATTTAAAGGCTTGAAAGTTCAGTTAGTCATTGACCTAAGCCGACTGGCAATTGTGACAGTTATCTATTATTCCTTAAATTTAACTGTTTTCAGAAAATGGTGGATTTAATTGTACTTTAACCGCTTCAGCCCCTGGAAGATTTTACCCCCTTCCTGACCAGAGACGGCACTGCGTCGCTTTAACTGACAATTGCGTGCTCGTGCCCACATATAAAGCTTTTTTTTGGTGGTATTTGATCACCTCTGCGGTTTTTATTTTTTGCGCTATAAACGAAAAAAGAGCGTCAATTTTGAAAAAAACGCAATATTTTTTACTTTTTGCTATAATAAATACCCTCCAAAAATATATAAAAAAACCCTATTTTTTTCCTCAGTTTAGGCCGATATGTATTCTTCTACATATTTTTGGTAAAAAAATCGCAATAAGTGTATATTGATTGGTTTGCGCAAAAGTTATAGCGTCTACAAAATAGGGGATAGTTTTATGGCATTTTTATTATTAGTGTTTTTTTTTACCAGTAATTGCGATTTTTATCGGGACTGCGACATCTTGGCGGACACAAGTAATACTTCATATTCCCATCGCATCAGCTCCGTGGGCAAGCAGGGGGCCTAGTGGCCACAGGGCGAAGCGACGTTACATAACGTCCTTTCACCCAGCAGAGCCATTTTGCCGAAGTACAACTGCGGCGGCTGGTCGGCAAGTGATTAAAGTATTACTAAACCCAGGACCCTGCATTCACTATATCTGGTCTCCCATAGCACACAGAACATGGAAATGCAATAATTTTAGTAAATATGAACTGATAAATACATTTTCTCATCAGAAGTATATAGCAGTCTTATGACTTTTATCAGTGTCCAGACGAGCACTGGCCTAAAGCTTGTAGGAGGAGTTGCCATTCTCCTCTCTCTATCCTATGAGGTTGCATGATCCCTGACCCTCTGTCTGGACAGTGCTTGTTAGCCCTTTGTGGATCACATGCCCCCCCCCCCCACCAAAAAAAATAGAATTTTATTTTTTTCGCAATACACACCAAACTGAGCATGTGCAGAGTGGCTCTGTACTAACAGGAGATGGATTAGGAACTGTTGAAATAGGGGCGGATCAGAGAAGACAGGATCAAACAGGCTTTTTACACAATGCGCAGTATTAACAGTGAGCCTGCTTTACCAGTGGCGGCTGGTGCTCCCATTTTTTTGGAGGGGAGGGGCAGCCTCACTGTGCCATCAATTGCAGCCACTGTGCCCATCAATTGCAGCCACTGTGCTCATCAATTGCAGCCACTGTGCTCATCAATTGCAGCCACTGTGCCCATCAATTGCAGCCATTGTGCCATCAAATGCAGCCACTGCAGCTTTAATTCACACACCCGGTGTCCTAAAAGGGGCCGGATGCATAAATAGGGGGTGGCAGCAGCGGCCATTGATAGATTACTCATATAGGGGGGTGGCGTGATAGAGGGGATGGCGCCCGTGCACCCTTAATGGATGGGCCGCCACTGTGCTTTACTGCATATACAGATTGATTTTATTGTTGTGGGTTTAGTAACAATTTTAAGTGACTTAACCTGTTATCTCAGCACGAGTTCAATTCTAACAAAATAAACTTTGCAATAATAATTTTACGTGCATACACCCTCAAAATATGCCATAGTTGTGCTTTAATAAGAGTGCTTTTAGTTATTCAAATGTATATACTTCACCATACCATCATATGATATCTGCTACACTAAAAATGCTGAAAAATATGATTGTATTCATTTTTGCACATTCTGTTATTTTCATTTTTTTGTTTGACACACAGATGAAAACATATCTATTCTTTCTTATATCTCTTAGCATTTCAAAGCTACTGATCCTATGGGAAACCTATAAATATCTTACACGTAGAAAAATACGTGCTTGCTTTTTTATGGGGCCGCAGGGCATTTCTTGCGAGAAAAAAAGACCTCTATTTAGAGGATACTGACACCTAAAATGAGCAAATTATGAACTGACTTTATATTTTATACAATGCAGAGGTTTTAATCCAGGTTTTTAAGCCATCTAATCGATCTGTCAAGAGGCTGAAAACCCGTGGAAGAAATGGAAACTCCTATAAACATTTTGATCAACGTTAATAAGACAAAGTAATATTTTATGTTATTGAAAAGGTGATTTACAAAATCCCAAAACTACTGGTCTGTTTTCTACACACTATAAAAATAATAAATCTTTATGTTAAAAAAAACCCACTTGAAATCAACCAGTAAAATGCTACTGGAATCCAGGAATCAAACTCTGCTTAGTTTACCCTAAGACCTAATTTACACTTACGGCTGGGTGGCAGTAAAAACTATGCGGTTGAGCCACATTTTTATGGCTCCCCCAACCTCCATCTGCTTAAGCTGTAAAAGTGCAGGGGTGTACACATGCATCACAGCGCAACAAAGATAATCCCCAATCAATGCTGCATACCGTTCATTTATTTTTCCTTAATCCATTTCTGTGCAGTCAAGTTATTCAGAAGCAACACATCCCCTGTGTCAGCGAGCGGCTGCTGCAGGGGAGGGGAGGGAGCACAAACAACAGGGGGACAATGGATGCCAACAGGTGACACTAAGGATCCAAGAGTTCAGCTTCATTATCGAGCGCTCACTAAAATCATTCTGGATTATAAAACCACACTATGCAGATTAAAGGTATTTACACTGCTTTGTTTTATAAATGATATACAGCATAGGTTGGGGAGGAGAGGCAATATTTTTAACAAGACATAGATTTAGAATATATTTCAACATTAAAATGGTATTAAACCCAAAACATTTTTTTTATATATGGCAGTTTATTAATCCTTACATGTGGTGGCTGCATTTGTTTTCTTTTTTAGACTTTTTCCCCTCTGTTTTCACCTGAAGATCCAGCCAGTAGCACACTTCCTGTATTAAAGTGCCTACACTCTGGATGAAGGAGGGACAGAGACACATTTAAACAGCTGCATTGTTAATCTGGGCGGAGGGGAGTGTTAGGCGTACTAGCAGATTTAGATACACTAACAAATTGAAGCCAAACTCCAGCTAACACTTTTTTAAAATTGGTAATAAATCCAAAAGCAAACATTTATTATATTGCAGCTTACCACTTCTTAAATATGATGGCAAGAATGCAGTGTGTAGTGCACTGCACAGAATAGTGGGTATGGTCAAATTATGCTAACAGTGGGAGGGGCTTAACCACTTGCTTACTGGGCACTTATACCTCCTTCCTGCCCAGGCCAATTTTCAGGTTTCACACTTTGAATGACAAATTGCGCGGTGATGCAACACTGTACCCATATTAATTATTTTTTCACACAAACAGAGCTTTCTTTTGGTGGTATTTAATCACCACTGGGTTTTTTATTATTTGCTAAACAAAAAAAGACAGAAAATTTTGAAAATAAAACAAAACATTTATATATTTTGTTATAACATTTTTCTCTTTCGCTGGTGGGCACTAACAAAGTGGCACTGATGGCCACTAATAGGCTACACTAATGGGCACTGATGAGGCGGCACTGGTGGGCACTGATCAGGAGGCACTGATGAGGCTGCACAGATGGGTGGCACTGATGGGCACTGATAGGCGGCATGGAGAGGTGGCACTGATAGGCAGCACTGATGGGCACTGATAGGTGGCACTGGTGGGCACTAATCAGGAGGCACTGATTGGCAGCACTGATGAGCACTGATAGATGGCACTGATGGGCACTGATTAGCAGTACTGATAAGCACTGATAGGTGGCACTGGTGGACACTGATTGGCAGTACTGGAGGGCACTGATTGGCAGCACTGGTGATTACTAAGGGGACCGATGTCCCTCTAACAGAAACCGGTTAATGGCTTTGTTCTTTTCTTCACGCCAACAGCATGAAGAAAAAATATAATGCCAGAAACCGGCTGCTGTTTACTTCCAGGGACTCGGTGATCATAGAGCGCGCTGCCGGCGGTTCGAGAACGGGAGGATGTCCATGTACGCCGTCTTGGCATTTTAAGCCCGCATTGTAGCCGTCTATAGCGTGGGTGCAAAGTGGTTAAAGAGGTGTGGATAAATAAAACATAGCCTACTAACTGTATACATGGCCCCCATATATACATATATAGCCCTTGTTCCTACATATTGTGCTTTAATGAATGTGCCACAAGTGGAAATCTCACAGACACATGTAAACCTCTACACAATCATTTTTAAAAAAGGAAACTCTTACTACATATGCCTTTCTGCACAATGGAAATAGACAAAGACCTGACACTCTGTAACACACCTAGAGACAGTGGCGGCTGGTGTTTCTTTTGTGGGGGTGGCAAATAACCCTCCCTGGTTTGCCAGTGGAGCGGCACTAACACCTCCAGCAAACAACCCCCCCGATTTGCAGGACTAACACCCCCAGCAAACCCCCCCCACTGTGGCGTGGCACTAACACCCTATCAACCCCCCCGTGCGCAGAACAATCACCCTTAGCAAACCCCCCCACCCGCTGTCTGGTCAATCCTTACCCTGGATGCGGCCATCTTCCTGTCCCTGTCCTTAAGTGTGGGGAAAGCTGCTCCGGTGTCCTTTCCTGGAGCAGCTTCCGAGGTGCGTCTCCTCTCTGCTTCTCCCGGCACTAGGTGTCCAATAGGATCACCTGATGTTTTGGCCAATCAAAAAATGGGTTTCATACCTGCTTCCCGATTGGCTGGGCGGAGGATCAGTGTTGTAACAGCGAATATTCCTTTCGCTGTTGCAACACACCTGGGTGGGCTCCGGTCGCATCGTCTGCGACCGAAGCCCACCCTATTTTGAAGCCTATTAGAGCCTCTGGAAGAGGGCAGATACATGAATAGGGGAGGGCCATGGGTATGCATGAATCTATCCATTGCATCTAGCGGGGTGGAGTGGAGAGAGTGATCCTGCACATGCATGGTATCTCTATACCGATAAAACTCCTTACCTGATATTATAAGTCACATCTGGAGATTTATCAACAGGCTAACCCAGCAAAACGTTGGGGAGCAGCAGAAAACTGAGAGAAACCAGATCATAGCTAACAGGTAACAATGCTGCAGTTACATTTACAAAGGATGCTTACTTGCATTTAGGGATGAGCCGAACACCCCCCGATTTGGTTCACATCCAGAACATGCGAACGGACCGAAAGTTTGCGCGAACATTCGAACACCGTTAAAGTCTATGGGACTCGAACGTGAGAAATCAAAAGTGCGAATTTTAAAGGCTAATATGCAAGTTATTGTCCTAAAAAGGGTTTGGGGACCCGGGTCCTGCCCCAGGGGACATGTATCAATGCAAAAGAAAGTTTTAAAAACGCCTGTTTTTTCAGGAGCAGTGATTTTAATGATGCCTAAAGTGAAAAAATAAAAGTGAAATGTTCCTTTAAATATCATACCTGGGGTGTGTCTATAGTATGCCTGTAAAGTGGCACGTGTTTCCCGCGTTTAGAACAGTCCCTGCACAAAATTACATATGAAAAGGAAAAAAAAGTCATTTAAAACTGCTTGCGGCGGTAATGTAATGTCGGGTCCCGGCAATATGGATGAAAATTATTGAGAAAAACGGCATGGGTAACCCCCCAGCCCATTACCAGGCCCTTTTTGGTCTTGTATGGATATTAAGGGGAACCTCGCACCCAAATTTAAAAAAGAAAAGACTGTAGGTTTGTTCTTAAGTTGAATCTGTTTGTAATTTGGAACAGGTACATTTTTTAAGTGTAGCTCCAGCCAAAAAAATCTTTTTAAGCTTTTTGGATAACATAGGGAAGGGTTATCATCACCCCTGTAACATTTGTTTTGCTGTCTGTGCCCCTGTTCAGAAGATTTCACTTCACTTTCTGTCCCAATGACAATTGGATTTTGAAAATTTGGGGTTTACATACAAGTTCATGGGTTTCTGAGGACTGAAAATGTTCCATTGAAGACTGCTGTTGATGCTGAGTGCCAAGCTCCACCTCCACGCTGACAAAATCCTCCTTCTCTTCCTGTGTGATAGGCGAGCCTGTAGGAATACTGTCTGGATAAAGGAGGCCTTGAGAGGTAAGGAAGTCCTCCTCTTCCTCCCTCTGTTCTGCCTCAAGTGCCCTGCCCATTATTCCAGGCAGCATGTGCTCCAACAGGAAGACAAGAGGGACAGTATCACTGATGCATGCACTGTCACTGCTCACCATCCTCGTGGCCTCCTCAAATGGTGACAGGACAGTGCATGCATCCTTGATCATTAGCCACTGGCGTGGCAAAAAAAAAGCCAAGCTTCCCTGACCCTGTCCTGGTACCATACTCGCACAGTTACTCATTGATGGCCCTCTGCTGTGTCTGCAGCCGCTGCAGCATTGCCAACATTGAGTTCCACCTGGTGGGCATCTCACAGATGAGGCGGTTCTTGGGCAGGTTGCATTCTTTTTGAAGGTCAGCCAGCCCAGCCCCGGCATTATATGACCGGCGGAAATGCCCACCGACTTTCCTGGCCTGCCTCAGGAGATCCTGTAAGCCTGGGTACTTGCACAAGAACCACTGCACCACCAAATTAAGGACGTGAGCCAAACAATGAACATGGGTGAAGTGTCCCTGTCGGAGGGTGGAGAGGAGGTTGGTGCCATTGTCGCAAACCACAATTCCTGGCTGAAGCTGGCGTGGCGTCAACCTCTGAACCTGCCCCTGCAGAGCTGACAGAATCTCTGCCCCAGTGTGGCTCCTGTCCCCTAAGCAGACTAACTCAAGCACCGCATGGCATCTTTTTGCCTGAGTGCTTGCGTAGCCCCTAGAACACCTACGGAGCACCACTGGTTCAGAGGACAAATCTGCACAGGAAGAGGCCATAGAGGAAGAAGAAGAGGAGGGGGTGGAGGAGAGAGGTGTGGCAGAATCACCACTACTAGCATTTTGGAGGTGTGGAGGTGGAACAAGCTCCAACATTACTGCACCCTGTCCTGCATCTTTTCCAATTGCCAGCAGAGTTACCCAGTGTGCCGTGAAAGAAAGGTAACTTCCCTGTCCATGCTTGCTGGACCATGAGTCAGCGGTAATATGCACTTTACCGCTAACTGCCCTGTCCAACGAGGCCAAGACATTGCCTTCCACATGCCGGTAGAGAGCCGGAATGGCCTTCCGAGTAAAAAAATTGCGTTTGGGAACCTGCCACTGAGTTACTGCACGTTCCACAAATTCTCGAAAGGTTGCAGAGTCTACCTGCTGAAAAGGCAGCAGTTGGAGTGCTAGCAATTTAACCAAACTAGCATTCAGCCGCTGAGCATGTGGATGGCTGGGACCAAATTTCTTTAGACAGTTTAGCAACTGGGGTAGGGAAATTTGCCTGCTACAATCGGATTTAGGTGTATCGCTAGCAGATTGCCCGCAAGTGCTTGGGACACCTAATTCTACACCTTTATTCCTCTCAGTGCAGGTCTCGGAGGGGACTGAAGGTATAGTGGGGTTGGAGATCCCAGATGATGAACTCATGTTCGACTCAAACAGAAAGCTCATCCCTACTTGCATTATTTACCTTGCAAACCTATAGCACCAAATGGTGGATACTATACATACAGTACATTTGAGAGCACAAAGCTTTTTAGGTGATCGCAGTAATCATTTGTTTAGGGTTTATTGAAGCCTAAAAGGATGCCTTCAGATGCATACAGTGTATAGTTTTGTACACATCCAAAATCACCACTATTGGAATCAGTGGGGCCAAACACATAGAAGCATCTACAAATGAAATTGTGTACCACGTTTAGCACTGTACAAAGAAACTAACACACAACTGTGTCCGAGGTTGTACATATCTGCTGATTTTACACAAGTATGTGTCTAAATGTGAGTACTTAAGGCATACATTTTAAGTGGGACTGGCTGTCTCTGAGTCAATGAGCATACACAGCGCTGGATCAACATTGGGCTCAGGTAAGTATAACAGGGTGTGGGGGATAGCTGCATGCAAATGTTTTTTTTAAATGATATTAAAGTCTTGTTTTTTTTTTTTTGTTTGTTTAACTACAAGCATGTTATACTTACCCGCTCTGCCGTGGTTTTGCACAGGGCAGCCCGGATCCTCCTCTTCTCGGGTCCCCCATCAGCACTCCTGGCCCCTCCCTCCTGCCCCCAGAACAAGCAGCTCTGGCCAATCGCTCCCACTGCTGCCTCAGCCAAAGAGGAGTGAGAGTCTCTGGAGAGCTGAGGCTCTTGTGCACATTGCTGGATTGAGATGGGGCTCAGGTAAATATTAAGGGGTGCTGCTAAACAAAGGTTTTTTTTTTACCTTTAAGCATAGAATGCATGAAGGTAAAAATCCTTGAGCATTTAGAACCACTTTAACTTAATGCATAGAATGAATTATAATAAAAAAAAACATTTTTACCTATAGATCCACTTTAACTTTTGACTCTGGCAATTTTTAAGATAGATAGGGGTAAGAGATGTGGGGGTTGTAAGCAACTACTGTTTTACATATAGGGGGTTATTTACAAAAGGCAAATCCACTTTGCACTGCAAGTGCACTGAAAGTGCACTTGGAAGTGCAGTCGCTCTAAATCTAAGGGGTAGATCTAAAATGAGTGGAAGCTCTGCTGATTTTATCATCCAATCATGTGCAAGCTAAAATGCTGTTTTTTTATTTTCCTTGCATGTCCCCCTCGGATCTACAACGACTTTACTTTCAAGTGCACTTGCAGTGCAAAGTGGGTTTTCCTTAAGTAAATAACCCCCACAGTGTTTTATATAAAGTGCATATATACACTCTAAGCTCCACAGTCTTGAGTATACTTTTTGTATGTTGTTTCTGGGTAAATAGCAGACTATGGCTTCTTATACATACTTAAAATGTTGGATCTAAAAACATTATATCATAAAATAACTTTTTAAAACTACAACTTCTTTTTCTTCTTTTACCACGCCAGATAAGTATAGACATATATTCTTGCTTGATGTCCTGCTTTTTAAAGAATGTTTAATAAGACAAATACATGAAGAAAATTATTAAAAATGTGCCCGTCTATAAACACCGACAGAACACTTCTCCTCTCTTCAATTGTATCAATTAAACTATGTCATACAGTAATGTTTCCTCTATTGGAAATTACATCTTTTCAGACTTGTGTCATATTTCAGAATTTGCAGACAGAGGGCAGATTGTATACATGCACATCAGCATTATAATAATCACTCAATATGCAGGACTTATTAGTATGCAATTTATTGGCTGGAATTCTTAGTTTTTTTTTCTCAGTTTAATGAATCAAGGATAATGTTTACATTGCATTCCTTTACATTGAAATTGATTTTGTTTGTTTGTGTAAGCATTGAAAGGAGCACCTGGTTTATAATAACATAAAAACAATAAAAATGGAACTATATTGTGTTTTCTAATATCTTTCATCAAGCCATAATTTATTCCAAACGTATGTATGTATCTGTATATGGACGCTTTCATCTTTCTGTATGATCCTGCTAGGAACATTGAATTATAGGTTTTCCATATATATGCAAATTGTGTGCTTTTTTTATAGTTTATAGATAATACAGGTAGGGTTTAGCCAGTTGTTCTAATAAAACATAAAATAAGGGCCCAAAAGTTTTGAATGGTATCAAATTAGTTAGATATTTCATTTACATTTCAACTATTTACATACTGTATTTCATCTGCTCATGACTAGGCAACTGAAGTGAATATTCTTATAATTTATTGTATGGACTTTCTCAACTCCTTTAGTAAATCAGACTCTTTGCGTGTGTTTTCTGCAAATAAAAAGGACTCTTTTATCTGATTTTTTTCTTGTTTGTGTACACTACTTGCAATATTAGATGCTGAGAATGGAGTTGGGTGCTAGGATAATGTAACTTCAGTTCTCATACATGAGTGTTACATCACTTGGCACCAGTGGTAGAAAAAAGAATACGCCAACAAAAATAAGATGGTAATGGGAGAAAATAAGCAGTGGTGGAGAATGCGAATCTACCAGCAAGGAGTAAGGAAAACCAAGAGGTAAGTCTGCCATACTGTGCAGGTATGTTTATTTTCACTTTGATTAACATTGAGTTAAAATAACTCCATATACCTGATTGGCCATTTTGCTTAAAGTGGTGTTCCACCGAAAAAAAGAAAAAAACATGAATGTTCCTGAAAAAAGAATTTTAAAAAACATTTGTAAATTTTTTTTTTTTTTACTCACCTCTAAATGGCTGTTGCTAGGGGGTCCCTCGTAGTCTGCCTTCTTCAGTGCCTTGGCTGGTGACATCACTTCCCCTCGGCGCAGGAAGGGCTCAGCTCTGCCCCCTCCCTCTTGTCAATCATCTGGGACACATTACAGGTCCCAGATGACTGAGTGGCCAATCACGGCGCGCACCGCTGAATGGAGGGGGAATCGAGCGGAGCTTCTATCCCCCGCATCGCTGGACCGTGGGACAGGTAAGTGTCCGATTATTAAAAGTCAGCAGCTGCAGTATTTGTAGCTGCTGATTTTTAATTGTTTTTAAAATGGGAACTCCTCTTTAAAATGACATGGTCCATGTGGAAATAGCATGCATCATACATGTGTACAGGGATGCTGGAGCACGAGGAGGCATGTTAATGCACAAGGTGTAGTCTCTCAAAGGAAAGGCACACATGGCTGTCCAGTACAGGGCTGTGGTGGAAGCAAAAGAGTTGAAGCTTCAGGCTGGGTTCACACTAGCTGCGGCTGTGGCTCGCAGCAGGGGTTCTGATGTATCCCTGTTCTCTATTTCAGGGGTCATTCAGGTCGGAAATTTTTGCCTGAATTTGGACCTGATTTGGAGCCAAAGACCCACAGGACCTTTTTCCAGTGTGGATCGCTGCCGTTCTGGAGGTGTGTAAACTGGCTCCATTGAGAGCCGGTCACAGTCTCCTGTCATGCAAATTGGATGCGGGGAAACCCGAATCCAATTCGCATATGTGTGAACCTGGCCTTAAAAGAGAATTTCTAGTTTCATACTGATCTTGAGATTTTAATGAAGGGAGGTTGTAGCAATCAAACATATATAACTAAGAGCATGCTTATGGAGGATACTTTTTGGTTGATTTACTAAAACTGGATCGTGCAAAGTCTGGTGCAACTCTGCATAGAAACCAATCAGCTTCCATTTTTTTTTCAAACCCTAATTGAACAAACTGAAGTTATGAGCTGATATATATATATTGTTCAATGTTTCAACAGGGTTACAACCTCAAGATGATATATATATATGTCCCAGGTTGGGAACTTCATTTTAAGCAGGGTGCTTTGAAATCGCAGTTTGGCTTTACTTGTAAACCTTCATTTATATTATACTTTTACTTAACCACTTCGACCCCAGAAGATTTACCTCCTTAATGACCAAGCCATTTTTTGCGATATGCCATTGTGTCGCTTTAACTGACAACTGCGCAGTTGTGCAATGCTATATCCAAACAATATTGATGTTTTTTCCCACAAATAGAGCTTTTTTTTGGTGGTATTTGATCACCTCTGCGTTTTGTTTTTTCTTGCGCTATAAACAAAAAAAGACCGACAATTTTGAGAAAAAAACAAAAAAAAAAAACAATATTTTTTACTTTTTACTAAAAAAAAATTCTTCATCAGTTTAGCCAATATGTATTCTTCTAGCAACAAAAATGAGTACACCCCTAAGTGAAAATGTTCAAATTGTGCCTAAAGTGTCAATATTTTGTGTGGCCACCATTATATTCCAGCACTGCCTTAACCCTCTCGGCATGGAGTTCACCAGAGCTTCACAGGTTGCCACTGGAGATCTCTTCTACTCCTCCATGATGACATCACAGAGCTGGTGGATGTTAGAGACCTTGCGCTCCTACACCTTCTGTTTGAGGATGCCCCACAGATGCTCAATAGGATTTAGGTCTGGAGACATGCTTGGTCGGTCCATCACCTTTACCCTCAGCTTCTTTAGCAAGGCAGTGGTCATCTTGGAGGTGTGCTTGGAGTCGTTATGTTGGGATACTGCCCTGCGGCCCGGTCTCCGAAGGCAGGGGATCATGCTCTGCTTCAGTATGTCATAGTACATGTTGGCATTCATGGTTCCCTCAATGAACTGTAGCTCCCCAGTGCTGGCAGCATTCATGCAGCCCCAGTGCTGGCAGCATTCATGCAGCCCCAGACCATGACACTCCCACCACCATACTTGACTGTAGGCAACACACACTTGTCTTTGTATTACTCACCTGGTTGCCGCCACACACTCTTGACACAATCTGAACCACATATGTTTATCTTGGTCTCATCAGACCACAGGACATGGTCCCAGTAATCCAGTATGCGGCATATGGTCTGAGCACTGACAGGCTGACCCCCACCCCTTCAACCTCTGCAGCAATGTTGGCAGCACTCATATGTCTATTTCTCAAAGACAACCTCTGGATATGATACTGAGCAAGTGCACTCAACTCCTTTGGTCGACCATGGCGAGGCCTGTTCTGAGCGGAACCTGAAGTGTTAAACCACTGTATGGTCTTGGCCACCATGCTGCAGCTCAGTTTCAGGGTCTTGGCAATCTTCTTATAGCCTAGGCCATCTTTATGTAGAGCAACAATTCTTTTTTTCAGATCCTCAGAGAGTTCTTTGCCATGAGGTGCCATGTTGAACTTCCAGTAACCAGTATGAAAGACAGAGAGAGAGAGAGAGAGAGAGAGAGAGAGAAAGAAAGAGAGCGATAACACCAAATTTAACACACCTTCTCCCCATTGACACCTGAGACCTTGTAACACTAATGAGTCACATGGCACCGGGTAGAGAAAATGGCTAATTGGGCCCAATTTGGACATTTTTACTTAGGGGTGTACTCACTTTTGTTGGCAGCGGTTTAGACATTAATGGATGGCTGTGTGTTAAGGTATTTTGAGGGGATAGCAAATTTACAGTGTTATACAAGCTGGACACTCACTACTTTACATTGTAGCAAAGTGTCATTTCTTCAGTGTTCTTCAGTGTCACATGAAAAGATATAATAAAATATTTACAAGAATGTGAGGAGTGTACTCACTTTTGTGAGATTATATATATATATACACATACATACATATGCACACACATATACGTGTACATACATATACAGATACATGTGCACACATATGGCCATCCGAGGCCCCACCTAAGCACATTAACCAGTAGATAATCTATTTCCGTAGGGAAATTTTGTTGACCTTGCTGTTTAGCCTTGATCCCCCATGGATCTTCACTGGTAAGTGATGTAATTTTAATCTTTCCCCAATTAACTGTTTTTCTTGTTGCATATAACCATTATAGATTGCTGCTTAACATGTTAATCTTATCACCCTATTTATAGATTGTATATTGTGCTCCTCCTGAAGAAGCGGTTTATGGCTGCAAAACATGTTAAGGACAATCGTGCACTGAGCAAAATCGTACAACTCCCAATCACCATCATGTAGTTTATTTGAGTACCAGTGTCATGTTATCAACTTGTACAATTATTTACAGCCACTATCATTGTATTTAGATAGTCTATTTTAATTGTATATTAATAAAGACATTTTATTTTTATTGGATGCCTTATATATATATATATATATATATATATATATATATATATATATATATATATATATATATACATATATATATATACACACACACTTAATTTCTCCATCAGCTCATCCCCCACAGCTATTACTTTTTGTATCACTTGACCCTCTCTCCTAGATTGTAAGCTCTAATGAGCAAGGCCCTCTGATTCCTCCTGTATTGAATTGTATTGTAACTGTTCTGTCTGCCCCCCATGTTGTAAAGCGCTGTGCAAATTTTTGGCGCTATATAAATCCTGTATAGTAGTAATAATAATAATAATAATAACAATATACACACACACATACAAATGTTTTGCCTTTCATTTATATGTTAAACTGAATGTGTTGTGTTACAAGGTATGGGTTTACATATACTTTAAATGTTAAATAGTTTAATTAGATATTGAGTTGACTTATTTGATGCTGACTCTCATACACATTGCTGTGCTCTATTTACAAAGAATCACTGAAATGAGTTTATGTACAGAGTTTACTGAGATTGATTTGCGGTGTGAACCTTTGTTGGCAGACATAGTACAGGCATTCTCATCACATTCAGACCTGAAATTTGACCTGTGCTGGCTGACATAGCTTAGAAGGTGTAAGGATGGTGTCAACATATTCTTATAGGGTATAAGAAAAGCTACAAATACACATATAACACAATTATAGTGGGTTCTATTGTGCTTAAAGAAAAAGCATGTTGCCTTTATGATGAGTACATGTTTATAGGTATGATTTCTTTCTTAGCTTAAAGTAATTTCACATTATTTCACATTATTTCTCATTTTAAAAAATATGCCTCTCCATGTTTTTTTAATTTTTAATTTATTACTTACTAGAGAGATTTAGATGAGCCAGCAGAAGTAGCTCACAGTTCAATTATTCTGTTTCTCTCTTATTGGCTGTGGAGCGCATTTAATTTAGTTAATTAATCAGCCAAACTACAGACTTAAGCAGCCCATGAATGAGTATTTTTTTTTCATCCAACCACCAAGTAAACAAAAAAAATTGTCAACTCCCCCATCCACAGACATAATATGGACAGAGAATGCTCCCCACTCAGCTATTGTATTCTGACAATGGGGAGACTTCCCCGCTGTCAGAATACACTGATAAGTGCTGCTGGCAATACACTGCGGTGCTGATCAAGCAGGGAAAATATACCAGGGCTGTTGATATACTGATCGACTTCTGTATCTGTACAACTGCCCTGCCCGTACATGAATACAAATTTGGCCAGTCCCTGTTGAATCAGCAGAATTTTGATCCTGGTATGCCCAGCTTTACATATTGAGGAAGAAGCAGTAAAGCACAATCAATGCATAGTAATACAAAGCAATAAACAGAGCCTGTATACGTAAAGACAAACATATGAGTAAATATGGCTGTCTCCATGTTTATATATTTACAAAAATTATACAAAGACACAAGGTTTTTAAAACATAATAAGAGATGATTGTGACAACAATGGCCACTTTCACCAATATGTGACAACAGGTGATCAGCTCCCACCAATACATGACGAACATGGATAAACTTTCACTGTGCTGCCACCAATACATGACGAACATGGGTAAGCTATCACTGTGCTGCCACCAATACATGATGAACATGGGTAAACTCTCACTGTGCTGCCACCAATACATGACAAACATGGGTAAACTCTCACTGTGCTGCCACCAATACATGATGAACATGGATAAACTCTCACTGTACTGTCACCAATACATGACGAACATGGGTAAGCTCTCACTGTGCTGCCACCAATACATGACGAACATGGGTAAATTCTCACTGTGCTGTAAAGAAGAAGACCAGGTAGGCGGGCAGAGCTAGTGCTGGGAGGCGTGGTCAGCAGTGGCAGGCATCTGCATCATCCAGGCCCTCCTCACCTGGGATGCCTGACACAGAGCAGCAGCAGTCACCCGGTGACCGATCCGAAGGGGAGCTGCCTGGTTCCGAGGTGGAAGAAACACGGGACTGTCTAGAGCCCAGGGGATTCTGGAACAGCGGCTGCGGGGAACCTCCCTGGTCAGCCCGATAATTCATCTTCCCATTCTAATCTGTCTTTTAGTTCTGCATTATGTGGGTTGATAAGGGTGGCAGCTGCGGAGGATAGAGGGGCTGCAAGAAAGGCTCCACAGCATAGGGTTGCACCAGCAGGGGACCTTCGGGCGACGGGCTCTATGCCCGCCCCTGTGGGTTCTGATGTTCAGCTGCAGGCCTTGCTGGGGGGATTGCGGGAGTTGGTACAGCAATTTGTAGGATAAAAAGGAGTGCAGGCTCCACAGGTGGCATTGTGGGTACCGCGGGTGATGGGCCAGCTGTGGGCGGCACGAGGGCAGGGTCTAGTGGGCTGTCCCCCTCCCCCACCTCGGTCACCTATGCGCCTGATAGTGCATTGGGTCTGTCAGGGTCGCCCCAGCTCAAGGGCTGTCAGGTACAATGGCGGGGGAGAAGACAGGGTCATCACAGGAGAGTGTGGGTAAGATGGATTTGGTGCATATTGCGGATGCAGCAAAATGAGAGGTGTATGTATGTTTTGAGGGGCCCCTGGGGGCACATCTGAAGCCGGAAGTCAGGGAGAAGATCAGCAAAGGTGAGTACGTGGAGATATTTTCCCTATTGCCCCTGGAAACGTTTAACCTGGATAGGGTTAAGCCTGATGATAGCAGGAAAGAGGATGAGGAAAAGCATTGGTACAGGTTGATACCACGCACATTTTACACTTGCTGCAAGTGTTTGCCATCATGGCAAGCGTTATAGGGGAAAAGGGCTTTTCTGCTACAAGGACACAGTGGGTGAGGCCTACAGAGTTTCCGGTGGTTCTGCGTGGCTAAGGTATGATGAACAGTTCCTGCAGCGAAGGGCTGTTCGTCCATCCTTTCCTTATGATCACAAGGACACCTGCCTCTGGATGAGGCTCATGTCCTCGGCGAGGGTCCCGAACCAGTTTTTTCCAGGGGGGGTGTTAGGTTCGGTTCTTTTGGACCTCTTAGCCTAGGCTCGGACACTGGGTGTGTGGATTGCCCCTTCACCTTATTGAGGTAAACAAGACACATACACGGGTTGTACGTGAATCATGAATACAATTTTAATGAGGCTCGGAGATTGAATATATAGAGTAACTGTCACGTATTCCACTCGTAGGTGGACCAATCAAAATACAAGTTAAAGATATACATCATAGCAACATAACATGACCTTTCTTTGTGTGTTACCACATAGCTGTCTTTATCACACCTCCCTGGGTCTCATCCTGTATAGACTAAGTTTGTGCGTCACTTAAACAGAAGCGCGTATCTATATTCTAAGAATTCAAATATCACCTAAGTAGAAGCGTGTAACCACATTCTAAGAATTCAAATGTTACGGCCTGTGGTTGAAACAAATGTATGTAAAATAGAGAACTTATCTTAAACTATCTTAACACCTAGCATCTAAATAGATTATTGCTTCCGTAGCTAAAAAACCACAGAGGTTGAAGTCTTGGCTGGAATATCACAGAAATTACAAGTTCATTTAAAATACAAGCTTTTCATATATCTACTTATTAATCAAGAAGCAATTATCAATCAGAAGCAGTTTACCCTTATAAAGCAATTATAAATCAATACAATCAAAAGCATTTTACCCTTATAAACCTCCCTTTGATCATGTCATCTGTCCAGATGTCATTGATCACTTTACATAGCAGTATCATACCATCTCTCTTCTCCCTTTGGGGGAAGTGAAGAAAGGAGCAAGTTTGGATCCGGGGTGGGCTCCTTTGACACCTCTAGTTTCCCCATTTTACCCAGGATACAGAATACCAATTTAACAACCAGGTATATGGCGAAAAACAGGACAATTACCAAGAGCAACACTATGCCTATCTTTTTAAAGAATCCTGTAATGTTGGACCAAGCTCCTCCGAACCAACCTCCCACACCTGAAAGAGGATTCCAGTCATCTGTGAACGTCCTGGCCTGTTCTAATAGTTTACTCCTTTGAGTGGCATGGTTCTGTATTATATCATGATAATCAGGTACAGTCAAATGTTCAATTGGGGTAGTAAAGTTATGGATATAGGTACAACACATTTCCTTATTATCCATAAGATTACATAGACCAGTGATAGCAGCTAACATTTGTTCCTGATGTATAATGATAAGTTCTTGTTGCATTCTTAGTTTAAGAGTCTCCTCATTTAATAAGTTGATATCTCTGGATGAGGAGTTTATCAAACCAAGTATGATGTCAGAGTATCTATCAATATCCTCCAGTGCAGACCACATTCCTATTCCTCCTATGGAGGCTAATAATTTCTCCCACCAGGCAGTAATTGCTCTCTTGGGGCGTGAGAATGAAAGTGTCCCATGGGCTGGAACCATGTGGACAGTTTGAGTATCACCAGATATACCCATGTATGGAATCATTCGGGCTAGGGTGCACCAACCTCCTGTCTCAGAGTCTATGGGGATGGGGATGGAGGTGTGACAGGTGAGACCACAACACACCATCCATCCCCTGGGCAAATGTGGGGCAGAAGAAACTTCCTCTTGAACACTACGCCCCGAGCGTAGTCCTACCAAACAAAACCAATCACCCAAACTAGGGGTGGAATCAGCGTTAATGAAAAGGTCATTCATGTGATAAGTATGCAACCAATTCTGCAAGGGTGTTTTATCCATTCCAGACCTGGCATGAACACAGTCAGAAATATTGTAATAGTGTAATAGTGTGTAATTACCTACTCTTTCATCCGCATCAGCATCCGCATCAGCAATCGTGGTAGTATTTAACCCTACGATTTCAAATGATCTATCTGCCATGAACCTTTGTACATCTCGAAGTGTAAAGTTTACCTTTGTGTTCCTGCAAAATTCTCCATTAGGAATTCCTCCTTCTATCAGTGATGCACCATTTAAGAAACAAAAATCTGGCTCATCGGTGTAACCTGAAAAGATGATGGGATTAGGCCTAATAGTGATATTAGCCATTTCATGTATATCCGTTTGCTTGGTCAGTAGTTCCAGACTAACAGGTTTTCCTACCATGGGCATTTGAGTCCTACCCGTTCCCATATGGGAACATACCCAGCAGGGTACATTCTCATGTCTACTAAAAGATCTCCCAAATTGATATTGTAGCTTAAAGTGATGTGGAATGTCTGACAATAAACTATAAGTTTTACTGTCTTGCAAAGGGGGTGGGGGCCTATTAACTTTTATTCCTGATCCTAATTTGGATCTCTTGTTGACTACTTTAATGTCCTCGTTCCTGACAATTGCAATTTTTGAAACCTTGTCTACCGTCAATTGGGTGATATTTGTTTTGGTGCTGTTTGCCTGCAATATGGTTTTAACCACGAAGGGGTGTTTGGATGGAACACACATTACCATTTGGGGTTTGTTATTCTTTGTAGATGCTTTAAGGAGTAACTTTAATGCTGATATGGGACAGTTATCAGGGGTTATGTAATATCCCAGTATGAGATTTTGGACTGGCATTCGCTTTGACATATCGCGGGGGTAACAACACTTGGGATCCCTAGGGGCATCTCTATTAGACCAATAAGTGGGTCTAATGGCTCTCTTATTTCTATGGTGTGTTTCATTGGTTCCCATGTTCTCCCACCCACATGATTTGTAATCATAGCATATTATGAAAACACAAATGCCTGCAAAAACAGTAAAAGTCAAGGCAGCTAGGCATATGAAATATATGAATTTTCTGTTCTTGGTCAATTGGATTCGTCTCCTTCTTCCCTCTCCTGATTGTTCTCCTGGTCTTGCAAGGCAAGGTTCTCCATTTCCTCCATCAGTTCTATCTCCTGATCTGAGAGTGTTGGTTCCTCCAGATAGTCCGGGTTGGGATGAGGTGGTGGTACCGGTGGATCCGGAGTGTCCGGGTAGTTGGGGCTCTTCTTCAGTCGACTCGCATGGATCCATTGTGGTGAGTAAGTTGTCAGTACAGCCGTTCTGGAAACTTTCTCGATGTCCCATGGTCCAGTGAAGATGGGTCCAGTAGTTTTCCTTCCAGCCAGCTGCTTGATCAGGACCTTGTCACCCGGAATGAAGGGATGGGTAGGTTCTGTGGAAAGAGGAAGATGGGTGACAGACACATGCTCATTGATTCCTTCAATGCTACTTACCAGTTCTTTCACGTACTTTTCCTGCAAAGAATATAGGTTAATGTCTTCAGTTGAGTCTAGCTTGGGAATGTCTATTTGGCATGGTTTTCCCATTAATATTTCAAAGGGGGAGAATAGTGTTTTTGAGTGAGGTGTGGTTCTAATCTGGAATAGGACAGTAGGTAGGAAATCTATCCAGTTCTTAAAAGTACCCTGGGTTGCCTTTTTTAATTTGTCTTTTATGTTCCTATTCATTCTCTCTACCATTCCTGCACTCTGGGGGTGATAGGGGATGTGAAGTTTCCATTGAATTCCCAGTATTTTGGCCAACTCTTGTGTAGCAGCGGAGGTAAAGGCTGGGCCTTGGTCAGACCAGATTCTCTGAGGGATCCCAAACCTGGTGATCCAATTGTTAAGTATACCTCTGGCAGCTATCTTTGCGGTTTCCCCTGTGGTGGGAATTGCCTCCACCCAACCTGACCATTTGTCCAAGATGACCAGTAAGTACTTTAAGTTACCCTTCTGGGTGGGCATATGGGTAAAGTCCACCTGAAGGTCCTGTAATGGGCCCAAAGGTGGAGGTAGAACCCCATGCAGGCCATATCTTTTTCCTTGTACATTGTTCTGGGCACATGTTAGGCAACTCTTGGTCAGTGTCTCAGCTTGTTTGTGGGAGTCTAGAGTACAGAATAGTTCCTCATAAAGTTTTAAAAGGGGTTTTGATCCTATGTGGCCAGGGCCATGAAGATATGACAAAAGAAGGGGGGCACTGGCTGTGGGAATGCCTATTACCCTCCCTTTTGTTCAAAGACCATTATGGTCTTTGGTCAATCCTTCTTTGGACCAATGTATTACATCCTTCTCAGTAGCAGAGGACTGCATTTGAGCGGCCACAGTGGGGAAGTCTGGGGAGTTGAAATCTTGTTGGAAGAACACAGAAGTGGGGGTTGGAGATACTTTGGCTTTAAGAGCCACTTCTTTAGCTATTCTGTCTGCCAGAGCATTCCCTCTTGCTATGGTGCCTTTATCAGTGGTATGAGCCTTCACCTTGACAATGGATATTTTGCGGGGTAATTTGATTGCCTCTAGCAACGCTAGGACTTGCTCTTTGTTGGAGATATTTTTGTTATCTGCCGTTTTAAACCCTCTTTTCGCCCAGATGACCCCATAGTCGTGTACCACCCCGTATGCGTACTTGCTGTCTGTGTAAATGTTCACCTCTTTGTCCTTAAAGAGGGTACATGCCCGGGTCAAAGCTGTGAGCTCTGCAATTTGTGCAGATCCTCCTGGTATAACATCAGCTTCCAGAATCACATCTGGTAGCTGCACAACAGAGTACCCTGTTAGAAAGGTATGATCAGTAGGTCTGGAGCAACTACCATCTACAAATACATCCTCTGCCTCTTTAAGTGGTACATCAGTGAGATCCCTTCTAGGTGAAGTGACTTGTTCCAGTTGAATGGTGCAATCATGGGGCACCTCTGGTTCACTCTGAGGAAGAATTTTGAGCAGGTAATGCAACATTCTCACAATGGGTGTTGTGTCAGGTGTGTATTTGATTTTAAGTCCTGCAGTGTTGAGGAGAAGAATCTCATACCCACTTGCCCTCTGGGTGGTCATATGTTGTGTATTGAGGTTTTGCAGAAGATGAGTGACTGTGTGGGTGGTGTGAAGTGTCATGGGGTGTCCTAACACTATTTTGCTGGCCTCCTGTACAGCCATGGCACATGCAGCAATGTTTTGGAGACAAGCTGGCATGCCCTGTACCTGCACTGGTAACTTCTTGGAAATGTAAGCCACTGGCCTGTATCCGGTACCATGGCTCTGAGCCAGTACCGCTGCAAATGTTGGACCGGATACTACACAGTATAGATGTGTATCCTTTTTGTAATTCATCAGTCCCAGGGCTGGTGCCTCGGTCAAAGATTCCAACAGGGTCCTGAAGGCCTGCAACATTTCTTCCGTCCATTGTACCACCTTAGGGGCAGTCACTAGGGTGGACGGTCTGAGAATGGAGTCATAGTAGGAGCAGTCTGGAATCCACTGTCTACAGTACACAATAGATCCTAGGAAGGATAGCAAAGCACTTTTGTCCTTTGGGGGTGTGAGGGCAGTTAAGGCCTTTACCCTGTTCGGAGAAACATACCGTTCCCCTTTCTGAAGGATACATCCCAGGTATTCGACCCGTGGGGATACCCATTGTACCTTTTTCCTGGAGGCCAAGTGTCCTTGCTCTGCAAGGTGATCCAGAAGACTAGTTGAGTCCTCCTCACACCCCTCCCTTGAAGTGCTGCACAGTAGTATGTCATCCACATACTGTATAAGGACAGAGCCCTGACTCGAAGACCAGTTCCTAACAGACTCGTTTAAAACCATGGAGAAAGCTGCAGGACTATCCACAAATCCCTGTGGGAGCCTAGTCCAGGTTAGTTGCCCTGGTTGCCCGTGGTGGCCCCAGGAAAATGCAAAGAGGGGCTGTGCCCCCTTCTCAATGGGAATGCTAAAGAATGCATTCGACAAATCAATGACTGTGTAGTACTCAGTGTCTGCAGGGATACTGGTAAAAATGAAAGAAATGTCAGATACCAGTGGTGGCAAGGGCTCTATCGCTTTGTTTAGGGCTCTGAGATCTTGCACTAGTCTCCATTCCCCACTAGCCTTCCTCACAGGGTAGATGGGGGTGTTCCATGG